>CM070571.1:81699638-82317138 GCA_036346355.1 Rhipidocladum racemiflorum | reverse complement strand
AGAGAGAGAGAGAGAGAGAGAGAGAGAGAGAGAGAGAGAGAGAGAGAGAGAGAGAGAGTAAATACTCAACTCATGTAGCAAATCCAGGTTACTACGTAGTACGTACTACTCACTAGCTAGCTAGCGAGTTTGTTCGCTTATTTCCCTAGACATGTGATCACTCTCTCTGTTGCTGTCTTCCTCCTGATCGATCTCCTCAATCACAAATTAAACAACAAGATCACAAGACACGAAATATAACAAGAGACGATCAATTGCAAAGTTGCACTCATCAATGGCCACTACCGCTCGATCCGCTATGTATGTAGCTAGCTAGCTGCGAACGAGCCCACAGGATAGGGTCATGAGCAGCATGGCGGCGTCGGTGATCTCGTCGCGAGGGAAGCCGTGGAAGAACGCCGGGGGAGGACCGGCCTTGGTCAGGCTCGAGGCCGCCGCCACGTCCTCGCCGGCGTGATCGTGATCCTTATTCGGAGCGGCCACGCCGGCAGCAGCGCCCTCGGCGGCGCTGGCAGCAGCAGGATCGACTACCTTGCACCGCTTCTTGAACGGCAGCGACCGGTGGACGCCCGCCTTCTTCTCCGGCTTCGCTTGCGCGTGGCTCACCGGCGCCACCGCCCCTCCGCTGGCAGCCGCGGCCATCGCCCGCCGCGCCTTCCTTTGCCTTATGCCGCATGCGTTGCAAAGAGACTGCACCGTGCGGCAGAACACAAACACACGGAAGCACCCTTAATTAATATACGTGCGTACCAGCTAGGTAGTGCAACAAATCGTATGTATACTTGACTACTTGTAGCGCTATGTACGAAGCAAAAAAAGGCACATAGATAGCGCACGTAGAGATCGACCAAGAGGATGACGCCTAGCTAGCCTAGCTAGCTAGATAGCAATTTCACCTTGGGGCCGCGAGGACCACTTCTCCACAAGGGGGTCTTAGTGGTGTTGCAGTCCGAGCACGCTCTAATCACACCCATGGCCTGCTGCAGCTGCTGCTGCTGGCTCTCATCATCAGCTTGGTGTGCTTGTGCCCTTCTCCTTGGCTTTCTCGCCGCCCCGCCCTCGGGATCGGTCGTCGCCTTCCTCACGATCCTCATCTTGGCTGCAGGCGGCGCGGCGGATGTCCACTTCGATCCGGTTGGTGCGTTGCCGCCGCGGCCGCGCTTGTTCTCGATATCGTATGGATCGTACGAGGACCGCTGGATCATGTCGCTGCCGATGCTCTGGGTGGTCGGCCGGAACGGCGCCGGAGTAGGGAAGACGTCTGATCCGCCCATCACCATGCGATCATTGAACTGGAAGAGAAAATTAAGAAGGCAGAAGAAGGCGAGGAGTAAGATTACAAGGGCATGTACTAAGAAAGTTCGAGCGCATCTACATACGTAGCAATGTTCCCCTAGGAGCTAGACCTAGACGGATGCATGGTAGACCGGCGTCTAGTGCCTAATCGGCGAGCAATTAAGCGGGCTAGCTAGCCGGCTGCCTAGAGGAACAGTGATATATACGTAGTTGCTACACATGTGTATATATATAGCTGTGATCCCCTCACCTGGTGATTAGATTCACCCAAAACTTGCTGCCTCAAGTGCTGGTCTCCGTAGCCCTGCCCTTGGTGCTCCACAGGGTTGTCGATCATGAAAGGGAACAGGATAGGAGGGTCCTTGGCTAGATGGAAGGCTGGAAAGTGTCCTTGATCCTGATCTCCCTCCATTAGAGGGAGAGTAGATAGTTGGCTCATGTAGATGGTAGACATGTGAGAGAGTAGAGAGAGAGTAGAGGGAGAGGAGGAGGAGGAGGAGGAGGAGGAGGAGTAGGGAAAGAGATCTAGCAAGGTAGCAAGTACCGTGGGCAGAATGAAAGAGATCAGGATGGATATAAAGAAGATGGAGAGGTGGAGAGAGGAGGGCAGGGATCTGCAGTTGGAGGGGCAATTTACAAGGGCCCATGGTGATCATGGACAGTGGAGAGGGGCATGTCCTTTTTATAAGCGAAAATCTACAATATACTCCCTAAGTCCGAGTTTATAAGACATATTTTTTTTTAATAATTTTATACATAAATACAGAGCATATTTCATATTCCAATGCAACATTAGTGCATGATCGGTTTCTGAGGTTAGAACCAATCGTGATAATAATACCAAACGCCCCCGCACTTGACCTCTCGACCTCTCAGCTTCTCCTCCCAATCCATTCAAATATCAAAAGTCGAGTCATCCACCTCGCGTTTGACCTCTCGGCTTCCTCTCCATTCTATAAAAGGAGTTCACTCCTCTCCGCCGCATCACCCCTCTGCCTCTCTACCTGTTCGACGCCTACATCACCTCTCTGCATCCCATGGCCCCTATGCCTCCCCTCGCCTGCGTCGCCCCTTGGCCACCGATGGCGCGCTCGATCCCGGTGACAAGGAAGGTGTCGGCGCGACAATGGAGCACCGGATCCGGCCATCAACGTCGCCATCGTCACATTCGCCCACCGCACCGCCCCTATCCATCGGCTGCCCTCTGCCATATTGCTTTTATTTGTCTTTAAGCTTGATCATCATATTCAATATGTTGTTAATTAGATACTCGTTTAATTATTGCTAAATATATTGATTATGATTGTTTATCTTGCTCTGTCCATAGCCTCTGATTAGTCAGTTGTTGATATACCTACTTGGCTGAATTGTTCATAACCTGATTAGTTAGTTGTATTGCTGCCAGTTGTGGCCTTGAAGTAAATAATTGGTCTCTTGTGTCGGTTCGACCCAAATGACATTGTATCTCTATTGGGCGAAAACCGACCGTGATAGCTAGGGTTGTCAAAAAAGCTCGAAGCTCGCAAGCTACTCAAGCTCGATTCACAAGAGGTTCGATTCAAGCTCGGTTAGATCTCCAAATGAGCCAAATTTAAGCTTGATTCCGAGCTCGCAAGTCTACTCGAGCTTGACCAAGCTTCCTTGAGCTGAGCTTACTCGAGTTTGTTATCAAGCTTACCAAACTTACCGAGCTTCCTCGAGCTTACTAACCTTACCGAGCTTGGACCGAGCCGAGCTCGAGCCTGAGTCCAGGTTCGAACCCCAACTCGAGCTCGGCTCGTTAACAGCCCTAGTGATAGCCGTTCATCATCACTATCTAAGTATTTTGTATCACCACTAAAACCAACCCAGATAACGAAAAAGAACCAACCCAGATGACCATTTATGTAGTAATGATATTCCCTACATACATGCACTGAAATATAGTGCTTAGTGATAATAATTAAAGGTAATATAGTTATTTTCACATTTTTCTAATCTATGTGCAAAAAAAATACGTCTTATAAACTTGGATGGAGAAAATTCCACTGGATAGCTATATAATGTACGATACGTCACTCACGTGAGACTTATAAAGGGAAGCAAGAGGGGGCCAAGAGCTGGCTGCTATCTAGCCATCTCTCTCTCTGCCTAGGGCCTGGGGGGGATTCAGAAGGGTGCCATGTGCGATTCCTTTCCGAGAGAGAGAGAGAGAGAGAGAGAGAGAGAGAGAGGGTGGACACCGGCACAGCACAGGAAAGGGATCGATGAGGAACCAACGGGAAACAAACAGTCGAACAACCACATTATTGGGCACTGTACATGCATGCGAACATTCATTCCCAACCCAACCGAGATCTCATGCAGCGGCCTAGCTACTGCAATATAATGAAGTATTTTATTCCATCAAAACAATGATTTGCATGGGATCGAGAACGTGCGCTGTTGCATTGGGTGTATACCGATCAAAACCGGCCATATATACTATATATCCTACGCTGAAGACCCCATTCAACGGCTTTTTTTGGAAACAAAGAAATGGTGAAGTGTTCGAGAATCGACAGCCGTCTATAAGTGAAGTGGCCAAAACGAACATCCCAATACTCTTGTTCTCCTCTTTCCCTTAGGTTATTGTCCTCTTGGTATCAAAAGCTATACATTTTGACATGAAATACAATTATATACAAATAGCTGATTGCCAGAAGCTATTGTGGATTGTGATACCGAACCATGGCTAGCAGGTGCTTGGGTTAGTGTGTTCTAATGGCAACTTTCTGCCGTTCGCAATAGAACAGTTGATGAACTCCACCAGAACACAGTGAGAAAAATGTTTCGGAATTTCGCAAAATAAGGTAAATCATTTAAGCCAGGGATTTTTTTTAAAAAAATGATTTCCTAGTGTTTTTGGAGTGTTACTTAATGAAGTACACATACTACTAAGATTTTTGGAGTGTTACTTAGTAGGTAGTGCAATTTTATCCAATTTAGGGCATTTCTTTGCTTAGATAACTTATTTATTCTAACTAGCTAATTTTTCCAGAAAAACCAGAACTTATTGCAAGTGGAACAAGAAACAAACTTCTGTGATGCTTGACTAAACAATTCTACCGCTTTCACACACAACTTATACCTACAATTTGCTTTTCAAATTTGGACGAACACAAGACGGAAAGAAGTGCATGTGTACTCCACTACTAAGAGCATATATAACTGTGTGACGTTAGCTGTCTCTTATCTTTAACCACACTGGATTTTAGCTAAGATAGAGGAGAGAACTCAAGAGGCAATCCAAGACATCTCTCGTTGACCTGAAAACAAACGTGGCATATACCATGGATGCATCGAGTGTATGGGCCATTTTTTAACGATCAACCATTGTCTCTACTATTGGAGCAGTTGTATCTAGCATTGACAGGAGATTATGTGGAGGGAACTACTGGAGTTTTTTTTAAAAAAAAAAAAATACATGTTTTAAATAATTGTTAAAAATAATATACCAAAAAAATTTACAAAAATACACCTCTATCACCATTTAATTGGCGACAGAAGCTTAGACTTATCGACCATGTGAATCCGCGATAAAATAATCTGTCGGCTAATTTAATCAACGTCAAATAGATATTTGTCACCATGTCAATTGGCGACGACGATAGCGACAGAGCTTCGTCACCACAATTGAAAAGGCGACAGATGTATATTTTTGTATTTTTTGATGTATTATTTTTGCAAAATTATTTAAAAGATGTATTATTTAAAAAAAATCAACTATTGGAGATGCCCTAGAGGATAAGTTCATTGTCCCATGTAATTATATGCATGCCTTGTATTTAGTGTAATTTTCTCTTTTGGGGACAATAAAACTATAGATGCATTTGCTGTCTGAACATATATATCAACTAGAAGTAACATATCTGGACCTTCACAGCATTTTAGGTTAATTTTCTGCTCATGAACGTACACTCCAGAAAGAATATTATATTTAATTACAGTTCATGCATATAGCTAAGAAAGCTAGTCTAATCAGCAATCATTCTATGCATATAAACTGCTATTATCTTGATTCGTGAGATGATCACATCTCGGCCGGCCAGGCCTAGTTAACTAACTCTCACATGCCATCGATCTCCCTTTCTCTTGCAGTCGATCGAGTATATTCAGGACATCCCATCACTGTAGTATAAACGGCAGACAGGTCACAGGTTGAACAAAAGCTGGAGCTCTTCAGAGGATGCTTATGGAGGATCGGGTAAGTGCACCTCTCTCTCTGTGAGTGAAGACAAAGGAACATTAAAGACATGAGCAGGCAATGAGACACTTACTGCGCCTTGGGCCCTACGCAAGCATGGCTTTTGTATTTTATCGACAGCAGCAAACGGGACAGTAGTTTTGCATAACCATAGATATACAATCCGAATAAACCAATCATGGCCAAGCTAGTAAGGGAGAGTGGATTAAGTACCTCAGGACGCCAAGCGCGGGATGTCGTGAGATCAAATTCCAAAAATGATGGATGTCTCTTGCAGCTGCAACAACCAGATATTTTACCTCAGGTAGACTATAATAATCAGTTTAATAAATTAAATGTAAGCTATTTGGCAAAACAAACCTACTTTGCCTGAAACAGGATAGGTCCAGGAGAGGATCTAACCTGCACCCCTAAAAATTTGAAAAACATTATAGATTCATCTCTTCGATAGGTTAAATTTGTTGAAGATAGGTCCAAGAGTGGATCAAGGGGGGGTGCGGGGCACCTCTAAAAATTTAAGGAACGCTATAAATTCACCTTTTCGATAGACTAAATTGTTGATTAAATTGATTTAGATTTTACTGTTTTGGGATTTTTAAGATCTTCGAATTATTTGTATTATACTTTTAGCAAATTTTAAATATACGTATTGACTATATAATATTACAAAATTATGGTACAAGACTGTAAAGTTCTACGTGTAAAATATACGTCTCATAAAAAATTTTCTATTTCACTGCTAGATAAGTCCATAAATATGACGAATGTTTTCCATGACTCAGAGACAGGCTAGTACATTTTTTGACACAGGAAACAGACTAGTACATTGCTAGCTAATCTACAGCTATCTGACTATTCAACTGGCCTTTTCATAACTCAGAGAGGGCAAGAAGCATAGCACATCTCTCTCGGGTCTTTTTGTTTTTTCTTCCGATTCTTGAGTATAGCCTTAAAAACTGAATAAAAAATAAATAGCTCGATTCTAAAAATTAATTTTTATAATTTAATCCCATCCATATACACTAAAATCCACAATCTACTTCATATATATTTTTAGATTTTAACTTTTAAAGAATCAGTTTCTCTACGACTACAATCTAAAATCAACATAATCCAAAATAAAAACAAACTGACCCTAACACTAGCTATGTTGCAAGAGAGGAACATAACAGATGAACACCGAAAGAGACGCCTCTTCCCACGTGACAAGCCCACACGCCTCCATGGGCGTGCGTCCAAAATCTGGGCAGCTTGTTCCTCCCCCTCTCGTGATCCCCATTAGGGACAAATCTCAGCGGGGAGAGCTCCCAACCAAGCCACTAATGGTGCAGATTTGAGCAAGTGGGGGCAGGCCGTGCCCACTGTGCACCTCTGTACGTGTACCATCTGTCGCGGCCAGATGAATTGCGTAGATCGCAACGAGCGATATACATGGTATACGTACAAAAGGAGGCAGAAGTAGACACCACAAAGAAGTTTGGTGAGATCGCTGATCGACCAGCTTATAATGCAACGTGTTAGATAGTATCCTATTATCTTATATAAAAGATTGCTAGTTGCCTTGTATAGATATTGCTTTATATAGATTTTCCTTCTATACCCTCGTATACATGTATATATACTGGGCTATTGGCCTCATGTTCAATACAAGTGCTATTCATAACATGGTATCGAAGCCAATTTTTTAGGGTTAGAGTTTACCGGCGTTGCACTTGCTCCTTTTTCGACGGCTCTTCTCGCCGCTTTTGGTCGCCCTACTCCTTCACCCGACGTCTCCAGGTCTTCTTCATCGCTGGCGACTGCCTGACATCTCTCGATCGGCCGTCTCCTTGCCCGGCTCCGCTGCTCGACCGGCGATCTCCTCGCCCAGCTATGTTCAATGCTTGGCTGACCGTCTTCTCGCTTGGCTCCGCCGCTCGGTGCTTTTGGTTGTCGCCATTGCTGCCTCGACCGGGCTGCCGTCAGGGCGATGGCACTGTGGTTCTTCTCTCAGCTTGATATCAAGAATGTCTTTTTTAATGGTGAGCTGCGTGAGAAGGTCTATACGTAGCCATCGCCAGGGTATTCTACTCCTGAGGGCATGGTTTGTGGCTTCGCCGCTCTCTTTATGGGCTCAAATAAACCCCTTGTGTATGATTTAAGCGTTTTTCTTCTATGACCACTACAGGTGGCTTCTTCTGCTCTACATGGTATACCTACAAAAGGAGGCAGAAGTAGACACTGCAAAGACGTTTAATTTGGTGAGATCGCTGATCGACCAGCTTACAATGCAACGCATGGAGAATTAGATATCTCCAACTCCAAGCTAGAGACGGGTGGGCATTTTCAGGGGCGCATCGAGATAGGAGATGTAACTTTGAGCTGTGGAAGAAGCAGGTGTAGAGGGCTGCATGGCGGGCACCAAATTTGAGTTGGGACTGCAGTTTTTTTTACCCCTTTCGTTTTTGACATTTTGGAGAAGCAACTAGGGTGTAACTTCTTGATGTGCAAATTATTTCCCCCGCTGACCTGTCAGGCATGGTGTAGCATTCCAAATTTCTAAGCTTTTGAAAAGTTTTAAAGGTAAAAAGAACCATTTGGATTGTCATGAATTAATTAAAGCTTAATTTACATTTCTAATTAATCAAAAGATTTAATATAATTAATCTATGCATCAAAAAAAAGATTTCCAGTCGTAGTTGTGTTTCTTGTGTTTCAAGGAATTTTTCTGTATTTTGTAGGTTTTTTTGAATTTTTTTTGCCTTTATTTGAATTTTCGGAATTTTCTTAATTCGGAAAATGATTTTAAATTCCAAAATGGCCTCAGGCCGAATCCCCGCTTCGCCCCACTTCTGCTCGGCCCGATTCCCCTGGCCCGACCCACCAGCACGCTTCGTAGCTTGTCGCGCCTGCGAAACCCTAACCGCCGCCGCTGCGGAGTTCGTGCTGCACCCGTCTTAGCGTCCGTGTTCGCTCTGCGTCTCCCGAGCTTTAAAAGCTAGCGCCGACGCCCAAGACGGATTCTCCGCCTTCCACCGCCTTAGCCGCCCCATCCCGTGCTGCTCGAGACCCTTCCGTCTTCCTGTGCGAGCTTGCTAGAGTGCGCCGCCGCAGAAGCTTCTTTCACGCGCTCGGTCTCCGCCGACGGTTGGTCTTCGTCGCTTCCGCGTGCACCTCTGAATTTACCGCATCAGCTGCATTCGGATCCGCCGAATCCAATGCCCGATCTGGCCTCGTAGCGCCGTCGGCTAGGTCTTCTTCCCCATGACCGGTAAGCCGCGCCACCGAAAGCCCTCGGATGAATCCGAGCCGACATGGAGCCCACATGCTCGCCCATGTGGCAGCCACCTCAGCCACCGCATCGTCCAACCGCCGCGTGTCCGTCGCGTCAATGCCTGCATCAGCGCCACACTAACAGGTGACGTCAGCCCTAGGCGGACACGCGTCAATGCCTGCATCACCGCCACAGAGCCCCAGCTGTCAACCTCTTGAGTCTTTTTCCAGATTTATTTTAATTTATGAAAATCCCTTGCTGATGTACACAATAAAGCGATTTTTCTTTAGAAAAATAATTTCAAAAAAAATCTTTTTTTATTTTCTCTGATTTTGAACTTCCACAAGCCAGTTCTCGCTCATACAATCTTCGATTGAAGCAATTCCGGTTCCTAAAAATTTGTAAATTCGAGCTTTATTTAATGATGAATTTTATTTGATTTTTAGAGCTTAGTTGTTCTCTAGTTTTGTATTTATTTGGTATATTTTCTCGTTTCGCATAGTTGTTGAAGCGCTAGGAGTGTACAAGAACAACGAGGCAACTCAAAATCAGGTCCAAACACAAGCCCATGTTGATCCCACATGTATAAAATGCATATGTTGTTTTAAATTATGCATGCTTACTTTTATGCAATGTATTTCAAATATAGTCTTAAGGTTCAGTTAAATTCATGAAATTGTTATGACTCCTTTGACATTGATCATTGTAAACCTTTGTCACCTTAGATGATACTAGCTATTTTATTTGGTGATAACCAGTAGTGTAGCATGGGACGGTAGAATTGCTTAGTCCAACTTAAATGTTTCGGTATTGTGTCATTATGGGAACCATTTTAAACATTGTTTAAACTTTTTTGTGAAGTCACGATAATTGGTGTTGCTGCTCTTATTTAAATGAAATAAAGTGGAAAAAATAGTTTAGATCGGAGCGGATGGATGTTTGGTGGGTGCTGGATACACGAGAATGTTTTGATAAAGTGAATGATCTGCCCTAGTCAGTTAAGGACCGAAGCGTGTGTTACTTCAGACCGAGCACCACCGTACAACCACAAGTCTATATGAGTACGACCTGGCTAAATAATTTGTGCGTCTCATTATTGGCTTCGTCGTTTAGTGGAATATGGTGCCGGCTGGAGACACTCGCAAGGCGCAAGAGGGGGCTTCTGAACTGGGCTTTCTGACCCTATCAGCTGTGAAACCTTAGCAGGCGAAGTTAATGTGAGATCGTGTATTGTAAAGGTCTTGTCATGATCTCTTCACAGCACACCAAAGGAAGTGTGCATAGCAACAAGAGGCGATCATGTCTTGTGAGTAAAGCTGTACACACTCTACAGAGTTAAAACTACTTAAGTAGCTGTGCCCACAGTCAAGGGCAGACAAGGTACGCTTTCACATTGTAGACTTTATGGTTTTGTTTTTAAATGAAAATGATGCTTTGGGAATCCGTGAAGGGATGACACTCTCGGGTTATTAGTTAACAGTGGAATCCGTGAGCGAATGGAACTCTCGGTTTATTAGTTAACAGTGCAAGGTTTAAAATCTCGTTTTGGGTCAAATCCCGGAGGTTCCTGAAATCCGAAATTTCGGCGAGATTCGGAAATTTCGGACAAAATCCGGACGAATTGAAAAAACCAAATTTCAAATCCGGTTTTTTTTTCAACCGGGAAATCCGAGATCTCGATCGAAATCACCAAGATCTCGGGCGAAATCAACAAGATCTCGGCCAAATTGAACCCGCCGAAAAATGGTCCAAAATACGTCAAAAAATTTTGAATTTTTTTTTGTTGGTCTTGACACATTACTAATGTTTTCATAACAATTTGAGATGATGATCAATCATGAGGAATTTTTAAAAAATGTAACAGTGGTAAAGTCATCGTAAAAACCATATGTAAAATCAGTTTTTGATTTTTCAAATGTAACAAATGAACTTCAAGTCATTTAAAAAAGTTTTATATATGTTGTTGCTTCAAGCCAAATACTTGTGAGGTAATTGCTTATTTGCATGAGGTGTCCAAATTCCAAAACAAATCACATACAATGTTCAAATCACATCTTACCTAGCTATATTCTATATTCAGCATGCTAGTTACAATGAATCATATCTAATTTAGTAATAGAATCAAATCAATTCAGCCTGTTATTATAAGAATCGTTCGGACCAAAAAAATGTGCTTGCGACAAAATCTCGCTTAATCTACCTGAGATCTCGCTTAATCTACCTGAGATCTCGCTTAATCTGGCCGAGATCTCGCTCTCCACGGCCGAGATGCGCCGCTGCACCGCCGTCGGTGGCCGGAGATGGCCGCAGATTATGTCTAGGCGACTCAGCTCTACTCGGTGAGTGAGAACAAAGTGATGGTTTGCTGTATGAGCCCTTGAGCCGTCGCCAATTATTGCTTTTGTGAATAACATAAGACCCAATCTATAAATACAGGCCTTCATTACTTCAAAACAGGAAACAAGGCTTGGTGCAGCTGGTTAGTGGCGTTGGATAAAACTTAATTTTATGTGTGTTCAACCTTTTCTTTGGAAATGAAAAATAGTTCAAACTACTTTAGAAAATTTTGAAATTTTTTGTGAATGGTCCTAACACATCCATAAAATTCCCATAAAATTTTCAGATGATGATCAATCTTGAGAAATTTTAAAAAATTCGGACAGTGCAAACCGACAAATTGAACCGACCAAAAAATGGTCAAAAACACATCAAAAATTTTAGAAATTTTTTGTGGATGATCTTGACCCTAAATACAATCAAATACAGTGCACAAAAATCAAAATCCGGTAAAAAAAACCCGAGATCTCGCCCGAGATTCCCGAGATCTCGCCGAGAAATTCGAAATCCGATTTTTTTTTTGAATTTTTTGAATTTTCCAGAATTTTGAATCTCGGAGGAGTCCGGAATCCGAAATCTCGTCGGTCCGAAATTTCAATCCTTGCTCTCGGGTTGTGGTTTAGCGATTGGAGCCAACCGGGTGATTGGAACATGTTTAGTTGTCATATTAAATTTCAATTATTACAACTACATGTATCAAATGATGCTTTGTGAAATTACAAACGATATTTAAATTTAAATGTTGCTTTATGCTAAATGAGCCATATTATACCTTTATTTGTTTAACCTTGCATATAGTTATCATACATTAAGTTTTCAAGGTTTGCGAGTACGGCTATGTACTCACCCTTGCAATATTCCCCACTTTTCATAGAGGAGTGCAGAAACAGAAGCTGACTACAAGTACTATGCTTGTAGTTTCAATGAAGGAGATCCGGAATTCTAGGATGCGCACCCGAGTCAATTATCTGTTGGGTACATGGATGGGTTTATCTCGCTATTATTTATTTTGTTTTCACTGCTACTTTATTGAACTCAAGTCAGTGGCTATTTATTTGTAATCGTTGATCATAAGGTCGGTACCTTTTATTTGAGTTTTAATATTGTTTGATTCGTGATATGGATGTGTCACTATCACTGTTTCCACTGTGTGCACTAGCTTAATCCAAAAAAAGTGCGGTTATACATATAAGGTTCAGATAGAGAAATCCAGTCCCAACACATGGTTCAAGAGTGAATAGTCAAAACTTCAGCAAGAATGCAGAGGTTGTCTTTGCATTGGATCCAGAGCTTCGTCCATGGTATATGCAGATCTAGTGTGCATGAATGAGTTAATCTACTGCAAGAAGAATGCAACCATTAATTAGTGCAGATATTTGAGATTGACACGGTGGGACATTATCTATGATTAAGCACCTCAATGGACAATTAGAATAATCTTCAGCTCAAAAAGTGACCAAATGACCCTCAACTACAGGAAATAGTACTGTCCTTGCTTCACCGTTTATTATGAGGAGCTTGGACATGCATGGTGCAATTTTACTCAGAGGATTTGTGCAAAATATTGAACGAGATTGATTCTAAATTTAAAATCTCAGCCTACTAAAAGTTGGCTTATGATATGAAACTATGACTGCAACTTCGGTGTATTATGTAAATTTCAGACATGTTTAGACCACACTTTCACTTATGGCAACAACCCATGAGCTAAAGCTAATAGAGTAGTTTTACATGTTTCTGTTCAAGAAATGCAGGATAGATTTTCATAGCTATGGGATAAATCTACTAGAAAATGACGGATTATCCATGAAATCTCACTGCACAACATAAAATACTTTTGTCTCGCTTGAGATGTCCAGCAGAAATATTGAAAAAGTATGCAGCAGAACAAGAGCTAGATATAGCAATAGCATGTAAGAAATGACAGCCTTTTGGTAATATGGCACTTGAGATACGTTGTGCTATATGTTCACACATAAGTGGATGAAAACTTCAAACGAAATATCAAACTTCTTATCGTACCATTCGTATTGCCGGATAATGTTCACTTTAATAGAAAGCCAACCCCTGGTTTTATGATGTTTAAGATGTATACGTATAGGGTTTTTGAATCAGTCTTGGAGAGAGAGAGAGAGAGAGAGAGAGATTCACTCACTGTCAAAAGATGCAAGGTGCCCAGCTCAATGATAGGCTTACACGGCTACACCCAACAAAAATGTAGCTCTCAGAAGGCTCTACAAATCCAATGGATTGTGGCTTTGTGCAAAAAGACACTACACTCCATGCCAACCTGGACCCTCGAGTGTGTGGGATCATGTGTACACACAAGTGAGGGTATATATGTGTAATTAATATAATCATGCACTTCATAGTTGAAGAATAAAACATTACAATACATACAAGTAGGCAAAAGAATATCAACAGTAGAAGTATAAGCATAGTCTGATGGTCGCACACTAACGCGTTTGGCTTTGAAGGGTTGCTGTCACAGTCCAATACAGTTTCAGGAATAAAACCAGGATATATACTATTGCCAAACATGAACTTGTTCTTAAGAATTCAAGCAACAAATAATATCTGCTAGCTCTAAATGTAGCAATTCAGAAAATAGAAGCTGAATGGTTAATATTGAGTGCAGGCCAAAGTATGATATTCATTTTAAAGTAATCACTTATACCAATGTAGAAATTTGATAGCATTGCTAGTGCATAGTGAATTGAGCTGATCAATGGCACTCAAGTGAAGAAACTATCTAGAGGAGTGCTTTTGTGATTTTCCTCGTAATACAAGTTGCACAAATCTTGAAACAAGCGAAGAGGTAAGTAATCACCATTTACCCTTCATTCATGTTTTACTATTTATATAACTTTCAAAAAGAAAAGCATAGAAGCACCTCAACCATTTTATATATAACAGGCAACTCCAAAGTATCATTTCCTTTTGCACTCTCGCGTCTTTCTCTTAATTAGGAAAAAGACAGACCAAGATATTTGAGAAATGTACCTCTGGAGTAGCACGTCGTCAAACAACACTTACAAAGATTAGGCAATACTAAATTTATCATCAAGAGAGAGAATTCCTACAATAACACTGACAGGAATAGTTTCAGAAAAACTAAGGACAGGTCAAAAATGCAAAACACAACAAAACTAAAATAAAAAACAGTATCATCCAAGATAATCTTGTTTAATTTTCATATTAAAAAAGTACTACTTGGACAATAACATAAGATGAGGATGTGGTCTCCAAACACCGCAATAAGTGGTTGCTGGTGGCACACACCCACAACAACCGGTTGCTATTAGAGAAACAACAAAAAGACAGAAGAAGAAAACAGAGAATACATTAACTGTGAGGAAGTGGATAAGTAACCTAGGGGTAGGATAAAGGGTTGAGCCACAGCCACTTATTTTCAGGCTAAATGCCATGCAACAAGATTTTGAGATTATGTTAGGCATGAATGACGGATCAGGTTATGTTAGAAACTAATAAAGGTAAAGGGAAATTTTTGTGATGGGTTGCCAATCAGTATGAAAGCAATTAGTCTTCTTTATTTTATTTGCCTTTCCTCTAGCTTCCCAGTACAATAATATGTGCTTGTGCCTCTCTGTTTTAGTTCTCGGTAAGTTCCTCAGACTACAACCATGATGCCTCACCATTAAAATTTTCACCTCTATAGTCTTGAAAATGTAAGCTGCAAATAAAAAGCCTTACAGAATAACATAACGACATGGAACTAAATAATAGGGCTACAGTCGGCACATACTTCAAGTGATGGATTGCATTCGCACTTTTTTGCATGGAGAACATTAATTCTTGATATGCCATATCATGTTTGTTTTTCATCAGTACAATTTCACTTATACGGAAAAAGGATAAACATAATATTTGCATCGAACAGATATAGTGTTTCTATCTCAATCAAATTTTGCTAGGAATTCCTAAAGATTTGAAGAATTGTTAAGGTTTTATAACAAGCAGCACCAAAATAAGAATGTACCCAAGAAATTGAAACAGTTTAAGGTGTTTACAGGCTAGAACCAGGTTGCATTTGTGCTGGATGGCACACTAGAAAGTCCAGTCTGCTGGAAAGAAACATGACATCGACCTGTCAAGACAAAAGTCCTGCTATCGGATAGGTTAAGGAGAATCGTCAGAATTCTGATTTCCTAACTTATGATTATAACAATAGACACTGAATAACTCCATTTGGTGGTACCAGGCAATCTATATATTGTTCCTTTTTGGTATTTGTTTTTTGTTAAAAGCAGAATTAGACCCTACTAGGCGTCAAAAGCTCAGGTCTTTGACTCTCTTTTTTTTCTCCTGAAAATTATCTAATCTGTGTCCACTTTTTCCTTCAGATTTCAACGAAAGGAACAAAACTACACAAGCTGCTTTTGTTTGATGAAAAAAAATATGCTCAAGCTGTTTATTACTACTTGTCATACACTTTTAACTAATTATTATTCCGAACTAAGAAAGTAAACCATCTAGATGTTGTTTATACATTAGTGAAAAGAATTTTCATCACATTCTCAATTGAAATGAACATGCATCTATAAGGCACCAGGGAAAATGGTTTGAATTGGTTACGAGTTATTTCGGCTTATGGTAGTTGCAGACTTCTCTGAGTACATATAGACAAAGATATCTGATCTTAAGAAAGAGAAATACTTTTTGTAACATATTAAACGAACAATGATGATCTAAAAGTTTGAAATGAGCTTAAGCGTGAGCACTGATCATATGAATAATTTCAATACTAGTCATACCAAGGTTCAATGTATACAAGTAATCTCCGAGTGTAAATTTGCTCTTCCAACCAAAGAAAATAGCTCAGACATATCTCTCTGCGGTCTGCAGAGTGGACCACCTCTCCTGAGTCAAATAACAGAAGCATCCGTTAGAAATTTGGAAATGGTATACATCAGAAACAGGAAGGTCAATCAGTATCAATCAGGTCTTGTACTAGCATGTTTAAATAAGCACAGCAGTCTTCCTTCAACACTACGCTCTTCTTCTTTTTTGGGGGGCAAGCATAACCTAATCGGCTATTTCCAATTGTCCATTGATAAAGCAGAAACAAAGTGCGATCTCCATGCTTTGCTAGAACGGTTGATACCTAATACAAAAGGCGCCCAAAATACCGCTGAAAATCCTGTATCACCGAAGGCAACGGGCGTTTCTCCCACCACCACATCCACACGAGAAGCCGAGATCAGGCACGCACCGAAAACAACTGCATGCGCAGACCTCCGGAGTCCTGGCGGCGCCTTGCAACGATCCAACTCAACCTTCAAAACTCTGCGGGGGCATTTCGTCGAACACGATGTGAACGACGCAGAGGGATCTCTCCAGTCATCGGTTGGGTCACACGGTTCACACACAGGTTACGCAGGAGTCGGGGAGAAGGAGGAGGAGGACGGGGCGGCGACGCCTCACCTCCGTATTCCGGAGGCGATACCGAGATGCGCCGCCGCCGCGGCGCGCTGTGCCGCGCGGAGAAGATGCGCGCCGACGCGACGCGAATTTCTTCTGGTCTCGTAGTCTTCAATTTACGTTTACGAATCGAGCCCATATATAGCCTAGCCCAACTAAATAAAACTCGCAAACTTTTAGCGCATACTGGCCCAAACAATACTAAGAGGCCGATAAATCTCAACGGCCCAATAAGACCGTCTCACGTGGAGGTCCAGGCCCAAACTCGACTAGGCCTAATATGCAAAAGTAACGAAGCAACCGTAACCGTCCAATCTGTCGCCCCGCTGCATCATCGGACGGCCGAGATCGCTCCCGAGCAACCTAAGGCGAGATTCCAAAGACTGCGCATCCATAAGTAGGCAGCGTCCAAGCTAAGTCCGAAAACGAGCCAAACTCAAGCGGAGCCAACCTCCAAAGAGTTTGAGTTGGGGTTCGAATCTGGAGCCAGACTCGAGTAAGCTCGATACAATGTTTCCATGCTTTTCCTCTCACAATACAAGTTGCACAAATCTTGAAGCAAGCGAAGGGATAAGTAATCATCATCTACCCTTCATTAATACTTTAATATTTGTGCAACTTTAAAAAAGAAGAGCACAGAAGCACCTCTCTAACAATAAACAATTCAATATGTATTGTTTTTCAACAATAAAAAATGATAAAGCCCGAGTTCGGCTCGAATAAGTTCGGTAAGAATTTGTTGAAGTAAATGCGGTATTAGCAAAATATCCATTAACTTAATTCCCAATATAGAGAAATCAAGGTGACAGCCATATGTAGTGTTCAACAGAATGAACAATACTACAAAGGATTGATCATCTATCAATTTTGATAAACAGTACAATACGGCAAGTAACACATTCAAAGCAATGATTGAATTGAGCATTTTGTAATTAAACATATACATGCTACTCAATGAAATCATGTGTTCGGCCATATTTAATCAACTAGATAATAACCTCAAGAAGATTTGTTTTTAGTATCTCTCTCAGATGTCGGGTTGCTTAATCAAAAGATTAGCCTTCCTCGCCACAAGGGCAAATGGATCATAGACTAATTGTGACAGTACTTCTAGCAAAATTTGAAATTAGTTCTCAGTTTTGTCAACACAGTTTACCTCCTGTTAGTGAATTGCTTAGGACAGACACAATCAACTCTTGATCTTGTACAGCTTTAACAGAAAGATCAAAACCAATTCACAAGCTGACAATAGGTAACAAACTAGAGAAGCACCACGTAAACTGAAATAGGTAACCAATCTAATATCCAGTAAAGGAATTTGAAAAGATGGTAACAACAAGTTAGCTAATTTCAGATTTTACTTATACTGTCACAACCTTGTCTCACTACGTCGACTCCTCACAGAGAAATCACCCACAGTACTAGCAATTCATCCAAAGCGTACAGGTTGACAGTTGTAAAGAATAAATTGGACAACTGAATACTTACTAAGCCACTGGATTCAAACCAGCGAAGAAGAACAGACAAGGCACGTCGAAGACGCTGTCCCAGAAAACAACATTGCCGCCACACAGTCGCAGTTACCGGCAAATTTTCGGAGATACAATGCCGCTGATTCTTGAGTCAATAGTATCACCAAGAATCCCAAGATGCATCAGCAAACTGCACAAAGCCACAAGCACAACCCTTCGGGCAAAGGGAATCAAAGACACGGCCTGCAACCGAAGCAACCACAAGCCAACTCCAAATCGCAAATCAACCCACTGGACGGCACAAGACCGGCGCACCACTGGCGCAATCCCACCGGAATCAACCCGCGCAGCCGAGTACCCTCACCCAAGCCGAACCCTTATCCCTAGTCACACCCTCGAGTTCCACTCGAAGGAGGCTTCCACGAGGCAGGCTAGAACAAAAGGGGGCACGGGAAAGAAAGAGCAACTGCGCAAGTCGCCGGAGGATCACCGAAGAAGAGGATGTGCACAGAGGGAGAACTCACCAACTTTTTTCCTTCCCCCAATGGAGAGGGGACCAACCGGGAATAAGAAGGAAAGGAGCCGTACAGGGAGAGGAAGCAACGGACTAAGGTGGTCGCCGCGGTCTCGGTCACGCCTACCATGCCGTGGGGCACCTCGGGCCCTACGGCCCATGTTGTATCGAAGAGTACCCCGGTCCCTCAGTCGCTGCAGTCAATGGTGGTCCGCCAACCATGCCACGATAAGGCCGAGCATGATCTCAACGGTGTCGATCATAACGCGCATGCCAATGGCGACATCCTAGCTGACGATGTTGTAGAGGCAGGATGCGAAGGATAGCCATTTTCATGTTCACGATGGAGACATTGTCGTCGTTCTGCGCCATTGAACTAACCGTGTCCATAATGTGACCGATGATCCTCCCATTTGCCGCCGATCTTTGTTTGCCCATGCTCAGTGGATTAAAGCAATATTGATAACGTGTTAAAAGTAGAGTAGAGATTGAACTCGAGAATAGAATATAAAATGATCGATGAGATCATTTTCTTATTGCACATGTGTTTCCATATTTTTACAAGCTAATGGATGGCAGTTGATGGTGTCCAAAAAACACCCATTCTAACAATTAGCAGTTAATCGCTAAGTGCATTATTAACTTCGTAACACTTTCACTTATATTGTCATGATATCGATGACATCCAGAAAAAGAAAAAAAGGGGTGGATTTTAACCCCAAGAGAGAACTAAAAGCGTTAAGCTGTATATTCATGAAGATGCAGAGTAAAATCTGTATACAGGGTATACAAGATTGCATTTGGTAAATATATCGCCACAACTTTATGCAGACGCCACAAAATTTTAATTTCTTTTTCCCCTTTTTCCAATTTGAAGGAAGAAAAATCAAGATCCTATCTTTGTGGTGAATTCTGTTTATCAGAATCACCGTTCCAAATCCAGAATTGAACAATTATTTACCATGGCACAGAGCACTTTGTGTTGCGCCACATTTTCTTCACTTGGAACTGACACACTACGCTTTCTCTGGCAGCGCCTTTGCACCGCTTCAGTGTGTGCTCACATTTTTCACAAAAGGGATGCGTGAAACCTTCGTCCATGCGCATCCATACTGCAGAGATGTTGAATACATCTCCACAGGCTTCAACATGAAAAACTTGGCCTCTGTAGTAGCTTAAATACTTGCATTTTTTTTCGTTTGTCCCGAGATTTGTCCAAGGAATTGTCAACAGCTTTCTGTAACAACTAACCGCTGTAATTGCTTTAGCGGTGACAAGAGCTGGGAGAACGATGGTCGTTTGCTTGGATCGCTGCACAAAAGAAACGTTGGTACCATTGTCAGTGACGCAAGTGGCAGGTAAAAGAGAAGAGAATTTAGGAGAGTAGCATGTTATTTGAAAAATGGTTTGTTATCTTACTTTTCCCAACATGAAGATATTATGCTAGCCACTACTGGATCGACTTCTTTGGGAATGTCTAGTCGTCTGTTCTGGAACCCAACAGCTCCTACAACTTGCATTGGGTTCAGCCCGCTCCATGGTACACGCAACGTTGCTAGTTCCCATAGGATTACTCCAAAACTATAGACGTCACACCTGATGCCAGCATCGAATTTTCGATCAGCACAAGAACATGGCAGGAACAAGAGAAGACCAAGATGTCTTGAGAAAAATAAGCAACTCACTTCTCGTTAGATGGTTCATTACGTAGAACCTCTGGTGCCATCCACTCCGGCTGCAAACCAACAGGAAAACATATGAACATGAAGATGGAATGATAGGTCGGTTGAACAAGAAAAACATAGTAGGCCATATGCCACGTGTGGAACGTAACCCACAAATCAGGAAATTATTATTGAAGAACCAATGTCCGAGTAGTTGCTTCTCCATTGAACGAAAGCAATTATTAAATAAGAGAGCAAGCAATGATCATGCTGGGGATTCAATAATGCAGAATGGAGCTTCCTAACAAAAGGGGGGTGTGTCTATACTCTGCCACTGGCAGGGCTCTTACTGTAAGTTAGTGTCCCTATGTGATTTCGTTCTTAAGCATACTTTGTTCTTTGAGAAAGACGTTTCATGGTCATTTTTTTGGTATTCTTGTGGCATTGGCCAAGGCATTGTGCATGCCCTATACCAGGCTGACCCAAATGATTATTATGGGCTTATTTTCCAGCACAGGAATTCCTTTCAAACAGTGCACTTTACCAAGCATGATGTGTTTTACATAGCACATTTGACATTTTCAGTCGGTGTAGAAAAAGAGGAAACTATTCTTTTAGCATGTTAAGAGTGCCAACTATGTGCCTCCATTTTGTGGCATGTTTCTATCTTTTATGTTAGCTACTTGTCGGTGTTTCGTGCACCGGCAATACGAATTTGTGGTCGGATGGGGTCGCGCGCTCCCTCTCCCCGAATGGTCGACTCAAGGAGCCAGGTGATGTATACTGGTTCGGGCTGAACGTCCCTACTCCAGTTCGTTCGGTGTGGGTGTATTGATCTTTGGGCGATGAACGAGAGGTATACAAGCGAGGCAGGGAGTCGGTCGGCCGATCCCTCGGTGTTTTTGCTAGGGAGTTGCGGCTACCTAGAAGATCTGCTTTCCATCGCCCCTCCTCTCGGGCCTGCCTCTCCTTATATAGACGGAGGAGGCGAGAGTTACACGGAGTTTGGGAAAACCGCGAGGAGGGGGCTGCGTGTCTCGGAGTCCTGGTTTCTGTCTTGTCGATCGACCCCTGCGCCGTCCGAGGCGGGGTTGGTGGCTCTGCGATGAGTGGTCTTGCGTAGTCTTTGTCACGGATGACGTATCGCGTGGTGCTCCTGTCGGCCTCGGTGACTTTAATGGCGCTTGACTTTGCCCTGGGCCTCGGAGTGGGCGTATTCTTCGCGGTGTGCGAGCGATGGGGCGGGGCTTGACTTCTTGGTGGTTCCTCGGCAGTCTTGGGAAGGAGCCGCTGCCCGGCTGACGCCAGGCCCAGCTGCGCACAAAGCGGCGGTCGACTTCAGCGTGGGCCTTCTTGGCTCGTCTGCAGCAGTGGAGCTTCTTGGCCGCGAGCTTCAACATTAAGCGGTCGAGCCAGCCGACCGCCGAGATCGAGTCCGCCCGGCCGTCGGGCGATCTGCCGCAGTCGGGGTTCGCTCTCTGCGGCCCAAGTACCTTCGGCGATCTTTGGGCCTTGGCCGCGGTTGGTCGGCCGCTTCGCGTTTTGGTGATGGGGTACCCATGATGCGGGTACTCGTCGATAGCCCGGCGGGTCGGAGAGCGGTCGAGGGTTAGCTCTTCGGGAGTAGCCGTCGACCGGAGGTCGGCGGCACTAGGCTCGGCGACTACTTGGGAGCCGCGCTAATAAAGAGCAGTCTTGTGGCCTCTTCCGTGTAGTCTTAGAGCCCCGAGCGGGTCGGAGAGCCGGTCGGGGGTTTAGCTCGGCGATGGTAGCCGTCGGCCCAGAGGACGGTGGTGCTTGGTTGGCGCGACAGCTTGTGAGCCGTGCTAACAAAAGAACCCGATGCGCTCGGCGCACCGGTGGAGTGCTCTTAACCCGGGTCGGAGAAGGCTGGTCGGGGTTTAGCCCGGCGGTGGCGGCCGTCGGCGGTCGGCGGTGCTTAGTCGGCGCGGCGCTTGAGCCGCGCCCGACCTAAAAAAAGAGCCCGGTCTTGTGGCCTGGTGGTAACCAGAGCCCCGGCGGGTCGGAGAGCCGATCGGGGTTTATCCTGTCGGACTCTGGCGAGGCCACGTCGTTCGTGGGCCCTTAGAGTCGGGTGGCGACGCGACGTTTACCTTCGTCGGTTTGAGCGTCGTGCTCGTCGCGAGCTTCTAATCGGGCAATCCGAGTGGAACCTTGGCGATCTCCCTCGAGGGATCGTTTCCAAGCAGACGTAGCTCCGTGGCGGGCGTCCAGGCCAGCGTGGGGCGTTCCATAAAAACCTTTCCTTACTCATCCGCGTTGGTGTCAGGGTCGTCCGTGACCGGGCCTTGTGGCCGCCACTCATCGATGAGCTCAGCGGAGAGAGTGTGAGGTATGGTCTCGGGCCGAACCCACGGTGATTGGGTCGTCAGAGCCCATCTAGAGGCCCTGCAGGGGCTCAGCTGCGACCGCCCTCGCTATTTTACGTGTTGGGCGGCTTTCATTCCAGTGGTGGATTCGGCCTCGTAACCCTCGGCACGGTCACGAGCCTCGTGTGAGCAAAGCGCTTGCTCTCCCGTAGGCGGCGTGATGGCCGTTTCATACCTTTCTTGGCATGGCGCCCTGGCGTTCTGCGGCCGGCGAAGTGCGATCTTTGCTTGGCGTCTTGTGGCGGCCGTCTGTCGGAAGCGATTAATGCTTAGTAGGATTTAAGCGAGGCTGCGGTGCGTTCACCGGAGTAGTGGCGTGGTGGCGGTAAGCGGTTGGCGGCTGCGTCGGTCGCGTGAGGCGTCGGTTGGAGTGCGGAGGCGCGCTGTTCCGCCAGCGCCTATAAAGGAAGGAAGCGGGCGGCGTGGAAGGCGAAGCCTTACGCTCGCGTCCTTTGCAAAGAAAGGAGAAAAGCGCAAGGGGAAGAAAAGCTTCTGCCGTCGCGGCAGATCCTCGCTTTCTTACGCACATTCGGGATGTCGTTGACCCGTGCTCGGCCATGGCGGTCGCTACCTCGGCTTGGAGAGGAAGGAGCTCCCTTACATGACCTCGATCCATTGGCCAGTGCCGTGGCCGGGACGAGGTCCCAGGCGGAAGACGGCGAGATAGTCTCGTGGCGGCCTTCTACTGGCCGGGGTTTCGGCCTCCCACTCCACCCGTTCGTCAGAAATTCAACTACTACGGGGAAGTTCATCACCTGAACCCGAATGGAGTCCTCCACATCGCGGTCTTCATGATGCTGTGCGAGGCTTTCCTGGGGATCGAACCCCACTGGGGGCTCTGGCGCCACTTCTTCTTCGCGAGGCCGCCGTCGGATGCCACCGGCCTCCTCGGCGCTCTGGCGATCCAACTGCGCAACCACCGCAAGTCGTCCTACATCGATGTGAAGTCGCCAGCGTCCAGCGGGGTGGCACGCGGTAGTGGTTCTACGTCGGAACATCGACATGATGCCAGCCCTTCGGTGGGAATTTCTGCGACGCGCGCATCCTTGCTGGACACTGGGGTCCTGCGAGGGCCGGCGAAGGTGGATGAGATCCTTGAAAAGCTCGCGGACCTGAAGCGGCGGGGCCTGACAGGCAAGGTGGTCCTCAGCACGTTCATGGAGAGGCGCATCCAACCCCTCAAGGATCGGCTGCGCCCCATGTTCGAGTACATCGGACCGAGCCAGGCCACGCAAGGTCGTCGGGCGGAGCTTCCCCGTCGGAGGTCCTCGCGCGTGTGGCGCGATTTCCATCGCGGGAGATCACAGGAGCCAGCAGGCGGCGCTGCGCCGTTCTCGGCGCGAATCCATGAACAGTACGTCTGGTGGCTCTGTTTGCTTTTGCTTCGCTCTGTTCCTTCGCCCCTTACGGCCCGCGTTCTTGCGAGGGCTCGGTGGCACGATCTCCCCGCCCCTTGCTTAGGGAAAAGGAGGCGAAGCGATCGTCGCCTTGCAGGCGGCGCGGCCGCCATCTCTGGCGAAGGAGGCCACGAAAAGGTGCGGAAGAGAGGAAAAGCGCGGGCCAAGACGGCAGCGAGAATCTCTGGCGAGACTTTGAGTGGCAGCGACGAAGAGTAAATCGTCGGCGAGAGAAGGTTCTTGGAGGCGACTCTGGCGGCTGCGGCGGGTTCGGCCAGCGGGCCGGCGGCCGTGGTTCCTCGGAAGAAACGCGGGCGCGAGGTATATCCTGAGGATGCAGACCCCTCACGCCTCCTCGCGGGGGCAGCAAAAGAACACGTCAGTGCCGGTTGTTCGCTCCTCTCGGTAAGTGATTTATGCGCCCCAGTTTGGTCCTCTGGTATTTCTTCCTTCGCAATTCCGACCAAGCCGATGTCTTGAGGCTCGCCACTGAGGCGGCCCGAGTCTCTACCAGTAAGGAACCGCACCCTTCCGCTCCGTCCGCGAAGTGCCTTGCCGGCGATCGTCGGGGCGGGGATCCTTTGGATCGCTCCCGCGGCAGGTCTGTCAGCGAGGACGCCTTCTACCGGAGAAGCCGGGCCGTTCTTGGCCGCGACAGTCTGAGGAAAAGCTCCGGCGGCCTTTCCGCCCGCCGTCGTCGGTGAGGCGGTGGGAGTCTGCCGCCACAGAAGCTGGGACCGCCACCGTTCAGCGGCATCGGCAGAGAGGCGTCCGGCTATCCTGCCTTCCCACTGCCGTCGGCCAGTAGAAGTCGGCGCGACTCTGCCGGCGGAAATCTTGAGATTCGCGGCGTTCGTGACCGGCGGGGCGAAGTTCTGCCGCCCGTCGCCGAAGCGCCGCTGCCGGCAGGTCAGTATTCTTTGGAGAAGCGCGCGGCCGGCCGTGAGCGTCGGCGGCGAGAAAGTCGAGTCGAGCGATTCTTGCCGCCGTCTTGACTTACGACCACGGCGGCCGGAGGCAGCGTTCGTTACGGGCGGCGCGAACGCAGCGGATTGGAAACGCTTTAGGCGGAGATGGGGAGATCCATGCCGACCTACGCTCGCTTGTCGGCCGCGCGTCGAAGCGAAAAGTCCATTGCTCGAAGTCACTTCGGCGGTCGGTAAGTCGGCGAGTTGGCGTCCTCGTCGTGGCGTTCCCGACTTCGGGAAGTGAAGCGCGCCCGGTGCGAAGCGGTGGTCGAGGGCGTCGCGGAGTTAATTTGTGGCGAAGCGCACACCAAGATCGTAACGGGCGGTTCGCTCTTGGTTGGGGCGATGTTCCTCCATAAATAAATAAAGCGCTTCTTTGCTCCCTGTTTCTTTTTTCTTCTTCGAGGATTTTGCGCTTGCGATTTGCCCATATCCGTAGTCTTTCGGGACCGCAACGGATCCAGCGTAGGTTGGAGGCGGGACTTTATGTGTGTTTGTTACCGGAATGGGACGGCCCGACCAACTGTAGGTCGGCTGTCCTTGTATTCGAGGTCTTTGCGACGGGCAGAGTACTACTTCGGGACCTCGGCTTTCGGGGCGGAGGTCGCAGTACTTGTGGTAGGCCAAAGACGAGAGAGAGAGGGAGGGCACTCGGTCGGTCGTCCGAGGGCCGCGGCTTCCTTTGCTCAAGTATTTGTCGAGTGGTAACAAAGAGGGGAGAGGTTGACTACGAATAGAACTTTCTTAGCTTCTCTATGTTCCATGCATTAGTCACGAGATTCCCTTCAGTGTCCTTGAGGCGGAAGGTGCCGGGTCGGAGGACTTCGGCGACGGTGAAAGGCCCTCCAGGCGGAGAAGAGCTTGTGCTGTCCTTCGCGGATTGGACTTGGCCAGCACCAAGTCGCCGACTTGAATGGCGGCGCGAACCGTCAGTATGTAGTAGCGGCCTTGGCCTTTCTTGATATTTAGCCGGCCGTAAGACGCGACATCTCGAGCCTCGTCGAGTTGGTCGAGGTCATCCTGGCATTCCTCGGTCCCCGTCTTGGTCGTAGTTACGCACTCTTGGCGCGCGTACTCAAGGTCGGTCGGGAGGGCGACCTCGCTCAGAACACCAAGAAGAAAGGTGTGAACCGGTCGGCCAGGGTTGGTGTGGTTCGTAGACTCCAAAGAACGAGCGGTAGCTCTTCGGCGCCACCGTCCGCCAATTTCTTGATCGGCCGAAGATTCGCGGCTTGAGTCCTTGGAGGATCATGCCGTTGGCTTTCGCTCGGCTTTGGCCGTTGGCGAGGGTGTGCCAACTTGCCGCCCGATCGACTTCGGATATTAAAGTT
The DNA here is from genome assembly GCA_036346355.1 of Rhipidocladum racemiflorum. NCBI lineage: Eukaryota > Viridiplantae > Streptophyta > Magnoliopsida > Poales > Poaceae > Rhipidocladum > Rhipidocladum racemiflorum. The sequence continues at coordinate 82,290,849 of CM070571.1, read as the reverse complement.
GTCGCGAGAACTCGAGGAACTCCTTCCTGTGAAGCTGCGTCCGTTATCGGTGATGATGGAGTTGGGCACCGAAGCGGTAGACAATATCGCGGAAGAAGCTGCTTTACTGCTTGCCGATGTGATCTTTGCCAGCGGCTTGGCCGATCCACTTTGTGAACTTGTCCACGGCGGCGAGTAAGTGAGTGAAGCCCGGGCGCCTTCTTGAAGGGCAGGCCGGATCGAGCCCCCAAACCGCGAAGGGCCACGTGATGGGGATTGTCTGCAGGCTTGCGAGGAAGGTGTGTCTGCTGGCGAAGAATTGGCACCCTTCGCGAGTGCGGGCGATTTGGAGTCGCATCTGCTCTGCGGTTGGCGATAGAAGCCTTGTCGGAAGGCTTTTCCTACCAGGGACCGTGGCGCGTATGGTACCCGCACACCGTCGTGGATGTCGGCGAAGGTGCTTCCTTGATCGGTTGGGCAGCGCACGAAGGATTCGGACGGGCTCCTTTGTAGAGGCGCGCCGACCAAGGCGAAAGACTTAGCCAGCGGGCGAGGCGCCGTGCCTCGGTGGTATCGGCGAGGAGCAACCCGTTCGTCAATCGATCGACAAGCGGTTGCCTCGATCGGTTTCGGCCTTTCAGGGCGTAAGTCCGACCAGGCGAGTGAGCATCGTAGAAGATCGGCGGGGCGCCCGTCTTGGGTCGGTGGTGCCCTTAGCACTTGGGTCCAGCCGGATCGATGGTCACGAGGTCGGAAGCGAAGATTCCAGAGGAACCGCCCTTTCCTGAGGCGAGGTTGGCGAGGAGTCGGCTTCACCGTTATAAGCGTCGGTAGGCGTGATGGAGCTCGAAGCCCTTGAACTTCTCTTCGAGCTTGCGGACCTCGAGCGATGGCGGCCATCCAAGCGTCCGCCAGGGCTCGGTGGCTTTCATCACTTGGTCGACGACCGGCTTGAGTCGCCGTGAGCGTAGAGCCGTCGTGCGCCCAGTCGGCGGCGATCCGAAGGCCATTGACGAGGGCCGTGCTCGGCGACATTGTTGGTGGCGTCGAAGAGTAGGCGGATGGCATCACCGGAGCTTGTTGCGAGGGAGATGATGGCGACCCCGCCGCCCCATTCTTGGTGTAAGACCCATCGAAGTACATCGTCCGATTACTCGGGTCCTCGACCACCGCAGGACTTGCGCCTCGGTCCACTCGGCGGCGAAGTCCGCCAAGACACAGGACTTGATCGCCGTCCTGAGGGACGTCACGATATGTCGAGGCCATTGAGCTCGAGAGCCCACTTGGCGATTCTTCCGTAGCGTCGCGGTTGTGGGCGACTTCTCAGTGGTGAGGAGGTTACCACGGAGATGGGGTGTCGATCGAAGTAATGGGCAAGCTTCCTCTTGGTAATGAGCACCGAGTACGGAACCTTCAGATTCGAGGATATCGGACCTTTGTTTGGAGAGCACCTCGGCGAAGTAGACCGGTCTCTGTACCTTGAAAACGCGGCCTTCCTCGCTCGCTCCACAACAAGTGCAGCCGGCGACCTGAGTCGTGGCGGCGATGTAGAGGAGCAAAGGCTCCTGCGACTCGGGCGACCAGGGCCGGAGGTGAGGTCGAAAGGCCTTTAGTCGACTAAAGGCTTCCCGAGCTTCAGTGGGTCCAAGAAAAGCGGTCGGACTTCTTCATCGACTTGTAGAGTGGCATCCGCGTTCGCCAGAAGCGGGATACTGGCGACTTAGTGCCGCGAGGCACCATCGACCTCTGAACTCCCTTGGATCGTTGATTGGCCCCATCCTTGCGATAAGCGGAGATCTTATCACGGTTGGCCGATCTGGCGCTGAGACGATGAATCCCGACAACTTGCCCTTGGGGACCCGAAGGCGCATTTCTCGGGGTTGAGCTTTATGCAAACCGTCGGAGGTTCGCAAAAGTCTCCTCCTCGGTCGGCGATGAGGCCATCGACCTTCCTGGTCTTGACAACGATGTCATCGGCGTGAAGCCGATGTTACGGCCAATTTGGTGCGAAAAACACGCTGCATACATCGGTAGTGCGTGGCGCTGCGTTTTAGGACCAAAGGCATCGTGAGGTAACGATGATCTGGCCGTGCGGGGTGATGAAGGAGGTCGCGGTGATCGGACTCCTTCATCGCCAATCAGTGATAGCCGAATAGGCATCCAAAAGAAAGGACTCGCGCTGGCGATGGAGTCCACGACACAGTCGATGCGAGGTAATGGGAATGGATCTTTCGGACATGCCTTGTTGAGGCTCGTGTAGTCAACACACATTCTCCATTGCCCCGACTTTTTCTTTACAAGGGCGGGATTGGCGAGCCACTCGGGGTGGCGCACCTCCCTTACAAAGCCGGCCAAAAGTTTGGCGATCTCTTCCCAATGGCCCGACGCTTTTCTTCGTCGAAGCAGCGCGGTATTTGGCGGGTGCAGATCCGGTCGAATGTTCGAGAGTGCTCGGCGACCTCGCTTTGGAACTCTGGCATGTCCGAGGGTCTCCAAGCGAAGACGTCTCGGTTTGCTCGGAGGAAGTCGGCGAGCACGCCTTCCTATTTGGCGGTGAGGCGGCCGACCCGCACGATCTTGGTGGGGTCTTCGGGATCAACAGCGACCTCCTTCGTATCCTCCGCGGACTTGAAGGAGCTAGGCCCGGCCGGGTGAGTCGAGGCGGAGTCGAGCCTTCTCACAGGTAGGCGAGCTCGGCGAGCGGCAGCCGTGGCTTGACTCATCGCTAGCCAGCTCATGATTGTAGGCGGTGGAAGGATGTGGCCACAGTGATGACACCTGCGGCCTGGCATCTTCGACTTGAGATAGGTGTAGTTGGGGACACCATGAACTTCGTAGCAAGGCCGTCGAGGATGGCGTGGTAGGAGCCGGGAAAAGCCACAACCTCGAAGGTGAGGTTCTCGGTCACGGAAGTTGTCCTGCTCCCAAAGGTGTGACGGCGGCCGACTGTCAGAAGTGGGCTGTTGACTGGGGCGACGCCAGTGGAAAGGCGCCCGCTTGGCCGGAGGCGGAGCGAGGACCCAGGGCATCCAGGGTCTCAACATACATGATGTTGAGGCTAACTGCCGCCGATCCATGAGCACCTTGGTCGGGCGCCGTCCCAGCGATGGGTCGACGGCGGCGGAGTAGCGTCCGGTGCGGGATGTGGTCGGTGGTCGGTCCGATCGAAGGCGATCGGGCACTCACCACCTTAAGTAGGAGAACGCAGCGAGGGTAGCCGTGTGAACCTCTCGGTGGGCGAGCTTCAACCGTCACTTGTCGGCATAGCACTCTGCCCCTCCGAAGATCATGAGGCGGCCGTCGGTGTGGGAACTCGTCGGTGGCTCATCGCCCTTCGCCCGGCATCGGGTCTTGGTCGCGCTTCACTTACCCGCGATGTCGTGGGGTTTCGGAGAGAAACCGCTTCAAGACTTCGCGATCCGATACTTGTGTTTGACCGGGATAGTCGTGGTTCGAACACGGACTATCCATCGATTTCTCGAATCGGTCGGGCGTCTGCCGGGGCTGCTTTGTTTAGCGGTCGGTCGGCGGGCGACCATTCGACCTTCGCGACCACTTCCCCTTCCGCTTCCTTTTGTCGGGGCGGTCGGAGAGCGGCCCCAGGTGGCCGCTTTGTGGGCCATTTTCCTTTCGAAGATGGCCCACGCCTCCTCGCCGAGGCGTGATTGATGGCGATGTCGAGAGCTCCTTGGTGGTCCGGGGTTTCGCCTGACCCGGCTTGTGGACCAGGGCCTGCGCCGTGGTGCCGTAAATGAAACGCCCGACGGCGTCGGCGTCACGGATGTCGAGGAGCTCGTTGCCTTTGTTGGGAGAAGCGGCGGATGTAGTCCGGAGGGTTTCCCATTTCTTGCTTGCGGCTCTTGAGTCCCAGGAGTTGCCGGGCGTTTGTAGGTGCCACTGAAGTTCCCGACGAAAGGTTCGTCAGTCGGCCCATTTGGATGGTGTCTGTGACGGTACTCGAGCCAAGCTCGAGCCGAGTCCGCAAGGTAGATGGGAGATCTTGGATGACGAAGGAGTCATCCGGCGCTCCCCCAGCGCGGCCGGCGAGCCGAGAGTCTTCTAGCCAGACACTGGGGGTGGTGGCCCCTGTGTATTTGGCTATGTGAGTCGGGGCCCGAACACAGTCGGGTAGTCGGCGTTGCGGATGAGGCGTGTGAAGCATACGCGGCCGGGCCGTCGAATCCGGTCGGAATAGTTCGTCGCCCATTATCGGCGACCTGCGAGGCGTATTGCATCGGTAGCTCTCCTTGGCGCCTCGAGGTGGTGCGAAGATCATACTTGTCCCAGGCGGTGGCGCGGGGTGTATAATGCCTGGGAGCTCGTGGAAGCGGGGCCGTCTTAGGTGAGCTCGTCGGCCTGTGAGGAGTAGCGAGCGGCGTGGCGCCCGTCCGTCGGGGCCGGAGCCTTGGGCGTCTTTGAGCACGGCAACCACGTTCTACGATCCGGAGGTTCGATAGGTGGCCTTGGCCACGGCTCTGTTGGCTCGGCGGCCCTCGGGCGGCATTGCCGCCGCGGCAATGTTACGGTTGGCGTGAGGAAGAAACGGAAGGCCGTTCGTCTCCTCGACCAGCTAACGATACACGGCCTTGTGGCGCTGAGGCGAGTGGTGGAGTTAAGTGGCGCTCGGCTCGGCCTGGAGCTTGTCGAGCTCTCCTCGTATTGAAGGTCGGCGAGCGTTAGAGTCTTGTCGTCGTCTTCCGCCGGATTCCTCATCGCTTACGTCAGCGGAGGAGAATCCCGAGGTAGCGAAGTGGAGGGCAGTTCCGCCGCGCCGTCATGTTGCACTCATGGAGTACGCCTGCCAGATACTCTTTGCTCGAGCTAGAGCCGTGGTGGAGGAATCACTTGCCAAAGAGTCGTGGAGGAAGCCGACGCGCGTGGCCGACCATAGCCCACGAGTTGAGAGCCCGTGGAGGGTGGAACCGCCGCTTCGCCCGCGGCTTCGTGGCGGCGTCGCCGAGGAAGCGATCTTACGGCGCGCAGCAGGCCCGCTGCGTGGCCCGTCACGAGCCTCGGCGGAGGTTCTTGAGACATCGGCAACGCATCCGAGCTTCGCGAGGCGGCGCCGGTCCAGGCGGCGAGAATGAGGAAAGCTCTCCGTAGTGGTAGCGATGAAGTCGAGGGCGCCGGCGGATCCAGCCCTCGACATCGGCGAATCGTAGTGGGAGGAGGCCATCGAGGAGGAGAATGGGAACCCGAAGATGAGGATGTCGGTGAAGACGCGAGAGCCCTACCGGGCGCGCTAACCGCTTGCAGGTGTGCACCTAATACGAATTTGTGGTCGGACGGGTCGCGCTTCCTCTCCTCGAATGGTCGACTCAAGGAGCCAGTGATGTATCTTGGTTCTGGCCGAACGTCCCTACTCGATTCGTTCGGTGTGGGTGTATTGATCTTTGGGCGATGAGCGAGAGGTATACAAGCGAGGCAAGGAGTCGGTCGGCCGATCCTCGGTGTTTTTGCTAGGGAGTTGCGGCTACCTAGAAGATCGCTTTTTCCATCGCCTCCTCTCGGCCCTGCCTCCTTATATAGACGGAGGAGGCGGGTTACACTGAGTTTGGGAAAACCGCGAGGGAGGGCCTGCGTGTCTCGAGTCCTGGTTTTGTCTTGTCCGATGACCCCTGCCGTCCGAGGCGGGGTTGGTGGCTCTGCGATGAGTGGTCTTGCGTAGTCTTTGTCCTGGATGACGTATCGCGTGGTGCTCACTGTCGGCCTCGGTGACTTTAATGGCGCTTGACTTTGCCACTGGGCCTCGGGAGTGGCGTATTCTTCTGCGGTGTGCCAGGCGATGGGGCGGGGCTTGACTTCTTGGTGGTTCCTCGGCGATCTTGGGAAGGAGCCGCTGCCCGTCTGGACGCCAGGGGCCAGCTGCGCAAAGCGGCCTGACTCGGCGTGGGCCTGGCTCGTCAGACGCGAGTGGAGCTTCTTGGCCGCGAAGCTTCAACATTAGGCGGTCGGAGCCCGTACCGCCGAGATCGGAGTCCGCCGGCCGTCAGGGCCGATCTGCCTGGTCGGGGTTCGCTCTCCGCGGCCCAAGTACCTTTCGGCAGTGCTGGGCCTTCGCCGCGGTTGGTCAGCCCGTTCGCGTTTTCGGGCTGATGGGGGTACCCATGGTACGGGTACTCGTCACTACTCTTGTCTGTGTGAGTTGCATTTGTGTTTCTGGCTGCAGTATATTCTAGGTTTCCAGCGCCTAAAATAGTTAAACAGAGAATAAATCTATGAAAAAACCTATTCATCAGAGCGAATATTCACTGCTGTTAAACCTTAACTTTAGTTTTCATCTCTCAAGAGGAAGGCTTGCTCTACTCTACTACCTAGGGTTGAGTTGAGCTACGTATATGGTTCTGCAGAGTGACTACTCTACCTTGTTTTTAAATAAACCACTTAAAGCTTGTTCCAGAACACTGGTAGAATGGCAACATGCAATACCAAAACCAAGCAACCATAAAAAGCTACGACCAGGCCTCGGCAACTACATTTTGTCAAGGAAACACCAGCAGCAACCCCAAATGTTACTTCAAACCATTTGCATGTCCTAGTAAAGTGTCATGTCAGGTACAGCACAGGCACATCATCTTACTTCAAAGTTAAAACCAATGTTTTAAGGTTTCCAGAGAACAAAAATGTTAAAAACACAGTGGTTATAATCTAAATGATATCACACAAGAACCAAAAAATCAAACATGAACAAAGAAAATCATAAAAGAAGCAAGGATATTACTGTTCCAGCTGTGGATTTAGACGAAAGGAAAGTGTGATGCTTCAACCTTGACATGCCAAAATCTGACACCTGCATGAAAAAATACATATGTATGTCATGATATTAGTATCTGCATAACTGCATATATAAAGTTTTTAGTGATGCAACAGTCAACCAAAGAAAGGACGAACATGGATTCCTCCAAAGAAACTTTCTGTGGGTACACAGCTTGTACTGATAAGTATTCTGCAAATTTTTTTCCAGTACTCTACCCTTAAGTTCAGTTAGACCAAACTTTACACTCAACCAGCAACTTATGATTTAAGAATAGTAAAGGCACAACAAAGATGACCAGTACATCTCTTGCTCTAAGCTAATAAACCTTAAATATTTTGGGTGCTGTAAACCAGCAAAACTCTTCTGCTAATGTTCCATTCCATAATCACTTAAACAGCAGCCGAGCAGTTACAGTGCTTGGTTCTATTCAGACTAAAATGTAAGACATTAAATATTAGCCTCCATTTTTTGGTACACCTTTTCATCATACATTAAGCCCATTTAGTGCAATATCACATTTTGGCTCTTAGCTAAGTATACCCATAAGTAGGGAAAATTTATATTTTTATTGTACAGCTGGGCGCCTGGGCATCAGGCAAGCTGATCACGGTCAGTCACCAAGAGGTCTATTATTAAACAGTAAAGGAGGGCATGCAATCCAGAGTTTCCATGTAAAAAAAGGATGGAAAAATAAGAGGCAAGCATTTTTTACCAAAGCAACATCATATTCATAATTTCATATCACCTCCACATAATCTTTGATCCCTCATTATGATAGGGTATCAAAGAGTATAGGACTAAATGTTTGTCCAAGGTGAAAGCAGACTAACAAGAAAACTAGAATGCCTTCTTTTTAATTGAATGAGAAGAGGATTGTGAGGAACAGAACAACCTTAACAACCCAATTTTTATCCACTAAAAGATTTGGGGATTTCAAGTCACGATGCACAATAGTAGGGTGGCTCGCATGCAAGTAATTCATCCCTCTTGCCTGCAAGAATAAAAAATCAACTATCAACTAGTGTATAGAACAAGACACAGCATATGGAAGAAAACCAAGCAACTTGCCCAAGCTTACCACATCTAGTGCCATTTTTAGCCTTCGTGTTTCAGCAATTTGACTATTTAGCCGATGCAATAGACGATATAGGCTCCCTCTGGCAAAATGAAGTACATTATATTTGCTGTAATTACACTTAGCACTCGTAACATTATTCCCACAAATATTGAAAGAATAATTGACTATTTTGACAAAACAAAAAAAGGGAGCTGCACAAACCTTGGGTGGTATTCAGTCAATATAGAGAGATTTGGAGGTTGTGTCACATAGCCCAAGAAAAGAACTATATTGGGATGCCTCATCCTCGACATGATTCTCACCTAAAAGATAATTTACTAATACACACTTAGTTAATGCAAAATTCAGTAATAATTACACTCAAGTTTTAAGAGGGAAGCCATATATTAGAATTGAACTTACTTCACATTTGAATTGCTCTAGTGCAACGCCTGATAAATCCTGGTCAAGAAATTTCTTCACTGCAACCTCCTGGCATAAATGAGGACAATACATCAGGAGAGCAGGAAACTCACACAACAAATTCAGCAATTTGAGTGACACTGCATGCATTTTCCTCCACTGACTTGGTAAATTTCTAATTGATTGGACCTAGTATTTTCCATATTTAGTCTGAAGGTGCTTTGTAATCATGTCAAACCATATAGGCCACCAGCTATGCTGATAGTTCAATTTGATCTACATGGAACATAGCTTTATGTGTTGACTTTCATATTTAAATGTACTAGCTCAAGATTTTTCCATTATGCAGAAACAGATACAACTTAAATCAAAGCAGGTAACATTTTTTGTTTTCTTGGCCCTCTAGGCAATAAAAGTATAAAACCTGATATTCAATAACCGCTTGCTAAAAATTACAGCTTTGCATGTGATATTACAATCCTAGATAGTGTTGGTTCTCTTTAAACAAATTTATACTACTGCAGGAACTGATCAAATGCATATCACAGTTGCATAATGCCAGAATCACAATTTCACAGGTTGCTTCCACATTTTCGTAGACTTAGTGACCACACCACATTGTCAGCAAATGTATCAAAATCAATGTCAGTAGTTTCATGTGTCCCGCTCATATGTTCAGCTTGCAGACATCAAGAGAAAATAGCCAGTAAATTACCAGGGTAATGAAGGTAAAACGGAGTTACCAAGCTATGGAATGAAGGGTACCATGGCGTTTTAACTTTTAACACAATGGCTTATGTCAATCTCAGTAAGTGTTAACTTCTAATAACAATACGCATTGAATTCATGTGACCATGATCCACCACTGATAACACACAGTTTTACTACCAAATACTCGTTAAATGAATAGTGATAGACAAATTAAATTATAGTGTATACAGACAGCTGCTCTGTAAGAACACATCGCTTCGTCATCATTAGCAACTTATCATACAAGGAATGGCTATTCAAACATGTCTCACCGTGCCATTCCAATCTGCATGATATACTTCCCCGTGTGACCCTGCAAAGAAAAAAAATGTTAAGTTACTTACATGAATAGAGAATAAAGTACAAAAAAAGGACCAAAGCAATTAATTGCAAAAGTGTAACACGAAATTCAGCTTAGTGCACTAAGCTAAAAAAAGATACTTAGAAGAAATTAATGATGGGGAATCACAAAGCAAAATCCAGATAATTTATTACTCCCTCTGTCACTGAATAGTGGAAGTTTTTTTACCTTTCAATATTTCCATATACAGGACCAATAAATTTGAAATACCATTGTTAGTAAAATATTATATTGCAATGAAAGTGGCATTATTGATGAATCTGTTGGTAGTTGAAGCAACCTAGAATATTAAATAGATAATTAAGAGTATTACACAGTAATTAGTATAGTAATTAACGTAAATGGTTTTTCAAAAATTTGAATTGTGAATAGAATGAATAGAATTAGAATGGGGATTGCCGTCAGACCCGCAGGCGAGGTATCGATCACTAAGATACCAGACCCGTTGGAGCCGAGTCGGCACCTCTCGCTAAACCAGGTTCATCACTCCGCAATCCTAACTTACCTGTTCGGATTGTGGGTATCCATAGCATTTAGCACCAAAACAGTAGAGTTCCATTTAGTAATTCGCATGGTTATCAAGGCGACAAGGTGAGGCGAGGCGCCAGCCGAGCGCCAAGACGCCTAGGCGCCTAGTCGAGGATTAGTCGACCAAAAATAGTCTAGCAATATCAGTATATCACCAATACAAATATAACCAATATTACTATATAAGTAATATAAGTATATCACCAGTATCAGTATATCACCAAAAAAAAGATCAGGCTCCACCCCTTTTCTCTTTTCATCCTTTCTTTCCTTCCTTTTTTTCCTTTTTCTTTCTTTTCCTTCCTTCTTCTTCTTTCCTTTCCTTCCTTGCCTTTATTTCCCCTTTTCATTCCTCCTTGCCTTGGCGACGCCACCTCTCCCCTGTGCCTCCTTGTCATCGCCGCCAACGTCGCCTCTCCTCCCCCGCGCCTCCTTGCCAACGCCGCCTCTCCTCCCCCCATCGCGTCCGCACCTCCTCCCCCGCGACCAGATCGAGGACAACGGGGATGGCGGCGACGTGATGCCGGATCCAGTCGGCTAGAGGCAAGTGGGTGACGGAGGTGCTGGCGAGTGGTGATGACGGTGGATCTCCTTCTCCCTCTCCGCGCCAAGCTCCGCACCCTAGCCATGCCGCTTGACCTCACCGGCCTTCGGAGGTGGTGGCGCGATGGCGGATCTCCTTCTCCGGTTCTCCCTCTCCACGCCAAGCCTCAAACCCCCACCCCCCAACCAGCCCTAGTCGCGCAGCCTGGGATGTCCAGGTGACCGCCTTGACGTGGCCAGGCAAGGTGATGACTCCCAGCGTCCTTCCTCTAGCGCTCGAACGCCTAGGCGACGACTTAATAACAGTGGTAATTTGGAAACTAGGGCAAGAGCCACAACTCAGTAAATTTGACGATTCAAGCAAGCAACCAGCCGGTATAGGGGTGCATCCCCCTTTTCTTTTGCCTCACACCGAATCAATGCAAAGCAGGGCGCCCATACCCTCCTCTACAACCGAGGCAACCAGGACAAGCAAGCCATGCCTTCTTTTCCTCATTCCAGCCGAGAGACAAGCAGCAAGCACATCCATTTCTCAGCCCAACCGAAAGCCTCCTCAAACCAGAGCAAAAGGCACAACCAACTTTCCCCACTTCACCTTCCAATCGAAGGCAAGAACCGAAGGAGCCACAAGCCGAAGCCAGAAAAGAACCAAGAGCATCCAAGAAACCACTAGGAACTAGAGGAGGGGGAGACTTCAAGAAAGAAGAGGAGCTAGAAGACAGCCCCAAGCAAGAGTTCAACCGCAGCGAGAAGGGAACCGCAGCAAGGAGCAGTTCCCCAAGCAAGGCGGCCACTTCATCTTCCCCGACACCGGCATCGACCTCTTGTTCCTCGGCAGCACCTCCCTCATCTCCGAACCCGACCCAGGTGCACAACCATAGCATGGTAGCACTACTTGTAGCATGCCTGGATTGGGTAGATCTGGTAGGACCTTGACCTTAGTAGGGTTGAACTCTAAGGTTGCATAGCTTGTCGCTTGCCGTCCCACTAGAACCCATCATCATCGGTCGTTCTTGCAAATCAAAATGCGAGCTAAAACTTAAAATCATGCAATCAACCAGTAAGATGCCATTAGAAGTAGCTCGACAGTGGAGGAGAAACAGAGTACAGAGTAGAGGACAAGATAGAGAGGAGATAAGGGAGAGAAGAAGAACCGGCACCGGCCGAGGGGAGGAGAGTCCAAGGAGTCGGCCAAAGGGAGTGGACGCGAGCCGAGAGGAAGGAGCCAGGAGTGCCTCGGCCAGAGAGAGGAAGAAGTGAAGGGAAAAGAAAAGAAGGGAAGGGGGGAAAAGAAAAAAAAAAGGGGGGGAGAGAAGAAAGAAAATAGGAGAAAAAGAAAGAGGGGAAAAGATTAGAAAATTTGGTTCCTCGTGCGATTCGCGTAGGTTAAATCACCGTTCCGTGACCGTAGGAAAATTGTATTTTGAATTTCTAAAAGCCGCGATTAAATAGGAAGTAAGAATATAAAATTGCCATGAGTATTGATTTAATTGTTGTATTGATTGCTGCTAAAATAATTAAATTGTGGGTCAATTAGCGGGTTTTAGTTAAAGGGGTACTGTCTGTAGAAGGTCAGACACCGTATTGTGGTTGGTTAATTTAATGGTCGTAGTGTAATACTTTTTATTGTCAGGACCCGAACCGAACCAAACAGACCACCCACCCAAAATTCGAGCGAGGCCATACCTTTCAATTTTATACCAGGCAAGTTTCCTTTGATCAATTTTATTAAATGTCTTTAAATGATTTCAGTACAATATCCTATCACTCATGCATTGAAAAGTATATGTTTAAATTGAAAATGTGAAATTGAACACTGATGAAGTATAGTCTGGTTGTGGAATTGAGGAATGGATAAGTGAATGAATGTTGACTTTGTGAAACTGATAAATTAGTTGAGTTGAATTTTAGTACTTGGAAATGGCGTATGATTATTATGGTGGGTAGAGGGTGCCGATGAGAAGGATCTGTTCGCCGGTGGGGCCCTCTACATAGGCTAAAATATAAGATTAAACAAACTACACTTGGGCAATGAGCTATAATTACCGTATCAACCATAGCGTGTGAAATCGGTCAGAAAAGGTTGTCCTATGAAGGTTTTGGATTTCCACATTGGGTAAGATTATTTTAGGGTACCCCTTTGGGATACGCCGATATGCCTATTGGGGTTCGCCAAAAGGTGGCGCTATATTGAAGCCATGAGTCGAGTTACTGCCGTGCAGTTGGCCAGAGTACAACTGCTATCCGCGAGTCTGGTGGGAAAGCCCGGGATGGGTGTCTCCGACATCGAGTAGCAGAGTTAGAGATCTAATACCGGATTAGTGATAAACGTTCTGGAGCCTCTCTTGTGGGGGTCACTATGGGTAAAGTGATACAAACCTGCGCAGGATCAAAATCATGAATTCATGCCTGTCTCCTGGATTGGAGGCTACGGAAGCTAAGTATGCATCATGTACAAGTGCTAGTAGTCAATCTTCTTAAAATAAAATGGCCAACCCGTAAAGAAAACCTATTTTCATTAAAAATCAGAATTTGAGGGAAAGTGAGCTTCTGTTGAAGATGAGAGAAAATTCATGTCATTACATTTGTTATTAATGCTATTAATGCTTGCTGAGTACATCTGTACTCACTCTTGTTTAAATCCCTATTTGCTTAGAATGTGAGACTTATGGAGATACCGACGAGGCATGGGTTGAGGATGATAAACAGGAACCAGAACTTCAGGAGGACGCTTACTACTGCTGCGGCTACTACTACTACTACTACTACAACTACAACCAGGAGGACTAGAGGGTTGGGTAGACATGTTTCTCATTTTGGACGGTCGTCATGGGATGAGACCGTTGTAATATTTTTTTTTTGTACTTGGATTCGATGTAGAATTAAAAGTATAGACTTGTAAGCCCTGCGTGGCATGGAATGTAATATATTTTCCATTTCAGTCTCTAATTATTGTTCTTGCAACACTCTGAACATGGTATAGTAACTGATATAGTACCAGAACGCCCGATATTTTGTTAGCTACTATACCGAGATTCGTGTAATTAACTTAGGGTAATGACAAAATGGTTGTTAATTACCCTGGGCTAATTATGCGGGTCACCACAGTAGTAGTATTTAATTATTTTCATGTGTAATCTATATTAGTTGTCAAAGTTGCAAAAGTTTGACGGCCACGAGCATTCTAAAATTGAACTTATATATGACCCAGGGGAGTTTTTTTTTCTTTGTGAATTACTGAAACAAAAGGATCCATGACACAAAAGGCACATACTGTAAAATCAAGAAACCACTGAGACAAGCACAAGGCATTACAATACAATGGACCAATGTTTGAGAAACAAGCTAGAGTTAGCAAACCAAAGCTCCACAAAAATAAGTACAGCAAAGGGTGTACTCCAGTTCAAAAATACAAAATTAATGGCAATGATCACAAATAACTAAATAAAAGGTATAGCAATTTGGAGATTATAATAAGAAAAATTGAAGTAAAAAGGAATAACTGAACAGTAAATTTTGTTCGAAACACACGAATAAAATGGTTGAGAGTTGAAACATTACAAAGGCTGAATTTCCGATCAAATAAGCAAATTTACTTATTTGAGTTTTAGCACCAGCAGAAAGCAAGAGACACTCGATTTTTCAGCACATGCGTTCCTGTGAGTTGATTTTCATTTAAAACTTAAAAATGCAGTATTTTTCTTAGAAAGCTGCCCATTAACTAGTCATTTACTGTCTTACTGGTAAGATAAGGACTAGAAATTTATGCACATACCTAAACCAATACGCTCTCCAATATGAAGATCTTCCCATGGTATTCCATGTTCAGCAACATCATCTATAACAGAGCTGATTGTTTTCGTAGTAGAACAGCTCAACTTGTCCAAATTTCCACAGCTACTTCCTGACATGTTTCCCAAAGAATCTTCAGCAACCCTTTGATCCTCACTAGAAATAGCATGAGCTGCATGATCATGCACGTTCAAGTTTCTCATAATTGCTTCTCTATTTTCTACAGGATGTTGTACATCTTCATAAGGTGCCAAGGGAATATTCTGGTAACAGCTCAATGCTGTTAGTGCTCCAGTATTGTCAAGTTGTGATGGGGAATCTTTAGCTACAAAGCTATTTGGAAAATTTTGACTTGTTTGAGCAACTAGCAACAATCCGGCAGTTTCTTTATCTTCAGAAGAATTGTTTTTGCCTATTTCTGTTGTCTCATAGGAATTATGACTATTCTGATCAGATAGTAGCAAACCAGTGGGTAGCAAAGCACCACCCTCCAGGACATGTTTAATGTTGAACACATTGAATTGGCCTTCATCAGACATAACACGCTGTTTAAGTGGGTTCTCTGCCTGAGATGTATCTTGAAGCGCTAGAAAAGAATTGTGATCAGATGAGCTTCCCCCAAAGTCATTTCTAGTCTCATATCCACCGCTAATGTGCTCAAGAGCTAAGCATAGTTCTGCAACACTCTCTTCAATGGCATCACTGCTCAGTTGACTATTGTTGGAGTTCTGAAACTGACTGTCAGAAATCTCTGAAGGGATTAAAGTGCCTGGAGCTCCCATAAGGTCAACTATATATTCAGTACTGCAATAGTTAAGATTGATTTTTGTAGGTCAGTAATTAAAATATCCTAATATCAAATATAGAAAGATAATAGAGAAGCTATACAAGGAAAATACCTGTCAAAATCAATTTTAACGAAGTTAATTGCCCCTTCATCTGTTCCAGTATAATATATTCCTTTCACAAGCTTGCATGGTAGATTAACTTGGTCAGCTAGTACCTGAAACCAATTTGATCAGTTGTCTTCTTAGTTCAAGAGACCCCTGCTGAGGATCGAGTTTTCCAATATGAAAAGCAATCAAAACTCAAAAGCAAATCTTCTACAGCATTCCCTTCATCAATTATGCATCTGGTGCAGCAAACCCATGATTCACCGATGCATATCGATGAACTAGACTTACTACTTTATTGGATTTCCATAACTTCTAAATTAGCTATGTCGAGTGCTAGGACAGTAACAATCTTATATTATCTAACCAGAGGTACTCGTAGATACTTTGAACAACAGTTACATGATATATATATGATAAGATGGAAATTATCAACACCCACCCTTTCCGCGTTTGTTACAATTAATATTATGATCTAATATGGTATGTTAATGATCACATGAAATGCAGGACATTTGCAAAGGTACAACCTTAAAAAGAAGTGATCTGTAGCGCGAGAGCCCAACCCGAAGCAAACCAAGAGGAAGGACAATACTGTTTAGCTCAGCACAGAGCTCGCGGCTCTTTGCGGTCCATTCCCCGTTCATCTCATCAGCATCCACAACTGGACCGCCCATGGCATCAACCACGAGATTCGCAATCTTCTGCACAAGCTCCGCCGACGCAACCTCACCGCGTTCTGCCCTACTTTGTGCCGCGATGGCCATAGCCCTCCCTTCGAGGCGCTTCAAGGTGGGATCACGCTCCCGGTACACCAAAACGGCCACATAGGCAGCATCTCGGCCGACGGCAGCCGCCCTCAAGCTGCCCAAAGAGGGGAATTTGGCCTGGAAGCCCGGGTGCATCGGCGCGCCGCACACGTCGTAGAACCCGTCCGACAGCTTCTCGTCGTAGTTGACGACGTTGTGGTTCCAGTAGCGCGCGGAGAGGACCTCCATGGGGCTCCGGTCCCCGGCCGCCGCCCCCGCGGCGCCGCCGAGGCTGATGCGCTCGGCCGCGCGGATCTGGACGGAGTCCGGGTCGACGAGCCCCGCGGGATCCGACGCCGAGATCGCGAGGGCCAGCCGCACCTGGTACTCCTCCTCAAGCCGCGTCATCGTCACGTCCGCCCCCAGCCCCCAGGGCTCGGGCACCGCCACCGCCGGAGCCGGAGCAGGCGGCGACTCCGGCGCCGCCGCGGCCACGACCGGCGGTGGCGGCAGAGGCGGGTGGACCGAGCGCCGGTGCCGCGGGCGGCGTTGGTCGGAGGACGGGGCGCCGGCGCCGGAGAGGTGGAGCTTGCGGAGGAGGTGCTTCATGCGGGACATGGGCCGCGGCGGCGAGGAGGCATCCGATGCGACGCCGCGCGAGGGTTCGAGGCCTTCCTCTTCCTTGGGTTTGATCCGATCCAACAACTAATCGGCGAAGCAATTAGAATCTCCTCCAATTCCATCGATCTATCTATCTTCCATTTCTACGCTATATTCTATTGTCCAACGCGCTCTTCCCATATATTCCTTGCTTCGCCTCTCCAGTCTCCACGGTGAAGCCTGGATCCTCTCTCTCTCTCTCTCTCTTCTCGAGGCAGGGACGCAGGGTTTACAAAATGATTTCAACCCAACTAGCTCGGGGCCGTAAATAGTTGAAAATCGCTAGAAATACTGTAAATACTGAAGTCAAAAACTTTAAACTCGGTGGCGAAAAAATTTGGAAGAAATTAAAAATCAAGCGATTTCATCAATAATCGAGCGGTTTCTAGCGAGTATCGAGCGTTTTCTAGTGAAAATCGAGCGAGCATTCAAAAGTCTAGGGTTATCGATTTTTGAGCGATTTTTCACCGATTTTCCACCGGTTTATGTTGTATAAAATTTCTTGAAT
This sequence comes from Rhipidocladum racemiflorum, assembly GCA_036346355.1. Taxonomy (NCBI): domain Eukaryota; kingdom Viridiplantae; phylum Streptophyta; class Magnoliopsida; order Poales; family Poaceae; genus Rhipidocladum; species Rhipidocladum racemiflorum. Next base: position 82,273,849 of record CM070571.1, on the reverse strand, counting down.
TTTTGAAGTTTTTAAAATTGTACCGATTTATCGACTAGTTTTGTATATCGTGCCCCGTTGATACAGACAAAAATCGTGAAAATTGGACGAAAATCGACGATTTTTTGAACCCTGCTTCGAGATGTAGTGGGGGTAGTATGGTAAAGTGGTATGCGTGTGCGGTCTCCTGTTTGAAGGAGGGCAAGAAGAAAGGGATGGATGGACGATGGCTGGTTCCGATCGTGCTGCTGTGATTGCTTTGTTTACCCGGGGTCTAGTTACAGATGGAGTTTTCTGAGTGAAAATTCAGGAAGCGCTGGCTTGGGTGTATTTTGTTGCTTGTACCAAATGGTACATATATGAAACTGTTTAAGAAAAAAGTCATACATGTGTTTGGTTGCTTGAATAGAACTATCCCATCCTAGATGATGGAATACAAATTTGAGGAATATTCCCTCTAAATGTTGAACTATTCTATTCACTCAAAACAATGGAACTAAATGATATATAATCATCCCACCGACCAAACACACCCTTAATTGCCCTTGAAACCTTTTTTTTTAAAAAAAAATTCTCTTGTGTATATGTAAAACTAGCATCTTTCTCGACCGCAAAAGCGTCACTTGTTAACTACGTATCCATGTACTACGATAGGGTCTCGGATCTGCGGGGGATCGATCGTCCGCAGCAGCAGACACATGGTGCACCACTCGGCTCGGCAGCAAGGTACCAAGCACCCCCAAGCACAGCATCATACTTGTGCCCCAGCTCGATGCGCCTCCTGCCACGGGTGGTTTGGTTCCAATCGGCCCATCATTCATTGGGGGTGAGCTCTCAATGTCACTGGGCGCTACCTGCCGCTACCTGCCCATTGCCGACGAGTGGATAACCACGATGTGTGTATGGAGCCTGCACTCTGTTGCCTTCGCACCAGGAGTGAAGCCATATAAGGCCCAAGCCTTGGGTTGGGCCAGCCATTCTTTGTGCCGATTTATGATTTTAGTAATTTTTAAGAGAATTTTTGTGAGTTTTCCATTCCAGGCCTTCGGTCATAGTCCGAGTAGTCCAAAGCCTGATTTCACCCCCTGCTCTACACCAATCACGTCTGCATGAAAGCTAATTTTGTCTCAACAAAAAATCTACAACATCTCCTTATGTCGAAACGTTCTAGGACATGTTTGGGGAACTGCAGCTGGGCTGAAAAGTTGTTTTTGGTTTGCTGAGCTGTAAAGCAGCTGTAGCTAGCGGCTATGGCTTTTCTTGGTATGTTGTTTGGCAAACTGGCTGCTGCAACTATAGATTTTGGGGGGCAATCGAGTGGGCCCGAGTGAGGAGGAAGTCGGGGAGGCAGCGCCTAAGCCGGAGGGAGTCGAGGAGGCGACCGGGCGAGAAGAGGACAGGGCGACGAGGGAAGCGGTCAAGCGAAGCCACAACTGAAAAGCACCTCCCCACCAGCTGTGGCTTTTAAGGATGCTTCAGTTGTAGCTTAGTTGTGCAGCTGCTTTGCAGCTAGGTTGTTTGGAGAAGTTTTAGACTCTGAAGCACATCTTCCAAACAGGGCCCTAGTCTTTCCCGGCCAAATGTTTATGATAAGACAAACAACAAGGAAAAGTCAAGCTGCGCAAATCTAGACTGCAGTACTATAGCGTAGGCATATCTGCAGAAGGCGTCGGTGGCCAGAGTAGAAATTTTGACTGTTGTGGCCCCGCGTGCTAATTTTTTTGCGGAACTAGCCGTGGCATCGATCTTTTAGCAGCAATAGCCCCCTGGGCAGCCGGTGCAGCAGAGGAGAAGCGCTGGGCTACATTCTTGCCGTCTTAGATGCTTCTTTGTCGCCGAATCTTGCGTCTTGACTGCAGCGCCCTGCACACGCACACTGACACCCTCTCCTGTCATCCTCTTCGCAATTTTTTTTTCTTGTGGGATTCGTAATTTATGTTGTTAAAATTGTTGTCTGTTTAGGAAGTGTATCTCGCTTCAAACTTCTGTTATTACCGTGTTGAAATCTAATTATGTTAATCTTGTTTGTCTATGTAATGCCAATGGATTTTCGAGTGGTGGTGAAGATGGATACGTAAGGTTGCACCATTTTGATTCCGACTACGTCAACATCCAAATTTGGCTTAAAAATTTCTCATGTGGTAAAAGGCTTCCTTTGGAATTAAAGCATGAATGCTGAATATGTGTTAAAGAAATTTTATTATGAGTTCTATTCTCAAAAAATTTGACTGGTGCTGCGAATACACCGCAGGGTGTATTTGTAATATGGTGCAGCGAATACACCCCATATTCGCAATTCAGTCCAGCAAATACAGTATACACTACAGCCATTCTTCTGTTTTTAATTTTCGGTTAGTATTTTTTTGTATCTTTTCGGTTTCCAAAAAATGGTATAATAGTTTCACATTGTAAAAAAAAGAGGCATTGATGAATGACCTGGAAAATTGGTTCTCAAGAAACCAAACTTTGGAAAATTTTGGTGTTCGAAACCTGGAATTTAAGGTTACCCTATACCTGTATGGCATACCCAAAACCCTAAAATATCGGTTAAGGATTTTTTTTCATTTTTTGTTGTTTTTTTTTCTGGTTTTTCAACCGGAGCTGATTCAAATGGAAATAACCGATTTAGTTATATCTCTCTGTAAAATTTAGAAATCGTTTGCTGATTGAAATGCAAATAATCGCTCCATATCGCATGATTGAAATGCATATAACCGGAGCTGATTGAAATGCAAATAACCTTTTCCTATCGGTCCATATCGCAGGCCGTAAGATATCGTGTTTGAATGTCAATTTTTGAAATAATGGGAGGGGGTCTGTGTTGCAAATATGATAGTTGAGAGATTACGGGAAACAAACATCGGGGTTACATATGGGCGACAATAATGGCTTAAAGTTGAACATGCCTTAGGTAAACGAAGCAACAAGGGCCTTTCTGGTACACTACTGAGTGCACCGAGGATATTTCCCCTTGCGCAACCCATCGGTGCCTGCCGCCCTGGCCATAGCCGCCCTCTCGCGCTTCCTCTCACGCTCGGCCTCCCGCTCTACCGCAAGGCACTGCCGTTCGGCCTCCCTCTTTGCACGCATTTCTTCGTGATGTTTCATGCGCTTCTCCTCCTCGTCCTGCTCACGCCACTGCTGCTCTACCATAGCTCTGCGATGCGAGTATTCCCAATTCCGCATCCTCTCCATCTTAGGAGTCTGCTCCGCGTCGTAGAATTTGATGAACTCGCACAATGGAGGCTACTCTTGGTGATAGCAGATGGTATTACAGTATTAAGGTTTGCACGGTTTGATGTAACATCAAATGCGAGTACGAACTTACCGGGCTTTTCCGTCGCATCCACGTCTCCAGCGTTGGCTCGAAGTCGTAGTTGCGGTAGCTCCAGTACCTCATACCGTAGGTGTACGAGTTGTCTAAAGACTTTTGGAACCGGCAAGGATCCCCGCATAGGCACATAGGGACCTGCGTGCCTTCGGGGATGTCTTCGAGAAGGCTGTGCCTTAGGGGCGAGTGGTACTCCATTGGCACTGGTTGGCTGGCTGGCGAACTTGTGCTCCGTGTTTCGTCTTCCCTCCGATTGGCCCGAAGCTTGCTTGCTTGGTTGGTGTGATTTGTAGGCGACCACTGGGGCTTAAATAGCCAGCCATACGAGAGAGTGGCGGACTTAAGAGAAGTTGAAATCCGCTAGTATCGGATTCCTCTGCAACTTTGCATGTGATGGGACATGAGGCTGGCTATGGCCACAGCTTTAGGCAGGGAATCCCTCCCATAGTCAGCCAGAATGCTTTATACAGCTTTCATTGCGGGTGACAGGTCGTGCAGCTTTGATTGAGGGTGACAGGTCGTGCAGCTTTGTTTGCGGGTGACAGGTCGTGCAGCTTGTGATACTTAGGGTTATTGTGCAATTATAATTTACATGGAAAGAAAGGTGTATATGAAATATTTTTGCAGAACATGATGGTCCATATATTAAGAGGCATGGGAGAAGGAGAGGTGGCCTCGATGCACTGAGTAGACGCCTAGTTGTAACTATTATTTTCCTTGTTCGTTGTACTCCTTTAAGTTTTAAGTCGTGATAAAGAGTGTGGTACAACTTATTTTTCGCAGTGACATCTTACTTGTGATTCACCCTCTCGTTTTTCCCGCTCCCACCCTCGTTTTGCAAAAAGGTAGTTCTCGGCTATGATACTTAGGGTTATTGCGCTACTACAATTTACTTGTAAAGAAAGGTGTAAATGAAATATTTGTGTACAATACGGTAGTCCGTATATCATAGAGCAAATCTGTAACACCCCAAAATTTTACTTTTCCTAAATTCATGTGTGATTTGGCACTTTGGTGAATTTTTGGAATTTTCTGGAATTTATTTGGATTTATTTGGAATTTATTTGAATTTATTCCATTTTGAAATAATTAAAGAATTTAATTTTGCAAATAAAATTTTGTTGGAAATATTTTATTTGAGTCCCAAATACCCTAAAATATTTTCCAGAATTTTTCTGGAATTTTTCTGAGTCATTTGCTATTTTTAATGAATTAAATGAATTATCGAATTATTTTAAATATTAAATCGCTGGAAAATCCAACTCGGGTCAAAATCGTTTCATCCGATCGAGCCCGAGTCGACTCGAGTTCGAGTCCGACCCGAGCCACGCGTGACTCGACCAAACCCACTCCTAAACCTAATCAATCCCAACCGTTGGATCAAGATCCAACGGTTGAGATCCGCCCGTCGGTTGAGCCGTGTCCGACCCGAACCCGTTCGCGCCCGGTCCGATCGGGGCCGTTGATCGCGCCACGTGGGCCGGTTCTCGTGCCGTCTTCCCGCCGAAGTCCGAGCCGACTCACGGGTGAAGCCGCCCGTGGCCGACTAGGGTTCCGCCCGGAGCACGCCTCCCGGGGCTATTTAATGCCCGGATCGCAACCCGAGGATCGCGATCTCTCGAAGGTCCCGAAAACCTAGCTCGCGCCGCTAGGATCCCCACGGTCACGCCGCTATAGCTCGCCGGAGTCAAGAATACGGCCGTGTGTTCTTCGTGCTCACGCGCAACCTGCCGCCGCCCGCCGAAACCAAGACGGATTTGGATTCCCAGTGAGCAGGACGCACTGGCGCCGCACTTCATCTCACCGGAATCGCGAAGAAACGCCGTTGCGGAGGTCGTCTCCTTCCTCTCCGGCCAAACCAGCGCCGCCGCGCCATCGCCGTCCCTCGAAGCCGTGCACCGTCGGATCCGACGGACGGCAGCGGTGAGTTCACGTGTTTTCCCAAACCCTAGAAACCCGATTAGATCTTGGTACCGCTGGATCAAGATCCAGCGGTTCACAATCGCCACGTCTTGTAGCGGTGTTATTATAGGATTAGATCTGGACCGTCCGATCTAGATCGAACGCCCACGATCATCGAGTAGTTTAACGTGTTAACCCTGGATCTAATCCGCGCCGTTGATTTTCAAACCAACGGCCGCGATTGCGCCACGCGTGTCGGGAGATGGACCGACGCGGTCGGCGCCAGACGCTGTGGCGCGTGTCCTCGACACGCCCCCCGCATGTCGGAGGGCCCACACGCCACCGCGTTTTGCGTGAGACCACCGACAGCGTGGGTCCCACCCGCCGGGATCTCGCAGAGTCGTGGGACCGAGTCCACGGTGGACCTAAGCCGAGCGTGGACCAAGTCCATGGACGGCCGGCGTCCACCGACCAATCAGAGGCTGCCACGTGTCATTGCTGACGCAATAATTAATTTCCGAAAAAGAAAATGATTTATTAATTCGAAATATTGATTCAAATTTAGATTCAAACTTCAAACGCTTATAACTTTTGCGTTTCAACTCCGATTTGAGTGGTTCAAATTTCTAAATTTGTATAAAATTGAGATCTACCTAAATATGAATTTTATTTAATTTTTGGACTAAAGTTTTTCTCTGTAATATTATTTAATTGATTATTTAAACTTTAAATAATCATAACTTTTCTTGATTTAACTCCAAATTTGATTTATTCCAGTTTCTAAAAATCCAGAAAATTATGTTCTCTCTGTTTATGGATTTTATTTGGAGTTTTGGGATGTTTTTGCCTAGTGTTTATTTGTGTATTTGCTATTTGCACGCTTTACGAGTAGACGTTGAAGTGCCGGAAGGATTCGAAGGAGAAGTATTGACTCAGATCCAACTCAAGACCAAGAGCAAGTACTTTTTGAAGGCAAGTTGTGCTTTGACCATGTTGATCCTATTTCGAAATCTATTTTGATTTAAACTATTGCATGCTAGATCAATTAGAAAGATACTTTGTTTAAACCTGGGGGTTAGATAAACACCCATTTGCTGTATGCCACCTTGATTATTTAAGTATGTGCCAGGACCCTTGTCACCCTAGTTGGGGTTTACTAGTTGGACATTATTAAATTGCCAACATGGGTTTAGACCGTTGTAGTATCTTTGCTTAGACTGCTTACGTGCTCATGACATGATTTTGGACAATCAAATGCTAATATTGACTTAATGATATATTGAACCTGTTTTGGAAAGGTATCATGTGATGTTGATGGCACGTGGTGCATGGTAATCAAGCGGGGTTTGATAAACGATTTCGGCCAGGGCATGTGGCAAGAGTAATCAGGTGGGCCAGGTTGTGGCATTGGGAATGTTGATTTGGTTCTTGGGTAGTCTTGCCCTGGTCACTCTAAGGACTTAACCTTGCAAGCCTTTGAACTGGGTCATACTTGCAACCACATGGTCGGAATGGGACGGCCCTAGTTGACTAAGTCGCTAAGGACTCACTTGTGGAGCCTCAGGGTGTCGGGCTACACCGTTTGTGTGATTGTGCGGGGAGCGTATCGTGGTGTGGCCGATACCCATCTAACGGTGTGTTGGTCCCATACTTCGCCTTGGCTAAGGGAAGGGATGGTGTAGAGCACGAACCTGAGAGGACCACCTGTGTTGTTTGAGGCTTCCAAAGGCTTTGTTACTGAACTCGCCTTTGTGGTGTTTGACTGTATCTTGTGGGTAAAGTGCATAACCTCTGCAGAGTTTAGAATCTATTTAAATAGCCAGAGTCCACAGTCTTGGACAATGCTCTGAATTACAATCAAGGGTTAGACTTTCTCAAAAATAACTTTGATTTGAAAAGTTGGGTTGGTTTAATAATGACGATGATGGAAATGTGGTTTAGGATGGGGAAAAATGCTTATTAAACTTCTTGAAAAGTTATTTACGCTTTCGCTTTCGAATCTACTTATATTACTTTTCAAGTCTTTCTTCGCAAATATACCTTGAGCTATTCCTTTGTACCAAGCCATGCATATAGTATATTAGCTTGCATTCTGTGCATGACTTGCTGAGTACCAAGTACTCACCCTTGCTTCAACACAACACCAGTTGAAGAGGAGACTACGCCAGCTTCGGAGGAGGAACTCCAAGAGGATCCGTCTACTTAGGGATGCGAGCCCAGTCAGTTGCCTGTGGTATACTGGATGGCGCCACGAAGTTATTTGATTTTCCGCTGCTGTTATTTCTCTTTTAATAAGTTTCGCCTTGTAAGGCATATATTTGTACCTTGGCCATAAGGTCAAGTAACCTTTGGTTATTTAAATAAAGTACTTTGATAATATCGATTGGTATGATTGTGATATTTACCGATGTTAAGACTGTGTGCACTAGCGCGTTCCTGGACTAGTGCTGAATACACAGAGGGTCCGGATTTGCAAATTCGGGGTCCCGACAGAGGTGGTATCAGAGCCATACTTGACTGTAGGCTCAACCCTAAGCTAGAATGGTCGTAGTGAGGATAAAACCTATTTTCTAAAGCTAAAAATTTGTGAAGATAAGAAATGACCTCTCGACTTATCCCCTTCTCTCTTTTCTTGTCTCTTGCTGAAATTTTCCCTTACCTTGTCACAATTTAAAAATTCCGAGTTCTTACGTAAAGCACCCTTGTGACAGATGGAGGAAGAGTTCAACTACGTTGATCTGGGAGTTGGTCACGCTGCAGAACTTTGGCATATGCTACAGACTCTCGGAGATTTTGAGAAGCCCCAATACCAAGTGGAAGTGATCAGGCAAGCAGGATTAATCAAAGCTTGTGATGTGAAGATTGAGGTACCGCTAGGAAGAAGGGCCAGGCAATCGCTCGATACACTGCACCGCCCAGAGATCTACAATGCAGATGGGTATCCAAGAAGTATCACGGCCAGCGCAATGCGGCACATTACCCGTATCTACGCGAGAATTGGAGAGCACGGTGTTCGTTATCATCCGCTGCAGCGATAACCTTCTTGACCGAAGGAGATTCGGGATGAGGATGCCACGCGGTTACGATTGGCACGATTTGTCGTCGCCAGGAGGATGTACTAGATAATACAAGCAAGGAGCTGCAAGGCCCGCAAGGAGACCACGACGAGAGAAGAACGAGATGGCGGGAAGCTCAAGAGTATGTGGCACACCTTCTACGAAGGATTGACGAGTTGGAGATGGCTTTGTACGGACTGCACCCAGAGCCAGATGCGAGCTACACGAGCCGATCCGGAGGAGTCGACCTCGATGAGGACATCGCTTCTTCGACCACCACAGAGGACACAGCTTCTTTGGACATGGCAATTGTTTCACGCCTATGCCACAAAGACCCGTACCAGGCCGTGGAGGTTTTCTCGATGAGTGAGCATAGGTTCTATAGTGAGACTCCTTCGCCGAGTCGAGTCATAGAATAAAGAGTCACCCTTTAGGCGTTAGACTCCAGAGTTAGTTCAATTTGGATTTGTTTTGTTTGCTGAGTGTGCAGTATGTGTTGCAAGGCCCTTAGGCATTGTAAGCAGCCATACCAAGTTATTAATAATAAAGTTGGACCCTAAAGTTACCCCTTTCGCCCCGCATAAGTTCCATATTACCTGTCTATTCTTGCTTCCCTCTCATCTCTAAACCTAGAGCAAATCGACAGATGGTGAACACCCGTGGAAACTTTGGAGGCAATGGGAGTGGTTCTCGCCCAGCAGAAAACCCCAATGATGGAGCACCAAAGACCGCCAATTGATATGCAGAATTTTGGAGCCTTTCTTGCTGCTCGGACTCGATTGATGCATGCTATGATGCAACAAATGCAAGACGTCCTTTGCTCAGGCCACCGCTAATCAAGTTAATCAGGGACCACGCCAGAATACAAGGCTGTCAGAGTTCATGAGAACTCACCCACCCACTTTCTCTGGGAATGCCAATCCATTGGAGGCCGATGATTGGTTAAGATCAATCGAGAGGAAACTACACATAGCTCAATGCATAGGGAATGAGAAGGTACTCTACGCTTCTCATCAGTTGGAAGGAACAAATTACGAATGGTGGGAGAACTTCGTACACGCAGAGAACCCTCAAGATATCACTTGGGAAGAGTTCACAAATTTGCATTCCGACAAGCAGATCACGTGCCTGAAGGAATCATGGACCTTAAGAAGGAGGAGTTCAGAGCATCAAGCAAGGTAATCACCCGGTGGCCGACTACCGAACAAGTTCACACAGCTAGCACGCTACGCACTGAGGATGTAGCGACGGATAAATCCAGGCAGCTCGTTTTATGAAGGGACTTAACTCGGGATTGCAAGTAGGGTTGATCACCCACACCTTTCCAGATTTCCAAGAGTTGGTGAATAAGGCGCTTATTCTTGAGGACAAGCGCAAGGAACCGGATGAGAACAGAAGCGCAGGATGCAACAAAGAAGGATCACGCCAGGAACGCAATACCGAGAGTTGCACCAAATCAATTCTTCGATTCCAACCACGTAATGCAACAAGGACACCATCCCCAAAGACCAAGACTGTCAATCGTAACTACTGCACCCGCCCCGCTAGAAACGCTACCCCAGGCAACAAGAAGGAACAGTGAGACGTTACAACCGCAACGAGCCAGGACACTTTGCCAACAGCTTGTCCAAAGAAGACAAGCAGAGCGACCCGTCGCTTCAATCTAGGAACCACCCCAGCTAGGACGCCAAAGACCAGAGCCACACCCTGCATGGTGAGAGGCCGAGTCAACCATGTCACCGCAGACGCATCGCAGAATGCTACGGACGTCAGATCGGGTAAGTTACTTGTTAACTCGATACACCCTGCGATTTTGTTTGACTCGAGCTTCGCATTCGTTTGTTTCGCAAGGCTTTGCTACTAGAAATGATTTGAGAATGGCAAGACTTAAGTGCATGCTTTTAGTTCAAACCCTGGTTCCGAACTCCGAGCGGAAGTAGGATGTTCCGGTGAGAATACTAATAGATGGAATAGAGTTCCTAGCAAACCTTATAATTTTGGAGACCAGGACCTTAGATGTTATATTGGGAATGGATTGGTTATCCAAGCACAAGGCCGTATTGGATTGTGGACGAAGGACTATCTCGATTGAGAGCCCGTGTGGGAAGAAAGTGGAATTTCAAGCCACCGCAGCTAGAGAGGGACAGTTGATGGTTAACGGTACCAAGGCAATCAGCATAGAGGATGTCCCAAAGTAGTGAATGAGTACCCCGATGTTTTTCCCGAAGATTTACAGTATGCCGCTGACAGGACATAGAGTTTGTGATAGAGCTTGTACCGTGTGACAAAGACCGATAGCAAAGAGACCCTATCGGATGTCTACCGAGGAGTTGGTAGAGATGAAGAAACAAATAGAAGAGTTAATGGAGAAAGGATTTATCGGACCAAGTTAGTCGCCGTGGGGAGCACCGCTTTGTTTGTCAAGAAAAAGGACGGAAGTTTCGGGATGTGCATCGACTATCGTGGCGCTCAATGAAGTCACCGTGAAGAATAAGTATCCGCTACCAGGATTGATGATTTGTTCGATCAATTGAGAGGAGCCGGAGTTTTCTCCAAGATTGATCTCGAGATCGGGATACCATCGATTGAAGATCCGATCGTAAGATATTCAAGATCGCATTCTCGTCGAGATATGGACATTACGAGTTCTGATTATGTCCTTTGGGTGAATTTAATGCGCCACTTATTTCATGAATATGATGAATAAGGTGTTCATGGAATATTTGGACAAGTTTGTCGTCGTGTTCATAGACGATATCCTAATCTACTCCAAGACAGAGGATGAGCATGCCGAACACTTAAGGCGAGTTTTGGAAAAGCTGAGGGAACGACAACTTTTCGCCAAGTTCGCAAGTGTGATTTTTGGAAGGACAAGGTGGAGTTTCTTGGACATGTAATGACCGCAGAAGGAGTCGCCGTGGATCCAAGCAAAGTAGAAGGCGTGTTACATTGGGAGCACCAAGACTGTGACCCAGTTCGAGTTTTCTTGGAATGGCGTGATACTACCGCCGTTTCATTGAAGGCTTTTCGACAATTGCGAAACCTCTTACGCAATTGTCAAGAAGGAAAAGAAGTTTGCATGGACGCGAGAATGTGAGAAAGGATTTCAGAGTGAAGAAGCGATTGACATCGACCGGTGTTAGTTCTACCTGATGTTGCTCAAAGCTTCGATATTTATTGTGACGCATCGCGCCAAGGACTTGGATGTGTCTTGTCTGAGAATGGAAAGGTCGCCGCTTATGCATCAAGGCGATTGAGGCCGCATGAGGAAAATTATCCGACACATGACCTAGAGTTAGGCCGTAGTGCATGCTTTGAAGATATGGCGTCACTATCTCGATTGGAAACAGATGTGAAGTATATACGGATCATAAGAGCCTTAAGTACATATTCACCCAGTCGGATCTGAATATGAGGCAAAGGAGATGGCTAGAGTTGATCAAGGACTATAATGTTGGAATCCATTACCATCCCGGGAAGGCCAACGTAGTAGCCGATGCTCTGAGTCGGAAAAGCCATACCGTGAGTGCGTTGCTAGCCACAAGTCAGGATGAGTTATGTGAGGATTTTCAAAAGATGAAGATTGAGGTTGTACCTAGCGGATTCTTGGCCGCTTTGGAAGTAAAGCCTACTTTAGAGGACCAGATCCGAGAAGGACAGAAGGATGATGACAGATCCGTAGGATTAAGTCCAAAAGGAGGAAGGCAAGGCAGAGGACTTCAAGTTGGATGAGCAAGGCACGTTGTGGATGAAGGATCGCATTTGTGTGCCTAACAAAAGGAGTTAAAGCAATCGATTCTCGAAGAAGCCCATGACTCTAAGTACTCGATTCATCCTCGAAGCGCCAAGATGTATCGGGATCTCAAGGAGAGATTCGGTGGCCGAGTATGAAACGTGAAGTTGCCGAGCATGTTGCATTGTGCGGCGTATGCCGTAGAGTCAAGGCAATGCATCGAGACCAGCGAGGATTGCTACAAACACTGAAAATACCTGAGTGGAAGTGGGAGGAAATCGGAATGGATTTCATTACCGGTTTGCCAAGACTCAAGGAGGTTATGACTCCATATGGGTTATAATGGATCACTTGACCAAAGTAGCCCATTTTATCCCCGTGAAGACCACTTACTCGGAGATAAATTAGCGTAATTGTACATGATCGAGGATTGTTTGTTTGCACGGAGTGCCAAAGAGGATTGTATCTGATGCAGGTACCCAATTTACCTCAAGGTTCGGAATAAGTTGCATGAAGCCATGGGAACCCGTTTGAACTTCAAGATCTGACTTATCATCCATGCAGACGGATGGACAGACCAGAAAGAGTCAACCAGATTCGAGGATATGTTGAGAGCTTGTGCATTAGCTTATGCTACCTCTTGGGATAAGAGTTTGCCGTATGCCGAGTTCGATTACAACAATAGTTATCAGGCTAGTTTACGATGTCACCTTTTGAGGCCTTCAGATGGTCGACCTGTCGGACGCCATTGAATTGGAATGAGGCCGTGGCGCCGTGTCTTTGGGCCTGATATTCTTCAAGAGGTCAAGAACAGACGCCATGATTAGGGAAATGTTGAAGATAGCCCAATCTCGACAGAAGAGTTATGCAGACAATCGTCGCCGAGATTTGAGTTTTGAACCAGAAGACTTTGTTTACCTCAGAGTTACGCCTCTCAGGGGAGTTAAGAGGTTCCATGCCAAAGGGAAACTCGCACCCCGTTATGTTGGACCATTTAAGGTTTTGAGCCGCAGAGGCAAAGTTGCTTACCACTGGAGTTGCCACAGTCGCTAGCAGGAGTGCATGACGTATTCCATGTGTCCTGGATTGAAGAAGTGTCTCCGAGTTCTCGAGAATGCATACCACTGAGTCAATTGAGTTGCAAGAGGATTTGACTTATAAGGAGCATCCCGTGAGGATTCTAGACACAATGGATCGAGAAACTAGAAACAAGTCAACCCGTTTCTGTAGAGTTCAGTGGAGCAACCATGAAGAAAGTGAAGCGACTTGGGAGCGAAGAGGATTTGAAGAAGGAGTTTCCAAACCTATTCCTTTAGTAAGCCCTGAATCTCGGGGACGAGATTCTATTAAGGGGGGGAGGTTTGTAACACCCCAAAATTTTACTTTTCCTAAATTCATGTGTGATTTGGCACTTTGGTGAATTTTTGGAATTTTCTGGAATTTATTTGGATTTATTTGGAATTTATTTGAATTTATTCCATTTTGAAATAATTAAAGAATTTAATTTTGCAAATAAAATTTTGTTGGAAATATTTTATTTGAGTCCCAAATACCCTAAAATATTTTCCAGAATTTTTCTGGAATTTTTCTGAGTCATTTGCTATTTTTAATGAATTAAATGAATTATCAAATTATTTTAAATATTAAATCGCTGGAAAATCCAACTCGGGTCAAGTACTGTTCATCCGACCGAGCCCGAGTCAGACTCGAGTTCGAGTCCGACCCGAGCCACGTGACTCGACCAAACCCACTCCTAAACCTAATCAATCCCAACCGTTGGATCAAGATCCAACGGTTGAGATCCGCCCGTACCGGTTGAGCCGTGTCCGACCCGAACCCGTTCGCGCCGGTCCGATCGGGGCCGTTGATCGCGCCACGTGGACGGTTCTCGTGCCGTCTTCCCCGCCGAGTCCGAGCCGGACTCCGCCGGTGAGAGCGCCGCCGTGACCGACTAGGGTTCCGCCCTGAGCACGCCTCCCGGGGCTATTTAATGCCCGGATCGCACCCCGAGGATCGCCATCCCACGCCGGTCCCGAAACCCTAGCTCGCGCCGCTAGGATCCCCACTGTCTCGCCGCTATTGCTCGCCGGAGTCAAGAACAGCCGCCGTGTGTTCTTCGTGCTCCGCCGCAACCCAGCGCCGCTCCGTCGAAACCGAAGACGGATTTGGATTCCCAGGAGCAGGACGCACCTGGGCGCGCACTTCATCTCACCGGAATCGCGAAGAAACGCCGCTATGAGGTCGTCTCCTTCCTCTCCGGCCAAACCAGCGCCGCCGCGTGCCATCGCCGTCCCCGAGCTTCGTGCACCGTCGGATCCAGATCGGACGGCAACGGTGAGTTCACGTGTTTTCCCAAACCCTAGAAACCCGATTAGATCTTGACTGTTGGATCAAGATCCAACGGTTCACAATCGCCACGTGCCGTAGCAGTGTTATTATAGGATTAGATCTGGACCGTCCGATCTAGATCGAACGGCCCACGATCATCGAGTAGTTTAACGTGTTAACCCTGGATCTAATCCGCGCCGTTGATTTTCAAACCAACGGTCGCGATTGCGCCACGTGTCGGGGAGATGGACCGACGCGGTCAGCGCCGTACGCGTGTGAGCGCGTGTCCCTGACACGCGGGCCCCGCATGTCAGAGGGCCCACACGTCAGCCGCGTTTTGCGTGAGACCCCGCACTGACAGGTGGGTCCCACCTGTCAGTCTCGCGTAGAGTCGTGGACCGAGTCCACGGTGGACCCAAGCCGAGCGTGGACCAAGTCCATGGACCGGCTGACGTCAGCCGACCAATCAGAGGCTGCCACGTGTCATTGCTGACGCAATAATTAATTTCCGAAAAAGAAAATGATTTATTAATTCGAAATATTGATTCAAATTTAGATTCAAACTTCAAACGCTTATAACTTTTATGCTTCAACTCCGATTTGAGTGGTTCAAATTTCTAAATTTGTATAAAATTGAGATCTACCTAAATATGAATTTTATTTAATTTTTGGACTAAAGTTTTTCTCTGTAATATTATTTAATTGATTATTTAAACTTTAAATAATCATAACTTTTCTTGATTTAACTCCAAATTTGATTTATTCCAGTTTCTAAAAATCCAGAAAATTATGTTCTCTCTGTTTATGGATTTTATTTGGAGTTTTGGGATGTTTTTGCCTAGTGTTTATTTGTGTATTTGCTATTTGCACGCTTTACGAGTAGACGTTGAAGTGCTTAAGGATTCGAAGGAGAAGTATTGACTCAGGATCCAACTCAAGACCAAGAGCAAGTACTTTTTGAAGGCAAGTTGTGCTTTGACCATGTTGATCCTATTTCGAAATCTATTTTGATTTAAACTATTGCATGCTAGATCAATTAGAAAGATACTTTGTTTAAACCTGGGGTTAGATAAACACCAATTTGTCAGATGACACCTTGATTATTTAAGTATGTGCCATGACCCTTGTCACCCTAGTTGTGGTTTACTAGTTGGACATTATTAAATTGCCAACATGGGTTTAGACCGTTGTAGTATAACGCTTAGACACCTTTCGTGCTCATGACATGATTTTGGACAATCAAATGCTAATATTGACTTAATGATATATTGAACCTGTTTTGGAAAGGTATCATGTGATGTTGATGGCACGTGGTGCATGGTAATCAAGCGGGTTTGATAAACGATTTTCGGCCAGGGGCATGTGGCAAGAGTAATCAGGTGGGCCGCTTGTGGCATTGGGAATGTTGATTTGGTTCTTCGGGTAGTCTTGCCCTGGTCACTCTAAGGACTTAACCTTGCAAGCCTTTGAACTGGTCATACTTGCAACCACATGGTCGAATGGGACGGCCCTAGTTGACTAAGTCGCTAAGGACTCACTTGTGGAGCCTCAGGGTGTCGATTACACCGTTTGTGTGATTGTGCAGGGAGCGTATCGTGGGTCGTGGCCAGATACCCATCTAACGGTGTGTTGGTCCCATACTTCGCCTTGGCTAAGGGAAGGGATGGTGTAGAGCACGAACCTGGAGAGGACCACTGTGTTGTTTGAGGCTTCCAAAGGCTTTATTCTGAGAACTTCGCCTTTGTGGTGTTTGTTGTATCTTGTGGGTAAAGTGCATAACCTCTGCAGAGTTTAGAATCTATTTAAATAGCCGAGTCCACTGTGATCGACAATGCTCGAATTACAGTCAAGGGTTAGACTTTCTCAAAAATAACTTTGATTTGAAAAGTTGGGTTGGTTTAATAATGACGATGATGGAAATGTGGTTTAGGATGGGGGAAAAATGCTTATTAAACTTCTTGAAAAGTTATTTACGCTTTACTGCTTTCGAATCTACTTATATTACTTTTCAAGTCTTTGTTTCTTCGCAAATATACCTTGAGCTATTCCTTTGTACCAAGCCATGCATATAGTATATTAGCTTGCATTCTGCATGACTTGTCGAGTACCAAGTACTCACCCTTGCTTCAACACAACACCGCTGAAGAGGAGACTACGCCAGCCGGAGGAGGAACTCCAAGAGGATCCGTCTACTTAGGGATGCGAGCCCGATCGGTTACTGTGGTATCTTTGGATGGCGCCACGAAGTTATTTGATTTTCCGCTGCTGTTATTTCTCTTTTAATAAGTTTCGCCTTGTAAGGCATATATTTGTACCTTGGCCATAAGGTCAAGTAACCTTTGGTTATTTAAATAAAGTACTTTGATAATATCGATTGGTATGATTGTGATATTTACCGATGTTAAGACTGTGTGCACTAGCGCGTTCCTGGACTAGTGCTGAATACACAGAGGGTCCGGATTTGCAAATTCGGGGTCCCGACAAAATCTGGTCCATTCTTCAAAAAAATAATAGCATACAGAATACGATATATATATAATATACTAGAATATTATGCTAAAAAATGAGAGAAAATAGATAACACAAATGGAATGATTGCATTGCATGACATAGATTAAAGAAGTTAATATATGTGACGCATACAGCATGATAAGCCTTTGATACAACACAGATCTAGTTCGCAATTGCAGACAAAATTATCACAAGGATAACTACATACATCATCTTCTCTAGCCACTTGATATGATCTAAAATGCGCTCCACCTTTAAGGTCAGCATGTTAAGCCTTTGCTCCAGCATTGGGTTCATCATCTGCTCGAGTGTTGGGTCTATCCTTTGCTCTAGGCTGGGAAGTATCCTCTCTGGTGTTGCGCTACTACGGCGCTCCATCGATGTATTCAGGGTGTCTGCCCACTGAAAATATTGACATCCTGCAGACTACATGACGATGTGAACATATTTTCAGACCATGTAAAGAAAGCAGAACTCAGAAGAAATAGACTACTCGAAGAAGAGAACAATCATCAAAACCTGAAGAAATCAAACTACATCCCCACTTACAAAGTAATTAGGGAATTTATAAAACACCCGACCGTAATTTGTCGGAGTGGTGGAGTACAACACATTAGCTTCCACATGGCAATTAGGACAATCGACCCGCCTTGCATTGGCAAGTGCAAGAACTCTCCGATTCGCTGAGCTCGATGTTTGAGACATGGCTTTCACACAATTGAAGAACGCAGAAGTGTAATTACGAAGAAGAGGATATCAGCAAGCGGAGGAAGAGGATATGAAATGCTCAACGTTTCAGTGTGTAATGAATATGATGGCCATGCCTCCGTATTTATAGCAAGTTTTCAGTGGTAGCTTGGTGTCCAAATGCATGCATCTGCGAACATCCATGCGAGACATGGCTTTTGCTTTCGGCGGTTCGATTAGACTCGATAGGACAGCAATAATGCAGCTGGTGCTGCGAGGGAATCGACCCCCTCAACAGACTCTTGCCACTTGTGCCGGGTCCCCCCTCGGCAAACTCCCTCGCGCCACCTGTACCGGCCCCCCCGGCATACCAACCCACTTGTTGTCATATCACGTTTTTCAGCCTTCTGTCATGGCAGCTTTTTCTGCATTTTGTGACATGAGTATTTTCAGCGTGTTGTCAGATCACCCTTCTCAGCCTTTTGGCATATCACCATTGTCAGCCTTTTGTCATATCAGCATTTGGAGCTATTTGTCATTGTTGTTTATTTTTAATACGTTCATTTGTCATATCACTTTTTTCAGCCTTCTGTCATATCATCATATTCAGCTTTGTAGCATATCAGCTAAAATAAGAAAGAACGCAAGGTTGTACCCCTCTGTTGTTGGTGAATATGATAGTGCATACATGTAATAAAAAATATGCTCCATTCAACCGAAAAAATAACTTCGAATAACTTGGTGAACATAACATAAAGCTTCATCATAGTACAAACTGCATTATAATACAACACATAACACATAATAGTATTAAAACTTTCCTGAATCATCACTATCGATGTCAACACCCTCCTCTTCGAAAAACTGCCAACGGTCACGTTTGCCGTCATCATCGCTATGGTGGTCACACGGAAGAACCAAATTAGGGTTTACAGCTTCGTGGTTATCTTCTATGGCGCGCTGAAGGAAGCGATCATAAGCTTCAGGGTCATCTTCTTGTTCAGGACGTACTCTGTCTGTTTGCGGTAATTCACGTAAAGTTAGCCTATTAAGTTCCTGCCCGAGATCCATCCTCTGGTCTACCCTGGCGGCGTCACATGCATCGCCGATGTATTCAGATGGTCTGCCCACTGAGAATATTGGCATCCAGTAGACTACACGACAGTGTTAACATGGTTATATAAAACTCGAGTAGGAGAGTAATCATCAAAACATGAAGAAATCGAAAAACATTTAGACGTACAGAGAAATTAGGGCATCTATAATACGGCCGTTCGTTATTTTCCGTAGTGGTGGAGTACCAGTTTTGGGCTTCCACATGGCAGTTAGGGCACATTACCTATGAGGAGCCGCCCAGATCGTCCTCGGATTTTCGAATGTCCTATCGCTCTCATCGGATTTGAAGGCTAGCAACGGATCGCCGGTGGCATTCGCAGTGCTAGCACCCAAGCCCGAATGAGACGACAGCAACCCATTCGATTAACTCGACAACAATCCCGGTATTCCCCCGGTATGCGACCCGAACTCGCCCAGGATCCTCACATACCGGTTTCTAATGCGATATCGATTCAATTTGCATAAAGGGGGCAACGAACTCAAAACCAAGCAACCAAACACGCACGCGGAAACACCCGGCACAAAGACAAACCCGACAACCACCAAACCACACTAGAACTAAGAATTTGACCCAGACTCCAAAATCTGGAAAATTTCGGCATGACCCTCCTAGAACCTATGGACATCCAATCAGCAGACAAGAAAACACAGTTGCAGAATATAAATATCCAAAAGTAATGCAACAACCACAACAGCAGTACGATCACAATTAGAAACCATCCACGAGACATCGACAGAGACTTAAACAACGACGAAACACAATTTAAAAGGCTATCTATACAACAAAAGTGAATCAAATCGCAACACATTAGCAAAATAAAACTTCTCCGGAAGTGTTCTGCCCCTGAACACTTCCGGGCGTGTGCGATGCCGCGCTAAGCCTCTACTCGGTGCCCCGCCCGGTCACCGAGAGGCAGTAAGGGCAGAACTCGCATCCGCCCACCTGATCCTCACCTGAAAACCACAAAGCAGAAGCATGAGTACAAAAGGTACTCGCAAGACTTACCCGGGGTCCATATATGACCGACTCCAAAGGAGATGCATTTGGCGGTAGCAAGGTAAACAGGCTTAGGTTAAAAGTGCGGAAATGCTTAACTTTGTTTCAATTTTTGTCATATACTCAAGTTTTTCTCAATATAGTTAGCAGTTGTAACAGCACCTACTTCTAGCAGGATATTGTAATTAACGGAATGTAAAGCAAGTCATCTCATATCAAAATTTAGCTCAAGCCCAACGGCGAACCACGAGTTCAAGTTGTTTACTACGCAGAAGAAGTTCGGATCAAGCTTGCTCATATCCGAGAGCGCGGCAATTCGAATCGCTTAATTAACCCTGCAGGGAAGCATTGATCGCACGACACTTACCACAAGGGCCTAGTGTCAACCCCCTCCCAATCATACCCAATCGCTGAAGCGTCCTCCTGCGGTCCGAAAACCTAGCACCCCTCGAGCCGCCCCAAGCCCGGCTTGGCGCTCGAGAGTCGGCCTAAGCCTCGCCCTCAACCACGTCCAACCACAGGAAGTTACGGTCCATCGATTCCATATGAGAGAAAGAGTGGCTTACCATACCATAATCGGGCATGCGACCAACCGGGGTGTGCTCAATCTTATTCCACTTACGGATCGGTCCTTAACTGACACAGACGGGGCTACACATTTGAGTTTCCATACCCAAATGAACCAACTCCCCGCCCGATCCACAATTCATTTCTTTCCAAAACCTTTCCCAATTCCAAGTCCGACATAATGTAGTATGTGTGTAACAATAACAACCGCAAGTGACAGAACCCTCCGTCACTTGGCCCAACCCCGACATCTAAGCATTCTAAGCACGAACCCATTAATACCCATAGTCTAGCTCAAAAGGAGATATTCGACGAATACAAGGGGTGTACGTGCAGCAAATAGGATCTATTCCTATCCCACATGGCAACTCCTAATGCAATACTTAACATTTCAATTACTCACATTATTCTCAAAAATAACGATACATAAGGATAAACATGCTTAGGTGCTTGCCTGATGCTTCTGCTGGAGTCTCAGTAACCACCTGCTCACCGATATCCCCCTCGACCACAGCCGCATCACCCTCCGCAGTTTCGTTCTCTACACGAGCACAATTTATGCAAAATGAGATGCATGCTATGCAATGAAACAACTTAGAATGAAAACCCCCGACGAAACAACGCAACCGAACCAACGAACGTAACCGGACAGTCCGGGTATTTCATCCGGACTCTCCGGCCCATTCGGTCCGGATACTCCGGGCAGGGCGGACACTCCGGGCCACCTGTCCGGACACTCCGGACGGTCCAGGCCTTGGAAGACGACGCGCAACACGGGGGTGCTCCCAAGCACTACGGCACCGCGGAGACCCGATCTACGACTTTCCTACACGTGGTCGAGCCAGAGAAGCTCCAAGCGAAGCCTAACCCACGACGAACGGGGCTCATTCTTAACATCTCCAACCAAACCCCAATCCGATGCTTAGAACGGCACCATCTAACCCCGATCCACAACCCTAATACCCAACATTGCCCAAACCAACCCACATCCAACCAACCCCAAAACCCTAACACTTCCAAAGTTTACCCCCAACCCCAATCTACAACCCTAACCCCAAAACCAACTCCTAAGGAAATCCTAAAACTCGAGGACCCACGAGTGGAGTCCAAGAAAATGTCTCACCTTCAATGAGGATGAAGGAGAGGGTGGGGAAGCCGGGTTGAGCTAAGAGGACACCGGCTTGGGGAGGAGCTTGAGGCCACCGGGGAGGAGCCACGGAGGTTCACCGGCCGGTGGGGCTCGCCGGAGTGGAGCTCGGGGTGGAGGAGACGCACGGGAGAGGTGGGAAAGAGACCAAGTGAGGTGGGGTGAATGGGGGACCACGAAATGGGACTTTTATACAAAATCCCGCACGATCCGGACACTCCGTATGCTCAACCCGGAGACTCCGGGTTGGGGTCTTCGGTGGAATCAACCCGGACACTCCGGACATTTTGTCCGGACACTCCGGGTTGGGGTGTTCGGCCACTTCAACTCGGATACTCCGGACATTTTGTCCGGACATTCCGGGTCTGATCCGGATACTCCGGATGTTTAATCCGGACTCTCCGGATGTCCCAGAAGTTTTGGAACTTGGGGCCTTGACATTACCCACCCTGCATTGGCAACCGTTGAGCTTGACGCGTGAGACATGGCTTTGACGGACGCGACAAACACTGAAGTCGGTATCTACATGAAGTAGAAACAATAAGAATCACAATAAGTCAAAATAACTTACCAAGGTCCAGGCTATAGCTTTACCTTTCAGTACAGCAGTACAAGAAAAAACCCACAAGTCCTCAGAACGAAGAAAGCGACCAGCGTGAAGAGAGAGTCCAGTGCAAAGAGGGAGAGAGCCACTGGTGTGAATTGGGCAATCCTTCCCTGCGACGCACGACCTGCTTATATAGAATGAAACGTCATCACTATGACGTTTACATTAAACACGATTTTCTTACGTATAACTATCTCATTTATTTATAATTACGTTAATTAGCAACATTATTAGACGTAAGCTCGAGTTTCTGCGGTATTGGATTCCGACATGGATTGACTTGATGCGACGTATCACCTACCGGTGTTGTTTCACCCACCAAAAGCAGCCGAAAGCGCACAGGCGAGCTTTGGGAGGGAATCGGCTGGCAGAGGCAGCGTTTGCCGTCTTGTGATTGGGGCCTGGCTATAAGCTTTGCGGTAGCGATGGCACGAGTGGCCAGCAATTTGGCGGCACATTAAGCGTCTTGAGCCGATGGGCCGGGACAGGAAAGTGGCACGTGGCAGCCTTTGCAGCGCGCGGTGGGGGCCTAGTTGAAGCGAATCTGCAGCTGGCAGTGGCCAGGCAGTTGCCAGCCAACAGTTGGCAGCACATTAGCGAGGGAGGCGAGGGGCCGAGATTGGAAAGCAGCACGTGGCAGCTTGTCATATCTTCTTTTTCAGCCTCCTACCACGACTATGATAATGAGGGGTATTGCGCGGGTACATATTAGATGCAATGAAAGGTGTAAATGAAATATTTTTACCAGATATGTTACTCCGTATAACAATGAGCAAATCCGCTCTGTCCGACCTAAAAAATAGCTTCGAGCATGATTTTGTACGGGCCGCTTAAAAGCCTTCATCGTTATGGTTTGGCCGCGACTATGATAATGAGGGGTATTGCGCGAGTACATATTAGATGCAATGAAAGGTATGTGCGCCGAAAATCCTTTATCGTTAGGGTAGGTGCGAGACTATAATAGTTAGGGTTATTGGGCGTTGAGAATTTATATGCAAAGAGAGTTGTAACTGAGATATTTTTACAGAATATGGTCATCCGTATACCAAATAGAAAATCTACTACATTCGGCCCAAAAAATAACTTCCAACATGCTTTTTTACGGGCCGCTCAAAAGCCCTCATCGTTAGGGTTCGCGCGCTACTATAATACTTAGGGTTATTACGCGTTAAGAATTTATATGTGAAGAAAGTTGTAACTGAGATATTTATGTACAATATGGTAGTTCGTATACCAAATAACAAATTTGCTACATTCGGCCTAAAAAATAACTTCCAACATGCTTTTTTACGAGCCGCCGAAAATCCTTCATCGTTAGGGTAGGTGCGCGACTAAAATAGTTAGGGTTATTGGGCGTTGAGAATTTATATGCAAAGAGAGTTGTAACTGAGATATTTTTACAGAATATGGTAGTCTGTATACCAAATAGCAAATCAGCTACATTCGGCCCAAAAAATAACTTCCAACATGCTTTTTTACGGGCCGCCCAAAAGCCTTCATCGTTAGGGTAGGTGCGCGACTATAATAGTTAGGGTTATTGGGCGTTGGGAATTTATATGCAAAGAGAGTTGTAACTGAGATATTTTTATAGAATATGGTCATCCGTATACCAAATAGCAAATCTGCTACATTCGGCCCAAAAAATAACTTCCAACATGCTTTTTAATGTGCCGCCCAAACGCCTTCATCGTTAGGGTTCGCAAAAGAAACATTGCAGTAGTTTAATTTAACAACGATGCCCACAAAAGAAACGTTGCAGTAGTTTAATTTAACAACGACCACACAACAATGCGACGTACGTACAACATTATGAAATGAGACAACTTCGTAATGATCAACAAGAAATCAACCCGGTGGCTGCCTCCGTTAACGCTGGAGTTTTCTTTCTGGGTATGTTAACCGGTCAGGTGAGTGTCTGTCAGTGCGCAAGTTATAGTGCGTCTCCTGCGTATGGAACATATCATCCACCCACCGCTGCGGGTTGCATTTGAATGCATCGTTAGTGTGTTCGATAAAACACGTTGCAACAGGTAATTAAAATTTCAGGTAGTTACCGATTCCCGTTGTGGGGTTGAGGAGTATTCTCCAGGCTGGGTCAATTCTTCCCTAGAAACCTGCAAGCACATAGAGTTGGCTCATATTCATCTTCCCAATCAGTTTGACTGCATAGAACGCACCTGCCGTGGCGCATGCGGTTGCTGCTGCGGTAAGCTTCCCGACGCCCAGCCAGGCCATCGTGCACTTTCTGATCGTGGGGGGTGTCATCGTGGCGGACTCCCGGACCATCACGCATGGATAAAGACCGCGGAATAGGGGTGTAGGTTTGTCCAAACCCAAAATCCTGCGGGAAACGTGTAGGCGCAAACGTCGTCTGGACGAGTGGCCCGGACTCCTCTATGTCAACCTCGGGACGTGCTGCCGGGGTCGCATATCGTGTAGACGAGGATGGAAGGAGAGAATGATCTGTGCGCGCATGCTATAATACAACATGTCACTATCAACAAGGTCAGATTGCCTAAATAATACAAAGATTGAGAACTACAAGTACGTTGCATACCGATGTATCCTCAAGAGGAGTCTGAGTTGATGACGAGCGGGCAAAACTCGATCGTTTACCAACCATGCTCGGGCGCGATGACCTGGGAGAGGGAGGACGGGTGCCTCTCTCAGCACGCCGGATCGCAACGTCGCTATGACGGCCGCAGGTATTGATTTGCATTATGCCCTTCAGACCATCTGCTACTTTACGAAGAATTCGCACCACGCCGGGCGAAGTGCTGCGGTTCCGTTCTTGTAATGCAGTACTAACCTCCTCATACATACTGCTAGCACGATCGTACTGCAGACACAACACAAGACATTAGTTACTCATAGCAAAATAAAGGAATCATAGTGTGTGGTGGTACCGTCTCATCCTGCCGTGATGCGCGGTGTGTATGGTGGCCGATGCCCAACTGCTCGGCGTGCGTGATCTGCTTGGGCCTTGTAGGAGCAACTCCGGTAAGACGAGCATGCGTACATGGCACGTACCACTCCAGGTACGCGACGTACGAGTCAAGCTCGTATGGTTGATCCTCGTGCACTACCTGCTCCGTGGCAGAGTCCTCCCACGCAGTGGTCCACGGCAATTGCTTTGGTCGCCACTCGTCCGTCAGTGTCGCCCCTTCCGAGATTGCCTGCGGGAAATAAAGTTGCAAGTTTAAAATTATAAATACATGATGTAGGCTGTAAGGAAGATAGACAATTCAAATATACGAATTACACTTACATATGCGCTTTTCGTGGTAGAGGTGGGCCAACAGGAGGGGGGATCTGCTGGTGAAGTCCAAACTGGCGCATCACCCGCTCGGGGGAATACTGCTCCACCATGTAGTAGAACACTAGGTGACACGTGGTGAACCAGTACTGATGGTCTTGGCTGCACTGAATTGACAAGCCATGAGGCGCAGTATCGGCGATGAACTGCGGAAACCATGGCTGCCATATGATCTCATCCTCATGTAGGGTCTCGAAGTAGTCGTGAAACTCGGTGTAGACTCTGCGAGGCCTCTCCCTGGCCCATCCCAGCTGGCTATGAGTCCAACGCGTACCCATGGTGGGCCCATCGATCGGGTACCCACCATCACCGTAAAATGGCTCATGTTGTGGATAGGGGTGAACAAAGATGCCTAAAAATGCGGCCGGCGACGGAAGTGCTCCCAGGACCAAATCTGGAGCACCGAGTAGCACAAGGCAAGCACGGGCTCTTCTCCCGTTGTCTTCATGCACCCGACACACAATCCCCGATATATACCGCAGAGCACGGCCGATCCAAAACTGTACCGCGGCACATCGCCAACATCGTCATCAGCCAAATCCTACGCGATGTGTATGTAGCTAGGGTATACGTAGTCTCCCTGCATACTAGGGAACAACACCCATCCGAACAGGTAGAGTAGGTACGCTACAAGGTGGCTCCTGACCACATACTCTGGTGCATCTGGTGGGCAAATCATGTAGTTTCGAAGCATGAGTGAGGAACCCCCCGAGAGTTCTGCGGGACGGGGACACCAAACCTATGCTCCAACCTCGTCCTCCAGTCAGGCCACCGCGGTGGCGGAACAATCGGCCTACCCCTGATAGGCAAACCAGTGATATACAAAAACATCCTGCAGGGTGACGGTCATCTCCCCCCATCAAAAATGGAACGTGTGGGTCTCTGGCCTCCAACGATCGACCAGCGCGGAAAGAAGACATGCATCCAAAGAGAAACAATGGCCAGGGTCCATCATCCGGGCCAACGGCAGCAGACCTGCCTGCTGTAGAATCGGCATGTATCGCGGGTCTAACGGCCAGTGCTCGGTGGGGCTCCTCAGAACGACCGGCTGAGGACCGTCGCCCATAATCCATGCATGGCAACGATGCTTGCCATCATAAGATGGGTCAAGCAAAGTGTTTGGGTGTGCAGCCATAACCTGCAAGAAGATAATTAACCGTAAGGTTTAACATTACATGACCTAGCGAAAAATAACATGATATAACATCAAATAACAAGACATAACAATAATTAAGATGACATAAGATGCAGGATAGATATTACGAAAGTCCGATGTCCCATAGTTTACATTGACGAAATGAAGATGAAATAACATGAACGTACTACCATAACACTTGCAAGTACATTGTCCAAGGTAGCTATGGACGAGTCGATGAGCCTGCCCTATTAGGACAGTTCTTCGTTGTATGCCCAACTGTTCTGCATAACCGGCACTTCCGTGGAGCTGGCTTGCGTCCATGTCATTACGAATTCACCGTGACTGCCACCGTCCACGGCCGCTCCTCTTCAAAGCATCATTCTGACACCATGTCACTTGGCCCGGCCACATCTCTCTGTGATGCATGTCTAACCCATAGGAGTTGAACTCCGAGCTCCATGTCCGGAATAGGTTGTCGGCGCTGAAATATTCAGAGATGTACGCTGCGGATGACTGACGTAGAGCCGCACACGCCGCATATACATGAGAGCATGGCTTGTGCAGCAGTTGCGGCTTGTTACATGTGCAAGTCACGACATCATGTATTATGCACACTTGTTTACAGTAGCCCCTGGAATGGCTACCGACGAACTTCTCTCGTAGACGAATTTCGAACTTTCGCCTAACTTCATCCGTCGTGCGGCATCATGCGAGCGAGCCTTCTCAATTTTCTTCTCCATGTATGCATGCATACATTCGGAGAATTGCTTCCCCTCATCCAAGTGTCTCTTCCCGTTCATCCCCCTATTGACAAAGTACCCTACGATTCTATTCCAGGTCTCCTCCACGATGGCACTGATTGGGAGGGACCGAACGCCCTTCAGAACCCCATTGTAAACCTCCGACATGTTAGTAGTCATTATACCGTACCTAGCGCCATCCCTGTCGTGCATAAGGGACCACTTCTCCAGGTCTGGAGCATGCAATTGTACCCACTGCGAGAAGTTGTTGACCTGGCCCTCCCCAGACGCCGTCGCATTCTTCGTCGTCTTCTCGTCCAGTACCCTCCATATTGCC
Source organism: Rhipidocladum racemiflorum (assembly GCA_036346355.1). Taxonomy (NCBI): domain Eukaryota; kingdom Viridiplantae; phylum Streptophyta; class Magnoliopsida; order Poales; family Poaceae; genus Rhipidocladum; species Rhipidocladum racemiflorum. The sequence goes on along the minus strand of CM070571.1, from coordinate 82,246,357 downwards.
TCGAACTTTCGCCTCTGGTTTTGCATGCACAGCCTCTTGAATGTCTTCATGACTTCCTTGCTGCGGAACCTCCTGTGCAAGTTCGCGGCGAGATGCCTCATGCACCATCGATTGACGACATCATTCCATTGGTACGGTGGTTGCGTCCCTCCTTGCATGGTGCTGATGGCGGACATTAACCCAGCATGCCGGTCTGTGATTAGGCATACATTCAGGCGGTCTTGGACGACAGCTACCTTCACATTTGCTAGAAACCACAACCAGCTCTCTGTGTTCTCGCTTTCCACGATTGCATAAGCCACCAGGAGCAGCTGGTCATTTGCGTCCACCGCTACCGCCATCAGTATGGTGCCCTTGTACTTGCCAGACATGAAAGTGCCATCCATAGTCAAGACAAAGCCGGCGTGCCGAAGCCTTGTATGGCTGGTCCGAACGCCCAGAATACACGGTCCAGGATGTAACAGTTCGGTCCCTTCACGAGATGCGGCCTATCCATCTTGTTGATATACGTCCCAGGATTGGCTTCAGCAATCTGGTGAAGCATGCGAGGAACAAGGTTGTACCCCTCTTCGTACGTGCCGTACATCATCTCTATAACTTTCTTCTTCGCTCGCCACACCTTGCCGTAGCTAACAGGATATCCCACCATATTAACCACGTCGGCCATCAGTATCTTCGGTGAAACGGTCACGTCCGCTGAGACCAAGTGAGAAATCAGGCTGGCCACATATGAGGATCTGGCATTTCTGTGCTTCTGTAGTGGCTCAGCAAGCACACAGGTGCGGTCCGTCAGGACGGTTATCCTGAAGCCCGAACTCGTGCCCTTGAACTTCTGGGCACGAATCTTGTCGGGACACTCAGGATCCATGCACTTCACGATGTAGGTCTCCTGGCTCGACCTATACACCCGGTATGTGCGGGTGATGCTCATCGCATATCTGGCAATCACCTGTTGGGCAGCACTCTTCGTAGGGAAGCGTTGCCCTGACAGCAGAGTGTCTTGATCGAAGGCCCAATCATTACCGGTTTCTTCCGGCAACACGAGTGAAGACATCGCCATAGCATCGAGACGCGAAGACACATACTCCACCTCCGTGGACACAATGCCACCGGCGGGAGTTGCATCATCACCATCTTCTTCGCTGCTTTCCGTGTCGATGTCGTCGTCATCATCTGATTTTTCTTCATCGACCAGGGCTTCGTGGTGCTCGTGGCAGTCAATGCGAGCTGACCACCAACGCCCGACATCTTCATTCCTCTCAAAATCATCCGCAGCAGTGTCCTCACGGATGCCCCAGGAGGATGCTTCGACAGCGATGCTAGCGCCCCTAGAAGGACTTGAGGTTCCTCCTATGTCCATGAAGCGTGCGTACACCATCGGCTGACGGTGTATCATCGCCTGAGGGGTTCATTACAATTTGCATGTACTCCCCCCACATTATGTCTCCCACAATCTTGTGCAGCTCCCATCTATAGTCCGCCGAACCTTCCACAGTGCTAGCATATAGAGCCTCGAGTCTAAGCTTCTTTTGAGCGGTCTCCTCATCGAATGCGCTCCTCACGCATCTACGGAGCTCGGTTAGACCCATCTCCATCAGACCCGCAGTCCGGATCACCTTCCTTCTGCAGTTCGAAACGTCCCCCACATGGACCATCGCTAACAACGCCGTCACCGTAAAACACGAACAAATCTAGAGTATCCACCATGTAGTACCTACCATACGGTAATATTTCAGAGGTTTCGAATTGTCAAATAATAGTCACATGTAATAATCTTGGTTACTTGTAATAATAAATTATTTCGGTTGTATCAATATTTCAGAGGTTTCGAATTATTTCATCTTTACACACTTTACCGTTATTTTAGGTACTACTAATTACATCAAATTATGTCAATTCATACTGGTACTACGCTAGTATTACAATATCCGTACTAATATTCCATTAACATTTGGCTATCATTTACACCATTTACCGTTATTTAATGTACTGCTAACCATAGTAATATTGTCATTACATTTGGTAATACCGTTCTTTTAGGTCCTATTAACTGCAATCAAATCACATTAACTACAAACCATTATTTATTTACACATTCGGTCCTCTGGTTTTTCATACAATATTCGTAGTAATAATCCATTAACATTACGCCATCATTTACACCATTTTCCGTTATTTCATGTACTGCTAAGCATATTAATATTGTCATCACATTTACTAATACCGTAATTTAAGGTCCTATTACCTGCAATAAATTCACATTAACTACAAACCATTATTTATTTACACATTCAGTCCTCATTTCATACAATATTCGTACTAATAATCCATTAACATTACTCCATCATTTACACCATTTTCCGTTATTTCATGTACTGCTAAGCATATTAATATTGTTATCACATTTGGTAATACCGTAATTTAAGGTCCTATTACCTGCAATAAAATCACATTAACTACACACTATTGTTTACTTACGTATTTGGTCCTAATTTCATAACCTACTTATTATGACAACAATTTTTGGGTCCTACTACTACTCCAACTACTCATGACGAATATAGTAAGTTCACATACTGCTACTTTCACAAACATCATGCCAGTCCTAAACTATTTTGCGTACTACTCATTACTTCACCACTGTCATCTCATCTAATACATCGAACACAACTACCGTCATATATAACTACGTCTGTCATGTTAGCAACAATATTATACTACTAGTCCAGAAGATTATACTGCCTGTTCTACTATTCCAGAACTCATTACTCTATAAATACTTATACTGCTTTTTCTACTAATTCTGCGTTCTATGTCGTGCTGGTTGTACTAATATTCTAACGATTATCCTAACTAAGCAACAATATTATACTACTAGTCCATAAAAATTTTCAACTAACCTCTCTGAAGATGTGCTAAAAATCCCTAAATCTCTAGCACCGTGCAAAATAACCTTCGTAAAGAACACCTGCAAAAATACAAATATGGAATCAAATACTCGAAAAAATGGTTACCTCTAACTAAATTCTACAAATTATGACCACCACGACACTGCTAATCATATTAGTGTTGTCATTACATTTGCTAATACCATGATTTCCTCATTTCACATGACGCATTCGATCCTCATTGAACAGCAATATTATGCTACTACTCCTGAAGATTTCAAACTAACCTCTTTGAAGATCGATAAATCTCTAGCACCGTACAAAATAACCTTCGTAAATCAGACCTGCAAAAAAACCAAACCTGAATCAAATACTCGAAAAAAGGTTACCTAAAAAAAAAATCTACAAATTTTGAACACCAACTAAATTGGTTTTCCCAGCTTCTCAGATCTCCTCGCGCTCTCGATGTACTCAGCAACTCAGAACTCCTTGCGCTCCCAGTTTTCTCGCGCTCTCGATGCGTTCAAGTGATTTATAACGAGACCGCACGAGAGAAACACCGATCGCTGCTTTCGGCGGTTCAATTTGACGTCGCATGCAGATGCTCATCAATTTAGCCATCGCAAATGCAGGCAGCAGGGAATTTTGGCAGTAGGTGGCACTACCTTGCGCATAGCTCGGGGGGGCCTGGACATTTCTTTTTCTTCCCTGGACAGCAGATGGCAGAGGCAGCGAATGGGGGGGACGGCTTCGGTGTCTCCAGCGCGACAGGGAGGCGTGGGTGGGACCAGGCGGGGCGCGCTGCAGCGCAGTGCATGGGACGGGCTGCAGGGGCGCTGCAGCGCACGGCAGCAGCTGCAGCTCCGCTGCAGCGCTTCTCCTCCGCTGCACCAGCTGCCCAGGAGGCTATTGCGGCTAAAAGATCGATGCCACGGCTAGTTCCGTAAAAAAATTAGCACGCGGGGTCACAACAGTCAAAATTTCCAAGTGCCTCAGGGAGGAGGGGTTTTCCTCTTTTTTTTTTCAGAACGGAGGAGGAAAGCCTGAATGCTCTCTGAAAGAAGACCTGAAAGCCGAATTAATAAAACACCGCTCGAAGCTCATCGTGACACCATGGCTGTTCAATTGACTGCCAGATTAGCCTACCGGACAAGGCAACATGCCAATATGCTCCGTATCAGAGCGCATGCCAACTTGACTAATTATTTTTTTTAAAAAAAACAACAACTAGCTGTTCAACAAGTCGATCCGGAGAGACAAGCACTTAACTCCCGAGCTGAGCATCTCCAACGGTAGAACCAACTACTGACTATAAGAAAGCTCCATATTATTTATAGCTAATTTAAAGACAAGCTATCCAATGGGTTTGCTATAACATATTTTTCAACATTAAATGTGGATCCACATGTAGTTGTCTTTTATTTTTCTTGGAAAACACTGTAGCCTAACTCTTAGTTAAGAGCCAGCTCTTGTCTCTCTCCTCTACTTCTCTCCTCCACATAAACAAAAAGATAAGATGAGCCAGCTGATTTGACACCATTAGATGCCCTAGGGGTTCGAAGTAATTTGGCTTGTTAAAAGTCTTCGGGCTGCGGCGACAACCTGGGTTTTAGAATGGATCAATGGACGTGTAGTATACATCGCTTGCAGTCGACACTTAACTACTCAGATTGAATATTTTTAGACGAAGCGAGCTCGTACGTACGAAAGCTAGTCGAGCTATCGTATGGATTATCATGTGTGCACGTACGATAGATTTTTCGCAAGTGAAAATGAAAGAAAATCAACCAGTGGCATCCTGGCCGATGCATAAAATGTCTACATGCATGTACGCAACGTGGGTGTTTCTCCCAGTTGACTTATAGATACGGGTTGCCTCTTAATTGTTGCGTTTACTCAAAGGCACACCAACATGCAGGTGCAACTGGACACACGCGGGTTCAAGCGTCGACATGTGCCACCACCAACCCAATTGGTCTCGAAGTAAAGAACACGATAGAGAGGGACGTACGAGGCTCGAGAGACTTGGGTCTGTTTGATTTGTAACCAGTTTTTTTTTCGTAATTAATCTTAGGTAGGTGTGGTTTCTCGTATTTTTTATCGTAATAAAATTTCAACATCACGAGTGTGATAAAATTTGGTAAAAAAATTTGGAATCTATGACCACAGGATTAAAAAAGTGTGGTGTATAAGCCACAGCTGTAGCAACGAATTAAACATGCACCCGTCTAAGAGTTTGTAGCATACGCTAAACTTAGGTGTAATAAAGTTAGCTCGAAAACAAACAGGACCTTGATCCGTGGATCAAACATCCAAAGGTGATATGTGTATACTTTGTCCTGCCAATCTTGATCCTTCGACTCGCCCTGAGAAGCCCTAGCATGGCTCAGCTAGCTAGGTAGCAAATACCGCTTCCATGATCTTTGAAATGAAGAGCCTATATGATCAGGGGCGGATCCAGGTCCCGGGCAGAGTAGACTGTAGCCCGAGGCCTGGTATCGAAAGCCTACTAAAATTTTACAAAAAATTATTGAAAAATCATTGAAAACAGATATTTAATCTAAGATCTATTTGTCCAGCCCGGGGCTTAGGTCTAGGCTAGCTCCACCCCTGTATATGATGGCATACATTAGCCAAAGGTTACCAATCGTATGCTTGCAAATCGAATCGCTAGCTGACATATGTTCTGTTCGATGCCAAGATCTCGGCAAAGATTATCTCTGATCTGGCATGTCCAGCTCGTCTGTTCCTAGAACTTGACAGGTTCGTTCGCAGGCGATCACGGTTAAAATTTTGGATGCTACTACTCGTACGAAATCGACGAAGAGATTAAAAGGGCCGTCGTCGGTAGGCCGGAACGGGCCGTCAATAGCAGCCCATGATCCGGTTGCGCGATAGCAAGACGCGGTAGTGCCAAGGGCATAAACAAGTTCTTCGAAATTTTATACTACGCGGTTATACATAGAAATCAAATTCAATTATTGATTTGCTAAATATATTACTGCTACTTTACTATTAGAAAAATATAAATAAATAATGTCGGATCGAAAAGAATAAATAATCCATTGAAATTTAATGTACCCTAAAATAGTGGCATATATTGAATTTAGGAGCCCGAGAAAAGAGAGGCATTACGTGGCAAGCTCTCGCCAAGGGAAGGAGGGCCTATACAGCACTCGCACGCTCCTTCCTAGCCGCTCTTCTTCCTCCCCGGTGACTTCCGTGGCCGCCCCTTCTCCCTCCACGGCGAGCTCCTCCCCGCCCCAGCACCTACCTTTTCCTTACTCCTCTGGTGAGCTTCGCACCCCCCACTTCACCACCTGGTGGTGCCCTCATCGCCTCGCCGTGCCGCCCCCTCTTCCCCGCCACCTCCCTCTACAACTGAGGGCTCGCTTGCTAGACGTTTCCTCTCACGAATCCCTACTTTGTTGCGCGACAGAGCCTTTTCCTCGTGACGGTAGATGGAGGCAATGGCAGTGGCGCAAGACTGTGTCCTCTCTAGCTGGCTCTACCTTGACCTCCTAGCTCCAAGGGTTGTGGCTTGACTCACCAGAGAGGGCGATGGAATGCAGGTGGAGATAGCAGCCGCTTGCTATGGATCAAGAGAGAGGGGGTGGGGGTTGGTGGCGTGTGATTTGGCTAGGGTTTCAGATCCCACCCGGATCCGATGTGTACCCAGATCTGGTATGCTCGCGTGGGGGGGGGCAATGGCTCCGATGGGGGCATCCAGGAGATCGGTGACTGGGCTATGAAATGGGGAAACCGCCAGCAACGAGCATAAGACCGGTGGTGGGGGCGACCATGGCGAGAGAGAGGGGGGTGATGTTGGTTGTGATTTCGGTTAGAGATAACAGATGATCAAAAATAGTGACTAGGCCGACCATATACGCGCTTTGATCGGGAGCTCTCCAACAATATATTTGGTTTGGTCCCGATAGCCAACGCTAGATTAAGAAAAGAGGGAGAGGCTAGCACTCAAACATAATAAGGAAAATCTCGACTTCAACCTCTCCCTGACATTACCCAATCTACTAAGTTGGCGTTGAGACTACCAAAGACCTCTACCATCACCGAGTAGGTCTCAGTGCTCCCTTCTTTTTTTTTCATCGCACAAGAACATTCATCGATGTTCAGATCGACCGACAAAATCTCTAATGGCCTCTTCTTCCAATCCGGGTTAGTTCATCTAACAATTTAATTTTTGCACTATTTTGTGATCATGATTTAGACTAGCTAATGACTTAGACTTAGTTCTTGATGATTCTAACAGGCGAGAGGAGACGCAAGGATGGGAGGTGGAGGGCGCGCGAGAGGTGCGCCGGCGGCCACATCCACTGGTCCCAGCGGGAGGAAGGCCAAGGAGATGGGGGACGGTGACGGTGCGAGGAAGGCACGGGGAGGGAGGGAGGGAGGGCGGCACATGCATGAGAGGGAGAGACAAACGAGTGGAGAGCGAGCGAGAGGAGTGGGAGGACCAAACAGGGGCGACGCTCGCTCAGGGTAGGGTTCGCTCTGCCGATCAAACGGACGGAGAGACGACTCTTCCACTCCTAATATTCGGAGTATTCTGGATCTGCAGTGCGGTGTGTCTCCCATGAAAACTCATAGCAACTGGCGTCGTTTTCATCTGCAGACTACGAACCTAGAACCGTCTACACTCAACTGCACACTACAGAAGTTTCTTATGAAATATCACACCTCCAGGTTTCAACTCCCATGGAAATCTTTTCGTGCGCGTAGCGAGGATTTACCTGTTTTCTACGTCTGCCCAGGTTGATGGATCTGAGTCCAAGCAAAGACCTACTCAAAGTTATTCTCGGCCAGTACTACTTGTCAAGTGGCAAAAACTCTCATTCTAGTCCAAACCTTTTTGTTGTTTGCGTCCGAATTTCTTCCCCTCTTCAGTCCAACATAGCGGCGGCCGCGGATGCTGCTCAGCAGGGAGCAGATCGGTGCAACTCGGTAGCCGTAAAACCTGACATTTTTACCTTCGGTTGGAACAGAGTACGACCGCCCCTCACGCACGTGCCATAATACAATTCTTTGCTTCTTTTAGTATACTTTTCCAATCAGGGTTGAAGGACTTCCGGATACGTTCAAAAGTACCGTATCAGATTGGGAAGCTTCTGTGGCTCTTCTTGGCCTCTCGTCCTCTGTTGTTTGAGATATATTATAATAGAAATTAGTGGTTAAAGTTGAGTTTTAAGGACCGTGTTGATGTTTAAAACAATAACTATTTATGACCGAAAGGAGTAGTATACACATCCCACTGCCCCCACCCTGTGTTGGCCCCTGTTTGTTTTAGTTTATTTGCTCTCACGTCTTTGACCGTATCAGATTGGGAAGCTTCTGTGGCTCTTCTTGGCCTATCCGTGCATCCTCTTCTTGTTTCTGTATATGAACTGGTTTGCTTCCAGCGAGAGAAGAGAAGCAAGTGCATGCAAGCAAAGCTCGAGAGGTAGTACGACACGCTACGGTGATTCAGAGTTAAGGGAGATTGAAAAAAAGAAGGAAAAATTGAAAAAAAAAATGGGAGATTATTTAAGGATGCTTTAGAGGCATCTTGCGAACAGATTCAAGCAATAAAAATCAAGTTTTGCAAATTGATGTGTTGGTAATCTCGTTCTTCTCTTTGTTTTTTGTTTGCATGTCTGTTTTGGTTGTTAGATTGATTCATTATTTCATCGTGATAATTTTAATTTGGCACATTCAAAACCTTTCTAGGGCATTAAGTGATTGATCTGAAAAGTTTGATTGGTTAATTCCTCGTAGATCTTGTTAATCTCGTAATTAGAGTTCGGTCAATTTTCGTCATTATTTGGTCAGTCAACTTGTAAAGGTCATAACTCCAGATCCGTAGATCCGATTGAGGTGGTTTTTATTGGGTTAGTTTCTAAATTAAATCTAGTTTCTACAGTCCGAAATTCACATCCATCTAACGGTGGGATCTTCGGTAATTACTGTTTTGGTAAACATATATCAATTTGTTTTTATGGAAACCAAAACAATTTATCATAATTCGTTTATGGGTGTTCTGAGAATCACTAAAAATTGATTTTAGCTTTTACGCAATCATTTACCCTCTCTAATTACTATATTAGTATATATCGATGCTACGGCAAACTAAACCTGGAATATATGGATCTCTGCAGCGTAGTTCACAAACAAAACTCCATCGCTTTCTCGCTACCTCCCAGCGCTGTAGTTCAGCTGGGTTGTAATATTGCCTGTCACCGTCGCTGCCCAGTCACAACTCAGACGAACTACATCCATCGAAACAGAAGGGTACTAATCCCTGTCTCAGCAGGTGTTATCTCTCGCCTCCAAAATCATCAAATCCCTAATACAATAAACTAAAAAAATCCTCAAGGAATAGAGAGAGAGAGAGAGGACATGCGAACGAAAATGAAAAGAAAATCCATGGCCCTTAGAGCAAGTACAATAAGGTCACGTCGGTGGCTCTTGAGTGCATACGTGTCGGCGTTAGTCATGTGGAAGAGTGAGAAGCGATGAGAGAGAAGATAATGGCTCTTATTTGGTAGCAGAACTTTGTGAGATGCATAGGTAAATCATTTATGTACAAGAGAGAAGAGGTAGTTATTGCACAACATCTAGAGACAACTTTTAGAGACAATTATTGTATAAGCTGGCTTTTAGCTTACTATTAGCCTGCAGTGAGCTTTACTATTGTACTTGCTCTTATGCACTTGGGCTCCCAATTTATAGTGCTTTTGTGCACAGCTAACTGATGAGCAGCAGCGTCATCTTGGTTCCATCTCCAAGTACTCACCACTCCCGTTGTCCAAGAAAGAAGCATGCGTCCATCGATTGGTCAGCTCCAATCCGCATGCTACTTGGCCGTGCATACGCGGCCGGGCAAGGAGCTGCTAGCCGTGCTACGGCTCGTCCGGCGGCCGGCGGCGCCACCAAACCCTCGACAGCCCTCGCCACAGCTTCCTTCAACGACGCCTCATCGAACCCGCCCGCCTGCAAGATTGAAGACGACCATCGGTCAGGTAAGTTAATTTGCAAGTAATCCCAAACATATTTCACGGTGTGATTTTGACGGCAAGGAGTTGCCGGCTGCGATTGGAACTGCTCGATTATCTCTGATCTCGTCTTGTGGTGAACAAACACATTCAGATCAGCAAGACAGGGACAGCTGCTGCGATCAGTGGTACAATTGATGCGGCCGGCAGTCGTTAATTCTGAACCCGTCATCCCTGGAGTTCTGGTGGGGCCGGGGCCCGGGCCTGGACTGGGTTGGACTTGTATGGTGCTGGCCTGGCCGTGACGCCATCGACAGGGCACTCCAGGTTTCCGGTTGACTTTTCCCTCGTGGGGCCCACAGCGTCCAAAGCTTTCCGGTTGACTTTTCCCTCGTGGGGCCCACAGCGTCCAAAGCAGGACGTGCTGGTCCGTCTGACTCTGACCTAGCTTGGAACCACCAAACCTTTCGTCGTCCACGAGGGAGATTGGGACACAACAAGCAAACAAGCTAGAGCTATGGATCAAGCCTCAAATCAAACCCTAATTAAATTGGCGTTTCCTCGGACTTGAATTGGATTTGTGCCTATCTCATGTGGGTGAGGTCGGTACGCATTCTGGGTGGGACTTTAAGGGCATATTTAGAGCGTATGAATTTCGACACCAGATGATATAATCTTTACGTGGATTCTAGAAAACACTCGAAAGTACGGGAAACGAAAATAGAGATGAATCTCAGTGTTTTCATGCTAAATAGTACTTAAATTTTGAGCCCTCGTCTAATTGATAAAATTAATTTGTCTTCTCTTCTCATATTTGAGTGCTTCTATGTATCCTTTTTTTAAACTTGCACAAATATTAAACATGAACAAAAGGTAGATAGTGAATTATACTTGTCCTTTCGCTTGCTTCAACATTTATGTTAGAAGGTAAGGACGGAAAGCAGAGAAACACTGCTCAACACGAGAGTCAAATTAAGATTGTGTCATTGTGACTGTGTATTCGGTCGTACCGTTGCTCTCAGCGTTAGGTTGGCCTGAGCAAGGCCACTGTTGCTGCTTGGTTGCCCCGCATCGACGAGCACCACCGTGAAGCGGCCCATCTCCTTGAGAAGCGCGATCACACGGACCACCAGCTCCGACAGGTCGCACTCCGCCGGAGCCACCACCCTTATGGTCACCTCGCGGCGGGACTCCGACGACGCGCCGGCGCCACCGCTCACCTGAACTTGTACTCTCTCCGGCGAGCCGCTTGTTAGCCACTGAACTTCGTTTGCTGTCCTGCTGGTTGAGCTTCCATTGATGCGTCGACGGTGGATTTGGGCCTCCTGCAGGCTTCGGTTCTTCGCTTCGAGGTCGGAGATTTGAGCTAGCAGCAAGTTCATGTACTCCAGTGTCTTGGCAAGAATTGTGGCCTTGTCTTTCTACAATGAGAAATGCACGAGTAAAAAACCAAATAGAAATAAAACACAGTTAATTTGTGACATTACAAATTTACATTGGGTTTTGATAAGTTTCATCCGGATGTTTTCTTTAGCAATCATCATCCAAATTCCTGGCCATTGGATTTGCTTTCAGATCGATGTACGTCCCCCTGAATTCGAAGTGGGTTGATCCTACGGATATGTGTTTTGATCGTACGGTCCAAAGTTTGAATATTTTCTAGGATAAAAACATCCGGATGATACTTATACACATGCATGCATCTCAACTCTCAAGGGTCAACGGCTGGTAAAATTTTTCTTAAAAAAAACTACATTAACAGATCATCAGAATGTTACGATCCATGCACAATGTGCTAATAAAAAACAAGTAAATAAAGTGTAATATCTCATGCTGAATATATGCAAGGTTTACTCTAAACTAACATGGATTTAATCTGCTGCAAGTTAATGTATGCAATGAAGAAAAGTAAGCGCTAATTAACACAGTAACTCATCTTATGTACCTTTGATCCCGGAGGAAGCAACCCCCTCAGCACCTCGAAGCTCTCGCTGAGCCTCTCCCGCCGCTTCCGCTCCGATATCATATGGTGCAGCTGGCTGCTCGACGGCGCCGCCGGCGCCGCTGCCTCCTCCTCCTCCTCCTGCCCCCGCTGCACCGCCACGCCGGCGGTGTGCATCCTCCTCAGGATGGAGATGCCCATCTTGATCATCCGCTGACCGGGCGCGCCCGGCGGACGGCGCGGCACCCTCGGCGCAAGCGCCGCGTTGTACGACCGGAGCGCCGTCGTCGACCCCCGGCGCAGCCACCGCTGCGCGCCGTGGTTGCCTCGGGGAGGCGTGGACTGAGTCGGCAACGCCGACGAGGAGGAGGCGGAGATGACGGCGAGCATGGCCTGCGCCATCGCGGCGTCGTCGGCCTCGGCGCTCGGTGAGTGGATGTGGCCGTGCCGGCCAAAGGGCGCGCGGTGCGGCGGGCGCGGGTGGAGCAGCGGCGCCACCTGTAGATCTCGTGGAGACGGCGTGGCGGACGGCATGGCCATCGTGCGGAGGAGCGACGTCGAGCAGTCGGCCGGGCTTCCCGCGGAGACGGACGGAAACGAGGACGACGACGACGGCCACGTCGGCGGCAGCTGGAGCAGCTCCTCGAGCAGCGACTGCTGGAAGAACTCCTCGGAGAAGAATTGCTCCACGCTCGTCTGCAAGTTCATCTGCGCCCCGTTCGCTGCCGCCGCCGACATGCCGACGTCGATCTCGCCGCCTTCACACCCCCTGAACTCCGCCATCTGCCAAGATTTGTTCATCTAGTTGGAGTTACAGTTCATAAGCATACGATCATACATTCATACGAGATGATCGAGAGAAGCAAACCTTAATGCCAGCTTCCTGGAACACAAGAACATGCAAATTTCAGCATTTTGCAGCTCATTAATGGACACCCACCACAATAAGTGTAGGAATGGATTGCATGTGTACTGAGTCACTGACCTGGCAGAACTGCTGCTGCACCGGCAGGGACGCCGAGGCGGCCAGGTCGTTCTCCGGCAGCTCCATGTACGCGAGGGCGTCACGAGCTACAGCTAGACTGCTAGAAACGATGACGGGCATGGACGCAGTTACGTACCTGGTGGCAGCGGCCGAAGAGGAGGGAAGAGGAAGCTGGCCGGGGACACAGGCGCCTAGACGCAGAGGTACGCGCGCCGCCAGGACTCCTGGACGAGCACGAAGAGGATGGTGCCTATATATCATCCCTGGAGACGACGAGGGATGGTGGCGTATAGTCCATGGCTTCTTGATCGACGATCGATGGAAACTTGTTGGTTGTCGCTACCGCGTACATAGGGGATGTCGAGGGAGCACCTAAGGAGCTGTTTGGTTGCCTTCTCAAGTCAGCGTGGAGCCAGGCTGGTGGGAGCCAGGCTGAGTGGATGCAAGGAGATGCTGTTTGGTTGCCTGTATGAGTGGAGCCAGGCTGACAGGAGATGCTGTTTGGTTGCCTGTATGAGTGGAGCCAGGCTGATAAGAGATGTTGTTTGGTTCCTTGTTAGTCTGAACTCTGAAGAGATTTGGTGCTAGTGCTAGCACATCTCGCCCTCTAGCCAAATGTGCGTACAGAACTTTGTCTTAATATCCAAATCACGTAACACTATCGAATGCACTTGACTGGCTAGTTCTAGCGACCATGTGGCTGTAGAATTTGCTGGGATGAGGTTGTCAAATTGTGCAGCGAAATCTACCAAAGACGTTGGAATTGACCACCTGTTGCTAGAAGAAACATATGTGATTGACAATGCTCGCAGGTCATCTCATAGCTGAAATCTACCAAAGAAACATTGCTACCAAAGCCATATCGCAAGGTTCACCTGTAGAAAAATTGTGCAGCGAAATCTGAACAGTACTGTACTCTGTAGCTTGTGGCTTGTAGTTGTGACTGACAATGCTCGCAGGTCATCGGTCGCACGCGACCGGCGACAAGAAGACAACATATGAAAATGATGGTCAGCAAGGACTCTTCCGGTCTAATTGGCAATTTCCATGATACATAGGCTTTATGCAATTCTTAATCATGTAGGTACTCATCCAGAAAAGATAAACAGGTCACCGAAAGAATCCTGGACGAGTCACTGTTTGACCCAGCTCCAGCTCCCAGATTAATTTCTCGCCCAATTCACACATCACAGTAAACACAAGCGTAGTACATGACTCTCAACGCATATATCATTTGAGATCAGTTTATATCATTTCAGTGCATTCAACTCATCAAGCATATATAAATAACAGCAAGCATCAGTATATTTGAGCCATCCAAAATGATATAAAATGACATAAAAGTTCATAGCCATCCACAACACATGTTTAGTCATGTACTACATTCCAAGTCCATCGAAAATGTTTAGGCATAGCAAACTAAAAGTTCATAGCAACATCCAAAATGATCTAAAAGTTCATAGCAACATCAAAAGTCATTCCAAGTTGGTTTAGGACCATCTAGAGGGCAAAATGAAAAGTTCCATAGCCACATCACAATGTTTTAGCACGATGATTTCCAAGTTGGTTTAGGACCATCTAGAGGTTATTCTTCGCACAAAATGACCGTAGCCACATAGCACGATGATTCTCAGACATAGTCACAAATGCAGCACCTTGCGCCCTGTTATCCACCAAATAAGTGAAAGCAGCAAACAAGACATCCTCCACGAACCCAGTCATATTCATGACAGCCCCATACAAGTCAGGATGCACCTCATGCACGGTGGTCTCTCTAATGGCAGCTGCGACATTATTGACTGCATCGGTCATGCCAGACATCAAAAGGGTTTCCTCATCAGACATAAATCTCTTCCTTTTCTTATCCTTTTTGGACACACTACCAGCATCGTTAGTTTGTGGATTGGTCTTGTTTGAAACCTCATGGCTTTCATTGCTAGGCTCATCCTTCTGGTTATCCATGAAGTCAGAAGGGTCTCCAAGTGCCTCATTAGATCCCATGGCATACTTCCCAGTAGCCATACCACTCCCAAATATAGCCATCATTGCCACATAGTTGTCGATGGGTTTGTTCAGATACTCAGCATCCTTAGGATGTGCCTACAAATACAAGAAACATCATATCATGTGTAAAAACAGATTAGAGAGATAGGCAAAGACGAAGTAAACATCATTTCATCCTTAGGATTGTCCTTCTATGTTAATACATGACAAATATCACACTGAGGTATGGACAATATATTTTCATTTGCTGTGTCAATGCATGTTATTCTAAGGAAAGATCTTGTTGCATAGGCATTAGGTATTTGCATTAATTCTCCTTCCATGATGTGTCTATGATAAATAAAAAAAAACTATTATTTGAAGAAATAGCAAGAGCTGAATCTGTACACAGAATTTTGAGAAAAATCTGTCATAATATATTATTGAATCAAATAATATATGGTAGTAGTGTAGTATATGACATTCACCAAACCATGTTTACCCAAGACCAAGGTTGACAATCCAGTGAAAAGCGGGAAGTGTCACCCGCAAAACAAATGACAGGTTGCATCATGAGTATAAATTCAACTACAGATGGAACATAGTTTTGCAAATGGGGATAGTATCATTCAGCTAATCAGTCAAATGGTACCAATCAAACAACAGTGTATCTGTAACAAACATCAAGTTCTTAAACAGGCAAAAAATGCCCAGAAGGCATTTTTCAGATGGCATGTGCAATGTATGACATATATAGCTTATCATGGACCAATTTAAGCGCTCACACATTCAACTACCAAAGTTGACAAACATGAAAGAACCGATAAAGTAAGGCTCAATGACATACCTTAATGTGACCCATATAGTGCTCCTCCTCCAACACTATCATGTGGTTAACCTCATCCCAGTGTGCTCCACTCAAATCTCTAAGTTTAGTAACCTTCACCCACTTTTGACGCCACTTACGAAGGTGATTGTACACTTGTGTGCCACTCACATCGCTGCCAGTGAACTCTTTGATATCTTTCGCTACTTTGTTGTAATGAACCTCCTTGAATCCTTTATCACTTCTTACCCCACTTTTGATAAGCTCACTCAAGCGACGGAGGACAAATGAAGATGTCACATTGGTCCACCTCATTTGAACCCTTCCAGACTTTCCATTGTCATCTGCACTACCTCCAATATCAATAATCTCCTCAGCCATAGTCTGAAATAAATAGAGAGAGCAAAAACATCATTTGACAGCAGTTAACTATATTACAGGAGCACAATATTTGTCCCAATATGCAAATACATAACCCAAATCATTACAAAAAACTTGTCCAATTGCAGTCTAATAAATATAATTATTACAAAAGCTGTCCCAAATGCAGTCCCATAACTAGACTTATTACAACAACTCATCACACATGAGAATTGCCTCTATTAGCCCACATGGCGTTAGCCCACTCATCCCTCTTTGCTGCCCAGGCAGAGTTATCTTCGGAAAAGGAAGCTTCGGCATTGGCATGTTGGACAGCACTAACATCATTGTTGGGCACCCAAGCTTCCTCTATGGGAACCATCTCATCTTGCCCATGTAGAAGAATCCAATTGTGTAGAATGCAACAAGATAAAACTAACTTCACTTGGGTCTTGTATGGGTGAAAAGGCTTGTTGTCTACTATGCAAAAGCGATTCTTCAATGCTCCAAAAGCTCTCTCAACCGTAACACGAAGGCCGGAATGTCTTAAGTTAAATAACTCTTTTGGATTAGTAGGATAGTTCCTTCCGTCGAACTCATTTAAATGGTACCTAGTAGCCCGATATGGTGGCAAAAAACCAGGTCGACAAGCATATCCAGCATCTACCAAGTACCATTTCCCTATCAATTCAACAAAATAAATTAGTTTCTTTGTTTTCGAATAGGTCTTAATAACAAATGCACCTACTAATTTTGACATTACCTGGTGCAACCCGTAATCCATCATTGCGTTCTAAGGCATCAGCAAGGATTGTCGCATCGTGTGCCGATCCCTCCCAACCAGCTAGTATATAGGTGAACCTTAGATCAAAATCGACAGCGGCTAGCACATTTTTGGTGGGATATGGCTTTCTACCCCTAAAAGCAGCAACATTGGCCTTTGGAACTCTTGCACGCACATGAGTACCATCAATAGCACCCACACAGTCCTATATCAATCAAAGCGA
Organism: Rhipidocladum racemiflorum; assembly: GCA_036346355.1. Lineage (NCBI taxonomy): Eukaryota > Viridiplantae > Streptophyta > Magnoliopsida > Poales > Poaceae > Rhipidocladum > Rhipidocladum racemiflorum. Next base: position 82,229,377 of record CM070571.1, on the reverse strand, counting down.
TTGTTACAAACCATATAAGCAAACAACCCAAACTAAACCATGCAAAATGTCGCATGTATTACCTTAAAATAGGGATACCACCTCGAACTCGAGCTGATCTTTAGGGGTGTCTCATTGGAGGGGGGCCTAATCATCTCATCTCGCAGCTCTCCAATAGCATATAACACTTCTTTGAAGTACCGACTCACTGTTTCTATGGATCGCCTAAATGTGTGATGGATAACTCTGAATCTTTGGTTATGCCCAACTACATGGAGGAACATTGCAACTTGCTCCTCTATACATGTGTGTATGCTATCACGCAGTAAATTCCTATCCCTAAATAGGTTGCATAGGCGGAAAAAGGGAGCTCTTCTCATGCGCAACATGTTGACACACTCGATATCACTAGAGTTAAAAATTAGATTTAGATTGGCTTGGCGTTCAATGTCTCTATTGCACATAGGACCATATGTGACTGTAGGTCTAGTTAATCTAGCCAATCTAAGTCTATTAACAAAAAAGGCATGCATGACCGTAACTAGTGCAACTGCTTGATTAATAAGCTTCCTTCGTCGGCTTTGCATATCCATCTAACAATTAATAGATGACTATATGTTAATGAAAAATTATATTCCAAAGTAACCATATTAAGAAATAAGAACTGAACCAATAGAATTAAGAAATAAGTAACACAAAAGCTATCATGTCCAAACAGAGCACTAATTACAGCAATAGACTGAAAACTTAGAAAACTAACTACTGATATCAGAGTATTGGAGCAACATAAACAGAGTATTGGAGCTGAGACACTCTTGAAAATGCTGGATTTATATTTATGAGCTGAACGTATATCTTTTCCTTTATGACAAACTATTGCGCTTACACTATAAGCTCAAGCTTTTAAAACAAAAGCTATTAGTAAAATTGACAACCCATCCCAACCCAACCTATCGGAAATACATCAGGATTCGCAGTTCAGCCCAGCAAGCCAACATATCAGCAATGTTTCATAATCACACGACCTAAATGCCCACGTCTTGTAGGACGATGTCAAAGCGAGCTACAAGTAACAAGAAACCCAAGCCCTGCTCATGACAAATGACAACACGATTGGCACTGATGTGAAATCATCAAATCAATTACAACACTAATTCTATTGCTCGGAGAAGCACAAATTTCATACTGAACAATAGGAAATTAGTGAACTGAACCAATATAAGCACTGATTCTATTGCTCAGAGAAGCACAAATTTCATACTGAACCACCAATATAAGCACTAGAACTCAACCACAAATTTCAAACTGAGATCGGAGAAGAACTCAACCACATAGCACTAGAACTCAACCACATACCTCAGACTGGTGCGTGCAGGGGTCGAAGAAGGTCTGCTGGAGTCGCACGCGGGGGTCGGAGAAGGGCGGCTGGAGGCGAGCGGAGGTCGGAGATGGCCGGCTGGAGGTGCGCACGGGGGTCGGAGACTGCCAGATGGAGGCGTGAGCGGAGGCAATGCATGGAATCCATGAGCCTGGGGTCGGAGACACGCGCTGGAGGCAATGCTGGATCCGCGCCGGCGGAGGCGGAAGGAGGATGGGGGATGAGTCGTGCGAGCGGAGGCGACTGGTGAGAAACCCTAGCGAGGCGTGGATGGGGGATGAATCCGTCCAGGCGGCTGGTGAGACTGCACGAGCGGAGCGGAGAGAGTTGCACGAGTGGAGCCAGGTCCGCTAGAAACGATCGTTTTTTTCGTATCTGCGGAGCCTGGCTCCAGGGGGCTTGTTGCATCCGTGGGGCCTGGCCCAGTGGCTTGAGAAGACAACCAAACACTGAAACATTGCATTCTCAGAGCCAATTCTCTCCAGATGCAGGCAACCAAACAGCTCATAAGTGTCACATTCATGGCAAGTGAAGGTGTTGAAAATTAGTCCTCCGTTCCAAAATAGATGTTATATATTTTACATTCTAACACTTTCATCAAGATATCTCTATAAAAGATTATATTATCCATCTTTATTATTTATTTGAATGATGTGACTTACTCTAGTCTATAGTAGTAGATGACAATATAAAATGGCAACATATCCTGTGCAATTAAGTTTCCGGTGCAATTATCGTGCAATTGAACTACCAAATATTGTGAAAAATTCTGAAATTTTTTTGTAGATGTGCTCTTGAACATACTCTACCTTTGTATAAAATTGCAAGTTCAAATTCATCATATATTGAGAGTTACAAATTCTATCAAAATTCTATCAATTTTGAGCCCTTCAAATTTGTCAATTTTTTTCTCCTTTTTATAATTCTTAATATATAATGAATTTGAACTTGCAATTTTATACAGATGTAGAGTATGTTCAAGAGTACATCTACAAATTTTTTCAGAATTTTTCACGATATTTGGTAGTTCAGTTACACGATGATTGCACAGGATATATTGCCATATAAAATAGCTAAAAGGATGGGGTATAAGAAAAAAAATGGTAAAATATCATCTTAAAATTGTACAATAACATATATTTAGAAATAAAATTTGAAAGTTAGAATGATTTGTATTTAGAACGAAAAGAGTATTTGAAAAAAGTTAGAATGATATGTATTTGAAAGTTGTTGCAGTGTTGCACCTGCGTGATCTGATCTTCAATAACCCAGCCTCTGAAATTCGTTTCAATTTTCCTTTCAGTTTGCACGTGGAAATGCGAACTAAGTGGTGATCTTTATAATGGTATTGAGCTATTCGCCCATTCACACTCATTAGTGCTTATTCATGGACTAAAATAAATATTAAATTTAGTAAAGCCAAGTACTACTTGGGTTGAGTTGGCTGTGGAATTTTCTAATTTTACATGCGTTACATTATCATTTGTAGCTCAGTTCGTCTTTTTTTTGTGTACTCCGGGTAAGTTTTATGGCTTATATATGTCTTAGCATGAAGGCTCGTATATGATCATATATAGTGGTATAAAATAAGTTTTGCACACAATCAATTGGATAACAATTCAATACGATCATGTAACTTTTCAAAGATTTCCTCTCTTACATTTCTACCTCCATGCATATTTGTCGGACCCCGGAATAACACCTCCGAAATCCTCTGTGTATTCCGTACTAGTCCAGGAAATGCTAGTACACACAGTAGAAATGAAACCATAGCATATCCAGCGTTCTTTATTAAAGATAAATATTCAAAGATACAAATGAAATGGCGCGCAGGCCAACGAATAAATAAACGAATAAATGAAAGCAGCGGAAATAAAGATAAATAGGTAGAGCCCAATTAATATGCCACAGGCAATCGACTGGGGGCACGGCCTAGTCCAGTTGTTCCTCACCATCGTGATACTCCTCCTCTGAAGTGGTAAATTAAGCAAGGGTGAGTACAAACGTACTCAGCAAACCACACCGAAAATGCAATATAAATGTACGGGTAATCAAAGGATGGCAATATGGTTTGTTTAAGCATAAAGCAACAGTTTAATAACATTTTCAATAAATTTTGGAAGGCATACTTTATTTCCGAAAATCAAATCTATACAATTTTAACTCAGGAATCTCTCCTGGAATTGGCTAAGTTATACCCATGATGGACTCCCTCCATCCAACATTATTTTTCGAAAATCAAATTTTAATTTACCAAAGTCTAATCTGAAAATGGCTTGCTCGGCATGCCCATAACCGCGGGCGCGGCTAATCGATTAGTTTGACACTCTGCAGAGGTTGTACAACTTTACCCACAAGACATAATATTTCCCTTTTATGTCAACACACTTCCTTTGGTGAGTGACAGAGAAGATTATGATAAGGCCCCAGTAATAAATCATACATGTAGTCATGCCCGCTAAGGTTTCACCGCTGAAAGACTCCCTCTAATCAGAAGCCCCCTCTTGCGCCAGAGTGGCAGCATCTCGCTTTCACCACACCACTACCACCATATGGCATGACTGTCCATGAAATGATTTAATAAGGATAGCCAGGTCTGTCCCATTCCAGACTCGTGGTAGTACGGTTAGGCTTTACATTCAGCGAAGCTCAGACCGGTCCTTAATTGACTAGGCGAGACTGTCCACCAACCCAGAACCATGACCTCACCACTTTCCAACCAATTCTCGCCCGGTCTAAGTCATTTTCATTTTAACCATACTAATCTCCACATTGCTACTAACATTGATCACTATAAGTTTCCAAATGAACATGATAACATTTTGGCATAAAGTTCCCCAAAATTCCCTAAGTTAAGTCCTATGCATGGCTAAGCAATGTCTAACTATTACCATAGTCATAAATCATATTTTTACTAAGGTTACAAGGGTATCGGAATTCAAATGTCAAAGGTCGCATGTCGAAATTGTATTTAACTATCATTTAAAACTAGGTCGAAAATTAATGTTTATAATAAATAAGCATGCAATAATTGTAAATACAACATACAAGTTCATAAAGCCAGAGCAACATGGTCAAGGGGGTGACTTGCCTGGATCGACGAGTTGCTGCTCGAAATCGTCGTTCGGGAACTCCTCGGACTCTCCGTAATCTACGCGCGAAAAACAACCAAATTCGAATAAGACTCAAACGAATACAAATAAACCCAAATTGAATTTCAAACTGGCTCTAAATTGAAGTTTGGGATTTCTAAAGAATTTAGGAAGAAGAACGGAGCCAATCGGAGTTCGAACGGGCGAAAACGGGCTCCCGGAAGTTTAAAAACAAATAAAACGGGCTTTTCTGGATTTTCGGAATTTTTAAATCATTTTTAAAATAAAAACCGGATTTATTGCGTCATGCTGACGTCAGCAGCCAAATTCGGTTTTTGGATTTATTTTAAAACGAAATTTCGATTTATGACGTCATTGCTGACGTCATAAATTCCTTTTTTTTCTTTTCTCCTCTCTTCGGATGACAGTGGGACCGGGCCCAGACGCAGTCCCGTGGACCAAGTCCACGCGTGGCGTGGACCACGCGCACACGCCTGGCCAAGCGCAGCCAGCGCTGGTCAACGCGGGCGCAGCCGGCCGGAGCTGGAGGGGAAGGCGGCAGGGCGGCGCGCACCGGCGGTGGGGCGAGGCGGCGGAGGCGGCGGCGTTGGCGGCGGGGCCGGAGGAGGCCGGAGGGAGGCGGCGGCGGCGGCGGTGGCTGGCGCGGCCGGAGCCGGAGGAGACGGCGGCGGTGGCGTCTCTGGGAGAAGGAGAGCGGAGGGAGAGAGAGGCACGGAGAGGATGGGGGTCCCGAGGGGCTTTAAATAGGGGCGAGAGGCGCGGCACCGGCGTAACGGCGAGGGACGCGGCGGCGACGCGGCGCGGAGAAGGCGGCGAGGCCGTTGGCGGCGCGGGCGCTGGACGCGGGAAGGAGCAAGGAGCCGGGCGTGACAATATTACCTACATATAGAACTTTTCAATGATTCCTTAGAAAGTTAGAAGGTATATATAGAGGACATATTATACGAATCATGTAAAATTTTAAGATCAAGCTTCCCTAGCTGCGGTGATTATTCTTCTTTTTGCAAGTTGATTTGGTAAAGAGAAATGCTGATATGCGAGTTGCCAAACACACCTATTAATGTAAAATTTTAAGAATCAAACTCCCTGTCCGGGGTGGTTCTTCTTCTTTCTGCAAGTTGATTTGTTAGAGAAAGAAATGCTAATGCAGGTTGCCAAACACACCGGCCCATGCATTAATCTAGCTTCGACCTGCTGGAGCAGTCTAGCATGAAGCCAGATCACTTGATACACATACTGGGGTATAGGGGTGAAAACGGATCGGATACGGTCGGATATTGCTGTTCCCGTATCCTAACCCATATTTTTTTTCCGGGTTCGGAATCGGATACGGTAAGACCGAATACGGATACGAATATGGATATTTCGGAGTTTCGGATATGGTAATGTTGGAGCGGATACATACCGGATTCGGTTCGGAAACGGATAATACAAACGGATACATACTTATTGAAACATTTGACAAGCAATAAATTCATATATATTACATAAATTTGACAACTCACACAACACAAGTATAACAAGGTATCAAATTCATACATAACTTGAACAACTAAATCCCGCTCGCCCAACAGGCCAACACACTGAATTCATGTGGCGGCGGCGGCGGCGGAGGCTCAAGCACTAGGGTTAGTTTTCGGGTTGGGGAATCGAATGGGGAGGCAAAGAATGAGGCTTGCGGGAATCGAATGGGAAGCCCTTGACTCTTGAGTCTTGACTTGAGTACGGAGTACCCTTGTTTTGTTGATTCGGATATCTGGTCGGATAATATCCGGTTACCATATACCGCAGCTATTCGGTCGGATATCTCGTCTACCGTATCCGTTACCGTATCCGGTAGCAAGTATCCGGTACCGTATCCGAATCCGGCCGGATACGGATTTTTTTTTCCCGGATACGGTTTTTAACGGATTCGGTACCGGATCGGTCGGGATTAACCCGTACCATTTTCACCCCTACTGGGGTACTACGTACGTGACAAAGGGTGGTCTAGTAATTAACCCCCTTCAGGTAAAACCTGTGTCTTTTTGTGTGATTCTTCTCCTTTAATTTGCCGTTTGGTACGGTTCTAGATTTTAGTAGAAATGGAAACGGTTCTAGATTTTAGGCCCCGTTTGACAACTTGGAACCGAGGTGTTTCTACTAGAATCTGGGAGAAACCCAACCAAACAGGCTATAACTGTTTCTTCTTTTTCCACACCGTAACTGAATCACCCTCAACCCTGTTTCTACTAGTTTCTACTAGAATATGAAACCGTACCAAACGGTTTGCAGAAAGTAATTTTTGATTCTACCTGAAACATTTCTACTAAGAATCTGGAACCGTTTCTGTTTCTACTAGAATCTGGAACCGTACCAAACGGGGCCTTAGTAGAAATGGAAACGGTTCCAGATTCTTGGTAGAAACGTTTCAGGTAGAATTAGAATCACTTTCTGCAAACCGTTTGGTATGGTTTCAGATTCTAGTAGAAACTAATAGAAACAGGGTTGAGAGTGATTCAGCTACGGTGTTGAAAAAGAAGAAACGTTCCGAGGAGAATCGTTCAGAGTTTTAACCCGTTTGGCTGGGGTTTCTCTTAGATTCTAGTAGAAATAACTCGGTTCCAAGTTGCTAAACGGGCCTAAATAAAGAAAGAGAGAAACGGAGCTTGCTTAATCACACCCTGCACTTGGGTCATGGATAGCGCCGTGCACTTGGTCCATTACTTTTCGCTGCTAAAATGGGATTTGGTCTACCCCGGTCGGACCTGTGTACCTTTCTCCGGTCCGGGCCAGGTCAAGGGCGCAACTCCTGGTGCATGACAAGCATGTGCAATCGACCATGGAATATATCTTTCTTAATTAGCGATCCTACTGGTCAAAGAATGCGCTAACTAGTAATGCTTGGTTGATGAACAGCATATCCAGATGCATGTATCACGTGACCGATCGATCGACACTAAGCCAGAATTATTATTGGAAGTGCATGCATGTAGTTTTAAATGCTACTCCCTCCCGTCACAAATACACGTCATTTTGGATACAGCTGCAGGCAAACTTTCGAAACATTGGCTGTTAATACCTATTTAAAGATTTAAATTTGATACATGAAAATCCTACGTATAGAATTGTCTCGAAAAATATCTTCGTGATATTACAACTTTACTGTGTTTTATAAATATATATATTATAATAGAAATTAGTGGTTGAAATTGTATTTTACAGATGGTATCGATGTTCAAAACGGTATGTATTCATGACGGAGGGAATACTAAGTAGACGATCGAGCTCACCCACTATACGTGATCGATCTCGAACGACCATTGACTTCCCCTGTCATGGTTACAGACGTACAGATGCGTGATTGATGCATCTAGCAAATTAAGGTACTGTACTCCTCGATCGACAATGCTTTGTTTTGTCTGATTAATTAACATCATGCATGCTCATGTAAGCATACACGTAGCACGCATTACCGTGTAATTTTCTGGCCGGTTCAGCGGTGCCAATTCAATCAGCACAAGAAGTTCGTGCATGGACGTACTCCGAGAATTATGTATAAAAAAAATCCAGCACAAGTATTCTGGAGGAGAATTCCATCCCAAGATAAAAAAATGGAGGTTCTAATATTTAATGAAGCCTCCGTTAACTTGGGAGGGTTCAGAGGTGAAGTCAAATTTTAGTCTTCTTTTGCATATATCGCCTATCTACGGCATCCCATACATCCTACGAATTAGTCACGCACAGAATTAATACTCCAAATTAAGTTGACTAAATATAGATGTTAGTGCCTCTAATTAACTATTCTTCAATGTTTAAGATCACCCTGCCAACTGCGGCGCAGATCCTCCCAAGTCCACCCCGAGTATGCAAATCAAATGCATGCATGCCAATACGAATCTCGATGCTTGACAGCATACAATTTGGAGAAGAAAAGTAGTAATCCCGTGTGAAAAAAGATACCGAGTTGACGACATGTCTATGGGGAAAAGTAGTAGCTGTTGATACTTTTTTTATTTCTTTTTTCTTTTTGCAAACAGGTAGTAGTAGTACAGTGATTGGTTGACTCGGATCAGGGTTAACTAAACCGTTTTCGAATTGAAAATCGAGGTCTCGGCTGTACCGGTTTACCGCGAAAATCGTAAAAAACCGAAGACTTTCGAAACCGAGCATTTGAAAAAAGATTCAAAACAAATTCAAAGAAAAAAAAAACGAAAATCGATTGGTTTTCTCGAAAACCCATTGATTTTCTCGAAAAACCGATCGGTTCGGCGAGTAGAACCTTTTGGGCGGCCGATTTTTGGAGCGGTTTTCGTTGATTTTTGTCGAAAACCGCTCGGTTTTCATCGGTTTTCGACCAATTAACATTGCATAAATTTTTTTAAAATTTTTGAATTCTTTTTTAATTTAACCGATTTACCCATCGATTTAGGGTTTCGAACCGGCTTGATACACTCGAACGGTTTTGTGAACCCTAGCTGGGATATAGCACTCGAGTTGCTCACAAGTGGAGTTTACTTGATTCCAAAATCTTTTTGGTTTGCCCGTGATTCAATGCTAGCTCTTGAATGCTACATTGAGCTAGGCAGTTGCTAGCTTGCGAAAAGCTCAGCCCTGTAAACCTCTATTAGGTAAGGTGGTCGCGCGCGTTGCCGCGCCGTGTGAAATTTGATCAAAAAAATTTTTCTGAAAAAAGATAAGAGGATCTAAGCATTTTTTTGTTCTCTTGTTTTTTTAAAAAAAAAACCGATAGGTAGGAACCTTCGACGAATTTATGTAACAACGGGCCTTTTTGCAAAAAATAAATAGATGAATAATACATGTTCCGGAAAATATTAGATTCCGATTTGCAAAAAAAAATTATAGAGATAGAGCTGTATACATTTTCTTTTGATGTACACCCTATACGTTCACCTAAATTTCTTTTGACGAATTTTTTTTTCATGGGAAAAACGGAGAAGAACTATCTTTTGCTGAGTTAACACCATATGCGTTCACTGGGTAATAATACATGCTTTGGAAAATATTCGAGATCGAGCTACAAAAAAAACTTTAGAGATAGAGCCGCACACATATTTCTTTTGTACACATCTTTCTTTTGACGAATTTGGTTAACACTCTATTATTACCCGGTCAACCTTCTTTTGTCGAGTTTAACACTCTATGTGTTAACCGGGTAATAATACATTTTCCAAAAAATATCAGAGATGCCAACATTTTTTTGCTGAGTTTAACACTCTATGCGTTAATAATACATGTTTCGAAAAATATTAGAGAAGGTCCGAAAAATAACAGAGATGCCAACTTTCTTTTGTCGAGTTTAGCACTCTATGCGTCCACCAAGTAGTAATACATGTTTCGAAAAATATTAGAGATCGAGTTGAGAAAAAAGTCTAGAGATAGAGTTGTACACATATTTCTGTTGATGAAAATATTTTTTTTGAAAAAAACGGAGAAAAGACCTAGATGTAAGGGACGGGGACCTGTTTGTTATTATTTTGGACCTGACCGCTACCCTGAAAAATTAGAAAAGGGCTTATTCGATATTTGTATCTAAGGCTTCGTCTTTTCTGTAAAATAACGAACCGAGGGACCTAAACGCTATTTAAAAAAGTTTTTCTTACCTCACAAAAAATCACAAAAGACTTGTTTGTAATTTATAGGGACTAATACGTAATTTAGGAAGGTTTTTTTTGGAAAATGGAATTGGGGTGGCGTGGCCGGCCTGAGAGGCCGACAATTCTCGCACGCATAATAGAGTTAGTATTTCTGAGAAGTTTGGTGAGATTCTTCCCTCTACTCATTTTGTCTGAATTAAGGGTATGTACAGTGGTATAGACGTTAACTCTCTATAATATACATTCATGTCATCTACAGACAATACTAAAGACAACTTATACAATAGTCTGTCTATACAGCTGTCTGTAATGATCTCTCATACGATTAATAGACTGTTTGTACAATGGTATACACAGTATAAAGCTGTTTATAAGGCCGTCGGTTAAATAGTAGACATCATATTTCCCTCTCTCTCCTCCACATCATCCAAAATCTGATGTGGCATACTCTTGTAGACAGTTGATATATACCATTGTATATGCCCTAAGGATCGGTGGGATTCTCTTTTTCTATTTTAAAGTGAAAAGTTCCCTAAGTTTATTAGAAAACAATTACTAGCCCACCCGACGCCTTTTTACAACATACTCCTTTGGTGACTTAGGCCTCGTTTGGTACGGTTCCAGATTCTAGTAGAAACGGAAATGGCTCCAGATTCTTAGTAGAAACGTTTCAGGTAGAATCAGAATCACTTTCTGCAAACCGTTTGGTACGGTTCCAGATTCTAGTAGAAACTAGTAGAAACAGGGTTGAGGGCGATTCAACCCCAGTGTGGAAAAAGAAGAAATGTTCCGTGGAGAAACGTTCCGAGTTTTAGCCCGTTTGGCTGGGTTTCTCTCAGATTCTAGTAGAAACACCTCGGTTCTAAGTTGCCAAACGGGGCCTTACATACGTTGTTTTGGATTTCAATATGGTTTTTAGAACACGATTTTGATTACCATTTTTTTGTTATAATATACTTATAAAACCTAATAAAATTGTAATATTGTAGAAGCATTTTCGAGACAAATATGTAAATTTTTTTTAAAAAAATACCGATTATCGATATTTTAAAAGTATAACTGTATGTATCCCAAAACGACATGCATTCTTAACTGGAGGGATTGTAAAACCCAATAAAATTATAATATTATAAGAGCATTTCTTGAGATAAATATGTAAACATTTTTTTAAAAAAAATATCGATTGCCGAAATTTTAAAAGTATAACCATACGTTGTTAAATCATTTTAACAATAATATGGCCCATGTAAATTACAGAAATGTTCTTATAATAAAAGGTCTAGTTGTGATGGTTGCTAGACTAAAAGTATTGAGAACCTGTAGGTGTAAATCCCTCTCCTCTTCCTTCCAAATATTTAATTGTGTACTAACTTGCAAATGCTGAGTGAATATTCATGATAATTGTTACATGAATAAAAGTGACTGAGTGGACATTCATGGTAATGGTTACAGGAATAAAAGTGACTGAGTGGATATTCATGGTAATGGTTACACGAATAAAAGTGACTCGGTTGATATTCATGCTAATAGTTACATGCATGGAGTTGCAATGCAAGTACTGACTGGATATTTATTATAATTGTTACAGGAATAAAAGTAACCCAGTGGATATTAATGATAATAGTTACATGAATAAAAGTGTCTCTTTATTGTAAGAAAACTTATGCATTTAGTACGAGGAATTGCTACAGCTTCTCTCTTCCTCGCTTCTCTCCTTGGCTATATAAAAGGAGCTTTCTCCTGTACATAAAAGGGCATGAGATAAGGAGCTAAACATAGAAGAGAAAAAGAATAGTACACACATCAAAGAAAAAGAATAGAAAAGTTCTCTGACCATGGAGGGAACGAAGTAGGTAGAGAGGAGAGAAAATTTGTGTGACACTACGGAAGGTCGAAACTTATTAAAATGTGAAATCAGAGGTTAAAACTTTATGTTATGAAGTTTAAACGCGTTTCCGGGCCGATTTCGGGAGTTTGGGCCTCTTCGGGGAAGTTTGGGCCTAAGGGGATGAGCCGTGGGCTTTAGTGGGAGGAGTTTTGGGCCCATGTAGGAGGGGGGACCTGAATTCCATGCCTTGGGCGCCCCTCCCTACCTCTTGTGCGCCCCCACCCAAAACCCTAGGGCGCCTCCCACCCTTTCCCCTCCTAGCCGCCGCCCCCCTTCTTCCCCATTGCGCCTCCACCTCTCCCCTCTCCTCTCCACCCCCTTGCTGCCCTAGGGGAGATCCCCACCTCACCACCCTGTTGTTCCCTCCATCGGGAAGCCCTGCGACGAGGAGATCCGGCGGCTCCGGCGCGAGGAGGACGATCGGGGAAAACGAGAGGAGAGGAGATTCAACTTCGTTGTTCGTCGGTGAAGGTATGGTTTTGGGCAATCCTTGGGGATTGTCTAGGTGCTGTGCTAGAGGGTGTTTTGATGCTTTTAGATCAAGAGGTGGTGCTGTGATTGGGTAGATTGGATGAAAACTAGAGTTTGCCTAGTTCTCTGTTTTGGGCAGATTGGACACACGACCTAGGGTTTGCGTTTTCGCAATTTTAGAATCAGAATTTGGTCAGCCTCCTGTTGAGAAAGTTGTAGAGAACTTCAATACCTTTAATTGGACACCAAGAACGTCCAATGCCGACCAGTCGTTTGAAAGTTATGACCGTTTTACCGAACATGTTCAAATCTGTAACGTAATTGGGACAAAACGTAATGTTTTGTAGATTAGACAATTTGAGAGTCCGAATCAGCTTTTCCCAATACTTAGAAAAAGTTAGGAAATTTCCTAAGATTCGCGATGATGTACTCGTTAAACGATTCAGAGTCCTAGAACTAAAGTTATGCTAGATTGAAGCTTGCTGTCCCTACGGGACAGATTCTCTGTTTTTCGGTTTTGGGAGTAGTTTGTGAAGTCGGGGTAGACGAGCATTTGCGTACTGTTTTGGGGGCACGCTTTGAGTGTGTGGTATGTTTGTGCAGGTGGTGTGACCCCGGGAGTGCCCTCATCCTCTCGCCAATCCGTCCCCCGCGGTTAAGGCAAGTGTATTGAAATGGGTATCGGGTTGTTTGTTGCTAGTCTTGACTAGATGCAAAAGGATTACATGATATGATATTTTGCCATGTTGAGTGATTTCCCATGACATTATGAAAATGGTTATTACGATGCTATATAATGCTCAGTTCAGTTATATGCAAGTTGATTCTGTTTATGGCATAATTGCATCCATGGCATGAAATCTGGCCCGGTCGGTGAGAATATCATAACTAGTACGGTATGGTCGGTGAGAAAGTTATGACTAATCCGGAGCGCCATTGAGTAAGACTTACCTCGTGATTCCATCCACCGCGGTGAATGGAAGCGAGGAGTAGGCACCCTCCATCTTCGGGGTGGAAGGGGAAGAGGGTGCACGCCGACGGGTGTGCACTCGGAAATACCGGTATGTGCTTCGAGGAGATATGTGCATTGCATTGCATTGCATACATGATGATGATGATGAAATGAGTACAATGATATTGAGACATGAGTATGATGTTGTATATGAAATTATGACTTGTTCATGATGTTGAGCATGGTATGTAGTGAGGTAAACATTGAATTGTTCTTTATGGTCCATCGCAATGTACTTGCTGAGATTCCTGTGGTGAAGGAGTTTGCTGATGTGTTCCCTGATGAGTTGCCTGGTTTGCCTCGAGTGAGGAGTGTGGAGTTTCGTTTTGATCTTGTTCCCGGCACTCGACCTATTTCTATCTCTCCATACCGCTTGGCTCACCCTTTTCAAGACGAGTTAAAGAAGCAATTGGAGGATCTGTTGGCCAAGGGGTTTAGTCGGCACAGTGTGTCACCATGGGGAGCACCCGTCCTCTTCGTTTTGAAGAAGGATGGAAGTTGGCGTATGTGCATTGACTATCGCGCTCTTAATCAAGTGACAGTTAAGAACAAGTATCCTTTGCCTCGCATTGAGGATCTGTTTGACCAACTGAAGGGAGCAAAGGTGTTCTCCAAGATTGATCTTCAGTCTGGTTACAATCAGATTCGTGTGAGGGAGCAGGACATTGAGAAGACTGCTTTCTCCACTAGGTATGGACATTATGAATTTAAAGTTATGTCTTTTGGACTAACTAATGCTCCTGCTATCTTTATGGAGGCGATGAACAGTATGCTACACAAGTACCTTGATGAGTTTGTGGTAGTGTTCATCGATGACATCCTGGTTTACTCTAAATCAGAAGAGGAGCATGAGCGGCATTTGAGGCTTGTGCTGAGTACTTTGAGGGAGAATCAATTCTTTGCTAAGTTGAAAAAGTGCGAGTTCTGGATTTCAGAAGTGGGTTTTCTTGGCCACATCATCAATCCAGAGGGCATATCTGTAGATCCTAGCAAAGTCTCAGCAGTTTTAGACTAGAAAAGGCCTTCCAATGTTAAAGAGGTGCGTAGTTTCCTTGGGCTGACTGGCTACTATCGGCGCTTTGTGCAGGATTTCTCTATCATTGCCAAGCCACTTTCGCAGCTGACTCAGAAGGGGATGAAATTTCAGTAAACTTCAGAGTGTGAGCTCAGTTTCTGCACTTTGAAGGAGAAGTTAGTGACTGCTCCTGTTCTTACCCTTCCTGAGCCTGGGAGGCGTTTCACTGTCTATTCTGATGCTTATCGTTTGGGTCTTGGTTGTGTGCTCATGCAAGAGGGCAAGGTGATTACTTATGCATCTAGGCAATTGAAAAAACATGAGCAGAACTATCCCACACATGATCTTGAGCTAGCCGCTGTGGTGTTTGCATTGAAGATATGGAGGCATTATCTGTATGGTGAGTCTTGTGATATCTTCACTGATCACAAGAGCCTCAAGTACATCTTTACTCAAAAAGATTTGAACTTGAGGCAGAGGAGGTGGCTAGAATTCATAAAGGATTATGACCTCACCATCTAGTATCATCCGGGCAAGGCAAATGTGGTGGCTGATGCTCTCAGTCGCAAGACAATGCCCCATGTCATTGATTGTCTTGTTGTTGATTTTGAGCGATTGGGAGTCTCCTACTGTTTTACGGGGACTGTGCAAGCTGAAACTTAATTGATTCTTGAGTCAGCGATCCCCGAGCGTGTGCGTGAAGCACAACATCATGATCGTTTGCTCCAACAGGTGAGGAAACGCCTTGAGGATGACAAAACTGGGGAATTTTCCATAGACGATATGGGAGCTCTAGGGTTTCAGGGTCGCCTGTGTGTACCTCAGAAATCCCAAGTCAAAGATGACATCTTGAGAGAGGCTCATCGCACCCCGTACACGGTTCATCCTGGGGAGACCAAGATGTACATGGATCTGAAAAAGAACTTCTGGTGGAAAAGGATGAGAGTTGATATTGCCAAGTATGTGGCATCTTGTGGGATTTGTTAGAAGATAAAGGCTGAACACAAGCGTCCCGCTGGTCTGTTGCAGCCATTGGAGATTCCTGTGTGGCCTTGGGATGACATTTCTATGGATTTCGTGGTTGGCCTACCTCGTACTCCACGAGGGAAGGATGCTGTTTGGGTTGTGGTGGATTGTCTTAGCAAGTCTGCACACTTCATTCCCATCGGCACTACCAATTCAGCGAGCGAGTTGGCTCCCATCTATGTGCGGGAGATTGTGAGACTGCATGGTGTACCCAAGACGATTATCTCTAATCGGGATGCGAAATTTGTCTCAAAATTTTGGGAGAGCTTGCAGAGTGCTTTGGGTACACAGCTTTGCCCTAGCACCGCTTTTCACCCTTAGACCGACGGGCAGTCTGAGCGTACTATTCAGACTTTGGAGGACATGCTCAGGGCCTGTGTGATGGCTTGGAAAGGTAGCTGGGAAGATCATTTGCCTTTGGCAGAATTTGCTTATAATAACAGCTATCATTCCAGCATCCGGGCTACTCCTTATGATGTCTTGTATGGTCGGAAGTGCAGATCGCCGCTTTGTTGGGATGTAGTGGGAGAGGGAGCAGATCCATGCATATAGAATATTAGCCTGCATTCTGTGCATGACTTGCTGAGTACCAAGTACTCACCCTTGCCACAATACAACACCAGTTGAAGAGGAGACTACACCAGCTTTGGAAGAGGAGCTCCAAGAGGATCCGTCTACTTAGGGAAGCGAGCCCAGTCAGTTGCCTGTGGTATACTGGATGGCACCACGAAGTTATTTGATTTTCCGCTGCTACTATTTCTCTCTTAATAAGTTTCGCCCTGCGAGGCGTACGTTTGTGACTTGACCATAAGGTCAAGTAACCAATTTGACTATTTAAATAAAGTACTCTATTAGTATCGAGTGGTATGATTGTGATATTTACCGATGTTAAAACTGTGTGCACTAGCGCGTTCCTGGACTAGTGCTGAATACACAGAGGGTCCGGATTTGCAAATTCGGGGTCCCGACATAGCTCTCCTCAATTCGATTGATTGCCCTTCAACAGGAGACACCCCTCCTATTTAAAGGACCAACCCACAAGGAGTTCTGAATACGATTCCTATTCCCTAGAAGGAATCTGTATCCAACACAACTCTACTTGGCCCAACCTGGCCGAGTACAACTCTTTCACGCGTATGGCAACCCTACCATACTCACGTGACTAACACTTTGCACGCGTATGGCCACCTGCCATACTCACGTGACTAACACTTTGCACGCGAATGACCTCCTGCCATTCTCACGTGACTAACCATTCTTCATGTGCACCATTCTCTTAGCCCGAACGTCCCGCATGACATCCTTGACCACCAAGACCTCAGTTCCTCCTGAACCTAGTCCCGAACCTCAGTTCCTCCATGAACCTAGTTCCGGTCCCGTCATCGACCACATTCGTCTTCGAGCAATACCTGCACATGAACAAACCACAAAACAAATCCGAGCACAAGTCCACGACTTGACTCAATGTAAATCCATGCAACTACTCACATGAGCATTGCATAAAGTCCACTTCAAAAGAAGCATCATGAAATTCTCACAAATTTCATAATCCCAAAAATGAATCAAACACAATTCCAATTTTGCTCAAAACCCTAATTCAGCAAAACCGCATTCACGACGGACAAACAAATATGGTCCTACAGACACATGAAAAACCACTCAAAAAAACCATTCACAACGGACAGACAAAATCGGTCCGGTGTACACATGAAAGTCTCGGTTTCAAGAAGAAATCAAAACCGAGCAAAACACGTTCACAACGGACCAACAAAATCAGTCTGGTGTACAAGTGAAAATATCGGTTCCTTTGGAAAAGAGTTTGGCACATAAGCTCAAAAACATGTCCACGACAGACCCAAAAACTTGGTCCGTCATACATGCAAAACTTACTGGCTTCTTGGAGAATTGAGTTCGACTCATGAGCTCAAAAACACGTTCACGACAGACAAACAAAATCGGTCCGTCGTACATGGGAAAGTGAGGTTGCCAAAGCATGTTTTCGACAGACCAACAAAATTTGTCCGTCGTAGATGGGAAACTTACTGTTTTCTTTAAGTTTGGTCCGGCGCCAAAGCGAAACTTACTGTTTCTTATCAAATTGATAAAACACATGAACAAACACATTTTGCAAATTCAATTCTAAGCCAATTTTTCAACACATGATTTCACATAGGCAATCCTTGGGGATGGTCTAGGTGCTGTGCTAGAGGGTGTTTTGATACTTTTAGATCAAGAGGTGGTGCTATGATTGGGTAGATTGGATGAAAACTAGAGTTTGCCTAGTTCTCTGTTTCAGGCAGATTGGGCACACGACATAGGGTTTGCATTTTCGCAATTTTAGAGTCGGAATTTGGTCGGCCGCCTGTTGAGAAAGTTGTAGATAACTTCAATACCTTTAATTGGACACCAAGAATGTCCAATGCCGTCCAGCCGTTTGAAAGTTATGATCGTTTTACCGAACGTGTTCAAATATGTGACGTAATTGGGACAAAACGTAATGTTTTGTAGATTAGACAATTTTAGATTCCGAATCAGCTTTTCCCAATACTTAGAAAAAGTTAGGAAATTTCCTAAGCTTCGCGATGATATACTCGTTTAATCGATTCGGAGTCCTAGAACTAAAGTTATGCTAGATTGAAGCCTGTTGTCCCTACTGGACAGATTCTCTGTTTTTCGGTTTTGGGAGTAGTTTGTGAAGTCGGGGTAGACGAGCATTTACGTACTGTTTTGGGGGCACGTTTTGAGTGTGTGGTATGTTTGTGCAGGTGGTGTGACCCCGGGAGTGCCCTCATCCTCTCGCCAATTCGTCGCCCGCGGTTAAGACAAGTGTATTGAAATGGGTATCGGGTTGTTTGTTGCTAGTCTTGACTAGATGCAAAAGGATTACATGATATGATATTTTGCCATGTTGAGTGATTTCCCATGACATTATGAAAATGGTTATTACGATGCTATATAATGCTCAGTTCAGTTATATTCAATATCAAGCCTAGAAGAGTGAGATATCACAGAGTATTTAGCTATAGGCAATCAGTCCAGGGAATTCCGCAATGTCATTTTTAGTTCAAGTGAGACAATTAGATTATCATATATTAGCTCAATTACATAACATATAAAGAAATATGATAAAGTGAGCTCATTAAGTGAAAGAACTTGGCAAGGAAACTCCCCCTCAAAACAAACCCATTGGATGAACAATCCCAAGGTCTCCCCGAATAAAAGCAAAACGAGAAGAAGACAAAGGTTTTGTGAAAATGTCTGCCAATTGATGTTCAGTATCCACATGATGAATCACAATGTTGCCTTTTTCAACATGATCTCTAAGAAAGTGAAATCTGATGTCAATATGCTTTGTTCTTGAATGTTGCACAGGGTTCTTAGCAATGCAAATTGCACTAGTGTTATCACACAGAAGAGGAACACTATCCAAAATAACCCCATAATCTTTAAGTGTAGCTACTATCCAAAGAATTTGAGAACAACAACTAGCAGCTGACCACATATTGATTCAGCAGCTTGATTGTGCAAATGTAAGATTGCTTTCTAGATGACCATGCAATGAGAGAATTTCCCAAGAAGTGACATGAACCGTAAGTGCTTTTCCTATCAATTCTACATCCTCCAAAATCAGCATCGAAAAGATCTCAAACTAATGCATGAGGAAGCGTAAAGCCAAATGCCAAAATCTTGAGTTCCATGAAGATACACGAAAATCCTTTTGTGACTTGTCGATGTGAAGCACGTGGGGAAGCTTGAAAACGAGCACACAAGCACACAGCAAATTGTATATCCGGCCTTGATGCAGTGAGGTACAAAAGTGAACCTATCATGCTTCTATATTCCTTTTGATCAACCGGCTCACCGTCTTCATCCGGATCAAGTGTGCAATTGCTTTCCATAGGTGTCATGATTGGTTTGCTGTTTTCCATCCCAAATCTATGCAACAAGTCTTTTGTGTATTTGCTTCGATGTACAAAGGTACCATCCTTTGTTTGCTTGATTTGAAATCCCAAAAAGTATGTCAACTCACCCATCATACTCATCTCAATCTCCTTCCTCATTGTTTCTGAAAACTCAGACACTAAAACATGAGAGGAACCACCAAAGATAATATCATCAACATAAATCTGAACGAATAGTTGATCATTGCCTTGCTTGAGTAAAAAGAGAGTTTTGTCAACCTTTCCCATTGAAAAACCCTTTTCAAGTAAAAAGGTTTTTAGCCTATCATACCATGCTCTAGGGGCTTGTTTCAAACCATACAAAGCTTTTGATAGTTTGAACACATGATTTGGAAACTTTGAATTTTCAAAACCAGGTGGTTGCTTGACATAAACCTCCTCATTTATGTAGCCATTAAGAAAAGCACTTTTCACATCCATTTGATACAATTTGAAACCTTTGGATGCAGCAAAAGCTAAAAGGATTCTAATGGCTTCAATTCTAGCAACAGGAGCAAAGGTTTCATCAAAATCTAAGCCTTCAATTTGAGTGAAACCTTGAGCAACCAATCTAGCCTTGTTTCTAACAACAACACCATCCTCACTTTGTTTATTTTTGAAAACCCATCTAGTTCCAATAACATTAAAATCTGGAGGAGGTGAGACAAGTTTCCAAACTTTATTTCGTTCAAAATTCTCTAATTCTTCATGCATGGCATTGATCCAAGATTCGTCAGATAATGCATGAGATATATCTTTGGGTTCAAAAGAAGCAACTAAAGCGGAATGAGTATGAGTGTCAGAATGAATAAATCTGGATCGAGTGACTCTCTCATTTAGGTCTCCAATCATTTGTTCAGATGGATGCATTTTTTGAATGTGCAAGGGAGCATTGACTTTTGAGACTTCTCCTTCTCCTTCTTCATTTTCAGCATGTACAGATGATGTTGTAGCTTGAGGATGGTTAGCTGTAGGTGATGTAGTAGTAGGTGCCAAAGGTGCTACAGCTTGTTGTGCATTAGAAAGAGTCAAGACCTCATCTTCATCATCATTATCTTCAAAAATTTTCTCCCCCTGAACACATGCGTCTGTACCTGCATCACTTGGACTAGTGCCTGGACTAGCCTCATCAAAAGTAACTTCACAAGTTTCCACAATTTTGTTAGTCTCCAAAACAAGCACACGATAGCCACGAGTATGAGCAAGATATCCAAGAAAAAAAACCATCCATTGATCTAGCTTCAAATTTATCAAGATTTCCAGATTTCAAGACAAAGCATTTGCATCCAAAAACCCTAAAGTGAGAAACAGTAGGCCTATGTCCAAACCGAAGCTCATATGGAGTCTTACCCAATTTTGATCTCAAAAACACACGGTTTGAAACATAACATGCAGTTGAAATCGCTTCAGCCCAAAAGTTCCTAGGAGTGTGATGTTCATCTAACATGGTTCTAGCCATCTCAACCAATGTTCTGTTTTTCCTTTCAACTACACCATTCTGTTGAGGCACTCTAGGTGATGAAAATTGATGATCAATTCCTTTTCAAGACAAAAGTGATTAAAAGAAGCATTTTTGAATTCAGTTCCATTATCACTTCTAATAGCTTTGAGAGCTCCTGGATGATCAATAGAAAGCCTAAGAACAAGACTTCTAAAATGACTAAAAGCCTCATCCTTAGATGCCATAAAGTATACCCAAGAGTATCTAGAAAAATCATCAACAATCACAAGCACATACCATTTGCCTCCAAAGGATTGAACTCGAGATGGTCCAAGCAGATCAAGATGTAGAAGCTGTCTGGAGCGTTTGTCATCACCATGGTAAGAGGTGGATGTGAACCTGCAATCATCTTACCATGTCTACAAGAGGAACATACTAAATTGCTATCACCCTTAAGCTTAGGCAAGCCACGTATGAGATCTAAAGCGCTTACACGAGTAAGATGATCAAAACCAACATGACCAAGTCTACGATGCCAAAAGAATAAATCTTTAGAAACATTGGCAATTAGACACCTATGTTTAGAAGAAGGTGATGAATCAAAATCAGCTTTAAAAACTCTTCCAAAACGAGAAATCTTGAACACAAGATCACCTGAAGCATCTAGCACTTTGCATTCATTTTTCTTAAAGCTTATCTCAAGATCTTCATCAAGCATTTGTGAGACAGAAAGCAAGTTATATTTCAAGTTTTCAACAAGAGCCACATCCTTGAACATAAACTTGTCACTTACCTTTACTGTACCTTTTGCCACAACAGAAGAGGAAGAAGCATCTCCAAAAGTAACACTTTCAGCACGAGATGCACGAGTGAGGCAGGAGAACCAATTTTTATCACCGGACATGTGGCGTGAGCATCCGGAATCCACTAGCCATATGTTCTCCTTCCTTGCGCGAGAAGCCTACATAGCAAAACATGTTGAGGTCTCAGTACTGGGGTTAGGAATGAGATTTTTGGGAATCCAATACTGAGACACACGACGCTTTGTGATGGGTACAACACGATAATTTTTATGTACAAAATCAGATTTGCCTTTTCCCATGTTTCTAGGAACAGAAGGTGTTTTCATCACTCTAGCCGCATAAAAATGTGCTTTGCTGAAATTTGACCTAGCCTTAGTTCTTTCCTTCTTTTGCTGTT
Organism: Rhipidocladum racemiflorum; assembly: GCA_036346355.1. Lineage (NCBI taxonomy): Eukaryota > Viridiplantae > Streptophyta > Magnoliopsida > Poales > Poaceae > Rhipidocladum > Rhipidocladum racemiflorum. The sequence continues at coordinate 82,207,316 of CM070571.1, read as the reverse complement.
TGGCTAGTCTAAAGCAAAAATCTACTAAATGTCCATCTGTACCACAATGAGTGCAAGTGTACTTGACATGATGTTTAGCTTTAACAGTAAAAGCACATTTTGCATTCATCATAGTAGAAGATAAAACCAAAGCAGATTGAAAAGCAATTTTCTTAGGCTCATTAGATAACTCAATTTTGCAAGGAGCCTGAACAACGGTCACGAGGTTTAGTTTCATATGTGGCATAAGGATCAAAACCTAAACCTCTCTTGTTTGTGCTAACCTTAGATTGATCCAAAATCATGTTCAACTTTTTCTTGCCATTAGTGAAGCGTTCCAAAGAATTTTGCAAGTAATCAACTTTCTTAGCAAGAGTTAAACAATTATTGCAAGGAATATCAACCTTCTCTTTACATTTACAAGTAGAGCATGAAAGAACCTCATGTGTAAGCAGATTATCAGTTATTTGAGAAACCCTAGCATTTGCATCTTTTAACTTCAATTCAAGAGTTGAGCATTTAGAACAAGAAGTTGAACCATGCAATTCATCAGTGGAACAGCTAGCATTTTTAACACGTTTCTCATTTTTCTCATTTAGATGTAACAGAAGAGCATGTTCTTTCCTAAGCAAGGTGAGCTCATTGTAAATTAAGTCACATGATTTACAAGTATCATCATCGAGGAATCAATGTCTTAAGTCTAGCAATTTCAGCATTCAATGACTCCACAAGAATATCATGTTTCTTAATTTTTCTATCACGTTTGTCAAGTAATTTTCCAAGACGGGCAGACAAAGCATTGGCTAATTCATCATAAGAAGGATCTACCTCATTGAAGTCATTTGTCATTGCCGTCCTCGGTGAAGCTATCCTTGCTGCTTGCCATGAGACACAATCCCATCAAATCATGCTTGCTTGGAGTTGCATCATCTTCGCTGCTCTCCGAGTCCACATCGCTCAAATTGACTTGTTCAAGAGCGGAAAGAACTCGGTGAACCACCTTGCGGTTGATGAAGCTCTTCTTCTTCCTATCATTTGACGAGAACCTTTTCTTCTCATTCCTTCTGTCGTTATCCTTCTCCTCCTTTGATGTTTTTCCTGCAAGCTTAGGACAATTTGTGCGAATATGGTTGAGGTCACCACACTCATAGCATCTTGGAGGACCACCTCTCTTTTTCATTCTCATATTCTGCAAAGCTTTGTTAAAACGAGAAGAGAGTAGTGCCAAATCTTCCTCATGAAATTCTTCAATTTGCTCATCTGTTAAAGAGGATAAGAGGACAAGGCAAAGCTAGAGGAAGAGTTTGCATTAGACATGTTAGGGTTAGAGATCAAAGCAATTGACTTAATATTACCCTTCCTGGCAAGAACATCTAACTCATGAGTTTTCAATTTTGAATACAGAACATCTAATGTAAGTGTGCTCATGATAGTAGATTCTTGTATAGATGTTACTTTCATCTCCCACACCGATATGTCCAAAGCACTAAGCAATTGTCTAGCATTTGCAGCATCAGTGTAGCTAACTCCAACAGCACGGAGATTGCTAAGAATTTTATTGAAGCGTGCAAAGAAGTCATCTACAGATTCACTAGGTTTCATCTCAAAACGCATATATTCTTTTTTGTAAATATCTTGACGAACCTCTTTGACAGTGTTAGAACCCTCATGATAATCACAAAGAGATTTCCATACCTCATATGCAGATCAAACATGAACCACACGATCAAAGTCGCTGCGTCCCAAGCCTTGGATGATCAAGTTTCGCGCCTTGCTATTTGCTTCAACATGTGCACGATTTGCATCATTGACGTTGTCGTTTTTAGGGACTTGATATGGCTTGTAAACCTTCTCCCATATTGCGAAGCCCTGTGCTTGGATGAATGCCTCCATCTTGGCCTTCCAAAACTGAAAATCAACACCATCGAACACACATGGTTTTGTCGAATAACGATCCATTGATCTAATCACCGGTTAAGATAGATTAGAAAAACCTTGCTCTGATACCACTTGTAGGATCGAAGTATACGAATATAGCAATCAGAGGGGGGGTGAATGATTGTGCGGAAGCTAAAACCAAATTCTTGATCTACTAAAAGTTCACCCCCAAAATAGAACCAAATAATTGTCTCGTTTTCGACAAAAACAGAATGACAGAGGTTCGGTAAAACGCAAATTATTAGAGATCCAACCGTCGGATCGATCTGAAATTTGGACACAAGAAACTAGATTCCAGTACGAATCGAACCCAAAAAGAATCAGCTCGATCGAACTTACGGATCAAAAGTTATAAGCTTCGCAAGCTTGCTGTTCCAGAACTTGACGAAAATCAATCTAATCGAAACTTGTAGATTGATCAAGAACAACAAAAGATTTATCAACAAAACTTTGAGGAACACTAGATCAATACCCTAGAGAGGTTTTTGATGGATCAAATCAAGATAAAACTCAAAGAACAAAAACCAATCTAGAAAAGAACAAGCATGCAAACAAGAACCAAAACAGGAAACACTGTAGCAACGCGGTTACTGTAGCACGCAAGGATCTAGAAGAATTTATCTTTATTTCTTTTGTCTAAAGTACTCCCATCAAAAGAGTACAAACCCTAAAACTAAGCTCAAGGCTCTATGCGCCTAGCTGTAACACCCCAAAATTTTGCTTTTCTTAAATTCATGTGTGATTTGGCACTTTGGTGAATTTTTGGAATTTTCTGGAATTTATTTGGATTTATTTGGAATTTATTCCATTTTGAAATAATTAAAGAATTTAATTTTGCAAATAAAATTTTGTTGGAAATATTTTATTTGAGTCCCAAATACCCTAAAATATTTTCCAGAATTTTTCTTTAATTTTTCTGAGTCTTTTGCTATTTTTAATGAATTAAATGAATTACTGGAAATTATTTTAATTATTAAATCGCTGGAAAATCAAGTCGGGTCAAGTACTGTTCATCCGACCGAGCCCGAGTCAGACTCGAGTTCGAGTCCGACCCGAGCCACGTGACTCGACTGAACCCACTCGGCCGAAAGCCTAATCGCGTGACTGCTGGATTCGGATCCAACGGCCACGATTGAGCCACGCCACGAGGCGAGCAGGCCAGAGCCGACCGGCTCGCCGAGTCCGACCGGACCCAAACTCGCGACCGTTGGATCTCGATCCAGCGGTGTCTGCGTGCCACGTCACCCCTAATGTCGCCGCCAGGACTCATGCCGCGGCGAGAGGACCTCGGATTCCACGCTGCGTTTCACCACGCCGAGGCCCTATTTATTGCGCCGCCACCCGTGTCGGGATCGCCGCTTCATTGCGCACCGTAGCCTGAACAACGCCGCCAGAGCCGCCGCCGTTGAGCCGCAATCGCTCGCCGGAGTTGCCTCTTCCCTCCGTGGTTCTTTGCCGATTGCGGCCATCTCCGTCGTCCTCCGCCCGTTGTGCCCAGATCCCACTCCTCGTGTCGGCGCACCCGAGCTACCTCTCACTCCGCCGGAGCGCGCCCGCTTGCGTCGGCTAGGTCGTCGTCCCGCCGGTGAGCTAGCGCGCCGCAAGCCATCCATCGCCGTCGTTCGAGCTCCACCAGCCGTCGGATCTTCATCCAACGGTCCAGATCACGCCACGTCACCCCGGTGAGTTTCCACGTTGAAAATCCTAGATCCAATCTCAGCCGTTAGATCTAGATCCAACGGTCCGAAATCAATGCGTTAACCCAAACGCGTCAACACTAGATCCAATCCACGCCGTTGATTTTCAAACCAACGGCCGAGATTGCGCCACGTGTCGGGAAGTTGGACCGACGCGGCCGGGCCAGACACGCTGACGCCGACACGCCGGGCCCGATGTCACGGGCCGCCCCTAAGCGCCGACGTCAAGAATGACGCCACAGTTGGGTCCCACCGCCGCCACCGTGGTCGAGCCTCGCCGACGCCGCCAGCGACGCTACCCGAGGCGGACCCACATGTCAGCGACACGTGGATTCGTGGACCGAGTCCACGGTGGACCCGAGCCGAGCGTGGACCACGTCCATGGACCGGCTGACGTCAGCAGGCCAATCAGAGGCTGACACGTGTCCTTGCTGACGCAATAATTAATTTCCGAAAAAGAAAATGATTTATTAATTCGAAATAATGATTTTAGATTTTGATTCAAACTTCAAACGCTTATAACTTTTGCGTTTCAACTCCGATTTGAGTGATTCAAATTTCTAAATTTGTATAAAATTGAGACCTACCTAAGTATGAATTTTATTTAATTTTTGGACTAAAGTTTTTCTCTGTAAAATTATTTAATTGATTATTTAAACTTTAAATAATCATAACTTTTGCATTTTAACTCCAAATTTGACGATTCCAGTTTCTAAAAATTCATAAAATTATGTTCTCTCTGTTTATGGATTTTATTTGGATGTTTGGATACTTTTTGCCTATTGTTTATTTGTGTATTTGCCATTTGCACGCTTTACGAGTAGACGTTGAAGTGCCGGAAGGATTCGAAGGAGAAGTATTGACTCAGGATCCAACTCAAGACCAAGAACAAGTACTTTTTGAAGGCAAGTTGTGCTTTGACCATGTTGATCCTATTTCGAAATCTATTTTGATTTAAACTATTGCATGCTAGTTCAATTAGAAAATACTTTATTTAAATATGGGGGATTAGATAAACACCAATTTGCTGTATGACACCTTGATTATTTAAATATGTGCCATGACCCTTGTCACCCTAGTTGTGGTTTACTAGTTGGACATTATTAACTTGCCAACATGGGCTTTAGACCGTTGTAGTAAACTGCTTAGACACACTTCGTGCTCATGACATGATTTTGGACAATCAAATGCTAATATTGACTTAATGATATATTGAACCTGTTTTGGAAAGGTATCATGTGATGTTGATGGCACGTGGTGCATGGTAATCAACTGGGGTTTGATAAATAGTTTTCGACCGGGGCATGTGGCAAGAGTAATCAGCTGGGCCAGTTGTGGCATTGGGGATATTGATTTGGTTCTTCGGGTAGTCTTGCCCTGGTCACCCTAAGGACTTAACCTTGCAAGCCTTTGAACTGGGTCTAACGTGCAACCACATGTCTGTAATGGGATGGACGTAGTTGACTAAGTTGCTAATAACGTACCTGTGGGACCTCAGGAGGTCAACTACACCCTTTGTGTAAGTTGTACGGGGAGCGTCTGGTGAGGCCAGGTACCCATCTAACGGTTGATTGGCCTAGACTTCGCCTTAGCTAAGGGAAGGGTTAGTGCGCAATAACCGGGGAGGACCACTTGTATTGTTAGAGGTTTCCGAAAGACTTTGTTACGGGAACTCGCCTTTGTGGTGTTTGACTGTATCTTGTGGGTAAAGTGCATAACCTCTGCAGAGTGTAGAATCTATTCGGATAGCCGTGTCCGCGGTATTGGACATCGCTCGGGAATTACAGTCAAGGGTTAGATTTTCTCAAAAATAACTTGGTTTGAAAAGTTGGGTTGGATTAATAATGATGTTGATGGAAATGTGGATTAGGATGGGAAAGATGTTTATTAAACTCCTTGAAAAGTTATTTATGCTATACTTATTTCTACTGCTTTCGAATCTACTTATATTACTTGTCAAATGCTGTTTACTGCAAATATACCTTGAGCTATTCCTTTGTACCAAGCCATGCATATAGAATATTAGCCTGCATTCTGTGCATGACTTGCTGAGTACCAAGTACTCACCCTTGCCACAATACAACACCAGTTGAAGAGGAGACTACACCAGCTTTGGAAGAGGAGCTCCAAGATGATCCGTCTACTTAGGGAAGCGAGCCCAGTCAGTTGCCTGTGGTATACTGGATGGCGCCACGAAGTTATTTGATTTTCCGCTGCTACTATTTCTCTCTTAATAAGTTTCGCCCTGCGAGGCGTACGTTTGTGACTTGACCATAAGGTCAAGTAACCAATTTGACTATTTAAATAAAGTACTCTATTAGTATCGAGTGGTATGATTGTGATATTTACCGATGTTAAGACTGTGTGCACTAGCGCGTTCCTGGACTAGTGCTGAATACACAGAGGGTCCGGATTTGCAAATTCGGGGTCCCGACATAGCTCTCCTCAATTCGATTGATTGCCCTTCAACAGGAGACACCCCTCCTATTTAAAGGACCAACCCACAAGGAGTTCTGAATACGATTCCTATTCCCTAGAAGGAATCTGTATCCAACACAACTCTACTTGGCCCAACCTGGCCGAGTACAACTCTTGCACGCGTATGGCAACCCTACCATACTCACGTGACTAACACTTTGCACGCGTATGGCCACCTGCCATACTCACGTGACTAACACTTTGCACGCGAATGACCTCCTGCCATTCTCACGTGACTAACCATTCTTCATGTGCACCATTCTCTTAGCCCGAACGTCCCGCATGACATCCTTGACCACCAAGACCTCAGTTCCTCCTGAACCTAGTCCCGAACCTCAGTTCCTCCATGAACCTAGTTCCGGTCCCGTCATCGACCACATTCGTCTTCGAGCAATACCGAGCACAAGTCCACGACTTGACTCAATGTAAATCCATGCAACTACTCACATGAGCATTGCATAAAGTCCACTTCAAAAGAAGCATCATGAAATTCTCACAAATTTCATAATCCCAAAAATGAATCAAACACAATTCCAATTTTGCTCAAAACCCTAATTCAGCAAAAACGCATTCACGACGGACAAACAAATATGGTCCGGCGTACACATGAAAAACCACTCAAAAAAACCATTCACAACGGACAGACAAAATCGGTCCGGTGTACACATGAAAGTCTCGGTTTCAAGAAGAAATCAAAACCGAGCAAAACACGTTCACAACGGACCAACAAAATTAGTCTGTTGTACAAGTGAAAATATCGGTTCCTTTGGAAAAGAGTTTGGCACATAAGCTCAAAAACATGTCCACGACAGACCCAAAAACTTGGTCCGTCATACATGCAAAACTTACTGGCTTCTTGGAGAATTGAGTTCGACTCATGAGCTCAAAAACACGTTCACGACAGACAAACAAAATCGATGCATGCATTACATGGGAAAGTGAGGTTGCCAAAGCATGTTTTCGACAGACCAACAAAATTTGTCCGTCGTAGATGGGAAACTTACTGTTTTCTTTAAGTTTGGTCCGGCGCCAAAGCGAAACTTACTGTTTCTTGTCAAATTGATAAAACACATGAACAAACACATTTTGCAAATTCAATTCTAAGCCAATTTTTCAACACATGATTTCACATAGGCAATCCTTGGGGATGGTCTAGGTGCTGTGCTAGAGGGTGTTTTGATACTTTTAGATCAAGAGGTGGTGCTATGATTGGGTAGATTGGATGAAAACTAGAGTTTGCCTAGTTCTCTGTTTCAGGCAGATTGGGCACACGACATAGGGTTTGCATTTTCGCAATTTTAGAGTCGGAATTTGGTCGGCCGCCTGTTGAGAAAGTTGTAGATAACTTCAATACCTTTAATTGGACACCAAGAATGTCCAATGCCGTCCAGCCGTTTGAAAGTTATGATCGTTTTACCGAACGTGTTCAAATATGTGACGTAATTGGGACAAAACGTAATGTTTTGTAGATTAGACAATTTTAGATTCCGAATCAGCTTTTCCCAATACTTAGAAAAAGTTAGGAAATTTCCTAAGCTTCGCAATGATATACTCGTTTAATCGATTCGGAGTCCTAGAACTAAAGTTATGCTAGATTGAAGCCTGTTGTCCCTACTGGACAGATTCTCTGTTTTTCGGTTTTGGGAGTAGTTTGTGAAGTCGGGGTAGACGAGCATTTGCGTACTGTTTTGGGGGCACGTTTTGAGTGTGTGGTATGTTTGTGCAGGTGGTGTGACCCCGGGAGTGCCCTCATCCTCTCGCCAATTCGTCGCCCGCGGTTAAGACAAGTGTATTGAAATGGGTATCGGGTTGTTTGTTGCTAGTCTTGACTAGATGCAAAAGGATTACATGATATGATATTTTGCCATGTTGAGTGATTTCCCATGACATGATGAAAATGGTTATTACGATGCTATATAATGCTCAGTTCAGTTATATGCAAGGTTATTCTGTTTATGGCATAATTGCATCCATGGCATGAAATCTGGCCCGGTCGGTGAGAACGTGATAACTAGTACGGTATGGTCGGTGAGAAAGTTATGACTAATCCAGAGCGCCATTGAGTAAGACTTACCTCATGATTCCATCCACCGCGGTGAATGGAAGCGAGGAGTAGGCACCCTCCATCTTCGGGATGGAAGGGGGAAGAGGGTGCACGCCGACGGGTGTGCACTCAGAAATACCGGTATGTGCTTCGAGGAGATATGTGCATTGCATCGCATTGCATACATGATGATGATGATGATGAAATGAGTACAATGATATTGAGATATGAGTATGATGTTGTATATGAAATTATGACTTGTTCATGATGTTGAGCATGGTATGTAGTGAGGTTAACATTGAATTGTTCTTTATGGTCCATCGCAATATACTTGCTGAGTGATGAACTCACGCTTGTGTTTTATGTTGTTTTTAGGTACCATGACACCGGCATGTGGGAAGGGGCATTAGCTACACATCTTCACGTAGCTCCACACCTATAGGCAGATTTATGAACTTGTGTCATGATCATAATAAGTGCCATAAAACTTGGTGTATGGATTAAATCGTGTGTTTGTGTTCCTTATTTGTTTCGCTATAGTTTATGGAGTGGTTGGATTTGGTATTATTGACTTATGTTGATGCTATTTCCCTTTATATTGCTGCTTTAGATGTCTTATGTTTTGATATGTCTTGCCATGTTATTGATATTGCTTCAATTCATGATAAAACAAAGGAGATGCTGCCGAAATTTTCGGTTTTAGCATTTGTGCCTTTGCTGTAATTTATCTTAAATTCTGGTAAATAGATGTTGTTTAGTCTTTGTTTGGTGACATTCAGGCATAATAGATGCCGGGGTGTTACAATTTGATATACAAGGAGCCAATATATCTCAAGGTGGGTTTGTGCTTTTGCACATATAAAAGATGATTTGTGGTTTTGCACGTATAAAAGTTGCTTTTCAGTGGAATCAAAATTGCTAAATGATCTTATAGCTTCACAATTTTCTTACATTTGGTATCAGAGCAAGGTTTTAGCACTTTTGATTCACCATTGCAGTGTTTTTTTATGGTTGATTAATATTTCTTTCATGATATTTTATTGCATATAGTAGTGTGGTAGCTATATTGCTCTATTTTTTATCAACGCGCATAAGTGAAATTGCATTTGCAATTGCGCGATCCATCATATTTATGTTATTTAGAGCAATAAAATGGTATTTACTTTTCCAGTATTATTACTTGGATAATATGCAAGAAATGTGTTTGTGTCCGTCTGTAATGTTAAAAGATGGAATTTTCTTTTGTTCACAATATCACAATTTATTATTATGAGCATAATTAAAAGTGATACGCCAATTAAATATTTATGGCCCTGTTTGGCAGAGCTTCAGATCCCAGCTCCACCTCAGATATGAAATTTGTAGGTTCAAATAAAGTGAATTAAGTTTATATTTTCTAAAATATAAACAAGATGACCCATCTAAACACTCTTAATATACCTACAGCTCTAGCTCCACAAATTTGGTGGAGCTGGGAATACCGAGCTCCACCAGATTCAAGAATCTGGTGGAGCTGGAGCTCTGCCAAACACCCCATATATTATCGAAAGCATGTTAGTCACCAAAGTGGCCATGCTTAGGATCATAGATATTTAGTTGAGTATTTCAATTGTTCGTATTCTATTTGATGCTATTAATTAGAAAATATATGGATAATTGAGTTCACGAATTGTAACGCTAGGAGGTCGCTCAAAGGTAGATCATTGCATACAATTGGTGACATGAAAGAGATTAATCAATATGCTTGATCAATTCGTTAATTTATCCAAAGATAGCGTGTGCATTGGCTTAAGTACAATTGATTATCTATTAAAGATGTTTGTTTTTAGCATCATTACTTATTCCAGCCGTGTATCTAAATTTCATCCAAAGATGTTTTTAGATGCACACTCAAAGCTTGTTCTTACATGAATCTGTTTTATTTACTTAAAGTATTAATATGTGAACATATTTAAAATTTACAGCTTCTATTAACTTAATGAGTTAGGGTTTTGGACTTGTCAAGTTTAATGGGCTGAACTATGTTGACTGGTCCGAACAGATCCGGTTTCAGCTGGGTGTCGTGGACTTACATCTAGCATTAGTTCTTGATGAAAAGCCTACAACCATTACGGATGAAAGTACTGATGAGGATCGTTCCCTTTAGGAAGCCTGAGAATAGTCTAACAGGCTAAGCTTGAATTTGATGCGCTTGACGATTGCTAAAAACGTCAAGCCATCGCTGCCTAAAACTGATAATGCAAAGGAATTCATGACGAAGCTAAAAGAATATTCCCAATCAGACATTATAGACAAGTCTGTAGTTGGGAGTCTTATGAGTGATATAACGACCAAGAAATTTGATTGGTCTATTCCCATGCATGATCATGTGATTAGCATGGCAAATATTGACGCAAAGTTAACATCCATGGGAATAGACGTAAGTGAATCATTACTGGTCCATGATGCCCTTCGGGATATGGGTAGCTCTGAAGGCTTCCACGAACTCATTCCAAGCAATGTTCTGCGGGTCAGCATGAGCAGCACAGTAATTCTCCCACCAGTTAGCTGCAGTACCCTTCAGCTGGTGAGCAGCGAACCTGACGCTTTCCACGTTGTCACACTGAGCTAGGTGGAGCTTCCTTTCCACCTCCTTCAGCCAATCATCCGCCTCTAGCGGATCCACTGCTCCCGAAAAGGTGGGAGGTCTTGTCCTCATAAACTCCCCAAACTTGGATTGGGGCAGCTCTGCTGCTTGGGCTGGTGCAGCCTGGGGTTTATTCAGGACATTCTGGGCCAACGCCTGAAGCAGCTGGATTTGCATCGCCATCATCTGCTCAAGGTTGGGCGGTTGAACTGGAGGTGGGGGCGGCGGCGGATCATGCTGAGGGGCTGGCGGCAACTGTCCAGCAGCACCCTGCTGCTCCTGCGGCTCCACGAATTCTTCCTCCTGAAAGTGCACTGGTCCACGGGCACGTCCACGGCCTCTACCGCGGCCTCCTGGTCTTCCGCGGCCACGACCACGACCCGTGTTCTCCATCTACAACAAGGGCGGTCAAGCAGAAGGAAAGAGGGAAAAGCACAGGTAAGAGTCAGGGGACTAAACAACATCCACACTACAAGAGCACAACCGCAAGAGCACACAACAGAAGGGAAAACCAACTGAACTCCAATTAAAACAAAATAGTTTTGGGCATGGCTGTATCACAAATGCCTAAGGGCACGATACAATCCAACAATCACTTATTCAACGTTCTAATCGAAACCAAACAAGATAAAGGTCCTCCAGGCTAGAACACTAGACACTCGCGTCACTCTCGTAGACACGCGGGGACGGGTCCTCCTCCTCCTCCTCGCTCCTGCTGCGGGAAGGCGTAGCTAAAGAAGACGATCCTGCACCTCCAGGGGCAGCCAAGAAGCTCAACGACACTCCCAACGGTGGTGGCCTTTGGCGGCCCGACTTACTTGGCCGTACGAAGCCTCAGGCCCTGATGACGCTTGGCTGGCGAAGCGTCGATTGACACGTCGCGGGTCGGTGGGTCCTCCGGAACCGGGACGGGTGGTGGTGGCGCCACGGCCGTGCCTCTCCGTGACAAAGCGCCAGTGGTGGAAGCGACTGGGCGTCCCTCCTCTCCTCCAGGAGCTGATGGTTCTCCTCTCTAGCTGCAGCCAGAGCCCGACGAAGATCCTGCATCTCGTCGGTGATCCGCACATAGGCCTCATCCTGAGCCTGGATGAGAGAGCCCATGTGCACCACTGTCGGGTCGGCCTCCTGCTCCAAACTCCTAAACTGGTTGTACATCCTCCCGACCTGGAAGCGGGGAAACAGACGGTACGGGGAGTCCTCCAGCCGATCGCGGTAGCTATGCCCCAACAGGAGGATAGCCTTTCTGGCAGCATCCTGAAGTGCGTACGCCAGAATCGACCTCTCGGCCGTGAAGTAGAACGGTCGGTCCTCCTCGCGGACTAGGCTCTCCTCGCGAAGACCAGCAAGCGGACCTGCCACAAGTCCTGGCCAAGACCAGAAACCGACTGGTAGCGATACTCAGGGCGATGGGGAAACCCCAACTCCTGGAGCATCAGTGACAGCTCCTCGTAGAAGCCCCCAGCCTGAGCGGCAAAAGTGGTGAAAGCCGGCATCTACAAATTTTGAAATAAGATGGGATTAATAACCAACTTTTAAATAAAGGATAGGATAAGCACAAGACACTAAGATAGGGGAGGTAGAAGCAAAGGAACTTAAACTTTTGTAAGTATGTTTTTATAAAAATATAAGTCCTTAAGGCTTTGCCATGCTAACTAGGTCACGTCCTACGGTCGTCCAGGCTCTGATACCACCGCTGTGAGACCCCGTATCAGCTATCCGAAATCTCCTGTGTATTTCCGTACTAGTCCCAGATCAGTAGCTAGTACACACAGTCACAGTGATACTTCATTGCCGAACATAACGAAAAGTGTAACATAAATTTTAAAGTATGGGCCACATGGCCACTTATTACAATACTCGGTCAAAAGACCGGAGACACGACAGCGGAAAACGAAAGCAAAACCAGTGAACACCAAAACACCACAGGCGACGACTAGAAACGCGGCTAGTTATCCTGGCAATCCTCCTCGAACTCCTCGGGGTAGAACTCACCATCTTCAGCTGCGTCTTGGAAATTCTGTGATGATGACAAGTTGATGTAGCACGTGAGTACAAAAGTACTCAGCAAGTCGGGGAAAATATGATTATGTGGGGCTTTCCAAATGAAGCTTAACAGGGTTCATTTGCATAAAGCCAAATTTTATTAAACCATACTTAAGTAATAATTTTCGCAAAGCATCTTTTTACAATTCTTTTTAACAATTGAATTATTTAATATTGCAGTGAGGTTCTAGCCACCATCACTAATATAAAGGCTCTATCCGCCAACTTTTAAAAGATCAAGGTTAATCAGATGACTCCATCCATCAAGTATAAAATAGGTTCTCTCCACCTGGTTGGCTCTATCCGCCAAACAACATCCGAGAGTTCTAACCACTCCCGAACGCCAAAATAAAACACCTTTTAGTTTTAAAAAGCCAAAACCAAAGTCTACCAATATGAAAGCATGCTTCGCTTTGCCTTTGACCGTAGGCACGACTATTCGAATAGTTTTAACTCTGCAGAGGTGTACAACTTTACCCACATGACATGATCATCTCTTGATGCCAAGCTATTAACACACTTCCTTTGGTGTGCCGGCAGAGAGACCATGACAAGGCCGTTACAATGTATCCACCTAACCTGACCCACCCGCTGAGGTTTCACCACTACTAGGGTTCTAGCCACCCAGTACAGAAGCCCCCTCTTGCTCCGTGTTACAAAAACGACATTGCCTCTATCCGGCACTCACATTCCACCAAGTGGTGAGTCTAAATTAGGTTTCTACAAATTAGTTGGCCAGGTCGTACCATTATAGACATGTGGTAGTACGGTTATGCTTAGAATGGACAATCACAAGCGTCGGTCCTTAATCGACTTAGGGCGGTACTTGCATAAGACAACTAGTGCTCCATCCGCACCCACCCGACAATCCAATCCGCCCAAGTCCAAACCATTTTTCCTTTTCATTTTATTTTAGAAAAACAGTACCAAAATCATAATAATAATTTCCAAATCATACTTGAAATCCTTCTTTTTGAGTAATCCCACCCATGGGTTGTTTTCATCGATAAAGGTACTAAGCAATTCTACCGTACTATGTCACAAAGGATACCATATAAGCATAAGCATGGTATAACAAATGTCCTAGGGTTACAAGTAACATGGATGTCAATCACAAAGGAGGAAATTACAATTCAGATTAACTACACACTTATATTTGACATACGATAATAAACATAGCATGCAAGTTTGTAAAACAATTAAAACATGTTTATAAACGTAGGTTCAATATGCGTCAAGGAGACTTGCCTTCAGTCGCGGGAAGGTCGTCGAACGTGGAAAGTCCGGCGGCGGGGTCGGCGGTCGCGTCGGGGTCCTCGGCTACGCGCAAATCGAGGCAATAAATAAATACAAGAAAATAAATAAAATCTAAAAAATTACAAAAATAATACTGGCAGGTATATCTTAATTTTAGATGAATTTAGAAATTTGAACGGAGTCAATCGGAGTTCGGACGGAGAAGTTATGAGCGTCCGAAGTTTGAATTTCAAAAATTTGGAAAACGAGGAATATTCCCTGGAATATTCTTTTTCTATTTTCTGAATTTTTGGATTAATTGTGAGTCTCTTACAAGGGGGCCCCACATGTCATCCTCTAGGCTTCATCTTCAAGCTTGGGCTTGCCATGGCCATGGAGGGGCAAGGATGGAGGTTGGGCTTGGAGAGGTGGGGGCAGGGCGGCCGTGGCCGGGGTGGCCGACAGCGTGGGCGCTGGCGCGTCTTGCTGGCGGCAGCGGTGGCGGCGCGGAGGCGACGCGGCGGCGGCCCGGCGGCCATGGGCCCGAGCTCAAGCACAGTGCAAAAAAAAAACAGAGCCCACAAAAAAAATCCGAAAATTGGATTTTTGCACAAATTTCGCATGGAATTGACCCAAATAAAAAGCATGGATTCTCTAGACAACATCCTTAGGGACTCATAGGAGGAAGGAATTGGATTGATTCTCACCGGAGGCGACGAATTTGGCAACGAACGGAACTCCGGCCGAACCGACAAAAACGCAAAATCCGCCTCCAAAACTTGAGGGATCCTAAAATTGATTGAAGGGTTAGATTCTAAACTCCCTCACGGTCACAAAGAATCAAGTAGCAAGAAGAATGACCCACCGGGGAGAGATCTACGGCCAAGAATGCGAAGAACACCGAAACTCTAACCCGGCGTCGGTTTTCTTGCTCTAGTGGATGAACGAGTGGAAGAGGCTAAAGGAGGCTCACACCACCGGGACGGGGATTCTTATACGGAGAGAATGGAAGTGGAATCACACGGAACGGAGTTGAAACGGCCGAGTTATGAGCATTAATGTCCATTTCGGTTTTTGACCGTTCGTGCAAATTCTGGCGAGATTAGCGGCTAATCAAGGTGGGGAATGGCAAGAGGGCGTCGATACGGATTCAACGGAACCGGCCGTGATCAATTTGGAGTTACGTGAAGGAAGATATGACGATTTGAATGAAACCCTAGCCATGAATGAAGCTTGCTTGAGCTTCTCTGTTCATCCATGGCAAAGGTAGAAGACAACACTCTAGCAGCGACACGTGGCGGCTTGTGATTGGTTGAGAATTACGTAAATGAACCGCCCTAGAGAAAAATTAGGAAAAATGGTCTAAAAATTCCAGAAAAATTCCTAGAGCAATTTTAGAATATTTGGGACCCAATAAAATTGGTTTCGCTGAATTTGGATGAAATTTATGGAATTAAATATTCAGGCGCGGATTGCGGGCATTAAACAAAAGCCGTGCGAGATAAAATAGGAACGAAGGTCCAAAAATCCGGGGAATGGTTCCTAAAATAATTTTGGAATATTTGGGACATAATTGAAGTGGTTTTGGGATTTTTGGAGCATTTTTCAACTCGGGTGAAATTTCGGGTATCGGCGGGAATCTGGAAATTCGATTTTTCAACCGGAAGGGAATTGAATCCCGATTTTGGATGGGAAAGGATGCCAGGTTAATATAAACACCATGGAAACTCTAATTTTTTAATTTAATTAATTTAAATTAGGTTTTTTCTCCAGAAAGCAAAACTGAGGATGTTACAGAAGACACGAATTCGGGACTTATAGAATAATCCTTGATACCGATCTACACTTAGATATGAAAGAGTGTCTTTATGTTCCTGAATGTACTAGAAGTTTAGTATCTATGGAAAAATTGGATATAATAAGTTTTAAGTTTTTTATTAGAGACGGTATATTTTCGTTATATAAGAATAAGTACTATTATGTTTTTGGTACTTTAATTGCTGGTTTATACCGCTGCAATATTAATGCTAATTTTTATGAATCATTGTTGCATGTTGAACATATTATTGGTAACAAACGTAGTGCACATAATGAACGTTCTGCTTTCTTATGGCATAAAAGATTGGGTCACATATCCAAAGAAAGAGTTTTGAGTTAGTGAAAAGTGAAATTTTACCTTAATTGGATTCTATTGACTGGAATGTGTGTGTAGATTGCATTAAGGGCAAGCAAACCTCATCCATATCAAAGCACCCAGCTACAAGAAGTAGTGAACTGTTACAGTTAATACACACTGATATTTGTGATCCATTTGATGTTCCTTCTTGGGGCGGTGAAAAGTATTTCATTATCTTTATTGATGACTTCTCACGTTATTGTTACCTATACTTGCTGCATGAAAAGACTCAAGCTACAAGCATCCTAGAGGTGTTCGTTAATGAGGTGGAAAGACAGCTCGATAGGAAAGTCAAGGTGGTAAATATTTTAGAAAGTTTGATGAAAGTGGAGAATGTTCAAGTCCATTTGCAAAGTTTCTTGAAAGCCGATGCATTTGTGCATAGTATACAATGCCCGGAACACCTCAACAAAACGAGGTAGCTGAAAGGCGGAATCGTACTCTCATGGAAATGGTTAGGAACATGTTATGTTACAGTAATATGCCCATATCTTTGTGGATGCACGCATTAAGGACTGCTGTATACTTGCTTAATAGGGTTCCTAATAAGTCAGTTCCTAAGACACCTTATGAACTGTGGACTGGAAGGAAACCTAGCTTGAGGCACCTGCACGTTTGGGGCTACCCAATAGAAGTAAGGATATACAATCCATATGAAAAGAAGCTTGATGAAAAGACCATTAGTGGTTGCTTCATCGGCTATCTTGAAAAATAAAAAAGGTACATATTTTACTGTCCTAACCATAGTACACGAATAGTTCAGTCTGGAAATACTCAGTTCATTGAGAATGGTGAAATCAGTGGGAGTAGTGATCCACGAAATGTGGATATCAAAGAAATTCAGTTCGACCATTCTCCTAGCATTGTTGTATCACCGTTACACAACACTGCAGAAAATACAACTATTGAACCAGTTGCTAAAGTGCAAGTCACAGCTGAAAAGGAAATTCCACATGAAAGGATAGTGCGAAGGTCTATACGGAATAAAAGACCAGCCATTACAGATGATTATGTGGTTTATTCACTTGAACATGTATGTGATTTGAGTATCGAAAATGACCCAGTCTCATTTAAACAAGCCATGGAATGTGATAATTCTGAAAAGTGGTTTGATGCCACAAAAGAAGAGTTGAAATCAATAAAGTTTGGGAACTAGTCGAGGTTCAAAACAAGTTGGGTGTAAATGGTCTTTAATACCAAACGCGACTAAAAAGGCAACATTGAAAGATATAAGGCTAGACTTGTCACCAGCAGTTACACTAAAAAAGAAGGTATTAACTACAAGGAGACCTTCTCTCCAGTTTCAAAGAAGGACTCGTTGAGAATTATTTTGGCTCTGGTGGTACATTATGGTTTGGAGCTTCATCAAATGGATATGAAGACCACTTTTCTGAATGGTGATTTGGATGAAGAAGTGTATATGAACCAACCGGAAGGATTCTTGGTTCCTGGAAAAGAAAATTTGGTGTGTAAATTAAAGAAGTCAATATATGGGCTGAAACAAACTTCCCGACAATGATATATAAAGTTCAATAATGCCATTTTAAAGCATGGTTTTGTAGAGAATATCATTGATCGGTGTTTCTACATAAAGATCAGTGGGAGCAAGTTTATTATTCTGGTCCTATATATTGACGACATTATACTTGCTACTAATGATAAATCTTTGTTGCATGATGTAAAAAAATTTCTTTCCAATAATTTTGAAATGAAAGATATGGGTGAGACATCCTATGTGATTGGAATAGAAATATTCCATGATAGAACATAAGGATTATTGGGATTGTCTCAGAAAGGTTGTATTAACAAAATATTGGAGAGATTTAGAATGAAAAATTGCTCCGCGGGAATTATTCCAATTCAGAAAGGGGACAAATTTAGTGAAATGCAATGTCCAAACAATGATTTGGAACGAAAGGAGATGGAATTTATTCCATACGCATCAGTTGTTGGGAGCTTAATGTATGCTTCGACATGCACTCGACCAGATATCAGCTTTGCTGTTGGAATGCTTGGTCGGTATCAAGGTAATCCTGGAATGCATCATTGGAAAGCTGCGAAGAAGATTCTTCGGTATTTGCAAGGCACCAAGGATCATATGCTGCACATAAAAGAGATTGAGCCATCCTGAGGTGATTGGCTACTCAGATTCAGATTATGCCGGATGTGTGGACTCAAGGAAGTCTACATTCAGATATTTGTTCCTTTTGGCTGGAAGAGCAATTTCATGGAAGAGTGAAAAGCAATCTGTCATTGCTACTTCCACTATGGAGGATAAATTTGTGGCGTGCTTTGAGGCCACTATTCAATCACTGGCTGTGGAATTTTGTGTCTGGTCTTCGTATTATTGGTAATATTGAAAAGCCTTTAAGGATTTATTGTGACAATTCCACTGCAGTTTTCTTCTCCAAAAATGACAAGTACTTGAAAGGAGCAAAATATATGGATTTGAAGTACTTAACGGTAAAAGAAGAAGTACACAAATGAAAGGTATCAATCGAGCATATTGGTACAGCTTTGATGATAGTAGATCCGCTAACTAAGAAATTACCGCCCAAGACTTTTAGTGGCCATGTTGAGAGTATGGGCATTACAAATAAGACCCTATTAGCATGATGAGTATATATATACATGACTTTGAGTTGCTCGTGCTTTTATGAACTTATGAATTTAATTATGAATTTAATAAAAGTATTGTTTTGCTAGTTATCTATATTATCGCATATACAATTATAGTAGTGATGGATAACAGTGAAAGTTTCCCATTAAGGTTAGTTGAATCATGTCGATTGTGATACATGGAAGGGATCTTGTCACTGTATGACTTGTGACCGCCATGATTCTGTCGCTACAATTGAATTTAATGATAACTTAATAAATTTGATGAAAGGTGTGCATCTAAAAGTTTATCAAATCGTTAAGTTTTTACAAGGGCCAAGTGGGAGATTGTTAAATTATTTTAACAATAAGCTCATGTAAATTACGGAAAGGTCTTTATAATAAAAGGTCTAAGTGTGATGGTTGTTAGACTAAAAGTATTGAGAACCTATGGGTGTAAATCCCTCTCATCTCTCTTCCAAATATTTAATTATGTACTAACTTGCAAGTGTTGAGTGGATATTCATGATAATCGTTGCATGAAAAAAAGTGACCGAGTGGATATTCATGGTAATGGTTACACGAATAAAAGTGACCGAGTGGATATTCATGGTAATGGTTACACGAATAAAAGTGACCGAGTGGATATTCATGGTAATAGTTACATGCATGGAGCTGCAATGCAAGTGCTGAATGGATATTTATGATAATCGTTGCATGAATAAAAGTGACTCAGTGAATATTCATGATAATGATTACATGAATAAAAGTGACTCTTTAGTGTAAGAAAACTTATGCATTTAGTACGAGTAATTGCTATGACTTCTCTCTTCCTCGCTTCTCTCCTTGGCTATACAAAAGAAGCATTTTTTCCTTTACATAAAAGGGCATGAGACAAAGAACTAAACATAAAAGAGAAAAAGAATAGTACGCACATCAAAGAAAAAGAATAGAAAAGTTCTCTGACCATTGAGGGAACTAAGAAGGTAGAGATGAGAGAAAATTTGATATGCAAGGAGCCAGTATATCTTAAGATGGGTTTGTGCTTTTGCATATACAAAAGTTGCTTTTCGGTTAAATCAAAATTGCTAAATGATCTTATAGCTTCCGCAATTTTCTTACATATGTATCCTAAAATGACATGCATTCTTAACCGAAGGGGTGTGTGCTGTGCAGGACATAAAGAAAAAGACAGTATGTCACATATCTTGAGAAAAGAAATGATGGTGTAGATAGCATGTGTGTGTATAAAGATTTTTCGCGTCGTCTCCTAGGTATCGGTGAATTTTGACTTCGCGAGTTCAGTGGGTGGTGTTGTTTTTGGGATCACTCCATAGTGTCAGAGAAGCTTCCTGGAGCTAGGTGACGCCAATACGGATCGACGACCGTCATACGCAACAATTATTTACAGCATGATAGGAAAAAGAAAAGAAAAAGAAATATATATCGTTGTGCATGATCTGGCTAGGGATGGAGACTTGGAGAGGCAGTACGTAGCATCGCAGCGTTTCGGCGACGCCGCCTTCGCGGTCGTTTGCCGGAGTCAAATTCCGGTCAACGTGACATCGATCTCTACCATTTCCTTCTCCATTTTGCCGGTGTTTTAATTACCTAATCACAAATACGACACGTACGCTGGTGCATGCGTTTATACCGTATCTACCGATTAGTTTGATTAATCCTTGTCCACATTTTATAGCAATAGCACGTGTTTATACGTGCAAATCAAGCCGTCTCTGTCGCTTTCCTTTGCGAGAACAAAGGTTTTGTCATCGCCGCCCTTGTTTGTGAGGCTATTATCCATCAAAATCTATATAGATGGATCGAAATTTTAGGTCGAGAGTACTGAGAATGAGCCCTCTAAATAAGACCTAATGTGTGTTTGCATTCTTAACCAAGCCTATCGGGTTGTCCAAGCCGTTATTTTGCATTTTTGCTCAGGTCTGTTTGTTTGCTGCTAAAGCTTTTGTAGCCTAAATAAGATGGGCCTCGTATCTATTTGGGTTGGCCCATCACTATACTAGTATACTGGTATACTGGCTTGTGTCCCAAATAAGATGGGCCTAGTATCTATTTGGGTTGGCCCAAGATGAGTAGATAGATGGGTCTAGCCCGATAGAAAATTTAAGAATTTTTTTTTATATTATATTTATTTTAAATTCTTTTTTCGCAATTGTACCTCGGAACGAAAAATTTGCAGAAATAGACACCCGTCGCCCGTACATGGGGCGATCGCCCCATATTGGGGCGATTTCTTGCTGCCGTGACATTTGTTTTTGACGCCGTGACATTGTTTCAGTTGCTGTGGCACTGATCGCCCCATGCACGGGCGATCGCCCTAGTCCCGGGCGATCAGTACCTCCCCCCCAAATCACTACCACAGCAGCAAAAAAACGGCCCATGGCAGCAAACGACAGCAAAGATAGGTGCCTCCCCCGCCTAAAACACTGGCACGGCAGCAAAACCACGGCAGCAAAAATCCGTGGCAGCAAGTCGTCATGCAGAAGGGACCATTTCTCCAACGGCTCATGTCGTATCCAGTCCGTGAAGCTCTTTATGCTTGTCCCCGGCCTACGCCGAATGTTTGGGGCATCGGTCGGAAGCGCACACAAGGCTGTCGGGTCCTCTCCTTCCTCGTGGTAGACCATAGGGTTCCTTGATGAACTAGCAGCCCCCCTTGGATTCATTGATTGCTTCCTGGTTAGTTCATCCAGTGTCCTCCAAAGTGCATCGAACTTCCGGCCCGGGTTACCTTGCACAAAGCTTAAACATGTTCATCAACTCCTTGTTCCTGAACTGACGAAAGAAATTGGCACCCATGTGCCTCATGCACCACCTGCTCTTCAGGTCTAACCACTTTGCTGCTCCCACGACCTCAGAACCCTCCTGCATATCCACGATCGCCCTCAGCAACCCTGCATGCCGGTCGTGGATGACACAAACATCGGGCCTATCTTGCACAACTGCAAGCTTGACTCTCTCAAGGAACCAATACCAGCTGTCGGTGTTTTCTCCCTCCACAAAGGCCAATGCGACTGGTAGAACCTGATTGTTGGCGTCCACCGCGATCGCAGTTAGAATCTGACCCTTGTATTTCCCAGTGAGGAATGTGCCGTCCATGCAAATGACCGGACGACAGTGTCGGAACGCACTTATGCATGCGCCGAGGGCGAGGAAGGCCCGCTGCAATACCCACTTACCCGCGCACGGACCACCAGCGAGGAAACTCCTTAAGGTCGATGGATGTACAGGGTTCCTATTTGATATTGCCCTGAGCAGTGGGAATATTCTCGTCTGAAGCCTCGTGCGTCCCGAACCGTATTTGCAAAGTCAGTCCTTTTTGCTCTCCATGCTTTCGCATAGCTAATCTTGTCTTGAAACCTCTTCTCAACAAATTGTTATAATGGATCGAGGCTGCGGTGTGGATTGTCCACAATCGACCATAAAACACATTTGCCACCCAGGTGGGCGGCAGATTGCGGTGTTCTGCTCCGCTTCCTCGATTCCACGATTATGCTCGTCACTATGGAACATTTCCGATAGTCCCTCCACTTCCCCTTGTATGCATGCACCGCCATGGGCACAAATTAACTACGCACTTCACGTCGTACTCTGTTTTGCTGGACTTCACTACCCTAAATTGCCGCCGAAGTGACATTGCCCAGTATTTCACCGCATCCATCACAGCCTCCTTGTCTTTATATATGGCTCCCTGTGTTACCTCGTTGTCATGATACTCCCATGCATCAACGTTCCCTTCATTCATTGTTAGGTCTTCGAAGTTAAAATTACTCCACGCACCAGGGACTGGCACCTCAGTACCATTGTCCTCCTCATCCGACTCTTCGCAATCAGGGACTTCCTCATCCGCTCGGCCCTCCTCCTCCATCAGGTCAACTATATCCTCCACCTCCTCCCCCTCGTCGGCCACCCCCCGCGCCTCCACGACAGTCTCCTCGCCCCCGCCGAACTCATGTCCCCCCTCTCCGAGCTCTCGTCACCTTCATCATCACGTTCCTGCATGTTTGTCTGCCCCTCCTTCACAATATCTACCTCAGCATCACCCACTACCGACACCGACGGAGCTACCGGGTACCACTGTACCAGTAAGATGAGCGGCCAGCTCCGCTCCACGGCATACCCAACATAGCTCCTCCACGATGTTGTCCCGTTAATAGGAATCAACTCTCCAAAAAAACAGTGTTGCGCACGGCTGACTATTGCTCTAATTCGCAGCCGAACTGCCTCTACATCCAACCTGAACATCCCAAACAACCACTCCAACAAAGTCCTGTATGTCCTATCCCTCGGTCTAGGCATGCCCTGTACGACCATCGAAAATGATGACAAATCTACGCCTGTCGGACCCTGTGCTATCTCCCCATCTCCATAAAATATTTGAAAATATTTCATCTCCGACATGCTGCCTACAACGTCGGATCGAAATTTCAATCAGTTGTCATCTAACCGCATCGTGCATTACCCTATAAATGTTACACTATATCTATACATTTTTCTGTGCTAACTTCTAACATTGCATGATATTTACTAATTTCTAACCTAGCATGGTATTTACATATGCTTGGTCAACTACCATTTTTTTAAATATTACTCTACACTACAATATATAAGTCAATCAACTGTAAACAAGTATTTCGACTAGCCTAACGTATGACTACGTTGTAATTTTCAATAACAAAAATTCGAGTACAAAATCCTACTACAATATATTTCTAAATATTACCTACATTACATTTCTAACCAATCCTACATTACAATCCTAAAGCTAAACAATCCTACATTACATTTTCTACAAAATCCTATATTAAGTTTCATACATCAAAGACTAACCTACATTATATTTCTAAAGACTTAACAATATACGAAAATAAACTTTTATACTACATTTCAAAAAACATACCTTTCCTCTCTTTTCCTCTCCTTCTCTTCTTTCCTCTTCTTCTCTTCTTTCTTCTCTTCTTCTCTTTTCTTTCTTCTTTCTCTTCTTCTCTTCTCTTCTTTCTTCTTTCTCTTCTCTCCTTCGGCTGGTTTCTCTTCTGGCGCTTTGCTCGGCCGCCGAATGGGAGGTGGCTTTTGAGGGCCACCTATCGCCCGCAATATGGGCGATCGCCCTGCTATTGGGCGATTTCTACTAGCCGTTAAAGCCACCTCGTGGCCGTTACAACCTGCCGTTAGTCGCCCACTGGTCGCCTGTTACATGGGCGATCGCCATCTACATGGGCGACGGGTGCCTACTTCTGTTATTTTCGAATCCCGTAGTACATTTTCGAAAAAATGATTAAAAAGAAGTATTAAATAAAAAAAATTCGAAAATTTGCTATCTTTTGAGTTATACTTCAAAAACATTGTTGCCACTTCAAGTGCGACGTGCCGCCATCACTCGTAGGAAGAGGAGTTGCACCTTCATTCTACTTCACCTACTGCTTTAGTTTATCAGAAAAACTAACCTACGATATACCGTAGGAACGGTATACCTTTGAAACTCATGAAACTTATGAATTTTTACACTGAAACTCATGAAACTTAGCACTAAAAACTGATGAAACATGAAACTGATAAAACTAAACACTGAAACTCATGAAACCAGCACTGAAACTAATAAGTTTCATAAGTTTCACGGCTATACCGTTGGAACGGTATACCGTCCTCTAGTCTCCCTCTTAGTTTATTAGGTGGTAATGCTATTCTATTATGATCTTCATTTCATTTCGTGCTTTCGCTTTGCGCAAAACGAACTTTTTTAAATAATATTATTTAAATAAAGATTTCCAACATTAATACGTGGATTTAAAATTTGCAAGAATAATGCATCGTAGCCAAATGGTTTGGCGAAAATACGATTTTCGCCAATTGGCTTAACGAAAATACTATTTTCGCTGAAGGGTGCGGCGACAATACGTTAATCCACCGAGTCAAACAATAAATAGGAATATCAGCCTATTTTCGCCAAACACCATTTGGCGACCACCTTTTTCGCCAGATCATGTGGCGAAAATGCCTAATTTCGCCACACCAGTTGGCAACCACCTTTTTCGTCAGACCATTTGGCGAAAATATCCAGCTACAGATCTGGCTTTCGGCCATTCTTGATTTTTTTAAATAATATTTTTTTAAAAAAAGATTTCCGACATTAATACATGCATTTTAAAATTTGCAAGAAAAATACATTGTAGCCGAATAGTTCCGTGAAAAATCACAACCCACGCTGCCTTCTCAATTAGTAACACGTGTGCCTTGTTCTATTTCCGCACCTTCGTGCCGAGGCAACGTCTGGCCAGGTCGTCCATAGATAAGTGGTAGCCTGCGTTGCGTAGGTCGCTGGTGATTTTTTCTGAATTTTTTGGGTCATATCCGGTGGGCCCTGCGAGGCTACGAAAACCCCTAAGTGGCCATGATTTTGGGGGGTTTCGTGGCCGTGTGTGCCTTTTCCGATTTTTGCAACTTCGTGCCGGGGCGACGCTCGGCCAGCTCGCCTGTACATAAGTGGTAGCCCGCGTTGCATAGGTCGCTCGTGATTTTTCCCATATATTTTGGGACGCATCCGGTGGGGGACGCGAGGCTACGAAAACCCCTAGGTGGTCATGATTTTGGGGGGTTCTTGGCCCCGTGTGCCTTTTCCGATGTTCGCAACTTCGTGACGGGGCAACGTCCGACCATCTCACCCCTAGATAAGTGGTAGGCCGCGTTGCGTAGGTCGCTCATAATTTTTTTCGTATTTTTTGGACCGTATCCGGTGGGCCCCGCGAGGCTTCAAAAACCCCTAAGTGGCCACAATTTGTCAACTCAGAAGTTTTATTACGACATAAGACTGGGATGTGCATGACAAACAAGGAAAATAATGGTTACAACTTCACGCTTACTGAGTGGATTGGGGCCACTTCCCCTTCGCCCATGCCTCCGGTGGGACTTCTCTGGCACGACGTGCCCTCTCTCATTTCCTCTCTCTCTCGACCTCCTTCTCCTCCGCTTCCTTTCGATGTTCCTCCTTGCGTGCGGCATCACGTTGCTATTGAAGTTGCCTCCTGAACTCCTCGTCTTGGTTTGCTTGAGCAATGAGCCTTTGGTCTTCGGGGTTGATCTCCATATCAAACCACTGCTCAAATTCACATAGTGGTGGAGGCGACTGCATGAACCATAAGTTAGCAAAGTTTCATGAAGAAATATTACAAAACACGTATGATTGTTACCATCTGGCGATTCTTCAGGCTCTTCTCCGTCGGGTCGAAGGCGTAGTTGCGGCACTTCTAATACCTCCTCTTCCAAGTTGGCATTTCCCAAGAGCGGACAAGCCTACAAGCATCCCCGCACAGACACATCGGTGGGACAGCCCCATCAGGTAGGAAGAGGTCCTGGTACACGACGTTGCACGGCCACTCCGAAGCGCCTCCCTCTTCCTTTTCTTTCCCCTTTCCCCTTCCGCTTGCACGCCTCGGCATTTTGGGTCGATCCTCTACTTCTTTTCTCTCTTCTCTCAGTTCTGCCTTTCGTCTTGGTCTCGCTCGATGGGAAGGCAGGCAGGCTGGTATGCCCCTTATATAGGACTGCAATCGCCGCTCGTCTAAAAAAGCAAGTTGCAGCGTGTTGTCGTTTCAGTATTAAAAAGCGGTGGGTGGCAGGGTGTTGTCACTTCGCTGCAGGGTCTTTTGGAATCAGTTTGAGAAAGCTGATAGCAGCGTGCTATCACATCGCACTGAGAAAACCGTCGGGGTGCAGCGTGTTGTCAAATCGGTATGTGAAAGCTGCAGCGTTCGTGCTGTCACGTCGCATTGACAGCGGGAATGTAAAAAAAAGAGAGACAACAGCACTATTAACATTGCATAATAGTACGGAGGAAATTAAGAAATCAATAATAACAATATTAACACCGTAAAACAATAGAGAGTATGAATCAAAAATAGGATAACAGCCAAACAATGAGTCCCTAGTAGGCCGCATCCCCTACTGTGGACCCCTACCACGGTTTCGGTCCACCATTGACCCGGTCCACGGGTGCACGTGTCACTGACACATGGGACCCAATGGATGACATCAGCTGCTGATGTCATCACGTTCGGCCGACGGTACTGACACGCGGGCCCCACCGTGACGTCATCATGACGTCACGGATGACGTCATGGTGCCGTTGGGCCAGCCGCTGACACGCGGGCCCCACGCTGACGTCACGCGTGACGTTAGCGATGACCGGGCGTGGCTTGGTTGACCGCGTCGGTCCGCCTCCCGGGCACATGGCTTGATCTGGGCCGTCGATTTAAAAATCAACGGTCCAGATTGGATCTGGCTCTCACACGTTGAGGACAACGCGGTTGATCTGGACCGTTCGATTTAGATCAGACGGTCGAGATCCAATCGGGTTTCACCGTGTCAAGGGGGTGACGTGGCATGAACCGGGTGGCGACACGTGGCTCGATCCTCGCCGTTCGATCTCGATCGAACGGGTGGGATTGCATCTAACGCTACAACATGGGTTAACCCTAACCGTACGATCTAGATCTAACGGCTGAGATCTACCCTAGCACGGTGCAGTTACGGGCTACGTGGCTTAATCTAAGCCGTTGGATCTAGATCCAATGGTTGAGAATAGATCTAAACACCGAAACGTGGATTTACACGGGGTGACGTGGACGAACCTCGGCCGTGCGATGAGGATCCAACGGCTGACGGAGCTCGCGGGGTCGGCGATGGCACGGCGGAGCAGAGGCCGCCGGAGACGAAGACGATGACACGGGGAACGGCGTTGTGGGCGTGCTCCGGCGAAGTGGATGGTACCCTCCGTCTGGCTCGCCAGCGATTCGGATCTGAGCACCCACGGCGGAGAAGCGGCGGACGGCAATGACAGCGAAACAACGGCGGACCTAACCTCCAACTTCGGCGAGCTTTTGCGGGCTGGCGGTGGCGGCTTGGCCGGCGTGGGTTGGGGCAAAAGGTGCGCACGGAAGAGGGTTTCACGTTGGCGGCGGCGGCGCATTAAATAGGGGTCTCGGCTTCCGTGAATCTCGCGCGAAACGAGGCCCACTGGGTTGCGGCGGCGGAGTCCGACGAGGACTCGGAGAGGTGATGTGGCTGCATCGCAACCGTCCACGTGTCCGCGATCGACGGCTCAGATCGCACGGGCGCGACCGAGTCAGATCCGGTTCCCACGTGGGCGACGTGGCGCAATCTCGGCCGTTGGATCTCGATCCAATGGTCGTGCGGTTAGGGTTAGGTTAGGCTCGGGTCGGACTCGGACTTGAGTCTGACTTGGGCTCGGTCGGAGGAATAGTAAAACCGATTCGATTTTTCCAGCGATTTAATATTCAAAATAATTTCTAAAAATCCAAATAATTCAAGAAAAATAGCAAAATAATCAGAAAAATTCTAGAAAATTCTGGAAAAATACTTTGAGACATTTTAGACTCAAATAAATTATTTCCAATAAAATTTTATTTAAAATTTTTAATTCTTTAATTATTTCAAAAAGGAATAAATTTAAAATAAATCCAAATAAATTCCAGAAAATTCCCAAAATTCACAAAAGTGCAAAATGACATTCAAATTCATGAAAAGAAAAAATTGGGGTGTTACATATGATACGAAGCAGATGTAAATCACATATAAACCATGTCTAAGCTCGCCAAAGATGAGCCAGACGACGTTGCAGATCATCGCATCCACACAATTCAGACACGAAACATAATCACTATGTACCGGATCAGCCTCCGCACGATGCTTACCTATGAGCACGCCTTACCACCTAGTAGGCTTTGATAAGCGCATAGTAAATAAAATCATCCCCACTCCCGAATGGAATGAGATCCTCTAACTTCAGGGGAATTGACTTCCCTCTGCAGTCGCTCATCTCTGCCGTCCACTGTGGATTCTATGGCGATCATGTTCAGAGTCGAACACAACAGCTAAGAGTGGCCCATCTCAACCTATGAAACCTGCTATATTGGTTTGATGTGGTCACCATAGGATCCATAGTAAATGGCAGAAATGAGCGGCAGAGGGAAGACAATTCCCGTGAAGTTAGAGATATCATTCCCCCCGAATCGTAAGAGCATCTCCAGCAAGAGCCCCTAAAACAGATTTCCTATTTTGGATTTAGGGACTCCCCCTATTTTTTAGGGCCTTGTTTTCAGAGCACAAGTTTAGCAACAACCCCTAAATCTCAGCCCCTATTTTACTTTTTCTCCTATTTTGACATATCCGCTATGTATAATCTTCATTTGACACCACTAAAATTCAATCAAAAATATTTGTAATAAAACATAAGCATATTAACATTTACAATTTAAAAACATGATATTTCAAATTTAAATTTAAAATTTTCAAAACATGATAAATAGATAAATAGAAACTCCGAACAATGAATCAAACTACGAAGCGCTGTGAATTGCCTACAAATGCTCAATAACATCACCTCGAAGCCTCTCATGTATTTCTCTATCTTCAATAATAGGGGATGTACTCGTGTCCCTGGGAATTGGGGCTGAGGAGGCAAATTTAGGGGCCTCCTAATCCTAATTTTAGGGGCTTGAGTTGGGACTCCCTGAGAATTAGGGCTAAGAGCATCTCCAAGAGAGGGCCCTAAAAATGAGCCTTAAATTTTAATTTAGGACCCCAACTAATTAGATTTAAGGCTCCAATGAAATATTCACTCCAGCAATTAGGCCCTAAAACTCAATGAAGATAGGGCTCAATCACAGAGTTGCTAAATATAGCTACTCTCCTAGGGGCCCTAAAACAATTTGATAAATTTTAACAATTTAGGGTCCTTGCTGGAGTTGATCTTTTCCCCTAAAAGCCCTATAATTCAAGTTAGGGCCATATTTAGGGCCCCTCTTGGAGATGTTCTAATTTAGAGCAAATTTAGGGACCTCTTAATTTTAGGGGCTTGAGTTGGGGCCCTACTAAATCTGTTTTTTTATTACACTCCCTATTTTAAAGTTTAAGGACTAGTTTAGAGCTCTTCTGGAGATGCTGAGCACTAGGGATGGAACCGGTACGGATATTTTCCGACTGACCGACCGACCGAATTGATTTGGATGATGATTTGGATAGTTTCACAGATATCCAGTTGATTTCTCGGATAAGGATATGGATACAGATAATTTACATGGATACGGATACGGATATGAAACACTGATTATCCGATGGATACGGAATATTCGAGTTTTTGTTCGGATAATATCCGAATATGACATACGGATATTATCCGAATAACACGTTTCAGAATAACACATTAACAATTTAACATGTTTCACTGTTTCAGAGACTGGGGTTTGCATTAGATGACAAGATATAATGTGTTCATGTGTGCTAGATGCTAATTTAGAGATATTTGGGTAAAGGTGGTACAGAAATTGGCAAGTGGCGTTTCAGGAGGGCTACTTAGGATTCAGCAGCATATGCCAGCTGCAAATCATTTGGTTCAATTATTGCAATGGGGTACATTGTTACTCACAGAGTCACATGTATGACAAGCTAGGGATAAAAAGGCAAAAAAAAAAGACATACAAATATATTTCTTTTGGAATTTTGAATTTAAATTTGGACCGATTTTGGAAAAAAAAAACTAAAATTGGATTTTAAAATATTCGACTAATATTATTCGTATCTATGTTGATTCCGATCCGTATTCGATCTGTATTCGTAACCGATATTATCCTGTATAATTCGTATTTGATTCTGTATTCGATAAAAAATACGGATATAGATATGAATAGAACGATATTCGACCGTATCCGATGATCACATCCCTAATGAGCACTTCCTCGTCCCCAAATCATAACCATTAACCAGTGGCGGGCTGCAGAACCAGCGGGCGGAGGTCGTGGCGGAGGGCATCCCAAAAGATACGGCACGAACAGGACCACAAGGAGCGACCGAGACGTTCTCCGCCTCTTCTCTTCCTTTCCACTGTTCGCCAGATCTGGTCCTCTTTCCCCGGCGGGCGGCGCGGTGAGCTCTCCTCCGCATTTTGTCCTCCCCTTCCTTCATTTCCACCGTTCGCCAGATCTGGACCCCCCTTCTCCGGCGGCCGGCGCGGTGAGCTCCAGCCGGAGATCCCCCGTCAACATCCTCGTTGGGGTCTTTTTTCTTTTCTTTCTTCTTTCCTGTGAGCAATCTCATCAATGATCTTTCTTTCTGGGATGGATACTCCAATCCATGCAGTTCGTTGCGTGGTGGAGTACTAATAGCAGTTTATTTTCCAAAATTTTTGGGGGTTCAGTTCCATGCCCCGCGTTAGGTCCGCCCCTGAGGTTGCGATTGCCTGCAGGTTGTTCTTGCTAGATCGTCAGCATGGGTCTGGTGAAGGATGGCGCGGAGATGGAGGAGGGGACGTTGGAGATCGGCATGGGTAAGTTGTGACTATTGCAATCTGAAGTGTGTAGTTTGTTCATTGCTCTAGAAAGTCACAACCTTGTTTAGCTTTTTTAGTCATACGCCTTCTGTACATTGTTGTTTTCGTTTCTAGTTTTCATGTTTGATCCAATGACCTCTAAGATAGGTTTGTTAAACCAGTGTTGGGTCGTATGAGCTTAAGATACTACACAGTTGGTGTGGCATTTATGTGCTTGTATTGTAGGCTAACATGTTAGATGCCTAGCTGGGATGCTGTACGGTACAACAATCTAGTATCTTGCACTAATATAGTAAATTTTCAAAGCTTCAAGTGGTGAAACACGTTGTATGGCGTGTTTTTAGTTGCATGATTAATCCGTATATATAGGCAAATTATACTGTTAAATCTAGTATAGGTTTTGTCCGCGAGGCTTGCATGTTAGTATGCAGGCCGATCCTAGCTACTTTGTATTCCGCTGCACCAATGTTACAAGTATTGTCAAAGTAGGTGATCCGAATCTTACAGGTGCTGACGAGTGGCATGTGACTAGGGGGTACACTCTTCAGGTCAAACTGAGGTTTTACTGACCTATGAAGAACATATACCGGCAGGTGGCTGATACTATGGTTCTTTTATTGTAGATCAATCCTGTTTACTTGTTTGTGTACGGGACTAGCTGCCAGTAAAGGTGGTCCTTTTTTGTTTAATCTTGATTCTGAAAGGAAAATGATGCTGGATTTGGTTAAATTGTGTTGCGCATGGTCATGTTGGAAGTCCTGGTCAGAATCATGAGGAGATAATACTATTTTATGATGTTTCCTCACTGTTTCTTTTCATGGTAAAAATTTGGAATGACTTATGAGAAGTTGATGCAGTTGCGATTTAAGGCCTTGTATTGGTTCTTTTTATAAAGACAGGGTGCACAAAATGGCCACCAAGCTCACTGAACTATAACTGAAGTATGCAAGTAATCATGCTTCATGAGTGCTTGTTTCATTGTAAAATACAAAGATAGGGTGCACAAAATGGCCACCAAGCTCACTGAACTATAACTGAAGTATGCAAATAATCATGCTATCATAATTAGGGTATGACATGTTCATGGTAAACAATATTTGGCTTGCAATTTTGTCCCATTGTTTTGTACTAAACTACTAATTGTATTTTCTCCCTTATATGTCCTATCTATGTACCCCCCTTGTCACTGTTTCCTATATTTTATATCAATCTCTATAATCACTGCATAAAAAACATCCTTTTGGGTGACATAGCGAAGATGGCATTTGGTCTATATTTCATTTATTAAAGTATTTCTTGTTATACAGAGTATAGGACTGTCTCTGGTGTGGCAGGACCGCTGGTTATCTTGGACAAAGTAAAGGTGTGATTCTGTTTATCTGCACACAGCTTACAGACTTACAGTTACTAATGCCGCTCAAAGTAGTTACGCCGAACCAAATATCCACTTTTGTACTCAGTATATTTTTCTTTCTAAACCTACTTCAGGGCCCAAAGTATCAGGAAATTGTGAACATACGATTGGGAGATGGCACCACTCGTCGTGGTCAAGTTTTGGAAGTTGATGGTGAAAAGGCTGTTGTACAGGTTGCTTCCTTTGTATGAGCCATATTCTTTTGATTGAATAATGCTAATCAAGTTTTAAGTGATACTGCTTTTGATCAGATTTATTTTCAGTGTGTTTAGCACTTTAGCTACAATCTACATGCATTACATTTAATATCTGTGCATGATTGCATGGTACTTCACATATTCTGGATACTGAACTGCCTGCATCTTAAGGTTTTTGAAGGTACTTCAGGGATAGACAACAAGTATACTACTGTGCAGTTTACAGGCGAGGTAATCACCTGTCCTGTTATTTGCATCTTTCTTTCTGATTCTCTGTCATTTGATTTAGTATATGCTTTCTTTCTTCTATACACGTACTAGATAATTGGCCAAACCACCAAACTTCTTGAACTAGCAAATGCTAGCATGAACTGATGTTATCGAACATCTTAATGTTGGATATGGAAACTGATATACAGAACCTAGGAAAAGCAAAGATTTTTAGACCTTCCTGCAATCCTGCTGAATAACTTTAGTTTTGAACTGAGGCTTACCTCAATTAGGGGTATGATATTTGCATGCTGTTGGAAGCTAAAGGAGGTGTACAGTTTTATGCAAGGTTTTAAATCGCGATTTTCGCGGCAAGGTCCCAAAAAAGCTACAACAGCTATCGCGGAAGCTATCATTTGTCATGTTTTTAGTATAAAAAAATTAAATATGTGTATAATATAAGTCAAATCCAAACAGATCATAAAAATGTGGCACTTTAGAATGTACTAATATTTTTATAATAAGAATATGAGTCAAGTACAGAATCAACAAACATACTAATACACGTCCAAAAGACCATAAATGCTAACTATATTATAATGTTCTTAACAACAACTACTTAATCACCGAGAAATATGAATGTTGGATTATTGAAAAAGGGTGAGATGAGGTCTTTTACTAGGTTTTCTCATAGTTCAGGCTTATAAGAGATGCATTTGAGCCTTTTAGTATTGTTTTATTTCAAAATGGGCCCACTGTTTTGGCCCATGGGTACCTATGTAGGATAGCGAAGCTATTTCTAGCTAAAAGCTATGTCAAATAGCGGATCTAGTGCTAGCTATAACGCTTGTAGCTAATATAGTGGAACGTTGGCCCGTAGTTTCGTGTTTGGGGTCCAAAAAAGCTATAGCGTAGCTATTTAGAACATTGGTTTTATGTTAGTAACTTAAAGATCCAAAACTCGAAATTGAAGATGTTTTCCATTTCATATATACACAAAAACTTAGTTTCACTACTTTGTTCCTTCACATATGACACACCACTTTGCTCTTACAGGTTTTGAAAACTCCTGTCTCACTTGATATGCTTGGACGCATTTTTAATGGTTCTGGAAAACCTATTGATAATGGTCCCCCAATATTGCCTGAGGCTTACTTGGATATTTCCGGTGAGTTATTTCACATTACATGCATGCTATAGACTTTCAAGAAATTAATGCATATTCTTAGAGTATACACATGGCATAGACACTTATTAGGGGATTAGGGATGAGTTAAATCATCCATTCTTCTTAGGAGGCTTCCTGTTTACTTATGATAACCTTGTAATATCTGATGGCTGATGCTATTCCAGGAAGTTCTATCAACCCCAGCGAGAGAACCTATCCGGAAGAGATGATTCAAACCGGAATTTCCACCATTGATGTCATGAACTCGATCGCTCGAGGGCAAAAAATCCCTCTCTTCTCTGCTGCTGGGCTTCCTCACAATGAAATCGCCGCTCAGATTTGTCGTCAGGCTGGTCTTGTTAAAAGTCTGGAGAAAGGCAAGCATGCAGAGGTAGTGAACTTATCGTTTGATGGCACCATTGAAATTTTAGTTTTCTTAGATGTGGTCATTGACGATCTCAAAAAAAGGGGGGGGGGGGGTGTTATGGACTAGATTTGAACATCATATTCTTTGTGCTGACTGCTGAGCTTGCATCCTTCATAAAATGCATGTATAGTTGTAATAGGTCTCTGCCTTTTCTCTTTTCAATTTTTTTGGTAAGTAATCTATTGGTCGTGTGGTAGAGTTAGACTTACTACCTCTTCAAATAGGTCTATGGAAATTATACAAAATGCTACCAAATAAGATTACTGATTTTTCAACTCTGGATTATCTTCAATCTTCATACTATGTAAGTCAACCATAATGTGGCGAAGTTATGGTTTTGTCATCTTGTCCTTCGAAGCAGACTATTCTTTCTGCCACTCATTTTTGCTCTGGTTTATATACCCTCTTCAGGGAGGTGATGAAGATAACTTTGCAATTGTGTTTGCTGCTATGGGAGTAAACATGGAAACAGCCCAGTTTTTCAAACGCGATTTTGAAGAAAATGGCTCAATGGAACGGGTGACCCTTTTCCTAAATCTGGTAGGTTTCAAATTTGCTATCAATTTATATTTATTTTGTTATGTTGTGACCATTTGCTATTACTGTAATAATTAAATCTTCCAAGTTTTAGCTGTAATCTTGACCTGAGCAATACTAAGAAAGGATATATTGACCCTCTTCTCTTGATTGTTTTGCAGGCAAATGATCCCACTATTGAACGTATTATCACTCCTCGAATTGCTCTAACAACAGCAGAATATTTGGCATATGAATGTGGGAAGCATGTTCTTGTCATTCTTACAGATATGAGCTCATACGCAGATGCACTTCGTGAGGTATCATGTTTGCTCTATAATGTTGTCATCTACTCATCTTTTCTCATATTCTACGAACTTGTATCTGTTTTGCTAATTACGCTTTGAACTTAGATTCATAGAATTACTTTGAGGACAATAACATCCTTCAATTTTTGTTGAGGGACTAGGAATTATTGGATTTTTTACCTTTTAATTACGTGGGAGTGTTATTTATATTTAGGTCTCAGCAGCACGGGAAGAGGTGCCCGGTAGGCGTGGTTATCCTGGGTATATGTATACTGATCTGGCAACCATATATGAGCGAGCTGGGCGAATTGAGGGAAGAACTGGCTCAATTACCCAAATTCCAATTCTAACAATGCCTAATGACGGTAAGCTACAAAACTGTTTGCTTTGTTAGAGTTATTTTGTCAGAACCCTAGAATTCTTTTTTTGCAAATGTGATTTGTCAGCGCACTTCCTGCAGTATCTTGCTCCCTATCCATTAGATTGCTAATCACTATAAATCTATCAGATTATGTGTGAAACAAGAGAGCATAAACCATGACCTGGGCATGTGTGAAGTATATTCTTTGCCACTCCTGCATGAGTGCCTGGATTGGTCCATTTGCTGTCTCTGTGTTGTCTGATGCCTACTCGGGGGACTAATTAAAATGCTCTTCTAGTTGTAGTTTACCCTTTCCACTGGATCACTTGCTTCCTGACAAATTACAATGCCATGTCTAATTATTGGTTTGTTTCCTCAACAGATATCACACATCCAACTCCTGATCTTACAGGATACATTACTGAAGGGCAGATATACATTGACAGACAGCTCCATAATAGACAGGTTCGTTTGCATGCTCTTTTATATTGTCGCTATTGTGTCTTCTGTTATAGGCATTGGTTGTTCCTTCAGTATGTCAAGGTGATGAAAAAAATGAATTTTTTTTATAAAATTTTATTTCCCCTTAATTCTTTTTTCTCTTTCTTAACGGGATGGATGACATTGTGTTGCTTTCTCAGATATACCCACCCATCAATGTCCTTCCATCGCTTTCTCGATTGATGAAGGTGCCATTCATAACAATTCAAAATATATGGTATATTGTGTTTTTTAATTTGGAATTACATGGAGAATTATATCATAATTCTTTACTTGCAGAGTGCTATTGGTGAGGGTATGACACGTCGAGATCATGCAGACGTTTCCAATCAGGTATCCATTTGAGCGTTTGAGGTCATTGATTACTTTTCATTCTCCTTCTGATTTCTTTAGATTAGCTAACATGACTTGCTGCTCAGCTTTATGCCAACTATGCCATTGGGAAGGATGTTCAAGCTATGAAAGCAGTTGTTGGAGAGGAGGCTCTTTCATCAGAGGATCTGGTCTGTTTAATTAACTTGTGCACTGATTTTCTTTCAGTCCAAATCTAATGCAATATGTTTGTTTTTGTTGTGCAGCTCTATTTAGAATTCCTTGACAAGTTTGAGAGGAAATTTGTAACACAAGGAGCATACGACACTCGAAACATTTTCCAGTCACTTGATCTGGCATGGACATTGCTACGCATATTCCCCCGTGAACTTCTCCACCGTATCCCTGCAAAGACCTTGGATCAATACTACAGCAGAGATGCCACCCATTGATCTTTCTGTCCAGAGAAAAAAAAAATTCAAAGTTTCATGAAGAGCAGTTCAATAAAGAGAAGAATTCAAACTTGTATATTTTTGCTATGCTATATAGTCAGATCCTATTCTTTCCAGTATGAGCACAAGTTCTATCCATGTCTTGTGCACCGGCGGCTTTTGTAATTGTCATGTATTCTTAAATCACAAGCTGGAGCACTTTTTGGTTTCATTTGCCTGCATTGTGTAGCAATACTGAAAAACCGTTTAGGCTTAGATGCTCGAATATGTTGGGTATATTTATTTATTTTTTCCTTTGTGAATGTATCGAACAATGTTTTATTGTATTTCTTTCCTAATGGTAAGGAGAAGTAGCGATTATTCTTCTGCTGGTGATTGCCTTGTACTACGACATTTTTTTTTGTTAATTTGTCAGGTGGTACTAGACAACAAAAGCTAATCTAGTTTGAGGTTATCCTCTAACTAAACTTAGGATATTTTTCTATTCTACGTGTCATTCTCTCTATCCACCTTTCCTATTATATTCTTTTGCCGGCCCCTTTTCTTTTCCTCTAACATAATTTTAAATTGGAAAATTTCAACTATAAAAATTTCAAATTGGGAAGTTTCAGCTCAAAAAGATTCAATTTGAAAGTTTCAACTCGTGTAAAATTGTGAATCAGCAAAATTCAACTCGAAAAACATTTTAACTTGAGAAACTTCAGTCTGAAAAAATTTCAACTTAGGTTAGTTCCAAAACATGATTCCCCCCCTCGTAGTATGAGGTTTGTTTGAGGGGAAGGCAAGGGGGAGGAAAGGAGATGTGTTGTGACTTGTGGCAGGAAAGCTTTGAAGGGAAAGGAGCGGACAATGAGAAGGGCAGAAAGGGAATACCACCATAAGTTACGACGAGAGTGTCCTCGCTGAAGAATTTGTGACAATAACCTCTAATTAGCAAAACACAATTGAGTGTTAGGGTACAGATCAACACTTTTTGTAAGTTCTAAGATGGTGCCGTAGCTTTCTAAAAATTGAGGAGACATTTATGACAATCCACAGTATAACAACCTTTAAAACATGGGGAGATAATTCTCTAACATATAGCAACTAAAACTTTGGTGGGTCCGGAACTAAAGAGACCCTGAGTCCTGAAAGATATTAAATCCAATATTTCAAGGAATTCAAAAGAAACCATTAAAAAATTTCAAAAAAAAGAGAAACCATTAAAGATACCGGGCCTTCCTTTCAAAGAAACCATCTTCACAATTTTACACCAGATAGTTATATGCCCGTGCGTTGGTACGAAAAACAAAATTGATAACGAAAAATAAAGATTATATGCCCAGTTCAAATGGCTAGGTGAGGTAACGCCATTTGTGCATCGATCGCGCGCGACATGTACCAGTTCAAAGGGCACAAGTTATATGCCCGTGCGTTGCTACGAAAAACAAAATTGATAACGAAAAATAAAGATTAAAAAATAAAAAAATACTATTTCATAAGATCAAACATCTATCTTTAACGCTTCATTTCTTGCAAAAGCTGGCTAATTAAAGCAACGCTTCGTTTCTTGCGTAGGGCAATTAGCAGGGCAATTAAGTAGGGCAATTAAGCAGGCAATTAATGTGACGTGGGAAGAAACTCTCACTTTATATAGTAGAGATTAAAACAAATATAAGATATGCATCCAATTTTGTTTATTTAGATTTTTATTACTCTCTCTATTTCAAATTATAAGGCCTCTAGTTTTCACGATCTTATTTCAAAATCAGGGAGAGTCTATCGTATTAGCCTGTTAGGGAGGAAAAGAAGTGTGAAAGCTGGCAGCTTTCCATCGTAGTTGATGGTAGGGTAGCAATGGTGCAATGGGAAGGTAGATGAGCCAGGAGGAGTCGGCGGTGCAAGGGAAGAGAGAGGGAGGGAGGCGATGTGTTGAGACTTGAGATACAACTTGTTTTTTTGGTAGGGGTGAGTCCAATGGGGAAGTTAGCTAAGATACGAACATGTGCGCTAGATAGGCTCTGCACGGTCATTGTATATTAGATAGATCATTCAAATGATAAGGCCTATATTGTTTATAATCTTTCTCAAAGCATAAGATGTGCGCGGGAATTTAGTAATTTGTTCTCTCATTTCCCGCATTCATTTCCCCTCCATCTGTTTACGAGCAAATATTTGCACTAACTATTATCTCTTTTATTCCTAAGAATAACACTAGTATCATTTACCATTTTATTGATCGTAGTGTACATAATATAAAATAAAATAGAGGGAGCAAAAAGTATTTTACGCATCCATTCATCCTACAGGAGTGGAAAAACCGTGGAGAAGAAAATTGCTAACAAATCTTGTATAGCAAAAAATTATTTGTGACATAGTCATCCCCGTGATTTTTGTATAGAACATGTGAAGATACATTTGTCTTGTCTTTTGTGCATATTTTCTTCAAAAAAAATTTGTGTTATAAAAATTTCAGAAAAAATGTCGATTTATACGTAAGTTTTTCATATATCTATAACTCTAGTATCATGTTTTGTTTTGTTTTCGGAAACAGTTTCTCAGTGCCACATAATAACTATCTTTATATGACGAGGAATTCCGAACCTTCGAGCGTATCGTCATACCCCCTGCGTAGTTTCGTCCAATCATCACCCGCCATCCCATGCAACGTGAACTCCTTTTGCCATCGGCCGAATAGCCTTTTATCTA
This sequence comes from Rhipidocladum racemiflorum, assembly GCA_036346355.1. Classification (NCBI taxonomy): domain Eukaryota; kingdom Viridiplantae; phylum Streptophyta; class Magnoliopsida; order Poales; family Poaceae; genus Rhipidocladum; species Rhipidocladum racemiflorum. The sequence continues at coordinate 82,167,583 of CM070571.1, read as the reverse complement.
TCGTGGTTTTTTATTGCGTTTGTCTATAAAAATAACACATAGTCCTGAAAACATCTCTGCAAAACTACAACTACCCAAACAATCAAATTTGTTCTTCAAACTAATTATTTTTTCGTGAGCTGTGACTGATTTGTAAAAGGCCATTTCTAGGTTTTTTTTAGAGTTTCCTTCCTCCCAAACTTCCTTGTGGCCTTGCGGTGCGACTACTCTCCCAAGTCTCTACTCGATCGAGCCCGAGCCGTCGGGTTGGCGATTCAGCTGCCCGAAGCCTCCGAAGAGCGCCGCCTCGCTACGCCGGCGAGGAGCGCCGTGAGGGCGAAGCACGCAACACCCACCGGCGAGGAGCGTGGGGAGTGGCCGGGGGCACGGGGACGGTTTACCCGCCGGCGGCCGAGCGGGAGCATTGGGGGCACATAAAGGGCCGTAGCGCAGGTCCTTCTCCGTCCCCTTCCTTCCCCAGCCCCGACCCCCAGACCCTACCTCGCACTAGGGTCGGGCCGTCTGCGCGCTCGAATACCAGTTTATTTTCCGAGCACCATGTCCCCGATCTGTATAATAGTAGAAGTTGATTCATGGGGGCCTATGGCCTGAGGATGATTTCGTTTTCCTCCTGTCCACCATTGATTTGTTTGGTTGGAGGAATGCGGCCGCCGCCGTACTCTCCATGGACCGCCACCGTACTCTCCATGGACCACCGCCACCCATACATGGTGACTTGGTCTTCTGACCGTTGGAATTGCGCGGCGCAGATTAACCGGACCGTACTGTTGGGGCCTCATGTGACGGCGGTCTCCGCGAGTGACCTACCTTTCTTTTCTGTTTTATCTAAGGTTTCTTGGGCCGTGGATAGCGAAGATGTTATATTTTAATTGCTTGACGCATCTTTTCAAGTGGATGCTTCACGTTCTTTGGGGGTGATGGAGGTATCTTCACGATGTGATGGAAGTTTGCTAGATATTGTAGTATAGAGTCGGTTCCATTTCTGTAGATTCTCTATTATTGAGTTTCTTCGGCGAGCTTTGGTATGATGATTTGATAAAATATTGGGATGTGCTTCAATACTTCCCCACTACCATAGTACTGGCCGTGCTACTTTGATTTATTTGTGCACTTTGGTTATTGTGAGAGCATAGAAACACTACTATAAAATGTTTTTCTTGTATTGTGGAGAAAAATTGGTCCGCGGATACATTTTCTGTGTGCAAGGTAGTCACTTTATACTGATTTCTGTTTTAAGTCTTTGAGAAATCAGCAACTCTCATCGTTCCCTAGTTGTGCCATTTTTTTTTGTTTCTAATATTGTGAAATTCACAATGAAACACTCGATTATAGTGAAATTCACAACGAAGACACTCTTTGACACATTAGTTTGGTACTTCGATTCTAAGCTATACTGTTGCGTGGTAATACGAATTTAAAAGCTTGGATTCACTTGCCTTCACAGCGCTATTAATACTGGATATGTCCAGATAAAGCAAGCTTCCTTTCGTTTTTAACTAGCGTAAATACGTAATTGTTGCACGTGCTTGTTTTCCTTTTTAGAAGGATGTGGTATTGATTTCCCTCTCTTTTGTTTGGACTAGGTTGATATAAAAAGCAAGGTAACATGGAACGCCAAGACGGCATGAACATCATATCGGAAATTACCAATGAACAAATTTCAACACAAGCTATTGAAAGAACGAGTCGACAAAAGAAGTCTGTGCCAGAACAAGAACTAGCTACTGTATCGGATAAAAAGAAGTGCTTTGTTTGTAAAGAGACATCACACACTTTGGATGAATGCAGGATAAAAGAAAAAATTGTTACTGTGGCACAGCTATTTGGCCATTCTACAGGGTCTCCATTCTACATGATTCAACCTTCAGAAGAAGCTGTTGCAAAACAGAAATTCTACAATCACTGCCTGCTGATCACATCGAATATCAGTGACTTGGACCTGGGAAAAGTGAAAGTTGAACTGAACAAGTTTTGGAAGCTGACTAATGACTGGGAGATAAGAAGAGCAGACAGGCAGAATTTCCTAGCATCTTTGAACTCAGAAGATGACCTGATAAGCTGTTTAAAACCTCCCAAGATGGAAACATTTATGGATGATAAGGAAGTGAAATTCACTGTAACAAGGTGGAAGGAAGGCGGCGAGGAAAATCTTGACTTCATTAGAGAATGGTTTTTGGTGTCTGGGGTCCCAAGAATATACAGAAACTGGAAGGAGCTATATCAAGCTGCATCTGCAGTCGGAGTGTTGATTGAGGTGGATGAGGAAAGTTTGGAAAGTGGGGATAAGGAGCCTATTAGGTTGAGGATAGCGTTAAGAAATCTTGTGGGCGCTCCTTTCTCTTGTCACTTTGTGTTTGGATGGTCTTCTAGACTGGTTACATTCACCATAGAAGATAAAGTACAAAGGATAGAACGGCAAAGGAAGGAATTAGAAGAATGGAATTGTGAAGATCATATTAATGGCTTCAATAAGAAATATGAAGACAAATGGAACAAAGGCATTGAGGTACCTCCAGAAACACCGAATGAAGGAATGAATTCAGAGAGCAACAGTTGTAATACAGGGATTGTAAATTCGACGGGCAACCTTACTTTAGATTTTGAAGGTTGCTCAGGCAAGGAACATAAAAAGGAACTGAAGGCAGCACAAACAGCTATATTGCTGGAAGAGCCAAAGTTTATTGAAGAGTTAAGAGTTGATGGGGAGATCAATGAAAACAACATAAGTGCTCCAGCGGTCACCACAACCAATTCTAAGAAAACAACAGAAGACAGTCCAAAAGCTGAAGGGGCGCAGTCCATAAGTGGAAGTTCAACAGGCATGATTGGAGAACTCCCCATAGGTGAGTGAGAGCTCTATGTTCGTGAAATCTGTTATCCTATCAAATCTGTTATGAGAAGTTTCTTTCTAAATCCCATTAGAAGGAAAATACTCATAAGGGCATGGGCAAAAATCTTTATGCAAAAGAAAAAACAAACTGATTCAATTTTCCAAAAATATTAATTCGAAATATCATGTATGTGCTGAATGTGCTGGGCACAGCTGGACAATTGTTTGACACTTTCTTTGTTGACACTTGACATCATTTTTTACACCGCTCATGAAGATATACCGAAGCCACCTGTCAAAAATGTATACGGAAGAAGAAAAAGTCAAATGCAAAAAGGATCTGTGGAGCAACAAATTGCTTCAAAGAAACTGAATGAAGGAATGAACCCAGAGAGCAGCAGTCACGCCACCAGGATTTCGGCTTCAACAGGGCACAATATGTTGGATTCCAAAAGTTGCTTACAAAAGGAACATGCAAAGGAACTGAAGACGGCAGAAACAGTTCTAGTGGGCGAAGGGTCGAAGTCAATTGAAGAGTTTGGAGAAGATGGAGAGAATACATACAACAAGGTAGGGGCTCCAGCTGCCACTGCAATTAACTCTACGAAGAAGCAAACAACAGAAGACACTGTGAAAGCTGAAGGATTACAATCTCTTAGCGGGCGTTCAATGTGCATGATCAGAGGAACACAGAAAAAAGGTGAGTGAGAATCTTATGTGCATAATTTTTTTATCCTTGTATTCCTACAAAGCTGTTCTGAACAAATCCTCCTATTAGACTTTAGAAGGAAGTCTTTATAGAAAAGGAAAAAGCAAAATGTTTCTCAATTTTGGAGAGGCATAATTGGAAATATAGGAATAATTAGAAATATAGGAATATAGGAATACTATGGAGAACAGTGCAAGCTGACGGACTTGCTAAATTGTTCTGCTCATAGAAGTGAGATTAGGTTGAATTGGTAGCACCATCATCTTAAATCCTAATACAGTTGGAGTTGGGTTAATATATATTACCGTAGCCACCCTCCCTTTTTCCCAAAAAAGAAGATTTGCATGTAGTTTATGTTGCTTGTGAAGAATTTGTTGGGTTATACTACAAATAATCAACTCCACACTACAGATATAGCAAAATGTATACCATTTTGAAATGTCAAATGAAAAACTGCAGTTTTTTAAAAAATAGTACCTTAAGGGAAACAATAACTGCTTTGCTGTAACATGTGGATTGCGTATACCTTGAGGGACAAAATAGCCAGCTTGAAATTAGAAATGTTTCAATTATTACATGCTTCATGCTGCATCCTCTGCGAAAGCTGTACTTTACTGTACTCTCTATTAAACCATTTTGTATATACGTTGATTGGTTTTAATCTATAGCAACCATGCCTTTTGAGAACATTGAATTTCATAAGGTTGGTTTTATTCCAATCTTTTTGCTGTCAAACTTTTACAATGTTTCAGATTAAACAGGGTAGACCATTCCCTTTTTCAAAGTTTTGGGTTAGGAAATATTTTGTTATTACATAAGTTTGCTAACACTGTCTCTGAAGGTGTCGACATGACTGGAATGGGACCAGAAGGAGCTCAGTTCGATGCAAGGTAACATGTTTATACAATGAATGTGCTGTATGTAATCTGACATTTTCTTTTTGTCTATTTATTCCTCTTCCTGTCTCACTATTTCAGCGTTATGGTCTACTTGTTGCATTCATATTTACATTCCTTATCATATATGAAATTTGATTACTTCCAACATGGCATGATATAGGCTAACTCAAAATTCCAAGGAATTCAACACATACAATGAAATCTCTGAGAGTTTCAGTGAAATGAGTCTTCAAGAAAACCTACTGAGGGGAATATATGCATATGGTAATTCCTATTTATCTGTTGTTTTGTAACCTTGTTGAGATGCCTATGTACCTGTATTTAGCAATTATTTCTTGACTTAAAGCATTTTCCGGAACTCCTTTGTCTCATGCATTGTTGTTTAAAGGTCTGGAGAAGCCTTCCATAGTCCATCAAAGAGGAATTGTCCCATTGTGCAAGGGCCTGGATGTTATCCAGCAGTCACTGTCTGGAACAACTGTGACACTGAGCTGTGGAGTTCTGCAGCAACTTGATTATGGATCCACAGAATGCCAGGCTTTGGTTCTTGTACCAACACGTGACTTAGCACAGGAGACCGAGAAAGTTATTGGAGCACTTGGTAACTTCCTAGGTGTCAAAGCTCATGCTTGTTTTGGAGGAACTAGTGTCCATGAGGACCAGCAAATTCTTTCAAGCAGAGTTCAGGTCGTCGTTGGCACTCCCGGTCGTGTGCTTGACATGCTGCGAAGGCAAGCACTCCATCCAGATCACATTAGAATGTTTATCTTGGATGAAGCAGATGAAATACTCACAGGAGGTTTCAAGGACCAGGTTGGTTTTGAACCCTCCTAACAGCTCAATTTATAGTAATCACAGTGAATGACTGCATTGGACATCCTACTTACATACATAGCATGTGACGTCTAACTTCCTGTCCCAACCATTCTTGTTCTATTAATATGAAAAATCCAAATATAACTCTATGCTCATGTAATTGAACGATGGCCCGTATTTATTAACTTATGACCATCCATCTTTCTTGCAGATATATGATATTATCCAGCTTCTCCCAACCAAAATCCAGGTTGGAGTATTCTCTGCCACCATGTCCCATGAAGCTCTCGAGATTTGTCGCAAGTTCATGAATAAGCCTTTGACAATCACTGTGCCAAGAGATGAAGAACTTGAGGGTATCAGTATCAACCAGTTCTATGTTAAATTTGACAGGGAAGAATCGAAGCTTGACAAATGGTGTGATATTTTTGACACCATGGCGGTCACACAATGCATCATCTTTGTCAACAGCCGGCGTAAGGTCAAGTCATTGACAGAAGAGATCAGAGGCAAGGAGTACACTGTCTCAGCAAGCCACGGCGGCATGGACCAGCACGCCAGAGACAGTGCTGTCCAGGAATTCAGGTCAGGATTGTCCCGTGTCCTCATCGCCACCGACCTTCGTGGCACCGATGTGCTGCATGCCCCTGTCGTCATCAACTACGATCTGCCGCCACAACCGGTGCACTACCTCCGTAATGTGCAACGAAGTGGGCAGCCTGGAAGGAAGGGTGTTGCCATCAGCTTCATAACTCGTGCTGACGAGCGCGTGCTCTCTGACATCCAGAGGTTCTGCAACTCCCAGATAGGGAAGCTGCCCTCTAACGTTGCTGACCTCATGTGAGCAATTTCTTAGATGGTTACAATGTGCAGAACTGATCCTATATATCGACCCTAGTTCTAGCTGGGTGGTCAGCCAGACTTTTGCTATTTTGCCTAGGGTGCATAATCAAAGTTCACAAGTCGCTTGAAATGTTTCTGTTCGTTTATCCTTTTTTTTTTTTTCCTTTCGCATATTGGTGCAGATGTTTTTCTGGTTAGCAAAGTTATGCACACCGATTATAAAATCTCTAAGCCAGAACAAATGATGCAGGTCAGGCTTGGTTTTGACTTTGCACTTGACTGTGTTGCAAACGACGTACGGATGTGAATGTGCAGGTGACTTCATTAATGGAGCTTTCGGAATCGTGAAGCGATCAGCACTTGAATGGAGCTCACCAGAGAGACGGAGGGGACGGCTGCGGTGGTGATCTCCTTCGCTAAGCAGGCTACGGCTAGGCCTGGTTGAAGTCGCTTCATGGCTGGCGGATTAAGAGCAAATGATCAGCTAGCTATTCCTTTGTGGGGGCTCCGATCCTAGAATAGTGATTCGAGTCATTACTGTTGCGATGGACTAGAAGATTAGCGCAACCTGTAAGGTTCCTAATCACTTTTCTAAAACCGTACCTGGATTAAAGCCAATCAATCGGCACGACCCACGCCAATGGCGGTTATATGCCAATTGGTTGATTTCAATCCGAGTTTCCCGCAATATGTGATCCTGTGCTAGTTCTCTAGATCAGTAGTCTAGCACCACATATGATTTTCCACAACGATGCTTCATTTCACATACACAAAAGTAATGGATACAATAGTGCTAGTTTGATTACGATTGATTAAAACGTATGATTACAACTCAGCCGACTGGCTGTAACAGCAACTACGAAATAAAAACTGCAGCAACGGTAGCGGTGTGCCCTCCCATACCCAAAAGCAACTACACCGACTGAGGAGAAGACTTAGACAACCCGCTTCAAAACCCGTCGACCTCCGAATCGTAGAATCCGACTTCATGCTCGCCTTCTTCACCTCTGGTGTCGTCTTTTGTGCTTAATAATCAATTTTGAGCAAACGGTGAGTACACGTATGTACTCGCAAGACTCTAGTGTTTGCAAGTATAATAATATGTAGGCTAAGTCAAGAGACAGGTTTCAACACTAGTTTTAATTGCGCGAAGTAAGATTTATTTGCAATAGAATAATAAGTTCGAAACAATTCGGAATTTGAAAGGGCAATTGTAAGTAAGTAGTTACAGCATAATTAGCCATTTTAATCATCAGTCAAAAATCGTTCAGATCATAATCCAATCCACAAGATCACCATGCCCCAAACAATACTTCGCTTTACCGCAATATCAGCAAATCATATCCCATCCGTTTGGAATCCAATCAACCGTGTCAACGTCCATAATCCAAATTCTAATCCAGTTTCTCAGTTCCAAATCTAATTCAATTTTCCAGAACCAAACTAATCCACCAAAGCTATTGCCACGACCTGGGCAAATTCTTTCTTGCTATGGTCAAAGAGGATGGCACTAGCAGCCCTAGCTCCCCATAGCAAGGCAATCACCGACAGGAACTGAGAATTTCTACGAGACTCACATAACTATCCAACCCAAACCATTTTTTCTGAAAACAATTACGAAAACTAAAACCAAAAGTCTATACTTGACAGTACTTTCTAAGCTGCCCATGATCGTGAGCACGGCTAATCGATTAGGTTAATTCTCTGCAGAGATTGTACACTTTACCCACACGACGCATTCTAGCAATCATGTCAACCATGCCACGCGATACTGAACGTATCCGTTTTGCTAGACTGTGACGAAACCTTTCCACTCGTTAGAGTTTGAACCTCACACCAGCACCAGTGGATGTGCATCCCTTGCTATGGTGGTTTTACAACTCGTCCAACACAGGACTGCGGACGCGAAGCACCGGCGATGGCCACAAGCACCAAGCGAGCACTATCGTACTAACCCGGAACTATGGTCCACGCGGGCCCCCATCGTGTCCTTTCTCATAGCGAGGCATTCACCATTGTATTGGACAACTCCGACCCCGATGCCTCGAAGAGGGAGTACCTAGAACAGCACCTGAGCCAGCGGTGACTGTCCTATTACTTCGGCCTACCAACATGCAAGGCTAAATTCCAACAATTGTACTAGGTTAGGGCTATCCCATAATAGCACAAGTGGTTGCACTGTTTGACTCAGTGATAGCATCAAGTTCAGTCCTTAGGGTGAGACGGGCGAGACCTTTAGACATCCGCCCGGTCTAAAACACACTTTTACCCCTTTTATTTCCCATTTTTACCAACATATCCACTTATTCAAACCACCATTTCCCAACTAAGTTTTATATCCCAATGATATTTTAATCAGGGTATTCCACCAATCTGACATCATTATTTCCACAGCTTGACTAAGCATATGCAATTACTAACCGATTAAACCTTTCCGACATTTTCAATAATGTCTAATCCTAACTTAGCATTTAACAAGGTTCACATGATAATGATAATTGAGATAATCTACCAAATCTTGGGTTTATCTACCAATTCCCACAATATAGCGAATTTACTGAATATACACGCATGCATAATAGTTTGAAACAATTGAAATTAACTTTGCAAATATCGGATCAACGTGATCAAAGGAGGTGCTTGCCTATTTGCTCTGAATTGATTACGCGCTCGGAAATGAGGTCGATGTCCTTGTCAACGATCTCCGACGTGACAACGTCTAGACGAACAACAGAAGAACGACGAAGCGAATCAAAATAGGCAAAAGAAAACACACTCGAAAAGAAGCAAACAACCTAACTCGAGGGTCGATAACTTGACACACGAGAACTAGGTTTTCGAGGCTAAGGACCTAACTAGACGAATCTAAGAACTATGGACAGACGGACTAAACCAAGGCTGAAGGCCACTGAAAATCCGGCAGTACCGGCGTACAAACCCCGGTACTTCTGGCCTCCCCAGCAGTACCGGCCTCTAGCGACGGTACTTGTAACACCCCAATTTTTGCTTCTCATGAATTTAAATGAAATTTTGCACTTTTGAGAATTTTTGGAATTTTCTGTAATTTATTTGGATTTAATTTGAATTTATTCCCTTTTGAAATAATTAAAGAATCAAAAGTTATAAGTAATTTTTTGTTGGAAATATTTTATTTGAGTCCAAAATGTCTCAAAGTATTTTCCAGAATTTTTCCAGAATTTTTCTGATTATTTTGCTATTTTTCTCGAATTATTTGAATTACTAGAATTATTTTCAAATATTAAATCGCTGGAAAATACCGAGTGGGTTAGTTCATCTGACCGAGTCCGACCCGAGTCAGACTCGAGTCTGACTCGAATCGGACTCAAGCCCAACCCGAGCCCAACCGAACCCTAACGCGCGTGACCGTCGGATCTTGATCCAACGGTCACGATTGTGCCACGTCGCCCAGTCTGAATTGCCGTCGGACTCCGCCGCCGCAGCCGAGTGGGCCTCGGTTTCCGCGGATTTCACGGACGCCGAGGTCGTTATTTATTGCGCCGCCACCCGTGTCGTGTTCTCCTCTTCTGTGCGCACCCGTAGGCCGTAGCCCTAGGTCACCGAGCACGAGCCGCCGTAGTTTCGCCGCAAAAGCTTGCCGAAGTTGGGACTGCACTCCGCCGCGGTTTTTCGCCGATTGCCGTCTTTTCCGCCGTTCTCCGCCGTCACCGAGCCCAGATCCGAGACCGTTGTGTCAAGGCGCATTGAGGGGTACCACTCACCTCGCCGGAATCACACCAAAACGCCATCGGGCTCGTCATCGTCTTCGTCTCCGGCCACCCTGCTCCGTCGTGGCCATCGCCGAACCCGCGAAGCTTCTCCGCTGTTGGATCTTCATCGCACGGCCAGGATTCGTCCACTCACCTGTGGGTAAGTTCCACGTTTTAATTCTTAGATCTAATATCAGCCGTTGGATCTAGATCCTACGCCCTAGATTGAGCCACATAGCCTTGAATCGCACCGTGCTAGGGGTAGATCTCAGCCGTTAGATCTAGATCATACGGTTAGGGTTCACGCACGTTGTAGCACTAGATTGGATCTCGATCGTCCGATCTAAATCGGACAGTGTAGATTGCGCCACGCGTCGAGCGTCGGGTTATGCCACGTCACCCCCCAGCGACGTGGTTAAACCCGATCGGATCTCGACCGTCCGATCTAAATCGTATACACAGCAAAATCATAACATAATTATGCAAAACCTAGCACTCAAAAATATTTCCACAAACATGTGTGTTTAACATAGTAAAATGAGTTAAGGTAACTGAGCCATGCTTAACTGAGTTATGTGAATACAGGTCCAAAAGATGCAATTAGGATAATACGGTTCCATGGTGGGCAAAAAATAGCAAAGTTTCACAGTACAAGGCTCATTCCAACACAAAAATATACTCACTTCAACCGTGATAGGATGCATTCCCATGTAATAAGCATAGCACAATGCATATGCGTATCCAAGGAACAAGCACAACACATGGTTCAAAGTCATCCAACCCTACATGGGTGCTTACCTTGGTGGGCGGCGTCATAGGAGGCCTACGTGGGAGGAGGTTGGTGCAAGGGGAGGAGCCAACATGGGATGAGGTCAACTCGAGGGGAGGAGCCGGTGCGGGAGGAGGTCGGCGAGAGGGGAGGAGCCACCGCAGGAGGAGGTCAACGCGGGGAACGAGGTCACCGCGAGAGGATGCCGGCGTGGGGGAAATGTGACACTACGTTATGGTGTGACATTATAAAATATGAAATTAGAGAATAAAACCTTACGGCTTGAGGTTTACTCGCGTTTTTGGGCTTCCGGGGGGAGTTTGGGCCTAGCGGGAGGTATTTGGGCCTTAGGGGGATGAAGTGGGCCGATGGTGGGGGAAGTTTTGGGCCGTTTGGTGGAACTTTTGGGCAGCAAGGGCTGCTACCCACACCCCATGCGCCAGCCCCTCCCCACTTGGGTGCCCCACACCCTCCTCTTCAAACCCTAGCCGCCACCCCCACAACCCATGCGCCTCCTCCCCCATCTCCTCTCCCCATTGCGCCACCACCCCCTCCACCACCTCTCCACCACCCTTGCTGCCCCTAGGGGAGTTCTCCACCTCACCACCCAGAAGATCCATCCATTGGAGGGCTCCGCGACGAGGAAATCCTGTGGATTTGGAGCGAGGAAGGAGATTGCGCGAACCGGGAGGAGATCCATTGGGTTTTCGTTCGTCGGGCGAAGGTATGGCCATGGGGATCCTTGTGGTTGGTCTAGGATCTGTTCTAAGGGTTAATATCATGTTTTTAGATCAATTGGTGGTGCTGTAATTGGGTAGATTAGATGGAATCTAGAGTTTGCCACGTTCTCTGTTTCGGGCAGCATGAGCAGTCGACCTAGGGTTTGGGTTTTCGCCAATTTAGATTCGGAATTTGGTCAGCCTCCTGTTGAAGAAGTTGTAGGTAATTTCAATACCTTTCAGTGGGTATAAATAAAGTCCAATTCCACCCAGCCGTTTGAAAGGTATGCTCGTTTTACCGAACGTGTTAAAAACTGTGACGTGATTGGAACAAATCACGGTATTCTGTAGATTAAACCACTTTAGAATCCGAATCAGTCTTTCCATATACTTAGAAAAAGTTAGAAAATTTCCTAAGCTACGCGAGGATGTACTCGTTTAATCGATTCGGGGTTTTAGAACCCGAGTTATGCTCGTTGCAAGTCTGCTGTCCCGACGGGACAGAACCTCTGTTTTGGGTTGTGCGAGTAGTTTACGAAGTCGGGGTAGAAGAGTGTTTGCGTATTGTTTTGTGGGCATGATTTTGAGTGTGTGGTGCCTTTGTGCAGGTGGTGTGACCCCGGGAGTGCCCTCTACTTCTCGCCAATCCATCGCCTGTGGTTGAGGCAAGTGTATTGGAATGGGTAGCGGGTTGTAGATTGCTAGTTTTGTTGAGATTGAAATGGAATATATGATATGTTCACATGCCATGCTTTAATGATTGCCATTGATATGATGAATATGCTTATTATGTTATGATGCCATGTGTTAATGTACAAGTTATTTATGATGTTGGCATGTTTGCATACATGGCATGATACATGGCCCGGGCGGTGAGAAAGTCATAACTAGTCCGGGGAAGGTCGGTGAGAAAGTTATGACTATTCCGGAGAGCTAATGAGTAAGTCCTACATCGTGATTCCATCCACCGCGGTGTATGGAAGCGAGGAGTAGGCACCCTCCATCTTCGGGATGGAAGGGGGGAGAGGGTGCACACCGACGGGTGTGTACTCAACCATACCGGTATGAGTTTCCAAGGAAACATGTGCATCGCATCGCATTGCATACATGATGATGATGATAATGATATGTGATCATGAATGAGATGATAGACATGATGTGAGTTGTTGTAGCCATGTAATTGTTCTTTTGTACCATTGCAATATACTTGCTGAGTGTTGAACTCACGCTTGTGCTTTCTTGTTGTTTTAGGTACCATGAAACCAGCATATGGGGAAGGGCATTAGCTACACATCTACACGTAGCTCCACACTTATAGACAATTTATTCATCTTGGTCATGATAATAAGAGTAGTGCCATGCAACTTGGTGCAATGGTTAATTTGTGTGCTTGGTTTCCTCATTTACTTCGTTTGGCTCATGAGATGGTTGGAATCTTTATTCTAGGATTATACTGCTGCTAGAACCCTTGTTATTGATGATTTAGATGTCATTCTTTATACTATATCCTGTGATCATATTGTTGTTGCTTCAATTAATGGAAAAACAAAGGAGATGCTGCCGAATTTTTTGGTTTTAGCATTTACTCCTTTGCTGTAATTTATCTTAGTTTATGGTATTTAGATGTTGTTTAGCCTATGTTTGGTAGCATTCAGGCATGCTAGATGCCGGGGTGTTATAGGAAAGAGGTCACCGAGGAAGTTAGGGTTTAGGGCGGTCTATGGGTTTGGGGCTGAACTGCGTATTGGTGTTCTTTTATTGGGAGCTTATCAGAGACAGTTCTATAATAGAACTGTTAGTGCTAATGTAGTATCACAGATTGTTCTAATATAGAACTGTCTCTGATGCAATGTTATTATAGATGGTTCTATAATAATACCATGTATGATACTACGATATCAGAGACGATTCTATTATAGAACCGTCTCTAATTCTCTATCATGCATGTTTATTCTACACTAATAGATTTGTCAGTAATGTTTATCTTTACATTTATTGCGTACAAATGTAGTTTTGAGATTTGCTCTAGAATAGCATTAATTAATAGTTTAGGACAACCATGGTCATGTCTCATTGAAAATAACTTCATTAAATAAATTAGATCCATACAAAAAGATGTTTGTACTTTCAAGCGTTTCATTAAAAACAACTTTATTATACCGGAGAGCACACCTAAAATAGCCCTTCATGGTGATCGGTGCATGTGTAGCTAGCTTCCTCAGGTTGTTCTTCCTTGATCATTCTGTCGTATTTGATAGGAGGCAACTAATCAAACTGATTGTATTCTTCCTTATCTACTACATTCTCAACTTCGACAATCCTCCTTTTTCCTTGAAGAATTATGTGGCACTTCTTGTTTGACAGGTCAATTACACAGAAGATTTGAACAACTTAGTTAGTGAGTACGAATGGTTCATCTTGGTATCCAATACATTCGAGGTCCACAGTAGTGATGCCGTACTTGTCAACCTTCACATGCTGGAGGTGGACACAACGGCACTGAAACAGGGGATCTTGAAAAGTACGTAGTCGAGCTCCCAAATCTCCTCTATGAATCCATAGTAGGAGCTCCTCATCGACCCAGCAGTATTGAACGCATATATGCAGACACCACTATTCTGGTTTGTGCTCTTCATATCCTGATCTCTCGTATAAAATGTATATCCATTTAAGTCGTATACTTTCCATATTACAACCATAAAATTTGGACCTTTTGCCAACCATGTCAGCGTGTCATCTGACGAGCTCCTAGTGATGGGTTGCTCCTTCAACCATTTGTTGAACTGGAGGTTATGCTATCTTGTGATCCAAGACTCCTGTCACGTTGAATTCTCTTGCCATAGCCAGCGCTTGTGCTCGACGATATGAGGGGACACTACAGCCATATGTTGCAAAACCTTGAAATGGGCTCGAGCACACACAACTAGATCAGGCGTGATTGTTTTTCTTTCGATGGTACCGATACCCTAGAGCCTCCCCTCATGACGAGATCAAGGCACACCCATCGGTTCAACCTGAGCCATGTAATCGATGCAGAACTCCACTATCTCTTCGGTTGCTTAACCTTCGACAATGCTACCCTCTGGCCGAGATCAATTCCATACGTAGGACTTGAGAATTTCCATATACCTCTCAAATGGGTACATGCTACGTAGGAACATGGTCCCGCATCCCTATCTCTATCACAAGGTGAACAATGAGGGACCATGATATTAAAAAAATGACGAAGGAAAATACATCTCAAGATTACATAGAGTTATCACTACCTAAACCTGCAGACCATGTAGTGCTTCGATATTGATGACCTTCTGAGAAATTGTGTTAAAGAAATAACACAGCCTTGTGATTGGCTCTTGGAGCTTTGTAAGTTCAAGCTCTGTTAGTTTTGGTGATTGGTTTATTATTAATGTTTAATCATTGTTTAATGATAAATCTATTCTTAATGAGACTAACCTTGTTTATTGAGCTTATTGTTAATGGTCTCATATTTAGATGGAAAATGGAAAACCAAGGTATGCACTTGTATTAATGTTCATTATCTTAATGCAAACTTAGGACTCAAATTAAAGTATGAATTCCTTCATTGTATTAACCTCAAAATGTGCATCATGTCACTTTATCCATATATTACATAGATGCACATATCTAGGGGGAGTTCGTAATTTAACTTGATGTTTTAAATGTATTGATCTCTTTCTAATTGCCAAATATAAAAGACCAAGAGTTTGAGACTAATAATTGAGTATATAATTAACTTGCATAGTTGTAGTATACTCATCGTATCTTAGGATAAACTCCAATGTAATCATAATTGAATATGTGCATATTAATTCAAAATCAACATATCATTTTGGAATTTATTCTATAGTTGACGGTTTAGAGTATTGATCATTTCCATATATTCCACATATTATGGATCATTATTTACCATCAACATGAGTAAATGAAAACTTGTGTGTTAATATATACTCATATTAATTTAAATTGAGATCTATTGTCTCTTAATCATCAAACAATATGTCATCATGTGTTGATGGTGTTCTTGAGTATAACGAAGCATTAGTTACAAATAGAGAGTTCATACACATTGAGTTTAATTTGTTGCTTGCTTAGAGCTAGAGATTTGTATGTGTTGCAAATAGAGAGCTCAAGTATTTGAGTTTCATTAATGTTGTACGAGGTTATGGATTTGCATGTGTTGCAAAAGTGAGATAGCTCATGCAATGAGATTTAATTGCTATTAGCAAATGAGCAAGAGGTTATGGGTTGCAATACTAGAGAGCATGCAAAGAGGGCATTTGTAATGTGTTTGCAAAGTGCCGTGATCTTGTGGTGATCACCTCATTGATAAAGAGGATTAAACTCATAGGTTCTTGGTTTGTTTGCAAAAAGTGTTTTGCAAATAAAGTTAGAAGAGTTTAATTACGATTCTTTGGAGTATGTGATTGTCGGTGTTTCGTGCACCGGCAATACGAATTTATGGTCGGAGGGGGGTCGCGCGCTCCCTCTCCCCGAATGGTCGACTCGGGAAGTCAGAGGTTTATCTTGGTTGGTGAACGTCCCTACTCCAGTCCACTCGATCAAGGTATATTGCCCTTGGCGTCGAACAGTTTCCGTGGGAATACAACGAGAGCTGGTCTCGATGGGAACGAACGTCTTGGTGAGCGTTTTTCCCTACTTCTCCCTCCCCCTCCCGGGGTCCTGCCTCTCCTTATATATCCGGAGGCGGCAGGTTACAAATGGGAGTTGGAGAAAAAGAGGAGGGGGTACTGTACGTCTTGGAGTCTGGTATTCTTGTCTTGTCGTCCGACCGGGCCCTGACCAGTCGCTATGCCGGGTTGGTAGCCCTGTGGTCGGGAAGTCTTCAGCCGTGCTGTTGAGGCGACGCATCACACCGGGCGGACGTCAGCCCGGCATTTAATGGTTCTTGACCTCGGCTTGGTCTCAGGAGGGGGCGTTTCTCTGCAGTGTGTCAGCGGTGACGGGACCGAGGCTTGACTTCTTGGCGAACCCTCTGACATCCTCGGGAAGGAGCCGCCTACCCTGGTACGGATATCAGAGGACATCACGTACACAGAGCGGTGGGCCCTTCGAGTGTTAGTGGAGCTGGCCGGCCATGCGCTTTGACTTGGGAGGTCGGGGTCGGTCCGGCTGCCTGGGACCGGTTCCGATCGGTGGCAGGCCGAACCCTTGCGGCCCACGAACCTTTTGCCAGAACTTGGGCTTTTGAGGGATGTCAGCCCGCTCGGGGTCTCGGGCTGATGGAGGTACCCATGGTATGGGTATTCGTCAGTAGCCCCCGAGCCCCCGCCCGGGTCGGAGAGCCGGTCGGGGGTTTAGCGGGTCGAAGGCGGCCGACCGAGGTCGGCGGACGTTCGTGGCGCGCAACTCATCGGGCACCAAGGCCGCTTAAGGGCCCGTGCGCGAGCGCACCCGGTGGGTGTAGTTTTCGAGCCCCGGCGGATCGGAGCCTGGTCGGGGTTTACCTGGTCGGCGGCGCCGACTGGAGGTCGGTGATGTTCGGTGGGCGCAACTCTTGGGCGGTATGCTCACCAAAGGGCAGTGCGGCGCACGTGAGTGTAGCCCAGGGGTAATCCAGTGGAATCTTGGCGATCCCCTCGAGGGGTCGTTCCCAAGCGACGTAACCCCGGCGTGGGGCGTCAGGCCACTGTGGGCATTCCATGAGAACCTTTCCTTACTCGATCCCGTATCGGACTCTAAGGTCGTCCGCCAGGCCGGGCGGTGGCCGCTACTCATGGATGAGCTCCGCGGGAGAGTGTGAGGTATGGTCCCGGATGCGGGTTAGGGTGATTGGGTCGTCCGCCGACCCAACTGGAGGCCCACTGGGAGCTCACCCCGGCCCGCCCCTCGCTCTGTTTTTCGTGCTGGGGCGGCTTTAGTTCCGGTCGGCCGGACTAGGCCTTCGTAACCCCAACATGGTGCCAGGCCTCGGGTGTGAGCCCGAAGGCGATCCACCGTCCCCGAGGCCGGGCGGCCTAGCGGGCCGTTTCATACCTTTTTTCGGGTTGTTTTGGCCCAGTTTTGCCCGACGGAGTGCGCAGCGCTGCGCGGCGTGCGGCGCGAGGTGTGAGGTGGCCGTCCTGTCGAAGCAGTTAATGCTCAGTGGGATTTAAATGTGCTGCGGCACGTTACCGGAGTAGTGGGCGAGGTGGCAAGCGGACGGTCGGCGACTGCGTCGGTTTGCGTGAGGAGGCATCGGTTGGGCGCAAAGGCGCGTCTGTTCCCGCCTAGCGCCTATAAAGGAAGGAGAGGGCGGCGCGGGGGGCAAGGGCTTACGTTTGCGTCTTCTGCAAAAAAGAGGAAAGAAGGCACGAGGGAAGAAAGAAGGCTCCCTGCTTCCTTGCGCCGCGCCGCGCCCCCTTGCCCGCATCGGAGATGTCGCTGATTCCGCACTCGTCCGCGGTGGGTCGCTTCCTCGGCTTGGAGAGGAAAGAACTCTTCCCTCCGCGAGTCGAGTCCGGCTGGCGGACGCCGCCGGCCGGGACCGAGGTCCCCGAGGTGGGAGACGGGGAGGTAGTCTCGCTGGCTGCCTTCTACGAGCGCGGATTTGGCCTCCCGCTCCACCCGTTCGTCCGAGGGCTGCTGCACTTCTACGGGGGGGAAGTACACCACCTGAACCCAAACGGGGTCCTCCATATCGCGGTCTTCATCACGCTGTGCGAGGCCTTTCTGGGGATCGAACCCCACTGGGGGCTCTGGCGCCACTTCTTCTTCGCGAGGCGGGGGTGGCACAACGAGTGGTTCTACGTTCGGAACCTTGGCAACAGTGCCCCAGCCTACAGTGGGAATCTGCCGGTGCAGAATCCCCGCTGGACTTGGGGTCCCGATTCGAAGGACAAGAGGAAGGTGGAGGTAGTCCTCGAAAAGCTCGAGGACCTGAAGCGGCGGGGCTGGCGAGGCAAGGTGGTCATCGATGCGTTCATGGAGAGGCGCATCCAACCCCTTAGGGATCGGTTCGCCCCATGTTCGAAAGTACACCGGATCGTCAGGCCCGCGAGGTCGCTTCTGGGCGGGAGCTTCCTGCGTCGGAGGTCCTTGCGCGCGTGACTGCGGTCTCCCTTGTGGGCGATACCGAGCCGGTGGGCGAGACGCCCGCGCCGTTCTCGGCGCGGAACCCGCAGAATTTGGTATGTCTGGTGGCTTCTGTTTGTTTTTGTTTTGTTTTGCTCCTTCGCCCCCTTACCCGAGTGCGCTCTCACAGGGGCTCAGCGGCATGATCTCCCGGTCCTTGCTCCCGGGAGAAAAGGAGGCGAGAGCGGCCGCGCGCCTCCTTAGGGACCAGCGCGACGCCGTCCTCCAGACAGAGAGGGCGGAGAAGGAGGCCACGGAGGCGCGGAAGAGGAAGGAGCGCGCGGACTGGGCCGCGCTCCTCTCGGTAAGTGCCTTGCGCGTCCCCCGTCTGGTTCTTTCCGGTGTTTCTTTCACGCGATCCCTGACCGACCGTTGTGCGCAGGGGGCACACCAGTGTTGGAAGGGCGCTGAGCCCCACCTCGGGGGTGAGGAACCGCACACTTCCGCCCCTGCCAGCGGGGTCCGCGGCGGCGGTCGTCGGGAGCGGGGGTCCCGCGGGTGTGCCCCCCGCGGCAGGGTCTGTTGGCGCCGCCCGGAGGGGGAGCGCCGGGGCCATTGCCGGCCGCGCCAGTCAGGAGAAGTCTGCCGGGCGTGCTCGCCCCGCCGCCGTCGTCGGTGAGTCGATGAGGTCCCGCCGCCACCGGGGCTGACCGTTGCCGTCCGCAACATTGGCGGGAGAAGTCCTGCCGTCCTCGCCTTCTCTGCATTGTCGGCCGGGAGTCGGCGTGGTCCGTCGCCCGGGGACTTGGGATTCGCGGCGTTCGCGACACCGGGCGGGAGGAGTCTCGCCGCCGCTGCGGCGACCGCCTGCTTCGGCGGTCCGTGTCGCAGGAGGGCGCGCAACCGGCTGCCGCAGACGCTCCGGCAGGGCGGGAAGTCGGGACAGGGCGGTCGCCGACCGCCGTGCTGACCTGGCCCGGCCGCGACCCGTCCGGAGGGCCTGCGTTTGTCTTGGATGACGAGGTGGAACGCGCGGATTGGAACATCCTGGAGCGGTGCCAGAAGGAGGTGGAGGCGGAGATGGGGAAGATCCGTGCCGACCTCATCCATGCTGCTGACGCTTCCTCCAGGGCGATGATGTCCATCGCTCAGGAGTCCCGTCTGGCCGGATCGGTAAGACTGACGGAGATTCGTCTTTCGTGGATTTTTTCGACCGAGAAATGGAGACTGACCGGGCAGGTACCTTATTTGCAGCGTTTGGTATCCCGGGCGGTGGACAAGTCAAGCTTCCTCCGGCGTCTGCACAGCCAGCGGTGCATCGTGGAGGGAGAACTTCGCGACGCCCGAAATGCGCTTGCCGCTGAGCAGGGGAAGGCCGCCGCAGCCGGTCAGCGGTTGGGGGAAGTCACCGAGGCCTTGCGGGAGGCTCAGCGGCTCATGGAGTCGTTGACCGACGAGGCAGAGAGGGCCAGGTCGGCCCTGGAGGAGGTCGAAAGGGTCAAGACCTCCGCGGTCCGCGCCGAGGAGTCCGCTCAGGCGGAGGCCGCCCTGTTCCGAGAGGAACTCGAGTCGGCCCGAAGGGAGGCCGACCGACTACGTGGCGAGCGAGACCTTGCTCGGGGGGAACTTGCATCCGACCGAGAAGCGCGTGCCAAGGTCGAGGAGGAGCTTCGCGCCAGGGAGGCCTCTGTGGCCGGTGGGTAGTCCCACCTCTTGGCAGTTGTCGTAGCGGGCATCTTTTGATGTTGTTTTTGTCTTTGTAGAGCTACGGAAGGACCTTGGCGACATGCTGGAGTCGCGGAGGGTGGCGGTGGAGCAGCGGGATGCGGCGGTCGAGACGCGAGACTCGGCCCTCTTGGACAAGCGGGTGGCAGAGAGGGACGCAGCCGACACGACGGTCGAGCTGACGGCCCTCTGGGTGGCCAGCCAAACCGTCTGCGACCGGCTGCTCGGGCTTACCCCGGGCCCAAGTTCCGTCGCCGTCCTGCTGGGGATGGTTCTGGAGCACGTCGAGGCATCGGTTCGGGAAGCGGCGGTGCTTGGTGCTTCGTTGGCCCTGGTCAACACCGTTTCTTACTACGACGGTGTCGATCTCGAGGCGGTCGGGAGTGGCGTTGCTGCCGATCGGAGCGACAAAGAAGTCGAGGCATTCATGGCCCGAGTCGACCCGTGCGCTCAGGAGATCGCCCACCGAATCTCGCCGTGGGATATCCTCCACCGGAGGGAGGGAGATGATTAGTTTTCTTTTTTACTTTCGCTGTGTATGTAATGAACATATTTTACCGTAAAAGAGTCCGACCCGTCGGGTTGCTTTAAGTTTTTTGTCTGCCTATCTCGTGTTTCTTCTGTGTGATGGACAATCTTACAACCACAGCTAGGGGATCCGCGGGGTACCCCAAGAGCGTAGGTGTCGATCGCATCTGAAGAGAACACGGGATGAGACAAGCGACTCAGAGCGCTTGCTTTGCGAAAAAAAGAGGTGTGAGAGGCGCTGGATCGCCTTGCTCAGACCGTCTCCGCGAAGTTCCCGTTTGGTCGGTCGGAACGCTGGCCTAAGTCGGGGTGCCTCGACCGGCACCGGTTTCTCTTGTTCGGAGGACTTCTTTCTGCCACCAAGTGCCGCTTCAGGGCCGTAGCCACGGAGGCGTAGGCCGCAGCACTTGGGTTGCGGAAATCGCTCCGAGAAAGATGGCTCGGTTGGTCGAGATACGGCCTAGGTCAGCGACTCGTGTGCCTTTTAGCGATGTCCTAGGTCGGATTGCCCTGACCGATCGAGCTATCTTCTGCTCGGGCAACTCCCTTTTTTCGCGAAATGCTACTTGGGAGCCGTAGCCACGGAAGCGTGGGCTGCAGCATTCGGTTCGAGGAAATTACCGCTAGGAAGATTGCTTGATCGGTCGGGGGTTGACCTGGACTAAGGTAGATCGTTCGCTCGGTCGGTCTGCTGACCCAAATCGAAAGGTCCCGACCGGCCTTGGCCTCTTGCTCGAGTAGCTCCCCTCTTCCGCAAAGTGCTACTTCGAAGCCGTAGCCGCGGGGGCGTGGGCTGTAGCATTTTGGGTCGAAAAGGTTACTATGAGGAAGGTAGCTCGGCCGGTCGGGTTATCGACCTAGGTCACCGACCCCTGGGGTCGTAAGCAGCCCCCGAGTGGTGCGTGGGGACTGGAGGAGCAGTCGCCGCGCACCGCTTGAGCCTGCGGTAGGCGCGTGATAAATTGAAAGAAGGATTTGGTAGGAGATAAGGCTGGGTTAACTCGCCTGGAGGGCCGTGCCGACCTCAGAACTGGTGTTGGGTGCTTCGGCTTCCGCTTCCTGGCACAACTTGGGGCGCTTCGTCTCCCGTGCGGCGGGTCATAAAAGGAGAGGCGCTGGCGCGCTTGTCACACCGTCAAGACTGCCACCGAACAAACCTTCTTCGTGTGCTATGGCGGACCGCTACAGACAGCTTCGAGAGGAGGTAGGCGACGAGCAAGCCTGGCTGCGAGTGGTGGCGGAAGTCGAGGCCGAAGCCATGCGTGGGGATGCGCGACGAGTCGGCATCCTCGTCGCGGGCATTCCCCGGCTGTGGGAGGTGAGGGCACCGCTGATCCGGGCGGTGACTGAGCGACGTCACGTGTCGTTCGGCTGGCTGGGCGCACACCAGGAGGAGTATTGCGCTTTTGCCGAGTAAAGGGACCTTGGCGAGTGGTTCCTTTTCGGTTGGGTTGATGTTCCTCCTGTAAATGAATAAAGTGACTGTGTTTCTCTTTCGTCTCTTTTCGCTCCTTGTTTTTTTTTTTGAGATCTTGCCCTCATCCTTTCATACGTGATCAAAAGAGTACTGCTTCGGGACCTCCGCTTCCGGGGCGGAGGTCGTAGTGCTCCGGATCAATAAAACGAGAGAGGTTTCGAGAGAGAGAGAAACCACTCGGTCGGTCGTCCGACCGCTGCAGCTTTCTTTGCTCAAGCATTTTTCGCATGGTACAAAGAGGAGAGAGGCCGACTACGGATAGAACCTTCTCAGCTTCTCTATGTTCCAAGCGTTTGTAAGGAGATTTCCTTCAGTGTCTTTGAGACGAAAGGTGCCGGGTCGGAGGACTTCTGCGACGGTGAAAGGGCCCTCCCAGGGCGGAGAGAGCTTGTGCCTGTCCTTTGCGGACTGGACTTGGCGTAGCACTAAGTCGCCGACTTCGAACGACCGGCTGAGAACCCGTCGGTCGTGGTAGCGGCGCAGCGCCTGCTGATACTTGGCCGACCGTAAGACTGCGACGTCTCGCGCCTCGTCGATTTGGTCGAGGTCGTCTTGCTGTGCCTCCAGCCCCCGTGCGCCGTTGTAGTTCTGCACTCTTGGCGCGCCGTACTCGAGGTCGGTCGGGAGGACGGCCTCCGCTCCGAATACCAAGAAGAATGGCGTGAACCCGGTCGACCGGGTCGGCGTGGTTCGTAGGCTCCAAAGAACGGGGGGCAGCTCGGCGGCCCATCGTCCCGCGGATTTCTTCAGTCGACTGAAGATTCGCGGCTTGAGTCCTTGGAGGATCATGCCGTTGGCCCGCTCGGCCTGGCCGTTGGCGCGAGGGTGCGCAACCGCCGCCCAGTCGACTCGGATATTGAAGTCGTCACAGAACTCGAGGAACTCCTTCCTCGTGAACTGCGTCCCATTATCGGTGATGATGGAGTTGGGCACCCCGAAGCGGTAAACAATGTCGCGGAAGAAGCCTGCTGCCTGCGCCGATGTGGTAGTCGCCAATGGCTTGGCTTCTATCCACTTGGTGAATTTGTCTACGGCGACGAGTAAGTGAGTGAAGCCCCCGGGCGCCTTCCTGAAGGGCCCGACCAGATCGAGCCCCCAACTGCGAAGGGCCACGTGATGGGGATTGTCTACAGGGCTTGCGCAGGCAGGTGCGTCTGCCTGGCGATGAATTGGCATCCTTCGCAGGTGCGGACGATTTGCGTCGCGTCTGCTACAGCGGTCGGCCAGTAGAAACCTTGTCGGAAGGCCTTCCCTACCAGGGACCGCGGCGCGGCATGGTGCCCGCAGACCCCGTCGTGGATGTCGAGCAGAAGGTGCTTCCCTTGATCGGCCGGGATGCACTTCTGAAGGATTCCGGACGGGCTCTTTTTGTAGAGGGCGTCGTCGACCAGGACAAAAGACTTGGCCCGCCGAGCGAGGCGCCGAGCCTCGGTGGTATCGGCGGGGAGCGACCCGTCTGTCAACCGATCGACGAAGGGTTGTCTCCAGTCGGTCTCGACGTTCAGGACGCTCAAATCCGACCCGGGCGGGTGAGCGTCTGACCGAAAATCGGTCGGAGCATCCGCCTTCGGGGGGTCGGTGGCGCCCTCAGCACTCGGGTCCAACCGGATTGATGGTCTACTGAGGTCGGAGACGAAGATTCCTGGGGGAACCAGCCCTTTTCCGGAGGCGAGGTTGGCGAGGGAGTCAGCTTCACTGTTATAGTGCCGGTAACTGTGATGGAGCTCGAAACCCTTAAACTTTTCCTCGAGCTTGCGGACCTCCAAGCAGTAGGCGGCCATCCGAGCGTCACGGGGCTCGGTGGCTTTCATCACTTGGTCGACGACTAACTTAGAGTCGCCGTGAACGTAGAGCCGTTGTGCGCCCAGGTCGGCGGCGATCCGAAGGCCGTTGACGAGGGCTTCGTACTCGGCGACATTGTTGGTGGCGTCGAAGAGCAGACGGATGGCGTACTGGAGCTTTTTGCCGAGTGGGGAGATGATGACGACCCCCGCGCCGACTCCGTTCTTGGTGTAGGACCCGTTGAAGTACATCGTCCAGTACTCTGGGTCCTCGACCACCGCAGGGACTTGCGCCTCGGTCCACTCGGCGACGAAGTCCGCCAAGACCTGCGATTTGATCGCCGTCCGGGGGACGTACGATACGTCGAGGCCGTTGAGCTCGAGAGCCCACTTGGCGATTCTTCCGGTGGCGTCGCGGTTGTGGACGACTTCTCCGAGCGGTGAGGAGGTTACCACGGAGATGGGGTGTCGATCGAAGTAATGGGCGAGCTTCCTCTTGGTAATGAGCACTGAGTACAGCAGCTTCTGTATTTGGGGGTATCGGACCTTTGTTTCGGAGAGTACCTCGCTGACGAAGTAGACCGGTCTCTGCACCTTGAAGACGCGGCCTTCCTCCGCTCGCTTCCATTAACGAAGCGCCACCGACGACCTGAGTCGTGGCGGCGATATAGAGGAGCAAAGGCTCCTGTGGCTCCGGGGCGACCAGGACCGGAGGCGAGGTCAGGAAAGCTTTCAGTCGACTAAGGGCTTCCTGAGTTTCGTGGGTCCAGCAGAAGCGATCGGACTTCTTCATCAGCTTGTAGAGCGGCATCCCGCGCTCGCCGAGGCGGGATACGAAGCGGCTTAGTGCCGCGAGGCACCCCATCAGCCTCTGGACCCCCTTCAGATCATTGATTGGCCCCATCCTTGTGATGGCGGAGATCTTATCACGGTTGGCTTCGATGCCGCGCTCGGAGACGATGAAGCCCAGCAGCTTGCCCTTGGGGACCCCGAAGAAGCACTTCTCGGGGTTGAGCTTTATGCGAAATCGTCGGAGGTTCGTAAAAGTCTCCTCCAGGTCGGTGATGAGGGCATCGGCCTTCCTGGTTTTGACAACGATGTCGTCGACGTAGGCTTCGATAAACATGTTAACTTGGTCTCAAAACACGCCGCATACACCGCCGGTATGTAGCGCTGCGCTGCTGCACCAAAAGGCATCGTGACATAACAGTACGAGCCATACGGGGTGATGAAGGAGGTCGCGAGCTGGTCGGACTCCTTCACCTCAATCTGGTGATAGCCCGAATAGGCATCCAAAAAAGAAAGGGACTCGCACCCGGCGGTGGAGTCCACGACCTGATCGATGCGAGGTAACGGGAATGGGTCTTTTGGACAGGCCTTGTTGAGGCTCGTGTAGTCAATACACATTCTCCATTGCCCCGACTTTTTCTTTACAAGGACGGGATTGGCGAGCCACTCGGGGTGACGCACCTCCCTTACAAAGCCGGCGGCCAAAAGTTTGGCGATCTCTTCCCCAATGGCCCGGCGCTTTTCTTCGTCGAAACGGCGCAGGCGTTGGGCGACCGGTCTGGATCCCGGTCGGATGTTCAGGGAATGCTCGCGACCTCCTTCGGAACTCCCGGCATATCCGAGGGTCTCCAGGCGAAGACGTCTCGGTTCGCCCGGAGGAAGTCGGCGAGCGCGCTTTCCTATTTGGCAGTGAGGGCGGCCCCGATCCGCACGATCTTGGCGGGGTCTTCGGGATCAACCGCGACCTCCTTCGTGTCCTCCACGGATTTGAAGGAGCTCGGCCCTGACTTTCCAGAGTCGGGGGCGGATTCGGGGGCCTTCTCCTGGAGCTGGGCGAGCTCGGCGGAAGCGACGACCGCCGAGGCCAGCTCGCAGCTGCTTCGCTCGCAGTTATAAACGAGCTGAAAAGACGCGGCCACGGTGATGACACCCTGCGGCCCTAGCATCTTCAGCTTGAGATAGGTGTAGTTGGGGACCGCCATGAATTTCGCGTAACATGGCCGTCCCAAGATAGCGTGGTAGGAGGCGGGAAAGTCCACAACCTCAAAAGTGAGGCTCTCGGTGCGGAAATTGTCCGGGCTCCCAAAGGTGACGGGCAAGCTGACCTGCCCGAGAGGATGGGCCTGTTGGCCGGGGACGACGCCGTGGAAAGGCGCCTTGCTCGGCCGGAGGGCGGAGCGAGGGACCCCCAAGGCATCCAGGGTCTCAACATACATGATGTTGAGACTGCTGCCGCCGTCCATGAGCACCTTGGTCAGGCGCTTCGTCCCCACGATGGGGTCGACAACGAGCGGGTAGCGTCCCGGGTGCGGGATGTGGTCGGGGTGGTCAGTCCGATCGAAGGCGATCGGGCACTCCGACCACCTTAGGTAGGAGGGCACGGCGGGGGTAGCCGTGTGAACCTCTCGGTGGGCGAGCTTTAGCCGTCGCTTGTCGGTGTAGCATTCCGCCCCTCCGAAGATCATGAGGCAACCGTCGAGTTGCGGAAACTCGTCGGTCGCCCCATGGCCCTTTGCCTCTTTGTCGGGCGCTGGGCCGCGCTTCTTCCCCTTACCCCGTGACGTCGTGGGGTTCCCAGAGAGAAAACGCTTCAAGACTTCGCAGTCCCGATACTTGTGTTTGATGGGATAGTCGTGGTTCGGGCACGGACTATCCATCAATTTTTCGAAGCGGTCGGGCATCTGTTGGGCCTACTGTTTGGCAGGTCGGTCGGTGGCGGCGACCATATGGTCTTCGCGGCCTTGCTTCCCCTTTCGTTTCTTCTTGCTGGAGCGGTCGGAAGGGGCGCCAGTCTCGGACCCGGACGCCTTGCGGGCTATCCTCCTCTCGAAGATGGCCCCCACGGCTTCCTCGCCGGAAGCGTGGTTGGTGGCGATGTCGAGAAGTTCCTTAGTGGTCCGGGGTTTCGCGCAGCCCAACTTGTGGACCAGGGCCTCGCACGTGGTGCCGTAAATGAACGCCCCGACAACGTCGGCGTCACGGATGTCGGGGAGCTCGTTGCACTGCTGGGAGAAGCGGCGGATGTAGTCCCGGAGGGTCTCCCCCGGCTGCTGCTTGCAGCTTTTCAGGTCCCAGGAGTTGCCAGGGCGTTTATACGTGCCCTGGAAGTTCCCAACGAAGAGATTCGTCAGGTCGGCCCAGCTGCCGATGGTGTCGGCAGGCAAGTACTCGAGCCAGGCTCGGGCGGAGTCCGCGAGATAGATGGGGAGATACTTCTTGTTTGACAGGTCAATTACACAGAAGATTTGAACAACTTAGTTAGCGAGTACGAATGGTTCATCTTGGTATCCAATACATTCGAGGTCCACAGTAGTGATGCCGTACTTGTCAACCTTCACATGCTGGAGGTGGACACAACGGCACTGAAACAGGGGATCTTGAAAAGTACGTAGTCGAGCTCCCAAATCTCCTCTATGAATCCATAGTAGGAGCTCCTCATCGACCCAGCAGTATTGAACGCATCTATGCAGACACCACTATTCTGGTTTGTGCTCTTCATATCCTGATCTCTCGTATAAAATGTATATCCATTTAAGTCGTATACTTTCCATATTACAACCATAAAATTTGGACCTTTTGCCAACCATGTCAGCGTGTCATCTGACGAGCTCCTAGTGATGGGTTGCTCCTTCAACCATTTGTTGAACTGGAGGTTATGCTATCTTGTGATCCAAGACTCCTGTCACGCTGAATTCTCTTGCCATAGCCAGCGCTTGTGCTCGACGATATGAGGGGACACTACAGCCATATGTTGCAAAACCTTGAAATGGGCTCGAGCACACACAACTAGATCAGGCGTGATTGTTTTTCTTTCGATGGTACCGATACCCTAGAGCCTCCCCTCATGACGAGATCAAGGCACACCTATCGGTTCAACCTGAGCCATGTAATCGATGCAGAACTCCACTATCTCTTCGGTTGCTTAACCTTCGACAATGCTACCCT
Organism: Rhipidocladum racemiflorum; assembly: GCA_036346355.1. Lineage (NCBI taxonomy): Eukaryota > Viridiplantae > Streptophyta > Magnoliopsida > Poales > Poaceae > Rhipidocladum > Rhipidocladum racemiflorum. The sequence continues at coordinate 82,139,773 of CM070571.1, read as the reverse complement.
CTGGCCGAGATCAATTCCATACGTAGGACTTGAGAATTTCCATATACCTCTCAAATGGGTACATGCTACGTAGGAACATGGTCCCGCATCCCTATCTCTATCACAAGGTGAACAATGAGGGACCATGATATTAAAAAAATGACGAAGGAAAATATATCTCAAGATTACATAGAGTTATCACTACCTAAACCTGCAGACCATGTAGTGCTTCGATATTGATGACCTTCTGAGAAATTGTGTTAAAGAAATAACACAGCCTTGTGATTGGCTCTTGGAGCTTTGTAAGTTCAAGCTCTGTTAGTTTTGGTGATTGGTTTATTATTAATGTTTAATCATTGTTTAATGATAAATCTATTCTTAATGAGACTAACCTTGTTTATTGAGCTTATTGTTAATGGTCTCATATTTAGATGGAAAATGGAAAACCAAGGTATGCACTTGTATTAATGTTCATTATCTTAATGCAAACTTAGGATTCAAATTAAAGTATGAATTCCTTCATTGTATTAACCTCAAAATGTGCATCATGTCACTTTATCCATATATTACATAGATGCACATATCTAGGGGGAGTTCGTAATTTAACTTGATGTTTTAAATGTATTGATCTCTTTCTAATTGCCAAATATAAAAGACCAAGAGTTTGAGACTAATAATTGAGTATATAATTAACTTGCATAGTTGTAGTATACTCATCGTATCTTAGGATAAACTCCAATGTAATCATAATTGAATATGTGCATATTAATTCAAAATCAACATATCATTTTGGAATTTATTCTATAGTTGACGGTTTAGAGTATTGATCATTTCCATATATTCCACATATTATGGATCATTATTTACCATCAACATGAGTAAATGAAAACTTGTGTGTTAATATATACTCATATTAATTTAAATTGAGATCTATTGTCTCTTAATCATCAAACAATATGTCATCATGTGTTGATGGTGTTCTTGAGTATAACGAAGCATTAGTTACAAATAGAGAGTTCATACACATTGAGTTTAATTTGTTGCTTGCTTAGAGCTAGAGATTTGTATGTGTTGCAAATAGAGAGCTCAAGTATTTGAGTTTTATTAATGTTGTACGAGGTTATGGATTTGCATGTGTTGCAAAAGTGAGATAGCTCATGCAATGAGATTTAATTGCTATTAGCAAATGAGCAAGAGGTTATGGGTTGCAATACTAGAGAGCATGCAAAGAGGGCATTTGTAATGTGTTTGCAAAGTGCCGTGATCTTGTGGTGATCACCTCATTGATAAAGAGGATTAAACTCATAGGTTCTTGGTTTGTTTGCAAAAAGTGTTTTGCAAATAAAGTTAGAAGAGTTTAATTACGATTCTTTGGAGTATGTGATTGTCGGTGTTTCGTGCACCGGCAATACGAATTTATGGTCGGAGGGGGGTCGCGCGCTCCCTCTCCCCGAATGGTCGACTCGGGAAGTCAGAGGTTTATACTGGTTCGGGCTGAACGTCCCTACTCCAGTCCACTCGATCAAGGTATATTGCCCTTGGCGTCGAACAGTTTCCGTGGGAATACAACGAGAGCTGGTCTCGATGGGAACGAACGTCTTGGTGAGCGTTTTTCCCTACTTCTCCCTCCCCCTCCCGGGGTCCTGCCTCTCCTTATATATCCGGAGGCGGCAGGTTACAAATGGGAGTTGGAGAAAAAGAGGAGGGGGTACTGTACGTCTTGGAGTCTGGTATTCTTGTCTTGTCGTCCGACCGGGCCCTGACCAGTCGCTATGCCGGGTTGGTAGCCCTGTGGTCGGGAAGTCTTCACCAGGCCGTTGAGGCGACGATCACACCGGGCGGACGCCACCGGCATTTAATGGTTCTTGACCTCGGCTTGGTCTCGGGAGGGGGCGTTTCTCTGCAGTGTGTCAGCGGTGACGGGACCGGGGCTTGACTTCTTGGCGAACCCTCTGACATCCTCGGGAAGGAGCCGCCTACCCTGGTACGGATATCAGAGGACATCACGTACACAGAGCGGTGGGCCCTTCGAGTGTTAGTGGAGCTGGCCGGCCATGCGCTTTGACTTGGGAGGTCGGGGTCGGTCCGGCTGCCTGGGACCGGTTCCGATCGGTGGCAGGCCGAACCCTTGCGGCCCACGAACCTTTTGCCAGAACTTGGGCTTTTGAGGGATGTCAGCCCGCTCGGGGTCTCGGGCTGATGGAGGTACCCATGGTATGGGTATTCGTCAGTGATTAACATTTGCAAATGGATTTTGCAAAATATTGTGATCATGTGTTTATCCTCACATAGCTTAAAGAATTATTCTTTGTTGAATTGGAGAAAAGATTTCTGTGTAAAATCTGATTTTCTTTGAAAAATTGGTAGTAGCGCAGGTGTAAAGCCTGTACTATCGCAGGGATGGTAGTACCACTATTTTGAAGCTGGTACAACCGAAGGTTGGTAGTACCGTGCGTGAGGCCGGTAGTTATTTTTCAAAAGCACACATTTTTCTCTGATTTGAAAGTCAGAGCTACCGGAGGTGCGATAGTACCAAAAACTAGTAGCCAGTAGCTATTCTATGGAGAGTGTGAAAACAGAGAGTTTGAAATACGGAGCTACCGGCCTTGGAGGTCGATACTATTGCAGAGCGGTACTACCGATGCACGTACAACCACACTTTGTACATCGGTAGTACCAAGTAACTGTAGCCAATGGCTCATAACCAACTGAAATTCGACTGTTAGGTCGGGTCCGGTCCTACCGGGCTTTTGCCCTTGGTAGTACCGGGTTTGCTGAGGTTTTTCCCAATTGCCCCCCAACAGCTAGTTTTCATGTGGGGGGGGGGTATAAAAGGATGCCATGGGCTGGCATTTTGTGAGGAGCCGCCCAGATCGTCATCGAGTTGTTGGATGAACGGTCACTCCCATCGGATTTGGATCCTAGCAACGAATCACCGAAGGTGATCTCAGTGCTAACACCCAAGCCCAATCGAGACAACTCCAAGAAACATCCTAACAATTCGACAACCATCCCGGTATTCCCCCGGTATGCGACCCGAACTCGCCCAGGATCCCCACATACCGGTTCCAACACGATATCAACTCAATTTGCATAAAGGGGGCAACGAACTCGAAACTTTCGAACCAACACGCAAGCGGAAAGCAACGGCACAAAGACAAACCCGACAACCACCAAACCAAGATAAAAAAAAACAACGCCACGACTCGAAACTAGGCAAGAACGGGAAAAAGACCAAGACCCCGAAAACAGAAAATTTCGGCATGATCTTTCTAGATTCTACGGACATCCACTCAGCAGACAAGGAAAACACAGTTCAATATATAAATATTGAAAGTAAAACGACATCCACAGCACCACAGCAGTATCACAGCTAAAGAAAACACGAACGGGACCGACATACGCGTAAGCGTTCATTACCAAATCCAAAAGCCCAACAACCGCATCTATCTATACAACAAAAGGGATGCATTTAGCAAAAGTAAGACAAATCCCGGAAGTGTTCTGCCCCTGAACACTCCCGGGCGTAAACGGCGTCGGCAAGCCTCTACTCGGTGCCCCGCCCAGTCACCGAGAGACAGTACGGGCAGAACTCGCACTCAACCTGATCCTCACCTGAAAAAAAAACCACAAAGCAGAAGCATGAGTACAGAAGGTACTCGCAAGACTTACCCGTGGTTCCATATAGGACCGACTCCAAAGGATTATGCATTTAGTTGTAGCAAGGAGTAAGCTTAAGGTAAAAGTGCGGAAAAAGCATTAACATTTGTAATATAAGTGTGACAACGGAACCAATTACAAGTGTAAAGCAGTTATAGACCGCACTTACTTCTAATGTGAAATTGAAAGTAACAACAACTAAAGTAGAGCAATACATAACCAATTTAAAGCTCAAGCCCAACGGCGAACCACAAGTTCAAGTTATTTACTACGCAGAAGAAGTTCAGATCAAGCTTGCTCATATCTGAGAGCGCGGCAATTCGAATCGCTTAATTAACCCTGCAGGGAAGCATTGATCGCACGACACGTACCACGAAGGGCCTCGTGCCAACCCCCTCCCATCCATACCCAATCGCTGAAGCGTCCCCCTGCGGTCCGAAAACCTAGCACCGCCTCGAGCTGCCCCAAGCCCGGCTTGGCGCTCGAGAGCCGGCCTAAGCCTCGCCCTCAACCACGTCCAACCACAGGGAGTTACGGTCCATCGATTCAGCATGAAAGAAAGAGTGGCTTACCGTACCATAATCGGGCATGCGACCAACCAGTGTGCTCAATCTTATTCCACTTACGGATCGGTCCTTAACTGACACAGACGGGGCTACACATTTGAGTCTCCATACCCAAATGAACCAACTCCCCCGCCCGGTCCACAAGTTAACCTTTCCAAAACATTTTCCCAATTCCATGTCCAACATAATGTAACATGTGTGTAATAATAAAACCACAAGTGACAGAACCCTCCGTCACTTGGCCCGAACCCCGACCTCTAAGCATTTCTAAGCGTGGTTCAGTGATATTACCCATAGCCTAGCTCCAAGGGTGTGTCCAACAATTTCCAATGGGTGTATGTGCAGCAATTGGGATCTAGACCTATCCCTCAATTAAATTCCTAATGCATCACTTAACCAATCACTTAGCAGTTTATTCACAAAAATACATTTACGTAAAGGTTGAATATGCTTAGGTGCTTGCCTGATGCTTCTGCTGGAGTCTCAGTAACAACTGGCTCACCGTGATCACCCTCAATCGCGGCCACTTCACCCTCCGCGGGATCGTTCTCTACACGACGACAATGCATATGAAAATGAGATGCATGCTATGCCGATGACATGTAATGAGAATTGAAAAATAATACGCAAGCATTCGACAACTAAAAAGGAAGTACAACGCGAAAGTCCGCCAACAGGGAAATAATAAATTTCGAAACGCCCAACACTATTTTAACATCTAACCTTCACAAATGGAAGACGGCTAACAACAACCTTCATTAATTTACCCCCCCCAGAACTATCTATTATTGGTTAGTTCACCCCAACATCCTACTAGTAGCATTTCCTAACCCCAACCTCCATCTACCATGCCCAACAATTCTAGAATGACAACTATGAGACATTCACCCATTTTGATCCTTCTCGCATAACCAATCATACATAACCGAGCATCCACAGAACTCTAACCTAGATTAGTATTGATTACCATCATGTACCATATGACCTAGATAAGGATTCTAGCATTTCACATTGTGGCTTAGCATCGATCCAACATTCGCTAAACACATTCACTCACTAATTAAACTCAATCGCTAAATCGAACCTTGTCGGCATTTGATCGAACACCTAATGGGCGCCTTTCAACAAGCACACCAAGCCCTTGCATGAGCACTCCAAAGCAACCATCTCCCACATGGGCATTTCAACAAACACCTAGCCTACATCCTTCCTAGCATTTCATCAAACACTTGCCATGCACCACCTTGGAGCAAACTTCCCCAACACATCTAACCCTAGCCATGGCCATGGAGGTGGAGAGGAAGGGAGAGAGAGAGGAGGGGGAGGTGTTGTCTTTGCATCTGAGGAAGGGGGTCGCCACGGAGGAGGTGGCGCCGGCGTTAGGCTAGGAGGCGGCGCCCTTGGCCGGTTTAGGGCGGCTCGGGTGGAGGAAGGGGACGACCGGGTGGGGCGCCAGCGCCGGAGGCGTGGTCACCAGGCGGCGCAGAGGGTGGCGGCGTCGGCGTCGCCGGCTGGGGTGGGGAGCCACCGAGAGGGGGGGGAGAGGGCGTCGGGTGGGAGGAGTGGGGCTGGGTGGGGTTCGGCTGGAAAAGGGAGGGGAGAGAGAGAAGTGTGAGGGAAAAGAAACAGAAGGGGGAAATTACCTGATTACCCCCATATCCCCACACTAGGAAAAAAATTGAACCATGACAAATCCTCCCCCCTTAGGGGAATCTCGCCCCGAGATTCGAAACGAGTACATCGCTAGAAGGAATTTAACACAGACAACATCTGCGAAGGAAAAGGGTTGACGCACTTACATGGCTTGGAAGAACTCGGGATACTCGCCTTTCAAATGATCCTCTCGCTCCCAAGTGGCTTCATCTTCAGTGTGATTACTCCACTGAATCTTGTAAAACCTGAGAGTCATCCTACGAGTCTTGCGTTCAGCCTCATCCAAAACTCGAATAGGATGCTCTTGGTAAGATAAATCAGGTTCAGGCTGAACTTCGAGATCATCCACCTCCAGAGATTCAAAGGGAGTACGGAGGCACTTCTTCAATTGCGAGACATGGAAGACATCGTGGACCATCTCGAGTGAGGGAGGGAGCTCCAATTGATAATCCACCTGACCACGCCTTCCAAGGATCCGGAACGGACCTATGTAGCGAGGGGCCAACTTTCCTTTAACCCCGAATCGACGGGTGCCACGGAGAGGAGAAACCTTCAGATAGACGAAGTCGCCAATGTCGAAGGAGAGGGGTCTCCTACGGCGATCAGCATAACTCTTCTGTCGCGACCGCGCTATCCTCAGATTCTCTTGGATAGTCTTCACCTTTTCTTCCGCCTCCACAACTAACTCAGGCCCAATTAAGGAGCGTTCTCCACTTTCTGACCAGTTCAGCGGCGCTCGACAACTGCGACCATAAAGTGCCTCGAACGGAGACATCTGGATACTGGTTTGGTAGCTGTTGTTGTACGCGAACTCGGCATATGGGAGACACTCTTCCCACTTCTTCCCGTAGGACAAGATACAAGCCCTCAACATGTCCTCGAGGATCTGATTGACCCTCTCAGTCTGACCGTCAGTCTGAGGGTGGTATGCTGAACTGTGGAGCAACTTCGTGCCCAAAGCTTCATGTAGGCTTCTCCAGAACCGAGAGACAAACTGAGAGCCTCGGTCTGACACTATCCGTTTCGGCACTCCATGGAGACACAGGATCCGAGAGGTATATAGCTCTGCATATCTCTTGGTCGAATAAGTGGTCCGGACGGCCAGAAAGTGTGCGGACTTCGTCAGTCGATCGACGATCACCCAAATTGAGTCATGGCCTGAGGAAGTGGTCGGCAGGCCAGTAATGAAATCCATGGTAACATCCTCCCACTTCCAAACTGGAATAGGAAGAGGCTGAAGAGTACCGGCTGGCTTGAGGTGTTCGGCCTTCACTTGCTTGCAGACGTCGCACTCTGACACATAGCGAGCGACTTCGCGCTTCATGCGAGCCCACCAAAACTGCCGTCTCAGGTCCTGATACATCTTGTTGCTGCCCGGGTGAATGGTAAGCAAGGAGTTATGTGCCTCATTAAGAATCCTTCGCTTCAACTCCTGGTCATCAGGGACAACTATGCGGCCGCCGAACCACAAGGTTCCCTGATCATCCAGGCGAAACTCAGCAGCTTGCCCCAATTTCAACTTATCCCGGATTTGGTCAACCTCTCCATCCTGTGTCTGTGCCTCTCGAATCTGATCGAGCAATGTGGATCTCAACTCGATATTAGCTATGAATCCCTGCTCGCCCATCTCCAAACCGAGTCTCTGGAATTCGGCACAGAGAGAGGCACTCGGGGACTGGAGAGTAAAGCAGTTGCATTGAGCTTTGCGACTCAACGCGTCAGCTACCACATTCGCCTTCCCCGGGTGGTAGTGTACCTCCAGACTGTAGTCTTTGATCAGCTCAAGCCATCTCCGCTGCCTCATATTCAGATCTGCCTGAGTGAAGATGTACTTGAGACTTTTATGATCGGTATAGATATTGCACTTATTCCCCAAGAGATAGTGGCGCCAGATCTTCAAGGCATGCACCACTGCTGCAAGCTCCAAATCATGGGTGGGGTAGTGCTCCTCGTGATGCTTCAACTGCCGAGATGCGTAGGCAACGACTCGGCCCTCTTGCATAAGCACACAGCCGAGCCCAATGCCCAACGCATCGCAATACACATCAAACGGCCTGTGGATATCTGGCTGGGTGAGGACAGGAGCCGTAGTCAGACGTTGCTTCAGTGTCTGAAAGGCGCTCTCACAGTCCGCTGACCATCTGAACTCAACTCCCTTCTTAAGCAGCTCAGTCATCGGCTTCGCAATCCTTGAGAAGTCTTGGATGAAACGGCGATAATACCCAGCCAGTCCAAGAAAACTGCGAATGTCCGTGACAGTCTTGGGCTGCTCCCATTTGAGTACATCCTGTACCTTGCTCGGGTCAACTGCCACGCCTCGCTCAGAAAGGACGTGTCCCAAGAATGACACTTCCCTCAGCCAGAACTCGCACTTGCTGAACTCGTGATACAGCGATGCTCCCTGAGTCGCCCGAGAACAATGCGAAGGTGTCTGGCGTGCTCTTCCTCGCTAGCTGAATATATCAAAATATCATCGATGAAGATGACGACAAAAGAATCCAGCTCTTCCATAAATATGGAGTTCTTCAGGTACATAAAGTACGCCGGCGCGTTTGTGAGGCCGAACGACATCACGGTATACTCGTAGAGCCCGTATCTGGTGGAGAAAGCAGTCTTCGGGATGTCCTCGGCTCGGATCTTAATCTGATGGTAGCCGAGCCTCAGATCAATCTTGGAAAATACTCGTGCACCAGTCAGCTGATCGAACAGGAGGTCGATCCGGGGCAATGGGTACTTGTTCTTGACGGTGACTGCATTCAGGGGACGGTAATCAACGCAAAGGCGCAGAGAACCATCCTTCTTGGTCACAAACAGAGCCGAACAGCCCCAAGGCGAGGAGCTCGGTCGGATGAACCCCTTGTCCATCAATCCTTTCAGCTGGGTCTTTAACTCAGCCAATTCATTTGGCGGCATCCGGTACGGTCGCTTGGACACCGGAGCAGTCCCTGGCTGGAGCTCAACGACGAACTCAATGTCCCGATCAGGTGGCATTCCCGGTAATTCTGCTGGGAACACATCGGGAAACTCGGACACCACGGAAATCGAGTCCTCTTCAACTTCGTCCCATTCAGTGAACACAAGGTGGCCTTGTTCTCATTAAGAAGTAGAGTGAGTCGGCCGCCTTCTGATTCCGGAGTGACAGGTACGACTACAACAATCCAAAATACCATTGTCGTGTCACCCAACTCATCCCCAGGATGACATCTATCCTCGAAGGTCTAGAAGCAAGTCGACAAAGGAACGGAATCCCTCGACCGAACTATCGCCTTTCTCGAACCATCTCGCTGACCGTGATCTTCGACCCTGGTGCCTCAATCGTAAAAGAGGTGACACCGCCATCGACCCTCATCTCGATGCCGCCCGCAAACCCCGTGCGGATAAAAGAATGGGAGGCCCTGAATCAAACAACACTCTAGCCTCATGCCCCTCAACAAGAAGCGTGCCGGCTAGCACGGCGGAGCCCTAGGAAACCGCCTCGGCGTCGGCGAAGGTGACGCTGCCTCGGCTCGACGTAGGTAACGGCGGTGGTGCTGTCGTGCCCTGGCCGTGGAGCGCCGGCCTTTGCTGCCGACGTGGGAATGGGCGATCCGGATGAAGTGGCCCGCCGTCGCAATTGTAGCACGGACCGGGCCGGGACCAGCTGCTTTGCTCATTGCCGGTGGCGGTAGTGGTGGTCGTGGGCCGGTAGCGGCAACCGACGGCCGGGCCATCGTGGACCGATCGAGACGGCGCTGAGCAGACGGCCTCGGGCCGATATGAGACCGCCCGAGCCCGCCAGCGAGCCGCCGCCACGAGTACGGCGTCGCCCGCTTCCTCTTCTTCTCCTCCCGATGAGCCCGCATCTTGAGCTCAACAGCGATCGCGCACTCACCAGGTCATTGTAGTCGGCCGAAGTCGCAGACGGACAAACCTATCTTGCATCTTCGCCGTCGACCCACTCACAAACCGACCTTGCTTCTTCTCCGGGTCGGTCAACCTCTTCGGGGCGTCTTGCGCGAGGTAGTTGAATTCTTGCGAGTAGTCAACCACCGACTTGCCGAGCTGTCGGAGGGTGAGAAATCGCCGCTTCTTCATATCCATGAGGCCCTTCGGGATGTGGTACGCCCAAACGCCTCACGGAACTCAGCCCAAGTAAATCGGGTGCCGGCAGTCGCATCACCCGCAAATTGGCCCACCAAGCACCAAACAGGCCCTGGAGCCGCCGCGCCGCCGAAGTGAGCCTTCCGAGCTCCCCACGATCAATAAGAGCAAACTTACGCTCTATCGTGCGCAACCAATCATCGGCCTCCAACGGGTCGGCGGCGTGAGAAGACCGGTGGCTGCGTGTGCGTGAAGTCGAGATAGCCGGGTGGGCCGACCTGCGCCCATCACCGCGCCACCGTCTTTGGACCCGATCCTGGACTAGCATCTCCAGGATACGATTTGTCGCCTCCTGGTGCTGCTCGGTCCGCTGCAGGATGTCCAACACGTTGGGAGGAGGCGGCGGATCAGCACCCTCTGGCCGCTGCCGCTCGTCACCTCCATCACCCCCAGAGGTGGAAGCCCCACGGGTCCGCATTCTGTCACCATCAAGACAGACGACACAGGTTAATCCCACACAAAAGCACAAAGTATGATGCACAATGACATGGTAAACATATGCATGCATGACATGACATGAACCTCATATGCATAGTATGGATGCACGATTCCAACGTAATCGTTTCTCCCACGCTCACCATTTAACGTAACTCTCCTAAATATATACCTAGGGCGGGTACTCAGTACTAAGCTCTACCTAATGCATCATACAAGTCCTAATCAATCACCTAAGTGGTCGTCAAGTTTAAGTTCGTCTTTATGCACCTTGCTCTGATACCAACTTGTGAGGAGTCGCCCAGATCGTCATCGAGTTGTTGGATGAACGGTCACTCCCATCGGATTTGGATCCTAGCAACGAATCACCGAAGGTGATCTCAGTGCTAACACCCAAGCCCAATCGAGACAACTCCAAGAAACATCCTAACAATTCGACAACCATCCCGGTATTCCCCCGGTATGCGACCCGAACTCGCCCATGATCCCCACATACCGGTTCCAACACGATATCAACTCAATTTGCATAAAGGGGGCAACGAACTCGAAACTTTCGAACCAACACGCAAGCGGAAAGCAACGGCACAAAGACAAACCCGACAACCACCAAACCAAGATAAAAAAAAACAACGCCAAGACTCGAAACTAGGCAAGAACGGGAAAAGACCAAGAACCCGAAAACAGAAAATTTCGGCATGATCTTTCTAGATTCTACGGACATCCACTCAGCAGACAAGGAAAACACAGTTCAATATATAAATATTGAAAGTAAAACGACATCCACAGCACCACAGCAGTATCACAGCTAAAGAAAACACGAACGGGACCAACATACGCGTAAGCGTTCATTACCAAATCCAAAAGCCCAACAACCGCATCTATCTATACAACAAAAGGGATGCATTTAGCAAAAGTAAGACAAATCCCGGAAGTGTTCTGCCCCTGAACACTCCCGGGCGTAAATGGCGTCGGCAAGCCTCTACTCGGTGCCCCGCCCAGTCACCGAGAGACAGTACGGGCAAAACTCGCACTCAACCTGATCCTCACCTGAAAAAAAACCACAAAGCAGAAGCATGAGTACAGAAGGTACTCGCAAGACTTACCCGTGGGTCCATATAGGACCGACTCCAAAGGATTATGCATTTAGTTGTAGCAAGGAGTAAGCTTAAGGTAAAAGTGCGGAAAAAGCATTAACATTTGTAATATAAGTGCGACAACGGAACCAATTACAAGTGTAAAGCAGTTATAGACCGCACTTACTTCTAATGTGAAATTGAAAGTAACAACAACTAAAGTAGAGCAATACATAACCAATTTAAAGCTCAAGCCCAACGGCGAACCACAAGTTCAAGTTATTTACTACGCAGAAGAAGTTCAGATCAAGCTTGCTCATATCCGAGAGCGCGGCAATTCGAATCGCTTAATTAACCCTGCAGGGAAGCATTGATCGCACGACACGTACCACGAAGGGCCTCGTGCCAACCCCCTCCCATCCATACCCAATCGCTGAAGCGTCCCCCTGCGGTCCGAAAACCTAGCACCCCCTCGAGCTGCCCCAAGCCCGGCTTGGCGCTCGAGAGCCGGCCTAAGCCTCGCCCTCAACCACGTCCAACCACAGGGAGTTACGGTCCATCGATTCAGCATGAAAGAAAGAGTGGCTTACCGTACCATAATCGGGCATGCGACCAACCGGGGTGTGCTCAATCTTATTCCACTTACGGACCGGTCCTTAACTGACACAGACGGAGCTACACATTTGAGTCTCCATACCCAAATGAACCAACTCCCCCGCCCGGTCCACAAGTTAACCTTTCCAAAACATTTTCCCAATTCCAAGTCCAACATAATGTAACATGTGTGTAATAATAAAACCACAAGTGACAGAACCCTCCGTCACTTGGCCCGAACCCCGACCTCTAAGCATTTCTAAGCGTGGTTCAGTGATATTACCCATAGCCTAGCTCCAAGGGTGTGTCCAACAATTTCCAATGGGTGTATGTGCAGCAATTGGGATCTAGACCTATCCCTCAATTAAATTCCTAATGCATCACTTAACCAATCACTTAGCAGTTTATTCACAAAAATACATTTACGTAAAGGTTGAATATGCTTAGGTGCTTGCCTGATGCTTCTGCTGGAGTCTCAGTAACAACCGGCTCACCGTGATCACCCTCGATCGCGGCCACTTCACCCTCCGCGGGATCGTTCTCTACACGACGACAATGCATATGAAAATGAGATGCATGCTATGCCGATGACATGTAATGAGAATAGAAAAATAATACGCAAGCATTCGACAACTAAAAAGGAAGTACAACGCGAAAGTCCGCCAACAGGAAAATAATAAATTTCGAAACGCCCAACACTATTTTAACATCTAACCTTCACAAATGGAAGACGGCTAACAACAACCTTCATTAATTTACCCCCCCCAGAACTATCTATTATTGGTTAGTTCACCCCAACATCCTACTAGTAGCATTTCCTAACCCTAACCTCCATCTACCATGCCCAACAATTCTAGAATGACAACTATGAGACATTCACCCATTTTGATCCTTCTCGCATAACCAATCATACATAACCGAGCATCCACAAAACTCTAACCTAGATTAGTATTGATTACCATCATGTACCATATGACCTAGATAAGGATTCTAGCATTTCACATTGTGGCTTAGCATCGATCCAACATTCGCTAAACACATTCACTCACTAATTAAACTCAATCGCTAAATCGAACCTTGTCGGCATTTGATCGAACACCTAATGGGCGCCTTTCAACAACCACACCAAGCCCTTGCATGAGCACTCCCAAGCAACCATCTCCCACATGGGCATTTCAACAAACACCTAGCCTACATCCTTCCTAGCATTTCATCAAACACTTGCCATGCACCACCTTGGAGCAAACTTCCCCAACACATTTAACCCTAGCCATGGCCATAGAGGTGGAGAGGAAGGGAGAGAGAGAGGAGGGGGAGGTGTTGCTTCTTTATCTTAGGAAGGGGGTCGCCACGGAGGAGGTGGCGCCCGGCGTTAGGCTAGGAGGCGAGCGCTTGGCCGGTTAGAGGCGGCTCGGGTGGAGAAGGGGACGACCGGGTGGGGCGCCCAGCGCCGGAGGCGGCGATCAGCCGGGGCGGCGCGCAGGAGGGGCGGCGGCGTCGGCGTCGCCGGCTGGGGTGGGGAGCCACCGAGAGGGGGGGGAGAGGGCGTCGGGTGGGAGGAGTGGGGCTGGGTGGGGTTCGGCTGGAAAAGGGAGGGGAGAGAGAGAGAAGTGTGGGGGAAAAGAAACAGAAGGGGGAAATTACCTGATTACCCCCATATCCCCACACTAGGAAAAAATTGAACCATGACACATTTGGGGTGGCTACTCTTGTGGAGTGTTTGTGGGAGTTTTGTGCACATGTTGCCCTCTCCAAATTGGTTTTTGAGCTTAGAGTGAGCCCTAATTACATGTGTTGCAATTAGGAGTGGGTTGAGAGCCTTATTGTGCATGTGTTGCACTTGAGGAGGATCCTAATGCATGTGTTGCACTTATGAGGTCATCGGAGTGCATGTGTCCCGCTATGTGAAGCTTAAGTGGAAGGCTTGACTTATTACTCTTGGTGGTTGCCGCCACCTAGACGGTGTAGGAGACGTCATGCGCTGGAGCACGTTCACCCGGAGGAGTAAAGTTGCTACCATTAGTGGAATCAAGGCAGGTGCTCAAGTGTGGAGCCGGTCCAAAGAGTTGGGCTTCCTTAACGTGGATTAGGGGAGATCGCCAAGTCTCCGAGACCATGGAAAAATGTAACTTGTCTCTTTTACTTTCAAGCATTTACTTTATTGCATTATTATTTTCAATTATATAATTGTATTTAGAATTGCTTGTTCATGCTTGCTTGATTAGTATAGCAATTCTTGTTTAGAGACATAATTAGTTAGTGCACTAGTGAGCCTAGTTGATTTAAGCCTTAATTGTTCAAACCTTAGTTATTCGCTTCCGCATATTGTTTAAGTTTTGAAATAGGGGTTATTAGAGCATATCTCGTTAGAGAGAATTTTTATAAACACCTATTCACCCCACTCTAGTCGTATCATAGACCCAACAACCTTGCCCAGCAAAATACTTCTAATTGCGACAAGGAGCATCTATGTCATCAGCACATGACAATCATGAGACTTCATACCAGTTAATTTCAAATCATGTACCGAAACAATTCTCTTCATGTGGGAGGAGTAGCTAGACAAAAATTTCACACCATACAAGCACTAGCACAGTTCAGTTCTTTCAGCATTTGACAAAGTGTAACAAGCTGGTTCGCAGTATGTTAAGCCTTTATCGACCTCTTTTAGTGCTAACTCAGGTCTTATGCCCATCTTGACCAAGTCAAGCCGTGCGTTGATACTATCCTTGGTTTTGCCCTTAATGTTCAGTAAGAGACCAATCAAGCTATCATAGACATTCTTCTCTGCGTGCATGACATCGATGCAGTCCCAAAATATTGATCTCTTCTTCCACATGCTCTTCTCACGGGTTCTTGATTTATGTCCCTTTCCATACCCAACATCCAAATCGTTGACAACATCATGAACATCTCTCCCGCTTAAAGGCTTTGGAGCTGAACCATCTTTATTCATTTTGTCGAATAGTTTCTTCATCTTGCGGTATGGGTGATTCCTTCGAAAGAACCTATGGAGACTCATATGCATGGTTTTGCGTGAGTGATTCAACCACACACACCCTCGGTATCATCTAAGCAATGAGTGCAGGCTTCGGCTCCTTTTGTACTTTGGCTTGATAGGTTAGCAAGGGCAGGGTAATCATTTATGGTGCAGAACAACAGGTAGTGCAAAGTGAAGTTCTCTCATTTGTATGCATCCCATACCTGTACCTTGGGAACCCATAGTGTTTTTAGATATTTCAACAATGGAGCTAGGTACACATCAATATAGTTCCTAAGTTGTTTCAGTCCTTGGATAAGTACAGACAACAAAATGTACTTTCGTTTTATAGACAACGACGGAGGAAGGTTGTAGATACAGAGATTCATGGGCCATGTGCTATGCAGGCTGCTTATGCTACTGAAAGTATTCATTCTATCTGTACTCAATCCAAATCTTATATTCCTTGGATTTGCACTGAATTCTTGAAACTTCCTATCGTTGTTTATCCACTGGGTGGAATCAGCAGGGTGCCTTAACATTCCATCATTCTTACGTTCCTTTGAGTGCCAACGCAGCAGTTTTCATCCTTTGGGTTTGCAAACAAACGCGTCAAACGGGGAATTACAGGCAGATACCATGCCACTTTAGCAGGAAGTCCTTTCTTTACCTCGATCCCCTCGTCATTGTCATCTGAATGACTTTTACGCTTGTACCAGGATGCGTTGCACACCTAACATACATGCAAGTTTGCGTACTCTTTGTGGTACAGGATATAGTTATTCGAACATACATGTATTCTTTCTACTTCCATTCCCAAGGGACAAATAACCTTCTTGGCTTTGTAGGTGGTTATCGGTAACTTGTTTTCCTCTGGAAGCATGTCCGCCCATTGACGTAACAGTGTTGTGAAACTCTTATCAGACCAAGTGTTGCTTGCCTTCAATTTTAGCAGTTCAAGCACGGATGACAACCTTATGTATTTCAACTTGCTGCCTAGGAACAAAGGTTTCTCCGCATCCTCCATCAAACCTCAGAATTTACCATATTATCTGTCATCACACTTCCCTTCTGCGTCGCATAGCATCTGATCCAGATTGTCATCTTGCAACTAATCCTCATCGGAAACACAATCGATATGATCATTCAGTATATCGTTGACTTCGTCGACGATGTTAATACTGCCTGCTTCCTGTATATTTTGCTCTTTGCCGTGACTGGTCCAACATATATACCCCCTTTTGAAACCCCTCAGAATTAAGTGTGCTTCAATCTGCACTGAGTTTCGAAATATCCTCATATTCTTGCAGTCAATGCACGGACAAGACATGAGTTGCACCTCCCTTATTAAATATACCCTCATCTATAGCTCTTCTAAAAGCGGAGACGCCATTAATGTACTCGTCACTCATATGATTCTCAGCGTACATCTAGCTTTGGTCCATCTATGTTATGCATGTAACATTTAGTGTTAAATATCGAAATACACTAGGTGTGCGCATGCACACATTCCTAAATTAATTATGTAAAGCTAGCTACTTCTTGAATGTAATGCAATTATATAACCAATTACCACCTTAGTTCAAAAAGAAAAAATTAACCTACAACCTAGATTTAAATGCAATCTTCAAATTCTCTTTTCACTAGTTAGCTAAATCTAAAATATAATAATGAAATTAGAACCCATTAATTACTAACCTTAGATCACCAAGAACAAATAGATCTACAAGCTAAATCTAAACAATCTTTAAGTTCTCTCCTCACCAAGCTAGATCTTGAATATAATGCAATTAGAACCCATTACTGACCATAAATCAGCAAGAACGTACACATGGATCTACAAACTAGATCAAAACAATCTTCACCTCCTTACCAAGCTAGATCTTGAATATAATGCAATTAGAACCTATTATTGACATTAGATTACCAAGAACACATGGATCTACAAGCTAGATCTAAACAATCTTTAAATTATTTCCTTACCAAGCCAGATCTTGAATATAATGCAATTAGAACCCATTACTAATCTTAGGTCACCAACAACACATGGATTTACAAGCTAAATCTAAACAATATTTAAATTCTCTCCAACCAAGATAGATATTGAATGTAATGCAACTAGAACCCATTACTAACCTTAGATCACCAAAATCAAATGAATCTATAATTACCCTTCAAAATCAATTATCTTGTTTCACAATATTGCCTCACAATTGCAGCCAGTCTCAAGATTGATCCCAAAACCCTAAAAAACACTAAGTGGCTTGGGGCTTTGTATTATATATTGCTAGAATATATCACAGATAGTTCTATTCATAAACCGTCAATGATATACATCAATATCACAAACAGTTTTCATATAAAACTGTTAGTGATGACTCCTATAGCTATCATAGATGGTTTTAAATTAAAACCTTCTGTGATAGCTACAACAATCATCACTAATGGTTTTATACTAAAACTGTCTGTGATAGCTACAAGAGTCATCACTGACGATTTTATACTAAAACCATTTGTGATATTGTTGTATACCATTGACGCTTTATGAAGAGTATCATCTGTGATGATGTCACTGATGGTTGCGCTATAGAACCATCAGCGATGTTCCTCATCACAGACAGTTTTGAAAAACTGTTTGTGATGAGGCATCTAATATAAGCCTTTGTGTAGTAGTTGCTTTACCGTGGTCCTGTACAACAAAGACATTGTTTGTTTATGGTAATGATACATATATATTTGTACTATAGCATTCGCACTGAAGAAGTAGAAACGATCCATCCATTTCTTGATCAGATTGCCCTAGGGCACCTAAAAGAAAATCGCTATGCACCTCTGCCTGCAATGAAGCAAGCAGGAGGGCATAGGGAGCCTAGCTTTCAGATGTGTGAGTGCTTCACAAAACTCTACCCAAAGAACTAAAACCATGCACTGCCCCACAAGAGAGTAGACAACTTTTGCTACATAAGAGCAACTCCAACAGAGTCCTCATCTCGTTCCCCATCCAAAAATTTGAGGGATCAGCCTGTTACAGAGCTCGCGAAGAAGTTGCTCCAACAGCTTCCCATAAGCATTCCCCATCTTTAGGGATAGGAGAGAGAATCCTGAAATTTCAGGATTCTCTCTCCCTTCCCCATCTCGATCCCTAATCGCGCGGAGGCAATGGGTGATCTCTCCCACGCTCGCGAGGAGCTTTGGGGAGGGTGGTGCTCCATCCTCGAGGACCGTTGAGGAGGGCGACGCACCATCTGCAAGAACCTCTTCGCCGCTCTGTACTGTGCTGTCAAGGAGGTGAGGCGGCACTCCATCCCGCGTCGTGGCAGAGGCGAGCCGGTGCTTCGCTGCTCAGTCCTGTGCCCTCGAGGAGGCCAGACACCACTCCGTCCCACGCTCAAAGAGGCCCAAGTGGACCTGGTCCCCGGCTTCATCCTCCACCCTATCTGCCTCGCCATCGTCCTCTTCGACCTCGATCAGATCTGCAAGGTATGAACAGTAACTGAGGTGGGGAAGAGGGATCCGTCGTCGTCCCAAGCTCACATGCCCCTTGCCTGCAAAAATCATGATTGTTTGATGTATGAGTGAGCTTGGTAGCCCAGTGAAAGCTGACCACATTAGTCTTTTTCCATGGTGTTGTGCTGATGCTGCAGCAAGATCACCTGAAAGTTCTCCTTGTGCTAGTCATGTTATTCCTAAAACACTTCTTAATGATTGCTGTCTTTCATGTATTGATTTGTAGAAAGTGAACTAGTTTTCTTTTTGGGATTTGAACCATTCGTTGCTATGGGAAATTTAGTTTTGACATTCTTCTGTAATTGTTTAGAATCTCATAAGACATCTAAAATTTTCTTTTAAGTTCATATGGATGTAGACATAGTGAGTGTGTTTTCTCTTAATAGCTAGTTCTAGGAAATGGCAAGCCAATTAAATTCTATGAAACTTTGGAGGAATGAATAGATTGTGGTGTGTGCTGGTTGCTGAAATTAAGAGGGTGGCTACTAGATGCTCCAGAGCTAAAAGGCTCGCTTCCTTGATTGTAAATTGGAGGAATTAGTCTACCTGGTTTCGTCGGTATGTATATTAGGAGGGATTGGTCAAGTTCTTAACTTGTAAATAGATCTATCATCATGTACTAAACTTATTGTATGGTGGGCGCTAGTTTTGGCTGCTCTAAGTATGGATTGAGTATAGATTGATGATGTGCCATATGTGTAGCATAGCTACTGGATAAGTATAGCTAGACTCTCTTAAGCCCATTTGTAAATTTCGGTGAACGTGTTGTGATTTGGGGTGTTTGTGTGTGTGTATTCTGTGTGTAAGTGGGTTGTTTGTTTTTTTGTGGTTACTTCTTGGGTATCAAAGGTTTATAGATCTTTTGACTTTGATTGAGTTTCATTCTTAGCACAACATGGCATTGATTTTGTATGAAATCAGAAATAAGAGCATGGTTACTTACTTTCACTGTGCATGTATGTATTTTCCATTTACTTCGTATAGAATGTTGTAGATAGCTGGATGGGTCTTCTAAACAATGAGCTAACAAGATGAGAAGTCAGAACTTAGAATGTCTGATGATTATGCTGCACCTTTAAGAGTTTTTGATATGATGCATTTAGAGAGAGAAATAGTATGATACATTGACAAATCAGAGCCATTTTTGACAATGGGATAAATTTTTCCTGTTTGTTGGTCTTACCCTTTAATGTCATTGCACATAAGAACCATTCGTATAACATTGTCTAGTAGTGTCACTAAATTAAACCCTTTAGCTATTTGTTGTCTAGTGTTTGCTATCTATGCTTGGGGTATAGTTGCTTCCAGTGTGTAGTTTAAGTAGCAGTATATTTTAATATTTTGTTAGCTAAGTATATTTTTAGCATGCCTTTAGGAATCTACCTATATGACAGCTAATAGTTTATTTATTATACATTTGTAATGCTTGTAGATGGACAAGGATCCAAAGAAACTCAGTCAAGTTTTGGCTTGGACAATAAAAGAAATAGAGTGCATCGCATCTGACCTTAAGAAAATTGCAAAAGACAACTATACTCCTAATGCATGTTCATGTGGAAATGAACTCCATAGCTTCGTGATTAACATCAAAGATGTAGCTCGCAGACTTGAGCAAGTTGGCATACAGTCAAATGAATTGCTGCAAAGAGATGGACTAGAGCCTAAACAAGATGACCTTAAAGCTGTAGCTCATAGCCTTGAGCAGGTTGCCATAAAAGATGACCTTGAAGGGGATGTAGACCCTGATTTGTGTCTTCCTTACGACTACCAGAGCGATGATGAGGGTAAACATGACATTTGGCAGCATTGCGAAGATGAGGGTATTGACATTGATGGTGATGATTTGGGATTGTTCTAATCTTGTATTGCCAGTGTCAAGACTTGTTAAAATTTTATGTATTAGTGTTGTACCTCCACTGTTAAGACTTATTATGACTTATTGCAATATTCTAATGTTGATGGATGTTGTTTGTCAACTTGAGAAATTTTGTTGTTGATAGAAGAGAAATTATGGATGGCTTCTATATTAACCTGTTGAGTGAGTGAGGGGATGCATTCAATTGGGATGGTTCCGAATATTCTCCACATGAAAGCCCAATTGGTTTCCAACCATCTCATGCCATTTATTGGAGAAGAATATATGACTACTTCCATAAGAACAAGACTTTCACATCAGATCGTTCACAGGCTTCGCTTACACATCGTTGGTCTATTATTCAAGAAGTGGTTAACAAGTTTTGTGGGTGTCATGATCGGATTGAGCGTCAAAATCAAAGTGGGATAACTGAGTAGGACAAGGTTGGTCCATGATCTGTATCCCTTTCTTTTTTGTAATAGATGGTTTGTTGATATGGTTGTTTATGTGGTTGTACAGATTTTGCAAGCTAAAACTTTGTACCAAGAGGAAGAAGGATGATCATTTGCATTCTTGCATTGCTGGAATGTTTTACAGCGCCATCCTAAGTGGTGTGATCGGTTATCTCAAAAGAAGCAAAAGACATCAAGTAATGCAAGTCTGGAATCTTCTAATCCGGTTAGCTCCAATGCAATTCATCTTGATGAGGATTCTCCTAGTGTAGAAAATGATGACCTAAGAAGACTAATTGGACGTAAGGCGGCGAAAAAACACTTACGTCGAGGTAAAGAATGTGTTCCAACAGTCAATCTTTATATGGAGGCATTAGAAAATTTAAGAAAGGAAAAGAGGGAATTTGGGATTGTGAAAGAGAAAAAAGATGAGCGATATGAACGACTATATGCACAAGAACAGGAGAGGATTTCACAAGAACAAGTGAGGATTGCACAAGAGAAAGAGACGCTTGAATTAATGAAAAATGAACTTGAATTAAAGAAAATGGTCGAGGAGGAGAGAATTATGGGGACTAATCTAAGTCGCTGCATTGAGCCACAAAAAAGTACTATATGAGCTTGCAAAGTGACATAATAGCTAGAAGATGTAATAGATCTGGTTGACCATTACCTACGTTGTATGAACTATAATTGTATCTGAACTTATGTTGCATGAACTAAGTTATTCCGAACTTTTGTTCTATGAACTTATGAACTTATGTTGTACAAACTTATGAACTTATTTTCTATATCTGTCATAAACTTCTTTATTTAAAAACTCCCATTACGATACATATAACATATAAATTAGTACATAACCGTTACGATGGCCGTTAGAATAAATTTTAAATTCTAAATTCTCACATTTAAAAATAGTCGTTCGAATTTTTTTGGTAAAAAAATAAATGTTGCTCACATATCGGTTATAAAATATCATTATAATATAGGAGGGGGAAAATAGAGAGTGAATTTGGGGAATGCTGTTGGAGATAGAAGAGATATAGGGAAAAAAATATTTTTGATGAATTTTGTATATAGGGACATAGGGATCCAGATTTAGAAAACGCTGTTGAAAATGGTCTAACATGGAATGATAGAAGTGGGAGAAAGTTCATTGGCACCCCATGTGAATGGAGAACGCCTCCGGCAGAGGTACAAAAGCTGTTGGTGTCAACACGCCGAGCTTCGTAGAGCTCACGCATGTTTGGTGCTCCAGAAAAGGAGTAGGAGGAGGAGTAGGAGGAGGAAGAAGAAGATGATGACGACGAAGAAGAAAAGCTCACACATATGGCACAACTCTACCACTCCGTAAATAAAGGAGCAAGAGCAACTTCAATACTACCTCCATTTCACAATACTAGTAGAAGTTGAGGCCTGGACCATAGGAGGCTGAAAGTCGCATTGCCTCTAAAGTGGGGCTCACCAACATTTTTCACATCAACTAATACTATCTCCGGTCATAAATAGTTAACGTTTTGGACATAAATGCAGTCAAAATTTCAAAACTTTGGTTGTCAATATATTTTTAAATATTTAAATTGGATACATGAAAATTATATGTGTTGATTTATCTCAAAAATTAATTTCATAATATTATAATTTTATTGGATTTTATAAATATATTATAATAGAAACTAGTGATAAAAGCTGTGTTTTTTGAAGACCGTGTCGATGTCTAAAGCGATAACTATTTATGGCCTGAGGGAGTGGCAATGTTTTTTCTCGTATACAAAAGGGTTGTGATTCAAAAATAATAGCATAGTGTTAAAGTACTTATATTAGTATCCAGCTTTTATATCGAAGATCTTCGGTGAACAACTTGTTACCATCAAATTCTAAAATCGATGAATATGCTGAACTTATTTATCGTTCTTGCAGAACATTCCAGATCTTGCAAAGGCAACATAATTGGCGCCGACGATCATAGGACGTGAGCCTCGATAGCAGTGTTGTTCCCCAGAAGCAAACAATAGGAGGTTTGTAGAGAATTTTTACAATACCTTCTCTTCTACTAGTAGGAAGAAAGATCTCTATTCATAACCAATTCAACACGGTGTCGATCTTCGATGTAGGGGTTCATTGTCATGGTTTGAGTGAGCCGGTACAGCTAAACCCATCAGAAATTCGGCAGAGAAAAACTAGAACAATTCGATTAGGAAAAACACGTAGAAATTATTCCACGAAACTGTCTAGCCTCTTTCATGCTCTTGAGAGGTTAAAAAGAGACCGTGATCCCTATACAGGTCCTGAGGCCCTGTTTGGATCCATGCAACTAAGGGCCTGTTTGGCAACAAAGTATTTTCATAGTTTCTAGGCAAAACTTAGGTTTTGAAGAATATCATGGTATTTTTGGCAACATGGTGTTTGGAAGCAACCCCAAAAACTCTGTTTTGAAAACCATGGTATTGCCAATACTATGGTATTTTTGGAGTATTGAAAACTCAACTCAAAGTGGAGTTTTGGGCTTTGGGTGGTGGTGTAGAGAGTGAAAGGTGTCAATACTTTGAAAATACCATGCAAAATACTTTGTAGCCAAACAGTTTGTAGTTCCAAGAAAAACCATGGTTTCAATGGTGGTAGGTGAAACCATGGTATTTATGCCAACACAATTTCTAAGCCATAGCTTTGTAATACCATGGTATTGAAAAACTTTGCTTCCAAACAGGGCCTAATAGTTAGTTGCTAAAAATTAGTTGGAATGGATCTAACTATTAGCTGGGCACCCAGCTAATGTTTATCTCATTAGCTAGCCAAACCCAACTATAGCAGCTAATAGGTGGCATTTAACCAAAATACCCTTCGTGTCTACCACCAATAGCATTTAATAACATAGGTATTATGGACAATAGCATCTATTAGTCACATATTAACTGGTGGATCCAAACACCCTCTAACTAATAGTTAGCTAGCTAATATTAACTTAGCTAGCTAACTATTAGCTGCTAATGGATCCAAACATGCCACAAGAAACTAAGGCACGTGTGAACAGCGAGAACGGATAGTTCTTTGTGCTGTACTTTAGTATGGAGCAGTTACAGGTTGTGTGTCTCTTCCGAATCCAGGTCAATGCCTACAAGATTTTTAGACACGCTTATCAACGGCCAACTAGATTTTTACCACTAATCAGCATGCTTAATAAAGATTTCATATATTGGTGGTACGTAATCCTGATGCTTAGGAGTTTGGATGCATGTCGAGTCGGCAATATATTCATATATAATAGTGTCGACATTGATCCAGTGACTAGACCACCAGAGGCCGATGCTGCCTCCTGCCTGCATA
The DNA here is from genome assembly GCA_036346355.1 of Rhipidocladum racemiflorum. Lineage (NCBI taxonomy): Eukaryota > Viridiplantae > Streptophyta > Magnoliopsida > Poales > Poaceae > Rhipidocladum > Rhipidocladum racemiflorum. The sequence continues at coordinate 82,115,555 of CM070571.1, read as the reverse complement.
TGTGACACATCACACATGTGGTGGAGTGGAGTACAACAATTTTTGTCAGCTTCTGTGAGCACGAGAAGCCAGTTCGCGCTTTGCGGTACTACAATCTTCTTGTTCACGCGACTGACAGCTTTGATTGAACTTGTAAGGACCCATAGGACGGAAATTTATCGATTCATTTGATCACTTCATGCCACGCGAACTAGATTTTCCACGAAACCATCAGTAACCATAGCTATCGGTTTCGTCGTAAATCCTATGAACAGTGGAGTGCTGCATCGGATTTATCGAATTTGGACCGATATGAGTTCGTTTATAGAGAAAATTAAAAAAAGGTGATGGATCCTGAATCCCGTATCGTGATTTAAATAAACTGTATTTCTGTTAACTACGGTTGCAACTAATGCATGGCCTAGAGATAATTAAGAAGACAGAGGGATGAGATTTGACGAGTAAGACGTAGTGATCGTTCTCTCTGACGGGAAGCAACCCCTTAACAGAGTGTTTTGGATCATTAACGATGAGTTTGTTGCTGTGCAATTCTCAACATTTGATCCCCTGCTTGAAAAGTCCTTTTCATGCAAAGCCTTAACACAGCTCTATTCTATTGCCAAATCGCACAGAGAAAAAGAAAACGGCGTTGGATCATTGCTAAGCCAGCCACAACACGCCGATGACGCCAATTACCAAGGCAGTAAGTATAGTCTAAATAAAACGGCCAATGCATACACACTTGCACACGCTTGGAATTTTACCGTTACCCCCCTCGCCCAGCATTTTCCACGTACTCGCGTGTGTACCTAGCCGCTGCTGGCGGCGTGGTGGCCGCGGCGGAGCATGTCCCTGTAGCGCAGGATGGAGTCGAGGCGCTGCAGCCGCAGATGCTCCCGGAACCGCCGGATGAAGTAGTCCGCGCGCTCGTCTACCTCCGCCTCCACCGGCGTCTGCGGCTCCTCCTCGTCGCCGTCACTGGCGCCAGCCATGTCGTGGGCCCCGCCGCCAACCGCCTCCCTCGTCTTCGCCGGCCGCCGCGCCTCCGCCTCCACCACCTCGTTGTTATCCTCCGCAGCTGGCGCGAAGTGCGCGAACGGCGACCGCTCGCTCGCCGACTTCCGCATCAGCGGCGCGGGCGCGTCCCAGCGAACCGCCGCCTCCGACCGGATCCTCTCGATGTGCGCCTGCTCGTGCTCGTGCGAGCGCTCGCGCCCGAGCTCCGCCGGCGGCGGGAGGGGCGGCTCCGTTGCCTTGTCGAACACCTGCCGTGCCGGCGCGGGGTCGTCGTGGGCGGGGAGGCGGGAGAAGCTGAAGGAGCGGAGGCGGTCGAGGGCGAAGGACGGCGCGCGCAGGAGAGCACCCCGGTGGTCGCCGTCGCCGGGCGCAGAGGACGACATCGACCTGGACGCCACGGCGATGGTGCCGATGACGAGGTTGAGGAGCAGGAAGAGCACCGTGGGGGTGAACCACCCGTGCACGGCGCTCCACAGTGCGGGCACCGCCGCCATCAACATCTCCAATTTGCTCCGGTGATTTTTCGCCCGGGCGTTTGATCCGTTTCGGGCGGAGGGTTTTTGGCTGGGTTGGAGGGAGGGGGAGGGGGAGGGCGGGGGGGGGGGGGTCGTTGTTTTGGAGTGGAAATGGACGAGTCGATGCCGGCGGTAAGGGAGTTGGAGTACTTGCAGAAGGCAGCCAGGTAAAAAAAAAAAAACAATTCGCAGGTGGTGCACGTGCGGATGGAGGAGGGGCGCAGCGATTTTAATTATTTTGATTATCTGACTATCGAGAAAATCAGAAAATCCATCGAAAATCGCTAAAAAAACTGAAGAGGCACGAAATCAATTAGTTTGGGGGAAAAAATTCAAAATAAAGCAAAAATCGACCGGTATTCCCCAATAATCGCTCGATGTGCTTCGATAATCGACTGATCAAGTGAACTTCCTCGGCGGTCTTTTTTTGAGCGATTTTCGCTTGATATACCTCGATAATCGCTCGATATGCCTTGATAATCATGATATTTCATCGAATAAATTAAAAATAAAGAAAAAATCGACTGGTATTCTCCGATAATTGCTCGATATGCCTCGATAATCGGCCGACCAAGTGAACTTCCTTGGCGTCATTTTTTTGAGCGATTTTCGCTCGATATGCTTTGATAATCGCAATATTTCATCACATTAATTTTTCCAAATTTTTTATTTTTTTAATTTAAGCAGTTTACCGACCGGTATCTAATATCAAACCGCCTTGATAAGGTTGATTATCGTGATATTCGGACGATAATCGACGATAAGTTAAACCCTAGAGGGGAGAAAGAGAACCAGGGAAACCGAAATGATGTTTAGTAAAACGTACGTGTTGGAGTGAGTAAAGGGGCAACATCGTGTGGAAAATTTGTACCGTTTTTGAAATAAATCCACACAAAATTATCTTTTAGTTTCAATTCATATCCGATATATATTTGTATCTGAATCCTAGAAATATAGATTAGGATACGAAAAGAGCAGTATATGCTTTGTATTCATATTTGATAGGATATTCGAAAGATATCTAACAAATCAACAAAATGGATATCTGATAAAACATCAATATCCTATGTGGTTTTCTAGTCATTGACTAATTTATAATACGAATTTATATCTAATTATGTTTATGTAAATTCTAATTATGTTTATGTTTTTAAGTAGGATAAATAATTCTCTAATAGATACTATAATTTGACAGTTTCATTGTTGAAGTTACATCTTTCTTTATGTACATAGTATTCGTCAAATTATCCGTGACTGTTTCGAATCCGATTTGCATCAGCCTTGCGCCTGTATCCCAAAAATTTGTATTTGTATTTGTATTCGGAATACTAGTATCTGATTTCGAATCTAGGGTAAAATATGGGTTAGTATATGGAAAGACCAATATCTGCCCGTATCCAACACGTTCGCTCTTATGTTGTAGTAGTGCTATGTTATGGTTTCTGCTGCGGTGGGACATGGTATTTTCTTTTCTATTTTGGCTTTTTTATTCTATTTAAAAAAATAATCGATCTGAAAAACTAATTCCAAAAATGATCATTTTTCTCAATGCCATTACAAATGATGTGGAAGTTAAACATCTCTGCGCCAATGGTAATAGCATTGAGAGACCATCCTAGTTGGCAACAAAGAAGATGACGTATCGTAGCTTCGCTTCAATAATGCCGGCACGGATGTGTCGAGTCGGGACTTAGGTATTTTGTTTGCCCTCCTCCTGTTGGTACCAAACTCTTTGAAATGGATGACAATATGGCGTAGAGATGCAATTCGTAAGCGCTGACACTTATTGCACAGAGGTATCCCATGACACCAATGTTGGCGCGAAGGTCGGGTATATTATGATGTGAACTAACGCTATGAGTGGGCTATCCCAATCATAGCCTCAGCCGCGAACATGAGCCTGATAGGTGCCCTTGCCACCTCCCCCTTCAAATCCACCCAAATCCTTTGTTTTTGCAAGGGATTTTGTGGGAATCTTAAGAGAAGGTGAGGACGATTAATATGTTTTATTCTACTTTTGGGCTCATGCGCTCATGAATGACAAGAGCCTATAATAAAAGATAAGGCCCAAGGCCTATTACCTAGTTACCACTTCGACCAGAGTTAAATTTAGTCTCGTAGAAAAATTCCCTACCAGTTCACTAACACTGGTCGGAGATAAGGTATGACTTATTTACCTCAACCAGCTATGTATGTACTGGTCGGGGATAGCTTATTCGGCTACCCTGACCAGCTATGTATGCACTGGTCGGGAATAACTTATTCGGTTGCTCCAACCAGTAATTTGGTCGAGCAATGAATAGCCTTCGCCCTGACCTGAAACTAGTCAAAGAGGCAGTTTCCCCTACATAAGAATAGCGTGCGGAGGATTCTTCCTGACATGTACTTGTAACCGATTGAAAGTTATTCCCTTCGAAGAGACGCCTCTTTACTAAAAGACACATCCCAATGAAAAAGCACCTTTTGACGGAAAGACACATCTTAAAAGATGATAACTGCTATCCCCTCGTCAAGTATAAATAAGAAGCTTGCACGAGGATTCAAAAAAGGAAGAGAGGCAACAGAAGAATGAGAGACAAATAGCACCCAAGAATTCAACATCTGAACATTTTGTGATTAGCACTAGTGTTCCAATTCACAGGTTTGTACTCTGTCAAGATATGTGACTAAATAAAGAGCATTCCTTTATCCTATTTTCGCAATCTTGATTGCCTTCCTGCAAAGACAACTCCGATTATATTCGTAAGCTCGATTTAAGGATCTCTGGGTCTTGATTATTGACAGTTGGCATTAGAAGTAGGGCTTGGTTCACGTCAAGTCATCAATTCTTTAAAGGTAATATGTTGTCGTCATAAGAAATGGATAAAGAAAACTCATTCGATCCCATCGACTATGCTCACCCCACCGCTGATAACTTCATCGAGGAAGAAAAATGTAAGTGCGATTTCTACTCCGAGTATGTTACTGAGACAGTATTATTATAATAAATGACTTCATTTAAACCAGATGATGCCGCAGCGAAAGTGTCATTTTTAAAGACAAAATCAGAAAGTAAAAGCGATTTCATACCTGTATATGTGACGCATGATGTGATTGCCTTCTCGTCAGTACTAACAAGCAAGTGGGGTGGAGATGTGGAGTGGAGTATAACAATTTTTGTGAGCTTCTGTGAACACGGGAAGCCAGTTCGCACTTCGCAGCACTTACAATCTTCTTGTTCACGCGACTGACAGCTTTGATTGAACTTGTAAGTAGGGATGGAACTGGTACGGATATTTTTCGACCGATCGACCGACCGAATTGATTTGGATGATGATTTGGATAGTTTTACAGATATGGATACAGATAATTTACATGGATACGGATACGGATATGGAACACTGATTATCCGATGGATACGGAATATCCGAGTTTTTGTTCGGATAATATCCGAATATGACATACGGATATTATCCGAATAACACGTTTCAGAATAACACATTAATAATTTAACTTGTTTCACTGTTTCAGATACTGGGGTCTGCATTGGATGACAAGATATAATGTGTTCATGTGTGCTAGATGCTAATTTGGAGATATTTGGGTAAAGGTGGTACAGAAATTGGCAAGTGGCGTTTCAGGAGGGCTACTTAGGATTCAGCAGCATATGCCAGCTGCAAATCATTTGGTTCAATTATTGCAATGGGGGTACATTGTTACTCACAGAGTCACATGTATGACAAGCTAGGGATAAAAAGGCAAAAAAAAAGACATACAAATATATTTCTTTTGAAATTTTGAATTTAAATTTGAACTGATTTTGGAAAAAACTGAAATTGGATTTTAAAATATCCGACTAATATTATTCGTATCCATGTTGGTTCCGATCCGTATTCGATCTGTATTCGTAACCGATATTATCCTGTATAATCCGTATTCGATTTTGTATTCGACACTATTCGTATTCGATTCTGTATTCGATAAAAAATACGGATACGGATATGAATAGGACGATATTCGACCGTATCCGATCCGATCACATCCCTACTTGTAAGGGCCATAGGACGGAAATTTATCGATTCATTTGATCACTTCATGCCACGCGAACTAGATTTTCCACGAAACCATCGACGCTAGCTGGTAGGCCCATCAGCTAGTAAGTAGTAACCAAGTTATCACTTTCGTCGTATATCCCGTGAACGGTGGAGTGCTGCATCGGATTTATCGAATTTGGACCAATACGGGTTCGTTTATAGAGAAAATAAAAAAAGTGATAGATCGTGAATCCCGTATCGCGATTTAAATAAACTGTATTTCTGTTAACTATAATTATAACTAATGCATGGCCTAGAGATAATTAAGAAGACAGAGGGAGGGAGATTTGACGAGTAAGACGTAGGTCTAATTCATTTCAGCTTCTGCATTATGGATTCCGGATTATGGGACAAGTTGTTTTTTATTATGGGAGAATCGAGCCGAACCGGCTACAACTTCTAAGTTCCGGACCGAGCCGGCGAGAATCAGCAAGAATCAGTGAGAACCAGGTTTCAGCCAGATTATAATTCTATATAGAAATCATTCTCAGAAAAACTGTCCAGAATCCTTCTATTCAATAAATAATCTACTTTTTTTTAAAAGCAGAAGCTGATCAGAAACTGAAACGAACGAACCGTAGTAATCGTTATCTCTGACAACAAGCAACCCCTTAACATAGTGTTTTGGATCATTAACGATGAGTTTGTTGCTGTGCAATTCTCAACATTTGATCCCCCGCTAGTAGGGATGAAAACGGTACGGAAACGGTCGGTAAATGACTGTTCCGTTTTCGTTTCCACATTTTTACCGATATGAAGCGAAATCGAAACCCGGAAGCGGATACGGACACGGATAGTGACGGAACGAATCGGAATGGCAGTACGGATACGGAAACGAAAGCGAAAAATTCCACAAAAACATAGTAGAGAATTACAATATACATGACCACAATAACAATATAGCCCATTCCACCTCTAAGGTGGACACGAAAATAGTGCTATGTTCACTGATATCACTAGAAAATTTTTCTCAAGTTTGTCAGCTAATGGCACATTACTTGTCTCCCATATCAGATCATCATGTCCTCATCCATATAATTATCATTGATATCCTATTGCTCCACCAACTACAAAGGTTTAGCACCCTAAAATTTGTATATTATTATTTGATGTTCATTTATGATTTTTTGAGATTTATTTTGGATTTTCTAGAGTTTATAAATACTATTTTGCATTTCTTATATTTATAAAATTAATTTATTTATAAAAAATTATGCTGAAAATAATTTTTCTAGGTTCAAAATATTCCAAAGTATTTTTGAGAATTTTTGTGGAATTTTTGAACTCTATTTAGTATTTTATATAAAACCATTTGTATTTATGAAATTATTTTAATTCGAAAATAAATATAAACTCTCTTCTCATTTTTGGGCCAAGCCCATTTCCCTTTCCGGCCCGTTTCCGTTTTTAGTTTCCGGTTTCACTTATACGGAATTTCCGTTTCCGTTTCCGCCGGAATTGGCTCTCCCATTTCCGTTTCCGACAAAAAATTTCCGTTTCCGTTTCCGTACCGATATTTTCCGTTTCCATTTCTGAAAAAGAGCTTCCGTTTCCGTTTTTCTTCGGAACGGTCGGGAACTTTCCGTTCCGTTTTCACCCCTACCCGCTAGTGGATAGTCTGACGCCTTTTCCGAAATAAATTCACACAATATCTTCTTTTAGTTTCAATTTATATCCAATATTATTCGTATCTGTATTCGAGAAATATTATTAGGATACGCAAAGCAGTATCTGCCATATTTGGTAGGATATTCGAAAGATATATGATAAATTAACAAAATGACTATCTGATAAAATATCAATATCCATATCCTCTGTGGTTTTCTAATCATTGACTAATTTATAATACGAATTTACATCTAATTCTTTTTATGTTGTTAAGAAGGATAGATAATTCTCTAATAGGTAATACAATTTGACATTTTCATTGTTAAAGTTACATCTTTCTTTATGTATGTAGTATCCATCAAATTATTCGTGATCGATTCCAATCTGATATGCAGCAGCCCTGCGCCCGTATTCCAAAAATTCATATTCGTATATGTATTCGGAATATTAGTATCTGATTCCGAATCTGGGGTAAAATATGGGCTAGGATACAGAAAAAGCAATATCCGCCCGTATCTGACCCATTCACTCCTATGTTGGAGTAGTACTTTGTTATGGTTTCTGCTTCGGTGGGACATTGGATTTTCTTTTCTATTTTGGCTTTCGTATTCTATTTTAAAAGACAATTGATCCGAAAACTAATTCCAGACATGACCATTTTTCTCTGCGCCATTGCAAATGACGTGGAGGTTAAACATCTCTGCACCAATGGTAATAATGTTGAGAAACCATCCTTGTTGGCAACCAAGAAGATGATGTATCACAGGGACTTATGCATTTTTTTTGCTACCCTCCCCCGTTGGTACCGAACTCTCTAAAGTGAACGACGATACGGCGCAGAGATGCGGATTCATAAGCACTACCACTGATGGGGCAGACGTATCCCGTGACACCATCGTTGGCGTGAAGGTCAGGTATATTATGACACGAACTAATGCCAACGACGCCAGGGCCCGAACATGAGCCTGTGCCATCCCCCCCCCCCTTCCCCTTCAAATCCACTCAAATCCCTTTGTTTTTGTGATGTATTTCATGTTGGAATCTCAAGAGAAGGTAATCACTCTCATACCCCCCCCCCCATAATTTTACTAATTAGATTTGCTTGCTTTAGTTAAATTTTGAGGAAATCCTAGTTTAGATATGACCTCCAAAATTTGGGTTTGGAGTGCACGAGAACTTGACTTTGGCTTGGATTTGGCGTTGTGAGAAGGTTAGCAATGTTTGATAGTTTGTGTTAGAGATATAGTCCTATTCCTTGTATGTTAGGGATAGAGTCCTATTCCTATTCCTTTTGCTTGCCCTCTTGTACATGTATATATATAGGCCCTTTGGCCTCATGATGAATACAAGCCCTATTCATAACATGGTATCAGAGCCAATCTAGGGTTCCTCTTCGTGGTGTTGCGCTTGCCCCATCGTCTCCCACTTGCCGTCGCTTTTTCTCTGCGACCGGTTCTGTCTTTGCTGCCGTGTACAGTTGCCGGCGCTTTTTCTCTGCGCCGAGCGCTGCTTCTGTGTGTGCGTCTCAGCAAGAACTCACGAGCAAGCAGGGAGCGCTCGTCTCCGGTGCTGGTTCTTTCCGGATCTGATCTGCGCCGACCTCCACTGGCCGACGCTAACGCGCCGACGCGTCGCCGATCTGATCTGGCCGACGCTCACGTGTTGCCGACGACGCGCCCCTGCCGCACGGCAGCTGCTTGCGGCAAGACCTCATTGCCGCTGAAGCCGTCTTCGGCCGCCGCGCTGACCGCGCGTGGACCGACTCGGCGCCTCTGCTCATCCGCCTCGAGCCACACGAGAAGATCCACGGCGGCGACTCGGCACTGCACGGGAACATCCTGTTCGTGCTCCAGTCCGTGCCGAACTCCAACGGCCTGGCAGCGGCGTCGGCAGCTGCAGAAGGCGAAGACGACGGCCGGGTCGTGGACTCCGCATCGTCCTCTTCGCACGCTCGGCATCCGAGCGCCCGTGACAAGACTGAAGCCTCTGTGTTGTGTGGCGGTTGAACAAAGTGCTTCACCTTTTTGCCTTGGTAACGTCCAGAACAAGGCTACAAGTCTCAAAGCAAGGATAAGGTTCAATTCCGTGAAACCCAGGTCACGTCCGTGAGCTTCAAATCTGATAGTCTCAATTATCAGATAGTAACCAAAAAAAAAAAAAAAAAAAAAAAAGTCTTCGTCTGCAGGTCTACTGATGTCTCCCTCAGTCTTGGCGGCGCCTCATTCTACTCCGTCGGTGGTGGCTACTCCAGTTTTGGCTACTGGGGGCGTAGGTCTTCACTGCACCTACTGCAACAAGAACGGACATGTGGAACAGTTCTGCTACAGGAAGAAGAAGGGCCTCGCTCGTCAAGTTAAACGTCCTTCTAAAGGCACTGGACTCTTGGGCACCTCACCTCAGCAGACTTCTGCATCTACTCAGGAAATTCTTATGCTACTGCGTCGCATGGCTGCCTCTACACAGACAGGTTCGGCTGGTTCTGCTACTCAGTCTTCCAGTGAGAGACCACCTTCCTCATCAGGTATCACACCATGGATTCTTGATTCTGGAGCTTCTTTTCATATGACATCAGATCCCACGAGTCTACATTCCATTAGTCCTCTTGTTGCTCCTACCACTGTGCAGACTGCAGATGGTACTTCTCTTTCTGTTGCAGGACGAGGCAATCTTTTGTCGTCCTCCTTTCATGTCCCTGCTGTTTCGTATGTTCCCAAACTGACCATGCAGCTCATATCCGCTGGCCAACTTACTGATCATGGCTGTCGGGTTATTCTTGATTCTGACTCTTGTTGTGTTCAGGATCGCCGCACGGGGGCTATAGTTGGGACTGGCCCTCGTCGCCATGATTCTCAACGTCTTTGGGAGCTTGACTGGCTTCATCTATCTTCCGCTGCTCCTGCCAGTCTTTTTGCTTCCTCTACCGCTTCAGCATCCGTTGCTTCTTCTACTGGGACTTTTGCTCAATGGCATCACCGTTTGGGCCATCTTTGTGGTTCGCGTCTTTCTTCTTTAGTTAAATGCGTGGGCTTTTAGGCTCTGTGTCCGGTGATACCTCTTTACATTGCATGGGTTGTAAGCTTGGCAAACAGCTACAACTCCCCTACCATTCCAGTGATTCTATATCACAACGTCCTTTTGATCTTGTTCATTCTGATGTTTGGGGTCCGGCTCCTTTTGTTTCCAAAGGGGGTCATCGATATTATATTCTTTTTATAGATGATTTCTCTCGCCACACTTGGATATATTTTATGTCCTCTCGTAGTGAGGTTTTATCCATCTATAAGACTTTTGCCACCATGATTCACACTCAGTTTGATTCTTCCATTCGTGTTCTTCGTGCTGACTCAGCAGGAGAGTATCTGTCAGGAGCTCTTCGAGCTTTTCTTGCTACACAGGGCACTCTTTCTCAGTTTTCTTGTCCTGGTGCTCATGCTCAGAATGGTGTGGCTGAGCGCAAGCATCGTCATCTTCTTGAGACAGCTCGCTCTTATGCTTGCTTCCGCTGCTCCACCTCACTTGGCCGAGGCCGTTTCCACTGCTACCTACTTGACCAATATCCAACCTTCTTACGCTCTGAAGGGTGGGATTCGATTGAGCGTCTTTGTGGCATGCCTCCAGATTATTCTGGACTTCGTCTTTTTGGGTGTGTGTGCTATGTTCTTCTTGCACCTCGTGAACGCACCAAGCTGACTGCTCAGTCTGTTGAGTGTGTTTTTCTGGGATACAGTGCTGAGCATAAGGGATATCGTTGTTGGGATCCTGTTGTCAGACGGATACTGATCTCACGAGATGTCACTTTTGATGAGTCTCGTCCCTTCTACCCTCGTTCTTCTTCCTCTCCTACTTCTCTTGTTGAGCCACTGTCTTTTCTGACTTTTCCTGACACTCCAGTTGTCATTTTTCCTTCACGATCGGTGTCTCCTTTAGCGCCGGTTTCTTCACCACCGTCCTCTCCTACACAGGGATCTTCAGATGTTGTTTCTCCCTATCCTCTCCACTACACTCGTCGTCCGCCAGCTGAGGACTCTTCTGATGTGCCATCTTCTTCTTCTGATGAGCCATCTTCTTCAGCGTCTCCTCCTCGTTATGCTCTTCGCGATCGACAGTCTATTCGGCCTCCTGAGCGTTTGCTTTTGTTGGTACAGCTCGCCGAGCCGACTTCTTACCGTGATGTCGTTATTCATCAGGAATGGCAGCATGCGATGGCGGAGGAGATTGCTGCCCTTGAGCGCACTGGCACATGGGATCTTGTTCCACTTCCTCCCCGTGTCCATCCCATTACTTGTAAATGGGTCTATAAGATTAAGACTCGCTCTGATGGTTCTCTTGAGCGCTACAAGGCTCGTCTTGTGGCGCGTGGTTTTCAGCAGGAGCATGGTCGTGATTATGATGAGACCTTTGCCCCTGTGGCTCACATGACCACTGTTCGCACTCTTCTTGATGTTGCCTCTGTTCGAGAGTGGTCCATCTCTCAGCTTGATGTCAAGAATGCCTTTCTTAATGGTGAGCTGCATGAGGAGGTCTATATGCAGCCACCACCGGGGTATTCTGTTCCTGAGGGCATGGTTTGTCGGCTTCGTCGCTCTCTTTATGGGCTCAAGCAAGCCCCTCGTGCTTGGTTTGAGCGTTTTTCTTCTGTGATCACTGCCGCTGGTTTTTCTGCCAGTACTCATGATCCTGCGCTCTTTGTTCACACCTCTTCTCGTGGTCGGACTCTTCTCCTTCTGTATGTTGATGACATGATCATTACTGGCGATGATTCTGAGTATATTGCCTTTGTAAAATCCCGTCTCAATGAGCAGTTTCTCATGTCTGATCTTGGTCCTCTCCGATACTTTCTTGGGATTGAGGTTTCTTCCACCTCTGAGGGCTTCTTTCTCTCCCAAGAGAAGTATATCCAGGATCTTCTTGATCGTGCCTCTCTCACTGATGAGCGTACAGCCGAGACTCCCATGGAGCTCAATGTTCATCTTCGACCTACTGATGGTGAGCCTCTTGAGGATCCTACTCGCTATCGCCATCTTGTTGGGAGTCTTGTTTATCTTGGTGTCACTCGTCCTGACATTTCTCATCCAGTTCATATCCTGAGTCAGTTCGTTTCTGCTCCCACTCAGCTCCACTATAGTCATCTTCTTCGTGTTCTACGATATCTTCGTGGAACCATCTCTCACCGTCTTTTCTTTCCGCGCTCCAGCTCTTTACAGCTCCAGGCATACTCTGATGCTACATGGGCTAGTGATCACTCTGATCGTCGGTCCCTTTCTGCTTACTGTGTTTTTCTTGGTGGTTCTCTCATTGCTTGGAAGACTAAGAAGCAAACAGCTGATTTCTCGTTAAGTCTTGGTGAGTTGCGAGCTATGGCTCTTTTGACAGCAGAGGTTACGTGGCTACGGTGGTTGCTTGAGGATTTTGGTGTTTCTGTTTCTACACCGACTCCTCTTTTATCTGACAGTACAGGGGCTATCAGCATTGCGCGAGATCCAGTGAAGCATGAACTCACCAAGCATATTGGTGTTGATGCTTCATATATGAGGTCACAGGTACAGGATAAGATTGTGGCTCTTCAGTATGTGCCTTCAGAGCTCCAGTTAGCAGATTTCTTCACGAAGACACAAACTAGAGCGTATCATAACTTCTTTCTCTCCAAACTCAGTGTTGTTGATCCACCATGAGTTTGAGGGGGGGTGTTAGAGATATAGTCCTATTCCTTGTATGTTAGGGATAGAGTCCTATTCCTATTCCTTTTGCTTGCCCTCTTGTACATGTATATATATAGGCCCTTTGGCCTCATGATGAATACAAACCCTATTCATAACAGTTTGATTGTCGCCTGTATTTAGAGTATTTGTTGTATATTTGGAATGCATGAGAACTATAATTGGGAGTTTCATGTACTTCGTGGACAAGCACCATGAAGCACAAGGGATGTTACTTGAAGGCAAAGTACAAGGTACAATTGTGCATGCCAAGATCAACAAGGAGAAGAGGAGAGCAATTGGGCAAAGCGGCATATGGTTCAATAAGGTTTCATGGATATACGAGGTCACCGAGAGTGGTGGCACCATTGTGGGTACAGAGCAGTATGGTGATGAGCCTACAAAGTGGTATCGGCGTCCAACCAGTGCTCCTGTTAGAAGACAAACTTGTTCCACCTATCGTGCTCACACATCACCATTGCCTGCTTTTGCTATAAGGTACATGTGGAGGCCCGTGTTGGCGAGGAATTTTCATTACAAACAGAGCATTGGTTGGGAGATTTGAACCATATCTTGATCCAGAACAATGGCCAGATTACAACAGAGCCATGTATGTCGTGGATAGCTCTCTACGTGTAAAGACAAGGTGTAGGCGCAAGTTCAAATGGTTCAAGAATGTCATGGACCGAGCCCAAGGTAGCAGTAGGCAGAGGAGAGGGGATGACCACTAGGGGTGCAAACGGAGCGGATATTTCCCGACCGATCCGATACCGTATTCGAAAAAAATCCGTACCGATGTTATCCGTATTCGTATTCGAAAAATCCGATGTAATATGGGTTAGGATATGGGAAGAGCAATATCCGATCCGTATCCGAAAAACCTCATGTAATATGGGTTAGGATATGGGAAGAGCAATATCCGATCCGATATCCGGTAAATATCCGACCTAATACCCGGTAAATATCCGACCCGATACCCGTGCAATATTGTTCATAATGTGTGTATTTGAATTACAATGCTTGCTAGCTGTATTTTAGATGTTGCATGTTGGTTATGTGCTATCTGATTAGGCAAGTTGTAATATAATGTGAAACATAGTCTTTGTTGTGAGCTTTGTGATATAATGTGAGCAAGTTGTAATATAATTGCACTACTTTACGAGCAAGCTCTTATAATTGCACTACAAAACACTTGATTGCAGTTGGAATTGTACTTGGTTGTATATTATTCTTATGTAGGGTATGCAATTATTATTGAATTTGAAACACTTACATGTCTTGAAAGTTACAATAAAGTTTTGTGTATGGTTGATTGATCCTAATATATGTGACATATATGGTTTCTGCTTTCACGCATTATCCGACTAACTATTCGTGACCGAGACTAACCGTATCCGGAATGACCTGTATTCGCTCCGTATTCGTGACCGAAGTAATCCGTATTCGTATTCGAATCCGGCACTGTCCGTATCCGATTATGTATCCGAGAAAAAAATTGGAATAGGATACGGGATGAACAAAATCCGTCCGTATCCGCTCCGTTTGCACCCCTAATGACCACTTCCTGGCCGATGAGATCCCTAACCGTTGTTTGGAGTGCAACCTAGAAGGCCATCATAAGAGGCATTGTCCTACACCCCTAGAGATCCCCTCCATGATTATCCACACATCCCTGAGCCTTAGTCACAATGCAAGAAAACACTCGATGTAATGGTCTAGGTTTCCCACAACAAGGGGAACCTAGGACATCAACACTTCCACTTTCCCTTGTATGCGTTAAGTACTTTATTTCCTATCTATACTACCACGCATGTATCGTTGCATCATTCTTAATCACCTTGTCTTCCTTGTAGACCGTAGATTGCAAGTTCACCGAGTGATTAGATCAACCGTATCTAGGATCTGCCCAGGTTTATGTAGCAACTCTATAGATCCACCTAGATGAGTTGCAGGAGGAGCTCAAGACCGAGAGGATCAACAACAACAACCTATATAGGCAAATGATTAGGGATAGGAACAACGAGGAGATAGTCCACCTTTACAGTGTCTACCACCTATACTGCTACTGTGCCAACCAAAGCTGCAATTGCACCTACCACTACTACAACAACCAGCTGCGTCCACACCATCCTAATGACTGGCACTCCATGTGGGTGCCCTATGATGTATCATTTTCACCTTAGGGCGTACGTGCGTAAGCCAAGTATATCTAAATCCACCATATTGTTTACTTTCCAAATGTCGCACATGTACCATAGTTGTATTTTCTGTGGTTAGTTCATGCTTATTGCATTGTGTATTGCAGTAGTAGCTGAGTAACATATGCACCACACGCCCATGTATCTCCCTATTTTTTCTTGATCTACATCCAACTAATGTTAGGTATAAACTATGTCCATTTCTTAATTATGTAACGTTTGCATACGCCACATGCCGACTATCTCCTTATATACTTGTGCACATAATTGGGGATATATTAAAGAACCATTAACTATTGTAATAAAAAACTAGTTCATCCATAAATGATCCATGAATCCTTCAAGAAAAGTGTTCTCTCAATTTGAGATGTCAACGCCAAAGCTCTTAGCATGGGATTTTGAAGGGTCTGTGCCAAAACTGATGGTGTTGACCTACGCTAACATGGCACCAACCTAGATATGTTGGCCTCGATGACTGATGTGGTAGAAAGCCTTTGCACCATAAGACGTGGGGTGGAGACATTAAACTCTCATGTCATTCGTGCCGGCACGTTAACAAGGGACATTCCTAGAATTAGTTTCCTAGGGAGGCTATTTTTGATAATAGAATTAAGAAAGGGCCAAAATAAGAACAAAAATACTAGGATGTGTGTAGACATGCGGCCAAGAGCAATGCAGCCAATGTGAAGGTGTGGATAAGTACGTACTAGAAGAGTAGGATTGCTTTATTAAAAGCTTATTGAGTAGACAATGGTTTTCCCTTGGTTTCAAAATACTTGGTATTATGAAAATATTTCTATCTTTTGATCTAATAATGTCATTTTAATACGATCAATCTAGACATTTCGAATAGAATATTACTGATTAAAGTTTATGAAGTTTGACCGATGTAAATCAAAGGATCTTATTATCATGGGGTCTTCAAAAGATGAGATTTATCCATATTAAAATTTTCCAATATATTATTGGTATAGGTAGACTAGTGTACATAAATTCATTCTCAAACTCTATCATATGGTAAGAACTTGCTTCCTTTATCTCCTCTGTGCTTTCAATGATATTAAGATCATCGACATAGACTGAGATGATGCATAATCCATTCTAGGATTTCATTATGAACACACAAGGACAGTTATCATTATTAAAATATCCCTTCTTCAGGAGGACTCACTAAGTCGGTTGTGGCAAATTCTCCCCGACTGCTTTAATTCGTATAGTGATCTCTACAGTTTGGTGGAATTTTTACTCTTTTAGGGACTCATATAAATTGACAACAATTGGCGTACCCTATTCTATTCTTTGGGCCTTAAGTCTCGTAAAGAAAAAGAGCCCATGAATAAAAACAAGGCACAAGACCCATTACCTGGTTACGACTTCAACCAGAATTAATTTTAGTCATGTGGAAATATCTCCAAACAATGTAAATAATATTGATCGGATAATATGCCCTAAAAATCATGATCTGATAGATACACGCTGGTCGGATAACCCTGACCAGCGTACATGTCGGACAAGGATAAGTTTACACCCCAACCTAGTTGAGGTTGTGGAAGAGGTTACCTCCGCATAAGGCTTGCATGTGAGAGACGATCTCTTTGATAGGTACAGACGGATATTTAGAAGTTGATCTCTATGAAGAGATGCCACTTTATTAAAAGACATCTTTTGACTAGAAGACACCTTTTCGCGGGAAGACACCTCTTAGAAGACGACAAACTGTCATCCCTTCGATGCTATAAATAAGAGGCTCCAGCAATGATTTAGAGAAGAGGGTGGAGATTAGAGAAGCTAATTAAGATTAGGCATTAGTGTTCTTAGTTTTCCACTTAAGTCTGTATTTTGTAAACCATTCGTGACTCAATAAAGAAGCAATCCCATTTTCTACTCCTTTCAATCTTTGTTTTATAGATAAAAGGCAACCCAAATTACATTCATAAGCTTGATCTAGGGACCTCTGGGTCTTGAACATCGACATAAATATATGTATCTGATGACCCATATAAATATACAATCACTACATCCGTAAACTGCATTGATGAGTTTAAGTTAGCTGTCATTGATGTCAAGTATTAGAACGATATTTCACTCATTACAGGAGAGTATGTTTCACCATTATTGATGTCGAGTCTCTGCGTTAACCCTTGTGTTAAAAGCCTCGTTTTATATATCACCACCTGGTTATTTTCATTTATCTTCCAGATGAAAACCCATTTTGATCCTACAGGGAACAATTTATGAGGTGCTCGATCAACAGGACCAAATACTTTCCTTTTATAGACCGAGTGCAGTTCTGCCACAATTGCTTCTTTTCATTTGACCCAATATGAGTGCTTCTGGTACTTTTCCATGGACTTTAGTTCTGGATTCAGCTCAAGTGTTTTAGCAATTTTAAGGAGAAATATATCAATAATTTTAGTTTTTCTTTTTTACAACTTTCGTAAATCCACATAATTAGTGAAAATATCTTGATTAATATCTTTCAACTCCTCATGATTTCCCACAACGATGGAGTCTAAGTGTTACGGCTTCCTAGAATCAAATTGTGCGCACAAATATTTGATGGGGTTATCATCTTCAGGATGGCTCACTTTAGGGATGCATGTACCATCTTCAAGATGTCTTACTTCAAGAATTTTCTCAACATCAGGTTGAGCTTCTTTCACTATCTTGAGTAGTGTTCAGACGCCTCTGTAGAATTGATGCCCGTGTACTTGGAGGCCTCCGACTCCTCCTGTCATGAGTGTAAGTTAAAGCTCCATTGGTTTTGGTGATTAGTTTTAATTTATGTCTAATGTTTATTTAATGTCAAATATAATTTTTAATGAGACTAACATGTTTGTTGAGCTTATTGTTAGTAGTCTTCAAATTTGGATGGAAAATTGAAAACCTAAGGTATGCACTCATATTCTTGCTTATTATCGTATTGCATAATTTGGATTCAAGTTAAAGTATGAATTCTTCCATTGTATTAACCTCGAAATGTGCATTATATTTCCAGTCCATATATATACATGGATGCACATATCTAGGGGAAGTTCATAATTTAACTTGATGTTTCTATTGTATTGATCCATGTCTTCTTGCCAAACATAAAGGATTCCTATCGAATATGTGCATATATTCCTATCGAATTGTAGTATACTCATGGTAATATAGAAGAAACTCCAATGCAATCAAGATTGAATATGTGCATATTGTTTCCAATCAAATTATATGTATGCACATATATATGGAGTTTGTTCTACAGTTGATAGTCTAAATAGGTATTGATCCCTTTCTATTCCACTTAAATATATTGGATCATTACTTGAAATCGTCAAGATAAGTATATGAAACTTGTATAGTTAATATATACTCATATCAATTTAAATAAAAATTTAAATTGGGATCGATTGTCTTTTCATCATCATAGAACACCTCATTATGTGTTGATGGTGTTCCTTTGATCGATTAAGAAAATCGATAAGTTCTTGAGTATAATGAAGCATTAGTTGCATCAATGTACTCAAGACACATTTATTCATTCAAATTGGTTTGGTTTGTACTCAATCTATCTTGGGGCATCCATTATGTGTTAATGGAGTGCAAATAATGATTAAGACAACCATGTTTGTTGGACTAACAATCTTCTATGTGCTATGAAGTAGGTTAAGTCCGGAGGGTTGAGATGAAGAATTGGGACAAGGATGCCATCATGTGTTGATGAGCATCAAGAGGAGATCCCAAAGAGAATAAAGAAGAAAAGAAGAGCTAGAGAAGGTTCATCGTGAGTTGATGAATAGGAAGAGAAGATGGATTGCGATCTCGGGAGAGAAGAAAATGATTGAAGATTTTTAAAGCCCCAAAGGGGATCATGTGCGGCAATGTATAACTAGATAGGTGTCAAGTTTAGATTGTTGTACTATTAAGAGAAGTCGAGTTCTTTTGCTTGAGCTTCATCATGTGTTGATGGACTCAATCTGATTCACTCAAGCTTAACTCTTTGTTGGTTTTTGCATGGAGCTAACCATTTGGCATGTGTTGCAAATGGGTAAAGCTCATGCATTGGCTTTTGCATGATGCTTTGATTTGCATATGTTGCATATAGGTGAAGCTCATCCTTACTTCTTATTAAATCTTATTTGAATTGGTGTCTGCATGGAACTATGCATTTGCATGTGCTGCAAAAAGAAGATAGCTCATGCACTTTGGTTTAATTGGTGGTTGCTTGGCGTTAGAGATTTGTGTGTGTTGCAAATAGAGAGCTCATGCATTTGAGTTCAAATTTTGTATTGCTTAGAGCTAAGTTTTGCATGTGTTGCAAAAGGAGAGAGCTCAAGCAATTTGGATTTTAATAGTTGCATGGTGCTAGAGATTTACATGTGTTGCAAATAGAGAGCTCATGCACTAGAGTTTAATTTGTGGTATGCAAGGAGATAAGATTTGCATGTGTTGTAAAAAGAGAGCTCGTGCATTTGAGTTTGTTTGGATGTTGCATGCAGCTATGGATTTGCATATATTACAAAAAAGAGACAGCTCATGCATTGTGGTTGATTTGTTATTTGTGAATGTGTTTTGCAAATAAGCGGGAGGTTATAGGTTTCGAACCTAAAGCATGTGAAAATAGCTTGCAATCGTGTTTTGCAAGTTGATTTGATCTCATGTCACTAGTACAGAAAACCTTTTTACAGACGATTCACAAACATCATCACAGACGGTTTTGTGAATCATCAGTAAAAATGGGCCAGTGATGAAAAGAGATCATCAAAGACGGTTTTTTGACCCGTCTGTGAAAATAGAAATCACAGACGGTTTCTACTTAGAACCGTTTGTATTATGTTACACATCATAGACGTTTTCTAATTAGAAATGCCTGTGATGTTGTAGTATCACATATGATTCTAGTTAAGAACCATCTGTATTGTGATACACATCACAGACGGTTTCAATTAGAAGCATTTGTGATGTTACAGTATCACAAACGATTCTAGTAAAGAACCGTCTGTGAACCCATTTTTTCCCGACACCTCCAGTAGAACTTCCATCATTATTATCTATTGTTCAAAAATTTTATCTGCTTAGATATTTCTACAATGATATTTATAAGGCACAACCAGTTATAGATTTTGTAATTGAATATCTAAACATCATAGATGCATGGAGGCAACAGCTTGGCTGATCAAAATCGTCTTAAAATATGAACATTTGTATCACTTACAACTCCCTTTTTATTATAATATTGATGGTTTCTAAGGCAAAATCCATTTCATTTCATAGTTCGTCTTGAACGATGTCATGCTCTAATTTATCGCTATCACTTTATCCTCATCGCCGATTGAGAATACCTTTGGCAACCATTCTTCTTGACCTATAGAGTTGATTAAGTCATTGTATGGAGATACACCATCTGTGATGTACACTAATATCATAGACGGTTTTAATATAAAATGGTTTGTGATATCTACAGGAGTCATCATAGACAGTTTTGTAATAAAACCGTGTGTATTGGTGTACATCACAGACGGTTGTAATGTAAAACCATTTGTGATATAGTCACTAATGGTTGCACTATAGAACCGTCAGTGATGTTCCTCATTACAGACTATTTTTTAAAACCGTCTGTGATGGGATATCTAATATAAGCCATTGTGTAGTAGTGTGTTGATCATCATATGGCTAAGAGGATTGAACTAATAGGTTTTTGGTATATTTGCAAATAAATTGGATTTTAATGTGATTTTTTGGAGCATGTGAATAGGGTTTGCAAATGTGTTTTGCAAATTGACTTGATCACATGTTGATCATCACATGGCTCAAAGAATCAATCCTTTTTGGTGTTAGATTTGAAAAGAAAAGTTTTTGTGTGAAACTTGACTTTTGCCTGGGAGCCGGAGCTACTGTAGGCTTAATGCTAGTACCGCCTTATGGGAGTCGGTATTACCACTCTGTCGGTACTACCACTCGTTTGAGCAGTAGCTATTTTCTAGAGAATGTGATTTTAAAAAAAATAGTGAGGTCGGTACTACTTCTGTGTTAAAGCTGGTACTACCGAAGATCGGTAGTACCGCCCATTAGTGCGGTAGTTAATTTCCAGAGAACATGTGTTGCTCTGATTTCTTAAGGCTAGTGCTACCGGAGAGTTGGGCGGTACCACCACATAATGAACGTCGGTAGTTCTGGGGTGCTATTGGCTAGTACCCGGCTAAGTTTTTTTTAGAATTACCTCCAAACGGCTCTTTTTCTTGTGAAGGCTATAAAAGGAAGCCTTGGGGGGGCAAGTGCTGGTTGCTAGTGCTCTTGGGTGTTTTTGTGAGTGAAGCGCATGTGTTGCCTTCCTCCATTTGATTCTTGAGCTAAGAGTGAGCTCTAATTGCATGTGTTGCAATTAGGAGTGGGTTGAGAGCATTATTGTGCATGTGTTGGTTGCACTTCAGGAGGATCCTAGTTCATGTGTTGCACTTAGAAGGTCACCGTAGTGCATGTGTTTCACTAGGTGAAGCTCAAGCGGAGTGCTTGGCTTGTTACTCTTGGAGGTTGCCTCCGCCTAAATAGCATAGAGCATCGTGCGCAGGAGCTTCTCAACAGAGGTTGTGAGAAGCCCGACAAAGTTTCTGAAGGTCGGAGCTCGCCTACCTGAAGGGGTAAAGTAGCTACCACTGTGGATTCGAGGTGGGTGCTCAAGTGTGGAGCCGGCCTATCATGTTTGGGCTTACCTCAACGTGGATTAGGGGAGACCGGCAAATCTCCGAGACCACGGGAAAAAGTTCAGTGTGTCTCTTGTGCTCTTTTATATTCTTGCTATTCTTATTCATATTGTTGCTTAATTGTGTTTAGAATTGCAATATCTTGTGTAGAGACTTAATTAGTTAGAGCACTTAGTAAGTGTAACATTCTAATTTTTATTTTTCATGCATTTATTGTGCATTTGAATTTTGAGAATTTTCTAAAATTTATTTGGGGTTTATTTGGAATTAATTTGAATTAAGTCTTCTATTTGAATTAATTAAATATTTGAAAAGTTTATATGAAAGTTTTGTTGAAAATGGTTTATTTGAGTTCAAAATGTTTCAAAATATTTTCTAGAATTTTCTGGAATTTTTCTGATATTTTTTTACTATTTTTCTTAACTTAATCTATTTTCTAGAAAATTTTTAATTAAGAAAAATCAGTAAATAGCTTTTAAGATGTGTGGGACAAAAACCTATTGGGCCCAGCCCACTCCAACCCATGCCATCCCACCGCGCTCGCAACCCTAAAATCCTAAAATAAGGACCATCGGGTTTTGATCCAACGGTTAAGATCGTGACGCGTTGCGCATGTCTGCAAGTCATCATATCTACTCTGCATGGAAGCTCACGATTTGGCCACATCATCATCATCTCTTAGCAGAACTCGGGCTCCACCGTCTCCACACGAATCATGTCTTTCGAGCCGCTTTAAATAAAGCCATTGTGCGCACAAATTTCATCACCTCGCGCAGATCGTTTTGCCCTAGGTTTCCACGCTCAAGACGCCGTCGTTTGTCACAGATTTCTCACCGGAGTTGCAAAGGGTTGCCATAGTTTTTCTTGGATTCCGTCGCCGCCAAGGTGTCTCCGCCGCGCTTGAGCTCGGTTTGGAGGTCGTCAAATTCCGCCACGTTGGATTCATCACCTGAGCTTGTCGGAGAAGCCCCAGACTGCCATCAACATAGTCATCATTTCCCAGTCCGGCAAGCCCTCACCATCGTGTGCCATTGCCCCTTCGCGAGCTTCCACGACCATCAAATCAACATCGAATGGCCCAGTTGAGACCACGTGTCACGAATCTGTGCCATCGCTTTCGTTGTAGATTGAACCAATCTCAACCGTTAGATTTGGAATCAATGATCCATATTGAGCCACGTGGCACATGTGTTACTTTGCCACATGTCCTCACCGTAGCCACTGATCCGAGCAATCTCAACCGTTGATTTCAAAACGTGCGGCTGAGATCTCATCGTGCGTTAAGAGAATAGCGTGACGCCACGTGTACGCACGAAAGTCAAGGAATCGCAGCGACACGGGTCTAGATGATGTCATTCATGACGTTAGTGATGACATCACGGTTGCTGGACCTGTCAGAGGCAAGATGCTGTGAGCCGAGTCCACAGTGGACTTACGTAGACTCGTGGACCCAGTCATGGATTGTGGCCCCACATGTCAGTCTAATACAAATTTTTTAGAAAAGTAATTATTTAATTTAATTGGTTTATGACATCAGCAGTGATATCATAATTAGGGTTTTTCCATTGAAAATTATTTTGGTTGGAAATTTGAAATAACAGTAACACGTGTCATCACGTGATTGGGCCATGTGTCACCATGATGTCAGCATGACGTCATATTTACATTTCCAGAAAAATATTTTGGCCAAAAATCCTTTTCGATGCTGACGTCAGCATGACATCATAAATGCTATTTCTTAGCAGAAAAATAATTCAATAAATTAAATTTATTCATTTTATTCTATTTTCAAACTTTAAATAGTTCGTTCTTGCTCGTACAAACTTCGATTGAGGTGATTCTAGAGCCTAAAAATTTGTAAAATTATGCTCTATTTAATGGGGAATTTTATTTAATTTTTGGAGTTAATTTTGCTCTCTATTTTTTGTATTTTTGTTTATTTATTCATTATGCGTAAACATTAAAGTGCCCGAGTGTTTTGTAACATCCCAATTTTTTGCTTTTATAGTATTTAATGTGTATTTGGAATTTTTGAATTTTTTTGGAATTTATTTGGAATTAATTCGAATTAAGTCATTTATTGGATTATTTAAATATTTGAAAATTTCCTATAAAGTTTTGTTGGAAATATTTTATTTGAGTTCAAAAAGTCTCAGAAGATTTTCCAGAATTTTTCTAGTATTGTTGCTATTTTTTATCGAATTAATTGAATTATTAGTATTATTTCTAATTGGAAATTCATAGAAAAATCGAAAACCCTAATGGATCGGGCTGAAGCCCATTAGCCCAGCCCAACCCGCGCTGGAACCCGCCCTAAACCCTAGCCCTTTTGGTCGAACCGTTAGATCTTGATCCGACGGCTAAGAGTGAGCCGCGTAGCGCTCTCGCGAGAGCCGTCGATGGAGGGACACGTCTAGGGCGAGGATGGAGCCATGTCGGTCTCGCTGTATCGAGGGAGGATTCTGCCGTCGCAACGGCCGCGCCATGATTTCCAGGCCGTTCACGGACGCCAAGTCAGTATAAATGCGCCCGAGTTCACTGCGTCGAGCCGTACACGAAACCCTAGATCCCAGCGCCAGAGCTGCCGCCACGCGACCGCAATTGCTTGCCGGAGAACGATCTTGCGCCGCCTTGGATTTGGTTCGATTGCGCAGCCGTCTTCCGCCTCGTGGAACCCATGTCTGGACTTGCCGCGACGAAGCACAACTGAAGAGATATTTCACTTCGCTGGGGAAGCTGCCAAATGATGCGCCGTGTGTCTTCGTCTCCGATTCCGACCGAGAACCTCACCGCGCCATCGCTGGACCTTCGCGAAGCCCTCCAGCTGTCGAATCTTCATCGGAGCGCTCAGGTAAGGCCACGTGTTTCAATCCGTGTCGTAGCTTCATCATTGTTTAACCGTAGGATTGATTTAGATCCAAACCATTAGATCTAGATCCAATGGCGCAATTTGTGCCACATAGGGCGTCACCGATGTGTTGCACGGATTAGATTCCTGTCATCCGATCTGTAGATGTGCGATTATGATTGGAACTCGTGGGCGTACGAATAGCTCACCACGTAATCGTGCTGTAGCGTAGATAGACTTAATCTAGACTGTTGATTTGGGATTGATCGGCGAGGATTGAATTGTATAGTTGGGTTGGGTTGATTCGAAGCCATTAGATCTGAGATGAACAGGTAAGATTGTGCCACGTAGAGCTGACATTGTGTCAACTAGATTGATTCGTGGCCATCCGATTTAGATCCAAAGGTCTAAATTGAGCCACGTTGCGTATCTCGCCGAATGAACTAGATTGGATCTCAACCGTTGGATTCGGAGTACGATCTAGATTGGATCTTGTAGCGCTAAGCTAGAGCTATTCATGGCCGTTCGATGTAGATCAGTAGGTTCAGAATGCGCCATGTCGATCAGTCTTTGTGTAGCGCTCGGGTTAGATCTCCACCGTAGGTTTACAAACGTGCGACCTAGATCAGTCCGTGTAGTTGCTAACTTAGCCAAACCCTAGCCGTTGGATCTGGAGCGTGAGGTTTAGATCAAGCCATGTGTAGAGCACTGGGACATGCCACATTGCGTCTAAATCGTTGCGGATCGATTCAATCTCGTCCGTTCAATTTTGAACACATAGGTAAGATTGCACCGTAGCATCGGCCAATCAAGAGTCGACGTGTGTAGGCGAGGGAACTGAAGCGCCGCTAGCCAGCGCTGGACGCAATGACGTCAGTGATGATGTCATGCTGACGTCATCAATGGGACCCGCATGTCAGCTAAGAGAGTCGTGGGTGCTGACGTCAGCAGTGGGGTCCACTTGTCAGTGAGACCGAGCCGCGTGGACTGGGTCCACCGTGGACCAGAGCCGTGAGGTGGACCAAGTCCATAGACCGAAATAACGTGGCAGCATCGTAGAGTGCCACGTGTCCAGTGACGCAAGCGTGACGCAATAAATCAATTTTTTAGTAGAAAAATAATTCATTTAATTTGGTTTATTCTTTTTAACGTACTTTCAAACTTTAAATTACTCGTTCTTGCTCATACGAACTCCAATTAAGGTGATTCTAGAACCTAAAATTTTGTAAAATTGTGCTCTATTTAATGGTGAATTTTACTTGATTTTTGGATTTATTTTGCTCTCTATTTTTAGTATTTATTTGTTTATTTATCTATTTTGTATAGACGTTGAACTACCTGAAGGCTTTGAAGGAGAAGTGTTGACTCAAGAAGAGTGTTTAGAGCATAATCAAGAGCTTTTTGAAGGCAAGTTGTGCTTTGACCATGTTGATCCCACTTTTAAAGTTTATGTTGTTTCAATGTTATTGCATGCTAGTTTAAATTAAAATGATTTTCGTTAATTTGGGAATAGTTAAACAACCTATTTGAATTATGCCACCTTGTCTGTATTAATTGTATGCCATGATTCATTTGTCACCCTAGATTATGAAATAATAGTTGGACACTACCAATTTGCCAACATGGGATAACTAGACCGTAAATAGTTCGCTTAGCCATGCATCGTGTTATTGATATAATTTTGAAATGTCAAAATTAATCTTGACTTAACAAGATATGGAACATATTTATGAAAATATGACATGTGTTGTTGATGATGTTAATGGCACGTGGTACATGGTAATTAACTGGGGCGATAAAATGATTTAGACTGAGGCAAGTGGCAAGAGATGTTTATTTGTGGGCCAGGTGTGGCACTTGAGCAGTCGCATTTGGTTTTGTTGATTTGAATATTTGTGAATTCTTCTGGAAGTCTTGCGTTGGTCAATTAAGGACTTAACCTTGCAAGAATTTGAACTGAGTCTAACATACAACCACATGTCTGGAATGGGATAGACCTAGCGGATTAGTTTGTGATGTCCCGGGTGTATGGGTAGTCTCACATGGCGCAAGAGGGGGGCCTTGAGTGTGGTAACCAGTTCATTCAATGTTGAAACCTTAGCGGGCAGTACTAGGTCTAAAGGGAGTATTGTAAAGGCTTTGTTACGGTCACTCATCTTGGTGGTGTTTGATTGTATCTTGTGGGTAAAGTGTATACCCTCTGTAGAGTGTCAAAACTATTCGAATAGCGTGTCCGCGGTATTGGACAATGCTCGGGGAATATAGTCAAGGGTTAGACTTTCTTAAAATGAACTTGGGATGGTGAACCTTATGGTATGCAAATGTGGAAAATTGATTGAGGATGATAAATGCTTTACTTGAGAAATAATTGTGAAAGTTATTATTGTTATTATTGTTTTACTACTTTTCAATCTATTAGGGTTATTTGTGAATGCTGCTTTACTGCAAAACAACCATTCAGCCCGTTATTTGGAATAAGCCATGCATATAGTAATAGCTTGCATCCTGTACACAACTTGTTGAGTGCTTTATGTACTCACCCCTTGCAACAATACAAAAATCAGCTGAAGAGGAATCAACGCCAGCTTTGGAGGAGGAGTACCAGGAGGAGCCGACGAATTAGGACACGAGTCTAGTCAGTTGCCTATGGCATATTGATTAGTCATCACGAGTTCTATTATTTTTTCGCTGCAGATTTCTTTATTTGAGACTTTGCCCTGCGAGACGTATTATTGTAAGTTGACCATAAGGCTGACTCAACAGATTATATTAATAATTGAAGTTTTATTTATATTTTCGCTATGTATGATTGTGATATTCATCTATGTTGAGACGGTGTGCACTAGCGTGATCCTGGACTAGTGTGTAATACATCGAGAGTCCGGGTTTGCACATTCGGGTCCCAACAGGTTTCGAGGGTGAAGTGCTAGTTCAAGAGCAAGGTCTAGAGTAGGAGCAAGAGCTTTTTCAAGGCAAGTTGTGTTTTGATTATGTTGATCCCATGTTTCAAAATCTACATTGTTTCAAATTATTGCATACTAATTTAAATTAAAATGATTTCAATTAATTTGGGATTAGTTAATCAACCCAATTGATTTATATCCACCTTGTCATTATTATTTGTATGCCATGTTCATTTGTTACCTTAGGATTATTGTTTATTAGTTGGTTGCTATTAAATTGCCAACATGGGTTGCTAGATCGTGACTAGTATGCTTAGACAAGCAATGTGTTATTGATATCATTTTAGATATACAAATTTAATATTGATTAATGGAATTTGCAACGTGTTTCTAAGATGGTGTGCCACGTGTTGCCACATGATGATGATATGTAGAGGCCTATGTTGTTCTACGTGGATGTTGAATTGTTGTTGGCATGTATTGCACAATAATCAACTAGGGTAAAAAATGATTTAGATTGGGACAAGTGGCAAGAGGCTGTGTGCCATAGTGGGCCTGTGTGGTAATGGGCTGATGAGTGTTGTGAGGGATGTGTGCCAAATGTTGAGAGTTAGAAGTCTTGCCTTGGTCAATTAAGGACTTAACCTTGCAAGCCTTTGAACCGGACCAAATATACAACCACATGTCTAGAATAGGACAGACCTAGCTGACTAATTTGTGATATCTAGATTTTGGTACTGTCATGGTGGTGTGGGTTCCGGGTGTATGGGTAGACTCAAATGGCGCAAGCAGGGGGCCCTGAGTGTGGTAACCAGTTCCTTCAGTGTTGAAACCTCAGCGGACAGTACTGGGTTTAGATAGTAAAGGCTTCATTATAGTCATTCGCCTTTGTGGTGAGTTAATTATATCTTGTGGGCAAAGTGTATAACCTTTGCAAGGTGTCAAACCTATTTGAATAGCCATGTTTGCGGTACTGGACAATGCTCGGGAATTACAGTCAAGGGATAGATTTTTAAAAATAAACCTAGGAATGGGAGGCTGTGTGCCACTTGAAGTAATGAATTTAGTTTAGGTTGTGTGCCAGTGAATCTTTGACAAATAAATGATGAAGTTGCTTAGTGATAATTTGTGGTTTACAATCATTTCAATTTTTACATGTTAATCATTGTAAATGTTGCTTATTGCAAAATAACCACTCCAGCCATTCAATTGGAATAAGCCATGTAGTTAATAGACTTGCATTCTCTACATGACTTGCTGAGTGCTTTATATACTAACCCCCTGCAACAATTCAGACACCAGTTGAGGAGGAGTACCAGGAGGAGCCGAACAATTAGGTACAAGCCAAGTCAGTTGTTTGTGGCATATTGATGGGTTACTACGAGTTATTAATTCCGTTGCAATTTTCTTATTTATGAGTCTTTGCCTGCGTCGCATATTATTGTAAGTTGACCAAATAGGTTATATTAATAGATGATGTCTTTATTTATTATTCTGCAGTGTATGATTGTGATATTTCATCTGTTTTGAGACTGTGTGCACTAGCATGATCCTGGACTAGTGCTGAATACACAGAGGGTCTGATGTTGCACATTCAAGTGGTCTGAATTTGCACATTTGAGTCCCAACAGTTAGCCTAGAATATTTAGGCCTTAATTATCAAAACCTTAGTTTATCGCTTCGGCATTATTATTTGTTAAGGTTTTGATATAGGGGTACTTAGGAGATTAGCAATTAATCATAGAGAATTTTTAAAGCCGCATATTCACCCCCCCCCTCTCTAGTCGGCATCCTCGACCCTACAATGAGGGGTAAAAGTGGATTCAATATCCTTCTGGGTATTTTCACTCTTTTTGGTGTGTTTATTACGGGTTTATGAGATCTTCACTCTTTAATGATCAGTGGAGGCATCTGGCAGATTATTAGCTATTTGTTGTAGATTTATTATCCTTTGAATTTCCATTTCGGATTCTTTAGTGCATGGATCAAAGGACTAAATACCAGTGATATTCCAATCTATGTCTCAATACCCTTTAGTGTGTTACTTTCCCCCCTAATGTCGGAAAATTGTCATCATCAAAAGTATCATCAATGTACCAAGTCATATACAGATCCATATCATAGGCTCTAGGTATTTAATAATTGACGAAAATTCATAACCTATATCGATTCCCAACATCCGGTGAGGGCCCATGGTTATATGTTGTGGTGGTGAGATTGGTACGTATGCAGCACAACTAAATTTTTATAGATAGGAAATACTTGGTTATTTCCTATGCACTATCTGCAAAGGGGAAATTTCATGGTATGCAGTTGGTCTGAGTTGAATTAATACAACAGCGTACAACACTGCATGATCCCAACAACTCGTATATAACCTACCATTCTGCGAGTGGTCGAGCAAAAAGTTTATTCTAGTTAATGACTTTGCAAGGCTATGTTGTTTGTGGACATAAGGTATTGAATGCTCTACATTAATGCCCAGAGCCAAACAATACTCATTGAATGCTTTCGAGGTAAACTCGCTAGCATTATCCATTCGGATAGACTTTGATCATTTTATCTGTAAAGGAGGCACTTAATTTAATAATTTGAGCAATTAATTTAGCAAAAGTATGGTTCTGAGTGGATTAGAGGCATACATAGAACCATCTAGTAGAAGCATCTATCAGTATCATAAAGTACCTGAAGGGGCCCGAGAAGGGCTGGATATGTCCATAAATATCACATTGAATTGTCACCAGAAAATTCGGTGATTCTTCCCTAACTTTTAATAATAGGATCTAATTATGAGCTTCTCTTTAGCACAAGCTATCCAGCCCATAATTAGACCCTCTTATCTAAAAGTTAGGGAAGAATCACTTAATATCCTGGAGAGAATTCAAGGCGATATTTATGGACCTATCCAGCCCATGTTGTGCCCCTTCAAGTACTTTATGGTACTGATAGATGCTTCTACTAGATGGTCCCATGTATACCTCGTATCCACTAGGAACCATACTTTTGCTAAATTAATTGCCTAAATTATTAAATTAAGAGCCCCCTTTCCAGATGAAATGATTAAATCTATTTGAATAGCCATTGCTGGTGGGTTTACCTCCTGTGGAATACGTGGACCCTGGGTATCTACACGGCGGGCCGCAAAGACCAGCCAAAAGAGGATGGGCCGAACCAGTGGCCCAAGGACAGACGCTATCCGGGCTATCTTCGCCGTATCCAACAAGGAGTAGTAGAAGATAGCAACCGATCCTCATTAGGAAAGATATGATTGTAACCCCAGAAGCTAGCATTGCTTGCGGGAAGGGTTAGGGATAGAACCTATCCCGTAATTAACGGGGATTCCCCCCTTGTAACCAACTCGGACTCTCCGCCCCCTCCTTTTATAAGGGGGAGCGGGGGTCCCTAGAAGGACACAGCAGAGATACTAGACATACAGTACGTAAGATACATACATCTCATAATCCCAGAACACAGGACTAGGGTATTACCTCCACCGTCGAGGGCCTGAACATGTCTAATCCCCTGTCTTATGTTACCATCGAGTTTAGGTCCAACGCATAGCCCCATATAAATTATTGCCGACAACAAACGTCAACACCTCCAAAGCATTCAATGATTGTTGTCTGGCTCTAGGCATTGATGTAAAGCATTCAGTACCTCATGTTCACAAATAAGATGGCCTTCCAAAATCATTAAAATTATAAGAATAAAACTTATTCTCGGCCACTCACAGAATGGTAGGTTATCCACGAGCTGTTGGGGCTATGCAGTGCTGTATGCAGCTATATTAATTCAGCTCAGACCAACTACATACCATGAAATTTCTCCTTTACAGATAGTGCGTGGGAAATAACCAAATATTTCCCATCTGCAAAAATTTAGCTGTCGTATGCGTGACAATCTCACCACCACAGCGTAACTATGGGCCCTCATCGAATGTTGGAGATCTATGTAGATTATGAATCTTCCTGGATTATTAAATTCCTAGAGCCTATGATATGGTATCTATATATGGCTCGGTATGCTGATTGTACTTTTGATGAGGATAATTTTCCAGCATTCGTGGAAAAGTAACACACTAAAGGATATCAAGAGCTATATTGGAATATCACGGGCATTCAATTCTTAGACCCATGCACTAAAGAATCCAAGCTTGAAGCTTGAAGGATTATAAATCTTCAACAAATAGCTAACAATCTGCCCAATGCCTTCATTGATCATAAGGGAGTGATAAAATTTCATATATGTGCAGTAAATGCACCAAAAAGAGTAAAATACCCTAGAAGGATATTCAATCTACTCTTACCCTTCATGGTAAAAAGATGGGAGACCTCTAGGAGCACAGGACTCAATTCTACGGTGACATTCATAGAAACAGATAATAGAACAAGTGAGAACACTACCCAAAATAGTGAAGAAGCTCAATCTAACATTGAGAAAATCCCTAAAATGAGCTAATCCTAAAGATGGTAACCCCGGCAAATATTTGCACGTATAATCTAATGTTGGAAAGTCAAAACACTCAGACTCTATCGTTGTGGGGAATCACGAGGAGCTTGAAGAATTCAATGAAGTGATTTGCACTAATTATGTGGATTCAGGAGTGTCACATATTTTGCCTCAAAGATTGCTAAAACTCTTGACCTGGAACCAGAGCCAAAGTCCATGACAGAGTGTCAGAAGCTCTCGATTGGGTCAAAGGAAAGAAGCAATTGAGGCATAATTGCTCGCTTAACAGAAGAGAAGTATTCGGTCTTATTAATTAAACACATCATAAAGTTTTCCTTGTATGATCAAAATGGGTTTTCATTTGGAAGAGAAATGAAAACAACCTGGCATCGATTATGATGAAACTTACTCTCTTGTAATTGGTGGAATAACATTTCGATATTTAATATCAATGGCATCTGGCTTAAACTTATCAATGCAGTTGATGGATATAGTAGTCGTATATTTATATGGGTAACTATATGCAGATACTTATGAGAGTCTTTGAAGGAGTAAAAATTCCGATCCTAATAAAAGTAATCACAATATGTATAGCGTCAAACTATAGAGGTCGCCATATGGATTAAAATAAAATTAAAACAATCGGGGGAGAATGTGATGCAACCAAATTAGTGAGTTCTTCCTGAAAAAGGGATACTCCAATAATGTGATTGTCCCTGTGTTTCATAGAAAAGTCCTAGAGTGAATTTTGTATCATCTCAGTCTATGTCGATGATCTGAATATCATCAAAAACCTCGCAGAAGATAAAGGAAGCAAGTTCTTACCTTATGATGAAGTTTGAGATAAAAGATCTGGATAAAACCAAATATTGCTTAGGCCTATGGCTAGAGCATTTTCCATAAGGAATCTTTATACACTAGTCTACATATACCAAAAAGGTATTAGAAAAATTTAATATGGATAAATCTCATCATTTTAATACCTCCATGGTAGTAAGATCCCTTGAAGTGGATACAAACATTTTCAGACTAAGGATGGAAAATGAGGAAGTCTTAGAAACTGAAGTCACATATTTGAGCACCATTGCAGCACGTATGTATCTTGCGAATTGCATAAAGCCTGATATTGCATTCACAGTAAATTTGCTAACTAGACAATGCAGCTCCAACAAGAAGATGTTAGGTTGTTGTCAAGACTTTACTCAGATACCTTAAAGATACACAAGATATTGGCTTATTTTACTGGAAGGACCAAGTCTTGACCATGGTAGGATATATGAATGTTTGCTATCTGTCTGATCCCTACAGTGACAAATCTCATATTGGGTTTGTGTTTCTCTGTGGTGGTATAGCCATTTCTTGGTGGTCTATTAAACAAATCTTGGTAGATATCTCTACCAACTACTCAGAGATAATAGCATTATATGAAGTCACGTGAATATGTTTGGCTAAAATGTGTGATTGGACATATCCAGAAGTCATGTGGCATTAACACCGTCGATATCCCACAATTATCTATAAAGATAATGTTGCTTTTGTTGCCCAAGTGCAAATAGGTTACATAAAGAGCAATACCACGAAGCATATTTGCCCCTAAACTTTTGTATCCTCATAAACTCCAGAAGAATGATGAGGTAAAGATCCTGCAAACTAAGTCCTGTGAAAATCTAGCAGATTAATTCACTAAGTCTTTATCAACATCTAGTTTTCAAAGGTGTGCTCGTGGTATTGGAATAAGACGACTTAGAGATATGCAGAGTTCAATGAAGTACATCTCCGAATCATAACCCTTAGAATGATCTTGAAGATACTATAGTCCAAAAGATTAAAAGTTGCAATCTTTTTTCCCTTAATGAGTTTTCCACATAAAGGTTTTTAACGAGGCAAATGTACTCTTTTCTCCATCTCTCTTTTTTCACTATTTTTTTTGGAGTTTTTAATTAGGCATATGCATTACGCAGTATTCACCCAAAGAAAATGTTGAGATATAATTGAATTCTATCTCTCTGTGGGCGAATCCGAATGTAACAAAGAGCATAGAGTTTTGCTTCCTTATATCATGTGTATTCTTCGTTATTATTGTGACTATTTTACATTGTGATTGATCTACGACATTCATCGTTGTCCCTATATCATGTGTATTCTTTGTTATTATTACGACTATTTTACACTGAGGCCCTGTTTGGAAGCAAAGTTTTTCAATACCATGGTATTACAAAGCCATGGCTTAGAAATTGTTTTGGCATAAATACCATAGTTTCACCTACCACCATTGAAACCATGGTTTTTCTTGGAACTACAAACTGTTTGGCTACAAAGTCTTTTGCATCGTATTTTCAAAGTATTGACACCCCACTCTCTACACCAGCACCAAAAGCTCAAAACTCCACTTTGAGTGGAGTTTTCAATACTCCAAAAATACCATGGTATTGGCAATACCATGGTTTTCAAAACAGAGTTTTTTGGGTTGCTTCCAAACACCATGTTGTCAAAAATACCATGGTATTCTCCAAAACCATGGTTTTGCCTAGAAACTATGAAAATACTTTGTTGCCAAACAGGCCCTGATTGATCTACGACGTTCATCCTCGTTTTACAACAGTTGTCCCGTGTACAAGTCTATCTTTACATTTGGTACCAGAACTTCAGCTCGAGTTTACCCAGGCAATCCATCCCATTTGAATGGGCTGTGCAATTTCAGGTAGGGGTGAAAACGGAACGGAAAGTTTCCGACCGTTCCGAAGAAAAACGGAAACGGAAGCCCTTTTTCGGAAACGAAAACGGAAAATACCGGTACGGAAACGGAAACGGAAATTTTTTGTCGGAAACGGAAACGGGAGAGCCAATTCCGGCGAAAACGAAAATTCCGTATAAGTTGAACCGGAAACTAAAAACGGAAACGGGCCGGAAAGAGAAATGGGCTTGGCCAAAAAATGAGAAATGAGAGTTTATATTTATTTTCGAATTAAAATAATTTCATAAATACAAATAGTTTTATATAAAATATTAAATAGAGTTCAAAAATTCCGAAAAAATTCTCAAAAATACTTTAGAACATTTTGAACCTAGAAAAATTATTTTCAGCATTATTTTTTTATAAATAAATTAATTTTATAAATCTATAAATAGCAAAATGGTATTTATAAACTCCAGAAAATCCAAGATAAATTTTAGAAAATCATAAATGAACATCAAACAATAATATACAAATTTTAGAGTGTTAAACCTTTGTAGTTGGTGGAGCAAAAGGATATTTATGATAATTATATGGATAAAGACATGATGGTCTGATATGGGAGACAAATAACGTGCCTTCAACTAACAAATTTGAGAAAAAATTTCTAATGATAACAGTGAACATAACACTATTCTTGTGTCCACCTTGGAGGTGGAATGTGCTACATTGTTCTTGTGATCATGTATATTGTGATTCTCTACTATGTTCTTGTAAAATTTTCCGCTTTCGTTTCCGTATCCGTTCCGTTCCGTTCCGCATTCGTTTCCGTCACTATCCGTTTCCGGGGTTTCCGATTTCGTTTCCGTTACCGGTAAAAAATGTGGAAACGGAAACGGAACAGTCATTTAGGGTGCGTTTGGTTGGAGTTACGAGGGTGAACGGAACAAGATGGTACAGGATGGATGGAATGATCCTGGATGAGATGGTTCAGGGAGGTGTTTGGTTGTCTGAATGGGATGGTACAAGTTTTTGTTTGGTTGCCTGAATGGGATGATCCTGGATCGTTCAAGATGTTGTTTGGTTTGAAGGATGAGGTAGGTATGAAATAGTGTTGTATTATCTGCAGATAGAATACCCTTGAGTGATCAAAAAGCCAGATTAACCACGTGCTTATCAAAGAAAAACAATGGCAACCTAAGTAGCTAGCAGCAACAACTATGCAATGTACATGATATGCATGATATACAACTATGCAATGGCGTGCGACGAAGACGGCGTGGGAGCAGCGGAGTGAGGGCACGGAGTGAGACCGCCCGTGAGGAAGACCGCGGGGAGTGGCCCCGAGAGGAAGAACGCGTCCAGGACGAGTTGGTTCGGCCAAATTGGGCGAACGGGATGGTACAGGATATCTGAGGAATATTCTCAGAATCTATACCACTTCATCCTGGATGAGATGGTTCCATACACCCAACCAAACGCATGTACCAAAACTTATCCTGTACCGTCCCGTTCCGTTCACCCTCATACCTCCAACCAAACACACCATTACCGACCGTTTCCGTACCGTTTTCATCCCTAATTTCAGGCTTATATCAGAGGCAGGTGCTTCGTTTGGGTACCAACATTTACTTACAAATTGGAGGAAGGTTGCATTCTTTGGATGGCGGTGGGCAGTCGTCCGCACTCCCCTCAAATCAATCTTCCTTCACCAGCAGTGCCGGTGACTTTGAGAGCCTGATGTCCATACGCCAGCTGCTCATCGACAGCTGTTTTAGGAGCGGATACACAAGTTGAAAGTGAGTAGGAAAACAAAAGACCGAGCCACTAGAGTGCGGGCCCTCTTTTCACGGGCCCTCAACAAGTCCACAGAAATCAGATGAACATAGACATCCATATGATACGGAAAATGGCTCACTCTTTTCACGGGCACATTTGCAAATATGGGTAGTAGACACTTCATGTCACAACAAGGCATTATATTGTATTCACAGAAAGTTATGTTTGCGGTTTGCATTCCAGAATTCCATGCACAGCAAAGATTATACTATACAGTACATAACATGTCAAAATGCGGCAAGGGAATCAAAATAGTCAAACAGAAACTTTAATCAAATTCTTTAAAGGCCCCCCTACATATAAGCGCAGATGGCAACAGTGAGCTGCTTGCGAAGACTGTTAACAGCACAAATATAGTTCTACGACACACCAATACTGTTTCTACCACAAAAGGCTTGTCTTGAGGATTCTAACGCTCAGCATATGAAATCTAAATACAACACAGCTTTAATGTGTAGCTTCTATCGAAAACTACAGGCAGGCTCAGCGACTAAAATTACAGTTGTCCCCAGCTAGACTTGATTCAACCGCTGAATAAGTAATCCAAGATAAATGCAGAACTTCTAGGAGATACGAGGAAGATGTATGCTTATTGTATCCTAGAAAAAACTCATGTGAGTTTGTGCTCATTTTCCATACGGATGGTACCTGCTAGTACCCCGACCACCTGCACCCCCACCACCAGCACCCCCTGCTCCCCCATAACTACCATATCCTCCGGCACCATAGCTACCTGGGGCACCACCATAGGCACCAGCTCCATATGCACCAGCTCCATAGGCACCCGCTCCATAGGCACCACCTCCGTATGCCCCGTATGCACCATAAGAACCTCCGTACATGGAGCCACCATAGCCACCACCAAAACCAGACCCAAATCCAGCATTGCCTCCATAACCATACCCTCTGCCATAACCATATGATGTACTATCATAATAACCTCCAGGAGCAGATCGATAACCAGCACCATACCCATAGCCGCCGCCACTGCCACCCCCACCGGCGCTGCCACCACCACCACCACCCCCACTGCCACCTCCACCGCTACGGTAAGAACTACGGTAACCACCACCCCCGTGACTAGATCTCCCATTACTAGTGTGATCACCCCCATGTTTCTTTGGTTCGGCCTTCTTTATTTCAACCTGAAAAGAAAATTACTCCAAAAATCAACCAACAATATTAATAAGCTAACACAAACTTGAGATTACAACAAACAGTCTTCTGTTAATGGGCAAAAACATCTAAGATTAGTTTCCAATCCATTTGACTTGGCAAGAAAATGACAATGAATGCATAAAATCTCTAAATATTAGAACATATGCAACACAGTGGTGGCAATCACAATAAAAATCCACAAAAGCAGCAGTTGCTTTTATCAGAAGGGTTCCCAAGTTCCAACCACAATTTGGAAAGAACTGTCATAACTAAAAGAATTGGGTGCAGATCAGGACCCAGATCCTCATTTGCTTTAGAATTCCACTATTTTCTTTTATATGTAGCATAAGAGCATTTCTCAGTTTAATTCTATTTTCTCTTTCTGTTCGTTATTAAGTGTTCCTATATAACTGGAAGGTGGGTAAATGACGATTTTTGGCATGTTAATTATAGTCCACACTGCTACAGAGTTTGCAAACAACAAAAGAAGGTTCTGACCTGCTTTCCACCAAGATCACGCATTCTTCCCTCTGATATGACCCTTTCGACAGAATCCTCACTTTCGAAAGTGACAAAACCAAACCCTCTTGAACGCCCAGTG
This sequence comes from Rhipidocladum racemiflorum, assembly GCA_036346355.1. NCBI lineage: Eukaryota > Viridiplantae > Streptophyta > Magnoliopsida > Poales > Poaceae > Rhipidocladum > Rhipidocladum racemiflorum. Next base: position 82,077,314 of record CM070571.1, on the reverse strand, counting down.
GTATGATCAAGCATTATCTGATGTTCAACCACCTTACCATACAGGGAAAAGTGATCCTTCAACTCATCTGTAATTTCATACCTTCTCAGTGTTCATCATAAATGAAATATGTTCAAGATTAGTTATTTGTAACTAATAGTAACCTTCAGTTAGTGCTGCTGGTAGCCCACCAACGAATATCTTTCTTGTCTTGGGGCCATCTTTTGATGACATTTCTTCCCTTGGGACAGTCCTCTTAACCTCAACCTGAATAGGCCATAAGTTCAGAGAGATAGAGAGAAGCTAAACTTTAATTCAACTGTGCAACTCTGCAAAAAGAGAGAACTGTAGAACAAGGTCCCACACAACGGCCGATCTAAATTTAGATATCCTACCGTTCTTCCATCTATAACGTGTTCATCCTCCAAAACCTTGTCTATAACGGATGAATCAGAAAATGTAACAAATCCAAATCCACGAGGCATCTTAGTATGCTTGTCCTTCATAATTACAGAATCAGTTATTGCCCCATACTTCGCAAAATGCTTGGAGAATGTTTCTACATACAAACAAATAAACCATACAGATTTGTCAAGTGGGAAAAGAAGGATTAACTGGATTGCAAAAGAGAAATAGAACTGGCAAGCCACGGAGTATTGAAGAAATAGCACAGTGAGTTGGTGAAGTTAGTATGGAAATATTCCACATAAGAGTAGCCAGCATAGCAACCTCCATTCAAAAACCAAGAACATCAATAGAGAGCAATAGACCGGACCAACCTACAAATACGAAACGGTCCCTTCATAACAAATCATCCATAATATCAAACAGATCGTTTCCTTCTTTAGTAACTCTACCAAGGGCTATAAGTAATCCACTCCCCAAAACTGATGCTCATGCCTACTTTCATAAATTCAATTGAGCAGAAATCATTTGAATCTTGTCACATGTATCAAATACTGTGTAAACATTCAGCATTCAAAGGTGCACATGATCGTGTGCAACTTATGCATCACTACTGTCATCATTACTTTCGATATTAAATAAGTGAAGTTGGGCACTGTATGCAGGTATACTACCCCTACCAATGCACAATAGAGAAAATTTTCATTTGACAACCCACTGTGCACAATGAGACTCAAAATTCCTAAAAATTTAATTAAGAACTACAAGACATATGAAATATGAAATGAAACATATTATTTCATGCCCGTGCATCATTTATCGAAATAAAAAAGTAGAAAAGTGAGTCAACAAATAAAAAAATAGAAAGTGCAGTAAAATATGCAAAAAAAAAGAACTTAATGAGGGATGCAGAAATATATGAATATGATTATACAAGTACACCGATATGCATATTTGTTATACTTCTGTTTAATGTCCCCAAAATAGCCACTGCATGATTCAGTAATGTGTGATTCAAAAGAAGTGTGGTCGGCAATGGCTGCTTATTAAGCCTCTCAAGCAAAAGTAATCAAGCTGACATGTGGGGCAAAAAAACTTGAATAACAGATTTTTACATTTGGATGAGATATTTTAAACCGAAGGGAAATTTAGATACATACCACTATAGAGTGCCCAATTCAGAAATATGCCACTACAGAGTTTGAAATTTGAAATATGCCATTGTAAAGTTTCTTTGAAAAATGCCATTACAAAGAGTATAAAGACCATTTTACCCCTGCTTTCTTCCTCCTCACTCAATCCCCTTCAACTCCGGTTTCAACCACCCTCCCCAACCGGGCAAGGCATCATCCCTGTTGCCGCAGCCATGGCCAAACGCGCGTTCTCCTCCACACCTCCGCGTATGGCGGCAACCACCTCTCTCTGGCACGCACAAACACAACACTGGCAACTGGAGTGAGCATGGCGACCAGCAACAAGAGCGGTTGAGACGGTAGTCCAATGACCGATGTGAGCAGGAAGCGGTGATGGCCGACAGCCAGAGCGAGTGGTAGAGGTGGCGGTGGAGTAGGATGGCCACCCGAATCTGGTGACCACACCTCCGGCCGCCGAATCAGGTATCCTGGCCAAGATCAGTCCTCTCCGAGCAGTCGGGGAGCCAAGGCAGTGCCTTCCTCTCCTTGTCAAGGAGGAATACATGGCGGTGCTGGAGATATGGAAAGGAAGTAGCAGCAGGTCGCACGAAGAGATCAAGACTCAAGAAATTTTCTCCTTTTTAATTTGTTCTTGGTCGATTCAATGGATAAAGGTGGTTCATGATTTGAGAACTCCATGTATCTTGGATTGGATTGGATCCAATCTTTCAGTTTGTGAATTTGTACCTAAGATTTGAGCATTGACTAAGAATTTGTTTATCAAATATATTAGAGAAGAGAAGAGCGTGTGATGAGGTGTGTAGCTTGACACTGCCACTGCCATGGAGTTGCTGCTGCTCAGTGCGCTGTCCATGGAGTGAGGAGGAAGAAGGGAATGGACCGATGGAGCGAGGAGGAAAGACAGGGGCAAACTAGTCTTTAATCCCTACATAATGGCATTTTTCAAAGCAACCTCACTCTGCAATGGCATATTTCGAATTTCAAACTCTACAGTGGCATATCTCTAAATTTGGGCATCTATAGTGGCATGTTTCTAAATTTCCCTAAACCAAATACCCTAACCAAATCATACAGGAAATGTGCTCAACAGTGCAAAACATAAAACAGTTTTAGTTAGGCAGGGTAAGGAACCAAATTTATTTCAAAGTTGGAACACATCAACCAGTATGCACATAATTTTTTTTTACAGCCAGCGTATCCCACACATCATCTTGTTCCCATTAGCAGAAGTTTAAAATTACACAAGACTGACCAAAAAAACATGGATGCACAGTTGCGCACATAAACCATCTTTCATACCCATTACAGCAGTAATTCACGCATCCTACGAAACTACTGCACTTACAAGCAGAAACAAGCACAAAACACATGAATAAGATCAACCTATCTTAGCCAAAATGATGAAACAACAAAACAGGACTTGCCCACTTCTGGATGCCTTTAACATTTACTCGCTGTTGAAAAGGTCATATAAATTTGTTACAATAATGCATTCACCAAAACACTACTTTTCACAATGTAAAATGCCACATCAGATCCTTGCTATGTTGGACCTACTGCTATGCTAATGCTATGGCATGTTTCCATCAATTTCCCTTTCTAACACTTTCTATTCTATCAAAAAGCTACAACGCATGTCACAACAACCGCAACATTTAGTTTGATGTTTGAACTAATGTAACAGCATCCTAGACAACGGAAATTATCAGTAGAAAACAAAGAGGATCATCTTTCACCTTCAGTCGTCTCCCAAGCAACACCTCCGACGAAAATCTTCCTGCAAAAACCACAAGCATGTATTAGCCCCAAACCTTCTTCCAAGTTCCAACCCGAAAGGAAACACAAAACCCTAGGACCAAATCGCTACCCCGACGAGTCACCGGCCGCCGCGGCCCTCCCATCGTCCCCGCCGACGTCGCCATAGCCGACGCCATCGCCGCCATCTCGCCCTCCCCGCCCCCCCGGGTGGCCATCCTCCTCATCGACCTCCTCCGCGTCCTCCACCTCCTCCTCCACCTCTTCCTCCTCTTCCTCCTCGTACCCGTTCATGGCGTGCTGGTTGTCCTCCGGGTATCCCGCCATGCCACCAGCTCACAGCCGCCTGCAGCAAACCACCGGAACCTGAGCAACCACGCGAAGCCGGCGAAACCCTAGGTCGCGGCCGGGGAGAGCACGAGGGGCGGGTAGATTACCTAGGAATCCGATCAATCGGAGGGTACGATTTGGGGGTAGAATCCAAAGCAAACCCTAGGAGCGCGGCTTTTAGAGAGAGAGAGAGAGAAGGGTACAGAGGATGGATGGGTAGGCTTGTAGCCTTGTAAGCGGCGGCGAGGTGCTAACTGCTAAGGACACGGCTTGCCCTTATAAAGTCGTGCGCGAGCTGAGAACCAAAAAAGGGTTTCCGATACCTTAAGAATTTTTTTTGAAGGTTTTCTTTTGCACTTTAATCTTGTCGAGCACGTTGATGTTATTTAGGTTTTTTTATCATAATCTAATAACTAATCACCAACAATTCACACCGTCGAATTATTCTAAAACAAATATTAATTGACTAAGATTATCGATATCAGTTAAGTCGTGAGAGGTCACCTATTGGTCGATACTAGATAGGGTAAGAAAATCCTACTTCTTACTTGTGGACCTTGCACTCTACCACCTAAAACTATGGTACCTATTTTCTAATATTTCACGCCAAATAAAAAAAATTAAGGCTTGAGACCTGCTCGAACTCCAAACGAGTCGAGCTCGAATAGCTCGTGACCCTTGGTAAATTTACAAATCAATTATTAAATAGTAGTAAATGTTAACTCTTAAAGAATTTACTGAAGGACTATGTGGTGGTCTATCCATATTTATGATGAGTATTTGACTTTATTTAAGCAAGGTGTGCTTATGTTTGAGTTTATTTTGAATTGGAATTCAAAAGGAAGCAATTTGTGTTGTGTTAGCTTCTTATGGTACTATTGGTCTATGGTTGGCGGTAGAACCGACTTATGAATGAGACATGATTGATTGCAAGAAATTTGATGATTATTGCATGTTGTTGGGCATTGCTATGTGATGGGTTTTTCTTGACTTTGATAGTTGTAGAACGACGGTGCTAGGTCATGGTGGGGCGTAGGATGACTGGGACTAGGCGAGGTGCGTCGGAGGTTCAAACGGTTGAAGATCGCCGGAAGATAATCGAAGGCGGAGTCCGGCCAAGTCAAGAAGACAAGGAAAGGCGATGATACTAGCTAGATGCTGCGAGTATCGATGAGGGCCGTTGTATCGCGGTCTAGTTGATAGGTTAGCGGGTTTAGGTAGTATACTTTGAAAACCGTGCAAGAAAACCCATTATGTGTGTAGCGTTTTGGGTTGCCCTTGCATGGTTATGTGAGTGGGTTAATCCTAGCCCTTGGTAGAGTGCCCTAGGGTTAATGACTCATCCAAGGGTGGTAGGTGGCCCAAGAGTAATATAAATATAGAGGGACCTCCCTCACTTGATGGTTCGAGTTGCTCCTTTGAGCTTTGCCCACATGAAGTGAGGTTTTGTAAACCCTCCATCCAGAAAATACAAAGATTATCTTTGCAATTCTTGTGAATTTAAATTACGCATTTACATTATGTCTTTACTTTACGCAATTTAAATTCAGCATTTACCTTCCCGCATTTAAATTCCCGCAAATTACTTTCTCACGATTTAGATTTGCCTCTTCTCCTTCTAAATGTGGTTGATCAAGGATGTCTTGAAGGTGCTCATTTGGTTTTACATCTTTCTTGCACCCTAGGATAGACTAGAGATCAAGTTTATATCAAGATTGCAAATCTATTCTGAACTTGTTCTTCGCGCAGCAGTTAGTCTTTGATTTTTACAAAAATATAGAAAAATAATTTTTGAGTGATTCTTGTTGGAAAAGGTGCGTGACTCATATATCCATCTGTGGAAAAAATTTGGAGTCCACTGGTTGTACCGTTTGGGAGCTATGAGGTTAAAACCGAGCCCCAAACTTCCTGATCGATTGATTTTTCCTTATTTTTCTACAATGCTTTTGGAGGTGATTTTTGGTGGAGTGGATCATGACTCATTTGATCATAGTAAGAAAATTTTCTAAAAATTTTAGAGCAACAGAAATCCACCAACCACCTGTTCCAAGTGAGGACAATTTCTGAAAAATCTGCTTTTGCTTTTCTAATAGAGACTTTTGTGATTTAGCTTGATCTCTTTTAGAAAAGAAGTATTTGAATTGATTCCTCTTTGTTTGGATACTTGACAACCAGGATTGTGATTGAAACATCCCTCACATGTTTCATGGCTCTCATCTATGAAAGCTAGGGGTACACATAGTTGTCTAGTCGTTTCGGTTTTTGCGGGTTTTGCGAATCTAAGGAGCACCGGTTTGAACGAAAATCTTTGGGTGTTTCAGATTTTTATTGCGGGATTGTTTTGAGTACTTTGAGTGGGGAACAATTTTTTTGGGATCATTCACCCCCCTCTGATCACCATCTCGGTCCTTAATTGGTATCAGAGCCGGTTTTGCTCTCTTTAGATCTTGATCGGTCTCGTGAGCCATGGCGACGAACAAGTACTCAATAAAGCCTCCAATTTTTGCCGGAGTTGATTATCTGTTTTGGAAAATGCGAATAGAGTTATACATCACTGCCTAGGGTTTCCCGATATGGCAGAAAGTGAAACTCCCGTATGAGGTTCCTGCCGATGAAAATGTCAACGCCGCGAGCATGGCTGACGTTGAGGTAAACGCTAAGGCTAGGAACATCCTCATATAGGGACTTAGCCATAGTGAGTATGACCAGGTCTCTCACCTACGATCCGCTCATCAGATCTGGGTGGCCCTCGATGCTTACCATGAGGGTACCACCCAGATTAAGACGGTGAGGTAGGACCAGTACAAGCGTGACTACAACAAGTTTGAACAACACGCTGGTGAGTCTCAACGAGTGTTTTGCTCACTTCTCCAAGATCCTTAGCAATCTCCGATCAGTTGGTTGCACATACCCTGACTCGGAGAATGCTAGGCACTTTTTGACAGCACTTGATTTGAGAGTTTGGGAGATGAAGGTGACCACCATCAAGGACTCCACTGATTTATCGACTTTGACTCTTTATGGGTTTTATTCCTGGCTCAAGACTCATGAGATAGACGTCGTCTCTCGTCAGACGAAATCTCAGTCGATAGCCTTGGTCATCGATCCCATCGAGTCTTCCTTTGGACCCTCTCTTGATTTCTCTTCAGGTTTTTCTCTCTCCGCTCTTTGCGACGTAAGCGATGAAGTTTTGGAACAATTTCCAAAAAAATGAGCTTGCTCTTGTCGTTCGCAAATTTTCCAACATCTACAAAAGAGTGAGAGAGAGGAAGAGAAGTGGCACCGTGACTTGCTTCGAGTGTGGTGTCCCCAACCACATTCGAGCAAACTGTCCCAAGCTGGGGAAGGGCAAGAACGAGCAAGGCGGGTCGAGCAAGAACGACTACACCGACAAGAACCGCAACAAGAAGCCTCCAGTTCGTGAGCCAACGAGAGAGAAGAAGTACCGCAACTTCGCTAAGAACAAGAAGCTCTTCCACTGCGTGCTCACCGCTCTTGACGACATTGACTTCTCCGACACGGAGACATGGAGCAACGAGGGCGAGGATGAACCACAAGAGAAGACGAAGGGCGGCAACGACTTCTCCGGCATGTGCTTCATGGCGGACACCAACAGCATCAGCGACTCCGAGTTGTACAGCGACACGGATGAGATACCCTCCTATGACCAGCTTAATGATGCTTTTTGCAAGCTAGAAAAACTTCATGCTAGATCTAGAGCTAGGTGTACGGAGTTAGAGAAGAAAAGGTACCTTGTCTCAGGATTTAGCTTCACTTAAATCATGTTCCTCTCGAGACTCTGATAGCTATACTCTCTATGATGCTTTGCTTATGGAGCTTGAGAACCTAAGGACCATGCATGATAGTGTGCTTTTTGAGCTTGAGGGTCTTAGGTCGAAGTATACTAGTATTGTTCCTTCTGATGTCATTCCTGTTGATGCTAGTTTTCTTCATGCTCATACTACTACTTTCATGTGAAAATTGCCCTAAGTTGCTAGCTAAAATTGATGCCATGAGCAATCACCTTAGGAAGTTTTCTGTTAGAAATGATGAACTTGAATTGCATGCTTCTAAAGAGTCAGTCAGCTCATGTGAGGGTTGTATGCAACTAAAAAATGACTATGATTTGGTGCTTGGGAATTCTAAATTTGCTAAGGATCTACTAGCTAAATCACTAAATGGTTACATGCTATGTGTTGGGGTAGGGGAGGATGTGAACTGAATCCACATAGAGCTTAGGAAGAAGCTAAAGGCCCATGTTAGTAGAATTAGAGATGCTCCTTGTGTTTCCTATGAGTCCCTCAAAATTGAGGCAGCCATGTATAAGGAGAGAGATGCACGCACTGTTCGATCCTCTTCTTCTGGCTCTTCTTCCACTCCTTCCCCATGCTCTTCTTGTACCTCACTTTTTAGGAGTGTTAGTATCTTATGAGCACTCTCGAGAAGTTTGTTGGAGGTAAGAAGAAGCTCAATCTCATCTTAGACCAGTCCAAGATTAGCAGATTTAATTAAGGTCTAGGATTTGACTACTTAGAGCACGCACAGGCACATCTGCATACAGTTGTGCATGCCTCCAAGAGTAGAGAGATTGTGGTTGCTCCACAAACGAGGACCACTGTGTTCCAATCAGCTGGGACTGTCCAAGGGACTTCTGATATGAAGGATGATCTTCCTATAGCTTTTGCCTCTAGTAAGGCGAAGTATACATGCACCTTCTTTCAAAAGAATGGACATCTGGCCGAGTTCTGTTTCAGACACACCAAGATCATTCGGCGTGAGCATGTTCATGCCCTTAGGGGTATTCAGGGTCATCTCTAGACTCTGGGTGCTTCTAAGGCACACACTACTTCTAGACAGGTTAGAGAGTCTCCTGTTTTTGGACAGCGTTTGGGGCTTGGTTTTCAGGCTTCTTCCTCTGGTTTTTACCCCAGAGCTGTCCATAGTCAGTCTTTCCGTCGTCCTCATGATATTCCTCATTTTTCCTATCGAGGTGATATCAGCAGCGTGAGTTTACTTCTCCAGCAGTCTGGGCAGCAGCACTGGGATGGTTCGCCTTTGCACATCGGCGAATCATCCCAGCACCAGCTTCTATACGTCATATAGGAGTTGTTTTTGAGCTTATGAGATTTGAGCCTAAAAGAGATACTAGAGTCCAGTCTTCTGCCTCTGTGACTGGTACTTCTGCTCATTGTGTCACTCAGTATTGGGTTCCCAGATATGCTCTTATTTGCCCCAATACTAAGTCTTTGAACTCTCGATCTCACTATTTCTGGAGCATGATCGGCTCCCTCTTGTATCTCACTACTTCGAGACCTGACATACACTTCTTTGTATGTCTTTATGCTCGATTTTAGGCTTCTCCTCGTGCCTCTCACCGCCAGGCGGTGAAGCGCATCTTCAGGTACCTTCAAGCTACCATTGATTATGGTATCTGATACTCTTCCTCCTCCTGTCTGTCCCTTCGAGCCTTTTCCGATGCAGACTTGGCTGGCTGTAGGATAGATAGGAAGAGCACATCTGGCACTTGCCAATTCATTAGCACTTCTCTTGTTTCTTGGTCCTCTAGGAAGCAATCCGGTGTTGCACAGTCCATCGCTGAGGCCGAATATGTTGCTGCAGGCAGTTGTTGTAGTCAGGTTCTCTGGATGAGATCGACCTTGCGGGATTTTGGGTTAGTAGCAGATTGTGTTCCACTTTTCTATGAAAATACGTCTGCCATTCACATTGCTAAGAACCCAGTGCAGTATTTTCGGACCAAGCACATTGATATTAGATTTCACTTCCTTAGAGACCATGTGGAGAAGGTGACATAGTGCTTCAGTTTGTGGAGAGTGACCACCAGTTGGCTGACATCTTCACCAAGCCTTTGGATAGCTTTAGGTTTGTTGCCTTGAGAGGGGAGCTTGGGATTATAAGCCCATATGGCATATCTTGAGGGGGAGCTAATCTGTACTATATGTTCATATGTATATTCAGCATTTCCTTTTTGCTTCTTCTGGGTGTCTATGGGATGGTTTTCATTTTGTTGAGTCCACTTCACCAAGACTTCTGGCATGCTTCGGCGTGGACCTCTCATCTTATGCTTTAGGATGATATTCTCTTCTTCTTCTCGGTTGAGCTCACTCAGTCTTGTAGGTCTAGCGGGTGTTGGGCCCCCCTAGGTAAATAGGATCTGTGTTTGCACCTGGGTTGAAGTTTGAGAGCTAGTTTTCTTTTGTAAGTCATATGGGGAAGGTGAGAGCGAGTCTGAGTTTAGTGGTCTCTACCATCTTTTCTATGCTCATAGATCACTTAATTGTCAGTTTCCCCTTTTCCTCTTCTCATTTTGGTTTCTGGTTTCAGTTGAGTTCAATTCTTTCTCTTGGGATTCGAAATTGCCAATAACTCAACTTAAATCAGATTTGTGCTTAAAATTGGCTCACTTGTTGAGGGGGAGTTTGGAACTGACCTTCTTGCATTGCACATAAACATGTTTCCATATTCGAGCTTTGTCTTTTATGCAAATGATAAAACTGTGATTAGTTGCACCTAGCTACTTTTCTGAAGATTCTTGTTAATCTTGGTTGTATCTAATCTGGTATATCTTGTTTAAACTAGCCAACATTTAAATTGAGTTTTCTTGAAAACTTGATGAAACTTAGCTTTTACTTGCTATATTTCTATACTAGATGCTTATGCCATGCTTAGTGAAATAGTGGGTTTCTACTAGAGTCCCTAAAGCAACTTGGGTTAGCTATATTATTCCATTACAGAATCCTCAACATGCTCGCGAATCTAAGTGCTGAAATGACAAAAATTGATTTGTTTGTGCTGAAACTAAACTCAACGCTTTTCATTCTCGAGACTGCTTCTCATTGCACTTGGGATGAACTTGAAATGAATTGTGTATGACCAAAACCACTATTTTACGCTTCTTGCTTGAGATGGTTGAAAATAACTTGATTCAATACAAAAAAAATGCAAAATAAATTAGAGGAAGAGAGTGATGCCTAGGAGACCTATGTAGATGGCTCCTAGTTGAGGTTGTGTTTCACTAGGATAAACTCTCTACACCTCAAAGGTTTGCGGAGGAGAGTTAAGCTTAGGAAGCATTTGTCGATGGCTCCTAGTCGAGGATGTGCTTCAGTGGGCCTAACTCTTTGAACCGCTTTGTGAGCATTAATCTAGAAATTTGCATTTAAAGAGATGTTTGAGCTTGAGGGCTCTCTAATGGTCTTGTAGCTTTCCAAAGTGTTGATTAGGTTGAACTCTAGTATATCCATTTGCTCGTTAGGTTGGCTTTGCTTCTAGTCTTGAAATTATGCTAAGTGTTGCTATTGTTGAAATCATGCAAAAGTAATATAACATCTTTTGAGCTAGTTATCAAAAATTGAAATATGCCATTGTATATGACTTAGGATGACATAATCTGAACTTGAGTAGCTTGGTGTCATACTTTGTCTAAGTGGTCACTTGCATAATCCTCAAAGCTCTTCTAGGTTGCATTTCATGCAAAAATTGCTCTCTTGATGCCTATATTGCTAAAAGGGGGAGAAAACGTAGAAAATGCATCTTAGAGGGAAGAATTTTTTTTTAAAAAAAAATGCTTTCTTATGATCATGTTGAACAATAGTCCTTCTATTTAGATCATGAGTAATATTGAGCTTTTTGAGAGATTTCTTGGTTTTTGGAGCTCTTGTTGAAAAATTGTTCTTTCTTTGGTTGAGCTCTGAAAATTTTCTCATCTATTGGGTCATGAGCTTTCCTTCTCTTTTAATTGGACCAAATATGATTTTTGCAATCAAATTGCTTTTCTTCCTTGGTTTTCAAACTCAATTTATGCCTTTTGTGTGGTTTGTCAATATACTCATCAAGGGGGGATTGAAGGACCATGTGGTGGTCCATCCATGTTTGTGATGAGTATTTGACTTTATTTGAGCAAAATGTGCTCATGTTTGAGTTTGATTTGAATTGGAATTCAAAATGAAGCAATTTGAGTTGTGTTAGCTTCTTATGGTACTACTGGTCTATGGTTGGCAGTAAAACCGACTTATGAATGAGACATGATTGATTGCAAGGAATTTGATGATTATTGCATATTGTTGGACATTACTATGTGATGGGTTTCCCTTGTCTTTGATGATTGCATGACAACTGTGCTATGTCATGGTGAGGCGCAGGATGATCGGGACTAGGCGAGGTCCGCCGGAGGTCCAAACGGTCGAAGATCACCGGAAGATGGTCGGAGACGGAGTCCAGGCAAGTCAAGAAGACAAGGAAAGGCAATGATACTAGCTAGATGCCACGAGGATCGATGAGGGCCGTTGGATCACGGTCTAGTTGATATGTTAGCGGATCTAGGTAGTATGCTTTGAAAATCGTGCAAGAAAACCCATTACGTGTGTAGGGTTTTGGGTTGACCTTGCATGGTTGTGTGAGTGGGTTAATCCTAACCCTTGGTGAAGTACTCTAGGGTTGAGGGACTCATCCATGGGTGATAGGTGACCCAAGAGTAGTATAAATAGAGGGGGAGGGGTGCCCTCCCTCACTTGAGGGTTTGAGTTGCTCCTTTGATATTTGCCCACATGAAGTGAGGCTTTGTAAACCCTCCATCCAGAAAATACAAAGATTATTTTTACTATTCTTGTGAATTTAAATTGTACATTTACATTATGTCTTTACTTTACGCAATTTAAATTCCGCATTTACCTTGCCGCATTTAAATTCCCGCAATTTACTTTCTCGCAATTTGGATTTGCCTCTTCTCCTTCTAAATGCGGTTGATCAAGGATGTCTTGAGGGTGCTCATTTGGTTTTACATCTTTCTTGCTCCCTAGAATAGACTAGAGATCAAGTTTATATCAAGATTGCAAATCTGTTCTGAACTTGTTCTTCGCGTAGTAGTCAGCCTTTGATTTTTAGAAAAATATAGGAAAATCATTTTTGAGTTATTCATGTTGAAAAAGGTGAGTGACTCATATATCCATCTGTGAAAAAAATTTAGAGTTCATTGGTTGCACCGTTTGGGATCTATGAGGTGAAAACTGAGCCCCAAACTTCCTGATCGAAGTTCCTAACTATCTGTAGCTCTTGGTTTTTGTAGGTGATTTTTAGTTGGATCATGACTCATTTGCTCACAGGGAGAAAAATTTTCAAGAATTTTAGAGCAATAGAAATCCACCAACCACCTGTTCCAAGTGAGGACAATTTCTGAAAAATCTGCTTTCGCTTTTCTAAAAGAGACTTTTGTGATTTGACTTGATCTCTTTTAGAAAACAAGTATTTGAATTGATTCCTCTTTGTTTGGACACTTGACAACCAGGATTATGATTGAAATATCCCTCACATGTTTCATAGCTCTCATCCATGAAAGCTAGAGGTACACATAGTTGTCTAGTCGATCCGGTTTTTGCGAGTTTTGCGAATCTAAGGAGCACCGATTTGAACGAAAATCTTTGGGTGTTTCGGATTTTTGTTGCAGGATTATTTTGAGTACTTTGAGTAGGGGACAATTTTATTTGGGATCATTCACCCCCCCCGCCCCTCCCCTCTGATCGCCATCTCGATCCTTCACTTACTCGAGGTGAGTTTGAGGTTCGACTTTTCTTATTATTGAAAATTAGTGCATGTTAAATGGTTGATTATTACTTAGTTTACTTGAGTTGAGGTTGAGTTTAGATTCAGACCCTAACTCATACTCCAGCTCGACTCATTTGTGGCCCCATTCACACCTTTATAACTCTAGTTTTTTTCCCTTCGAGCAACTAAGACGTTCCTGTTAGATGTTCTATTGCATAAACCAATGAAATTTTTTTCTTAGGACAAATAGAATGCAAGGTACTCTTATGCAGGCGCTTAAAGAGAAAACAAATATATCCATATCACCTCCTCTAATGCAAGTACCTTTTGTAGGTGCCTAGATCATTGTATTTGTTGAATAATAAATTGATCATCGTAGGTCAATTTTAATGTTAATAAAAAATATTTAAAACACCCAAAGAACAATCACAAATTAGATTAATACAAGATATAAGATATTTCAACTATTTTCTCTTAATTCATTATAGATTAATTTTCTTGTGAAATCGAATGCTATATTTATACCCAAAACCCCTTATGGGTAGTTTCAGAATTTTTCCACCAAAACCAAGAGTCCGGTTGTATCTCAACAACCAAAAGTTTGGTTATATCTCAACACTTCCCCTTAAACGAATATCATGTAATGTATATGTCTCATAAAAAAACTCCTCTCAAAAACTGATTGGGAAAAAAGAGATTGAGAAAAGATTACATTGCATCCATATATTGTGCTACACTTGTTGCCTCATTAAAAACCTTCATGTGATAAAATTTCAAGAAAGCTCACTAAGGAAAAAAGAATACAACTTATAATATTCTAGATTATAGTTGTATCTTTAGGATCATACTATGGGTAGTGGTTCAGGAATTTACTCCCTTTGAACCTTGCATATCTCTAAGTCGTCTCATTCCAATGCCACGCACACGTCATTGAAAACTAGATTTTGGCGAGGCTTAGTGAATAAATTAGCTAGGTTTCATATGATTTAGTTTGTAGGTTCTTTACCTCACCGTTTTTCTAGAGTTCATGAGGATATAAAAAGTTTAGGGACAATATGCTTTGTGATATTACTCTTTACATAACCTAATAGTATTTGTGCAACACAAGCAGTATTATCTTCATAGATAATTGTGGAGGTATCAATGGTATTAATACCACATGACTTATGGATATGGGTAATCACACGTCTTAGCCAAAACACATTCATATGAAGTTTCATATAAGCTATTATCTTTGAGTAGTTGATAGAGGTAGCTACCCAGGTTTTCTTAAAAGACCACAAAGAAATGATGTATCATCGCAAAGAAACACAAACCCAGTATGAGATTTAGTACTATAGTGATCAGACAGATAACCAGCATCTATATATCCCACCATAGTTGAGTATTAGTCCTTCTGGTAAAATAAGGCAAGATCTTGTGTACTTTGCAGGTATTTGAGTAAAGTCTTGATACCAACCCAATGCCTTTTGGTTAGGGCTGCACTATGTCTAGCTAGCAAATTTACTATGAATTCAATATTACATCAGGCGCAATTCATTATATACATAAGTGCTCATATGTCGGGACCCGAATTTGCAAATCCGGACCCTCTGTGTATTCAGCACTAGTCCAGGATCACGCTAGTGCACACAGTCTCAACATTGGTAAATATCACAATCATACCACTCGATAATAATAAAGTACTTTAATTAGATAATCAAACTGGTTGCTTGACCTTAACGTCAAGTTACAAATATACGCTTCGCAGGGCGAAACTTATTAAAAGAGAAATAATAGCAGCGGAAAAATAAGATAACATCGTGGCGCCATCCAGTATACCACAGGCAACTGACTGGGCTCGCTCCCTAGTTAGACGGTTCTTCTTGGAGCTCCTCCTCCAAAGCTGGTGTAGATTCTTCCTCAACTGGTGTTGTATTGTGGCAAGGGTGAGTACTTGGTACTCAGCAAGTCATGCACAGAATGCAGCTAATATACTACATGCATGGCTTAATACAAAGGAATAGCTCAAGGTATATTTGCAGTAAACAGCATTTGAGAAGTATCATAAGTATATTCGAAAGCAGTAAAGACAAGTATAATATCAATAACTTTTCTAGGAGTTAAATAAACATCTTTCCCATTCCTAGTCCACATTTCCATCAACATCATCTATTAACCAAACCAAACCTTCCAAGTTCAAGTTGTTTTCACGAAAGTCTAACCTTTGACTGTAATCCCCGAGCAATGTCCAATACCGCGGGCACGGCTATTCGAATAGATTTCTCACTCTGCAGAGGTTATGCACTTTACCCACAAGATTCAACCAAACACCACGAAGGCGGATGATCGTAACAAAGCCTTTCGGAAACGGCTAACTACGCAAGTGAACCTTTCCGGTTTTTGCCCTACACCATCCCTTCCCTTAACAAAGGCGAAGTATGGGACCGACATACCGTTGGACGGGTACGATGCCATCGCATCGGTACGCTCCCCCTTCAAGCTACACAAAGGGTGTAGTTGACACCCGAGGTATCACATGCAAGTTATTAGTAACTTACTCAACTAGGACCGTCCCATTCCGGTCATGTGGTTGCACGATTAACTCAGTTCAAAGGCTTGCAAGGTTAAGTCCTTATGATGACCAGGGCAAGACTACCCGAAGAACCAAACCAACGCTCCCGATGCCACAACTGGCCCACCCGATCATTCTTGCCACATGCCCCGGTCGAAAACTATTTATCAAAACCCCAGTTGATTACCATGCACTACGTGCCATCAACATCACAACACATGATGCCTTTCCAAAACAGGTTCAATATATCATTAAGTCAATATTAACATTTGTTTGTCCAAAATCAGGTCATAAGCACGTAGCGGGTCTAAGCAATATACTACAAAGATCTTGATTCCCATGTTGGCAATTTAATAATGTCCAACTATTTAATCCTCAACTAGGGTGACAAGGGGTTCATGGCATTCAATTGTCTATGTCAAGGTGGCATACAACAACTAGATAATTAACTAATCTCCCAAAATTAATTAAAGCATTTTATAATTGAACTAGCATGCAATAATTTAAATCAAATTAATTTCCAAATGGGATCAACATGGTCAAAGCACAACATGCCTTCAAAAAGTACTTGCTCTTGGTCCTGAGCTGGCTCCTGGGTCAACACTTCACCTTCGAATCCTTATGGCACCTCAACGTCTACTCGCAACGTGTGCAAATAGCAATAAATGAATAAAACAGTAGACAAAAAGTGTCCAAACATCCAAATGAAGTCCATAAACAGAGAGAGCATAATTTTATGAATTTTTAGGAATTTGAATCGGCGAAATCGGAGTTAAAACGCAAAAGTTATAAGCGTTTAAAGTTCAAATAATCAATTAAATAATATTACAGAGAAAAACTTTAGTCTAAAAATTAAATAAAATTTGCCACTAGGTAGATCTCAATTTTATACAAATTTAGAAATTTGAATCACTCAAATCGGAGTTGAAACGCAAAAGTTTGCGTTTGAAGTTTGAATCTAAATTTGAAATCAATAAACCGAATTAAATAAATAATTCCTTTTTCGGAAAATGATTTATTGCGTCAGCACCTCATTGGTCCACGTGGACCTGCTGACGTCAGCACCGGCCGAACCCCACGATGACGTCATCATGCCACGTGGCACACCCGGGTGCTGCCACGTGTCCCGGTCCATGGACCTGGTCTACGGGCCTGGCGGGTCTACGGTGCGCTCGGCGCAAGCCACAGTCGCTGACATGCGGGCCCCGCATGTCGATTAAGCGCTTCCTGCCACAGCGCCGCGGTGCGGCGGCTGGGCTACGTGGCACAATCTCGTGCGTTGGATCTAAATCCAACGGCTGAGATTGGATCTAGACACCGCAACGTGGATTTCGTTGCGGTGACGTGGGTTAACGTGGGCCGTTGGATCTTGATCCAACGGTCCAGAACTAATCTAGTTCATTACTGCTACAGCTACGTGGCGAGATCTAAACTGTTAGATCTAGATCTAACGGCTGCTAAGCGATCTAGCGTTGAAACAGTAAGGGGGTTACGTGGCTTCACCTCGTGCGTGCGATCGGGATCGAACGGCTGACGGAGCTTGCGGACGTTGATGGCGGTGCGGCGGGGCTGGTTCATCGGAGAGGAAGAAGGCGACACGGGGAACGGCGGTTGCGGGCTCCTTCGACGAGGTGAAAGGTCTCCACGGGTGCGCCTTGGCCTGACGATCCCGGACCTGGGCTCAAACGCGGCGGCGCGTCCTCAATGGCGGTGGCACGAGGCAAAAACCGCGGCGGCTTCTCCCGTAACTTCGGCGAGCAATCACGGCCACGGCGGGGCGCTACAGGCGGCGGCGGCTAGGGCAAAATGCGTGTGAGATCAAGGCGATCCTCGGGGCATGTCTCGGGCATTAAATACCCTCGGCGTTCGCGCAAAAGGCGGAACCCTAGGCCCACAAGGCGGCGGAGTCCGGCGGCGATTCGGACGGGGAAGATGCAATCTGGGCCGTACACGTGGCGCAACCAACGGCCACGATCGCGCGGACGGAACCGGATTCGGATACGGCTCGAACCGGTACGGGTTGATCCTGACCGTTGGATCTAAATCCAACGGCTGAGATCGGCTGGTCTCTGGGTTAGTGTGGTGCGACGCACGTGGGCGTCGTGGATCAATGTGGGCCGTTGGATCCTGATCCAACGGTCCACGGCTTAGGGCTCGGCGGACCGGGTCCGGCTCGGACGCGGCGCGGTTTGGGTTCGAGTCGGACTCGAACTTGAGTCCGGCTCGGGCTCGGTCGCATGAACAGTGCAAGCCTGGTTTCGATTTTTCTAGCGATTAAATATTCCAATAATTCCCATAAATTCATTTAATTAATTAAAAATAGGAAAACACTTAGAAAAATTCCAGAAAAATACTAGAAAATATTTTGGAACATTTTGGACTCAATTAAAATATTTCCAACAAAATTTTATTTGAACATTTAAATTCTTTAATTATTTGAAAAGGGAATAAATTCAAATTAATTCCAAATAAATCCAAATAAATTCCAGAAAATTCCAAAAATTCACCAAAGTGTCAAATCACATTTAAATTCATGAAAAAGAAAAAATTGGGGTGTTACAAACCTCCCCCCCTTAACATAATCTCGTCCCCGAGATTCAGGGCTTACTAAAGAATAGGTTTGAAAACTCTTTCTTCAAATCCTCCTCACGCTCCCAAGTTGCTTCACTCTCTACATGGTTGCTCCATTGTACTATGCAGAAACGGGTTGACTTGTTTCTCGTTTCTCGATCCATGGTGTCCAAAATCTTGACGGGGTGTTCCTTGTAAGTCAGATCCTCTTGTAGCTCGATTGACTCTAGCGGTGTCTGCTCGTCTGGCACTCGGAGACACTTCTTCAGCTGGGACACATGGAACACGTCATGTACTCCTGCCAATGACTGCGGCAACTCCAACTGATAAGCAACTTCGCCTTTGCGGCTCAAAATCTTAAATGGTCCGACATATCGCGGTGCGAGCTTCCCTTTGGCGTGAAACCTCTTAACTCCCCTGAGGGGTGTAACCCTAAGGTACACGAAATCCTCTGGTTCAAAGCTCAAGTCTCGGCGACGGTTATCGGCGTAGCTCTTCTGTCTTGACTGTGCTATCTTCAGCCTTTCCCGGATCATGGCAATCTGCTCTTCGGCTTCTTGAAGAATGTCCGGCCCAAAGACACGGCGTTCACCTGTCTCATTCCAGTTCAACGGTGTTCGACAGGGTCGACCGTATAATGCCTCGAAAGGTGACATCTGTAAACTGGCCTGATAGCTATTATTGTAGCTGAACTCAGCATACGGCAGACTCTTATCCCAAGAGGTAGCATAAGCCAATGCACACGCTCTTAACATATCCTCCAATATATGATTAACTCTTTCGGTCTGCCCATCTGTCTGAGGGTGATAAGCTGTACTGAAATTCAAATGGGTTCCCATGGCTTCATGCAGCTTATTCCAGAATCTCGAGGTAAACTGGGTACCTCTGTCCAATACAATCTTCTTCGGCACTCTAAATGGATCTTTATCTACTTCAAAGGATATTACTTCTCATGTCCACACACAAGACCCCTTGAAGTGAATAAAAATCCATTCAAATCGAGGATGAAAAATAAGGAAGTCTTAGGACCTGAAGTTCCATATTTAACTGCCGTATGAGCACCTATATATCTTGTGAATTACACCAGGTCTGATATTGCACTCGAAGTAAATTTGCTAACTAAACACAATGCAGCTCTAACCAAAAGGTATTAAGCTGATGTCAAGACTTTACCCACATACCTCCAAGGTACAAAATATCTTGGCTTATTTTACCGGAAGGACTAAAACTCGACCATGATAGGATATATGGAGGTTGGTTATTTGTCTGATTCACACAGTGCCAATTCTAAGTCTAGGTTTGTGTTTCCTCTGTAGTTGTACAACTATTTCGTAACGGTCATTTAAAAATACCTAGTAGCTACCTCTATAACCACTCAGAGTTAATAACATTATATGAAGTATCACATGAATGTGTTTTGGCTAAGATGTGTGATTAGCCATATCCAGAAGTCATGTGGCATTAATAATGTCAATACCCCCACAATTACTATGATGGCAATGATGTTTGTGTTGCACAAATGCAATTAAGTTATGTAAATAGCAATATCACGAAACATATTACCCCTAAACTTTTCTATCATCATGAACTCTAAAATAATGGTGAGGTAAAGATATCGCAACTAAATCATGTGAAAATCTAACTGATTTATTCACTAAGTCTTTGCCAACATCCAGCTTCCAAAGATGTGTTCTTAGTATTGGAATGGAACGACTTAGAGATATGTAGAGTTCAGAGGGAGTTGATCCCTAAATCATAACCTATAGTACGATCCTGAAGATACTACCCTAATACAAAAGATTATAAGTTGCACCCTTTTTCCCTTAGTGAGTTTTCCTGAAGTTTTTCTCACATAAATGTTTTAAATGAGGCAACAAGTGTGACATAATATGCGGATGCAATGTGCTATTTTCTCAATTCCTTTTTCCCCATTGGGTTTTTGGAAGAAGTTTTTGATGAGGCATATACATTACGCAGTATTTGTCCAGGGGGAGTGTTGACATATAACCGGACTTTGTATTGTTTAAATACAACTGAACTCCTGGTTTTCATGGACGAATTTCGAAACAACCCCTGAGGGGTTTTGGATATAAATATAGCACCCCATTATATAAGGAAATTAATCTATAATCAATAAAAAGGAAAAAGTTAAAATGCTCTATATCTTATGTTCATCTAGTTTATAATTTTTCTTTTGGTATTGTCAATATTTTAAATTGGCATTGGATTGATCAACAACTATCAATTTATTATTCAACATCCACGAGTCCATCTCCTTCTCTCCCCGATTTCCCACGCTCTCCTCACATAAATCATCACGCTGACATCTGGGCTCGTTTGTTGACCCACATGTCATCACTCACTAAGAGCAGTCTAGTGGACTAATTTCGAACTACCTGAGCGACGCTCTTCACACTTCTCAAAGCAAAGCCCCAAAAGAAGAAATCTTGATGTATTTAGCTGGTTTCATTTTATATTTTGCATTTTTAGCTCTCCTGATTACACATTTGCAGATATAGCCCCAGGCAGCGGGTTGGGACCACAAACATGAGCATGCAACGATCGGCCGTATTTGCCACTTTGCATCTGATGATCGGGGAGCTGCGGCCGATCAGGCTTACATCGCCCCATGCTGAGGGCCGCATTGCTCTTTTTTTATTATTTTTTTAAAAAAGGAAGCAAGAGAAAATTTTGGATATAAATAGAGGAGTGAAAAAATATGCCATGAAAATTTTTGGTACTAACTCAAGTGATATTTTTACAATCGAATTTTGTTTTTTCACAACCAATAAATAGCTTGAAAAATAGTTCAGAGAGAATGGAATAACGTGGTGCGCGAAGTTTTTAATTTGTTTATTTTATTTGCTTCACTGGTGTACCAATTAATCGACCGTTTTAGCATTAATTTGGTTCAGTGATGAGTAGAAAAGTTATTTCATGTTGTCACATTTTAAGAGTTTTTTTGTTCAATGATGAGTAGCAAAAAGTGGAATTTGAATTGATAGTTTACTAATTTTTTTGTTGACTGATATACTGCAAAATTGTGGAGTTTGAATCGATAGTAACTGAATTTTTTGTTTAGCAAAAAGTGGAATTTGAATTGACAATTTACTAATTATTTATTGACTGATGTACTGGAAAATTGTGGACTTTGAATCAATAGTTTTTAAATTTTTTTGGTTGACTAATGTACCACAAAATCGGGCAATTTGAATCTATATTTTTTTGAATTTTTTTGGTTCACTGCTGTACCACAAAATTAGAGAATTTTAGTTGAAAGTTTTTTAATTTTGTTGGTTTAGTGATATACTATAAAATTATGAAATTTTAATTGATAGTTATTGCTTTTTTTGTTGAGTGTTGTACTCCAAAATTGTGGGATTATAATCAAATCGATATACACGTGATAAACATGAAGGTGGACAAAAGGCGTACAAAATGAGAGACGATAGATGGCGCATATGGAACCATTGTATTGCATGATATATAAAACAAGTAAACATACATGACGCATATAGTTCGGTTTGTTGCCTATGTTAGCCATTGTACTTGTACGGTACAAATGGCGACACGAATGAACGATGAACGGAAAATACAACTACGATACATGTGCGTCTTTTGGAATTGTAAAGAAGTCATGCTGCTTGTCGTAGACCTTACACGAACGATCCATCGATGCCTTCCCCTTTGATCTAGCAAGGTTGTTGGCCTTGGCTTTCTTCCAATTAGACCCATACATATCCACCCAATAATAGTCTTCAGGGGCAATCATCGGGCCTCCTAAAAATGAGCCACCTCGGTTTGCTTTTTTAGCTTCTTTTCCTATTCCTGATGCTCATACAGGGGCTTACAGAAGTATGCACCATCTGGGCGGTAGCGTGAGTATTTTGATTTCTCTTCCGTAGTCTTAGGGGATGGTTTCCACCGGGTGTAGCGCTCGAGCGCAAATGCGTAGTGCAAGTACAATTTGTGCTTGAAGTACTCCCTATCATACTTATCGGGGCCATCGATCCATTGGAAGAAGTAGCAACTGTCGTATTGCTGGTGTTATGCATGGACGAAGTTATAAGTGTGAAAAACGTATTACGGAATGTACATGCATGTTATTAACTTACATGAGCTTCGTAGCGGCGCGTGTAGTGTGCCCGGCCAGCGGTGTCGGGATGCCTGGATTGCATTATTCATGCCGGAGCACCGCAGTCGCAGTTTGGGTGGGGAAACTCTAGTGGCACAGGTGCATCCTTGCAAGAAACATTCGAGTAGCTTTTCGTGTTCTTGGCAAGCCACTTCCGCTTACGAAGAATGGCTATATAGTCGGTCATCATGAACCCACCGGTGAAGGGGTCTGTGATGGTGGTAGGGATATGGTGTTCGGTGTGGGGGTTGGCTTGGTGTAGTGTGTAATGTATATGCTAGGCATGGCTCTGTATTTATATTAAGTTTTCAGTGGTAGTGTGTTGTCCAAGTGACCTGAGAAAGCTGTAGCCCACAAGTTGTTAACTCGGTCTAACAAAGTAGATGGCAATGTATTATCAATTTGGTCTAAAAATGTAGCTACTAGTGTGTTGTCAAATTGGGATGATAAAGGAGTAGCCAATGTGTTGTCTCTTTACTCTGAGAAAGATGCTGGTGCATGTTGTCCAATCGGTAGGACACAGCTACTGTCTACGTGTTGTTAAGTTGGTCTAAAAAAGTATATGACCTTGTCTTGTAAATTTGAGCTAATAAAGCCAATATGTTAGACATGGATCGTAGACTAGGCAAGTAGTTGAGTAATTCATAGTACCACATAGGTCACATAAACATTAAATGGATAGTACCACATAGTTACTGGACAGCACAAAGGCGTACATAAACATAAATTGGATACATCATTCTTAAACCACTTCAAATGATATTGAGAAATTGAGAAACTATGAAGAATTATGCAACACATGATCGAATTCTTTCTAGGCATAGGCAATAAACTAATGTACGAACAAAAATAAAGGAATACCACATTGTATTTGGATAGGTGGAGATTACATGGCACATGTAGTTCGGTAGGAACCATGAACTTCATAATATCTACGATACAAGCACGTCTTTTGGAATTGTAAAATGGCGACTGGATTACGGGTTATGCGGTGAGGATGTTAAGGCTTGAATGAGTAACCATACGGTACCCCATGGAGTGTTGATCGCTAGGACGGCGTGGACGAGGCTGCTGGTCATGGTAGTGGCAAGGACAACTACAGCTTGCATTGCAACAACAGCAGTAAGTGTGGTAGTTGTTGCCGAGGTGGATGACCTCCTCATTGTTCCTCTCCCTAAGCCTTTGACGGCGTAGGTCATCGTTCTGGGTCTGGAGCTCCAAGTTCTGCTTGCGGAGCTATTAGTTCTTGTTCTTGACTTCGGTGAGTTCCTCTCCCTTCTCATCAAGGCATACCATCAATTTGTAGATGTAACATTGGGCACCTAAGGGATATGAATCGTCCACCCATTCAGTGAATTTGCAATGCTCAGTTTGCAAGTAAGAGTGCATGTCATATAGCGAGTCATGTGTCGAATTATATGTAAGAGTTGTACCGTTTACCATGAATAGAGGGCATCGGTAGAAACGACGTCCTGGGCTAGAATTGGACTCGTTGCAAACTTGCACAATGGCGTCGAGGTCATGCTTACATGTTGGCCACTTCAGGGGGGCGGAGTGGGAGGCCATCGTGGATTGGATTTTTGCGAGTGTAGTACTCCCTTGTTCGCATGGGAAGATCTGGGTTGGGGGATATGGGTCTTAAAGACCGTAGATTTTGATGGCCTCAAGTGAAGGGTCACAACCTTGAAACCATGAAGGGTCCGCGCCTTGAGGTGCGGTCTAACCCCGTCTACCCCTCCCACGGCTTGAGGTGCCTCCTCTATCTGTCATTGCAATGGAGCGGAGGTTGGGCTAGTGAAGAAGTGTTGCCTGGGTGATCGGTGGTTTTATAGGCAGTGTGGAGTCTACGTGGGTGATAGAGTATGGGGTAGCGTGTGCTCAGTTTGATCCAAAAAGACTTGTTTTAGTGTTTTATCCAATCGACCTGAGAAAGCTGCTGCTTGCGAGTTATCTAATCGGCCTGACAAAGCAATATGCAGTATGTTATCACTTCGAGGTGCGTAGAGTGTTGTCAAATCGGCCTAACAAAGCTACTAACAGCTTGTTGTCAAATCGCATAGACAAAGCTGATGTGTGTGTTGTCCAATTATCAATTTGGTCTGAAAAAGTAGTTGTCAGTGTGCTATCACTTTGCTCTGTGAAAGCGGAGGTAGCTTGTTGTCTCGTCATTCCAACATAGTGAGTTCAGAGTTCAGACAAAGCCAATAAATTTGTCACTGCGCTATGAGAAAGTAGATTGTATCGTGTTGTCTCGTCGATTTTGGAGTAAGTGCTGGTATGGTAGACATGAGTCATAGACTACGGCATATTAGTTCAACAGCATGAAGGCATAGATAACATCAACTGAATACATCATTCTTACACCACTTGAAATGGCATCCATGACCAACTTAGTCTCCTTTGCAGGAAACGAATTGGTTCGCAAGTATAGCATAAAGTACAACAAGGATACCCACATACACAATGTTCTTTAACCACTTGATATGATCTAAAATGCGCTCGATCTTAAACATCATCATGTTTAGCCTTTGCTCGAGGATAGGGCCCATCCCCTGCTCTAGCTCAGGCTGCATCCCTTGTGGTACTGTTCTATCAGGATGCTTCATTGATGTATCCATGGTGTCTGCCCACTGGAAATATTGGTATCCTGCAGCCTACGTAACGATGTGAACATGCTTTGAGACCATGGAAAGAAAGAAGATCTCTCAACAAATAGACAACTCAAACAGGAAAATAATCATCAAAATTAGAAGAAATCGAACTATATTTTCACTTACAGAGAAAAAAGGCATTTGTAAAACACCCAACCGTTATTTCTCTGAGTGTTGGCGTAGAACACATTAGCTTGCACATGGAAGTTAGGGCAATCGATCCGCCTTGTAGTGGCAAGCGTAAGGTTCCTTCGATTCCCTAAGATCGACATTTGAGACATGGCTTTGACCCAAGTGGAGGACGCATGACATAGGATGAGGAAGATGATATGAGGAAGTGAAAAGATTCGACAGAAAAAATGGCACCAACATTTTGGTGGATACGTCCAACGCGCACAGACAGAAACACGATTGGGCAAACTGGTATTTTTCATGCCCCCAGTAATGAGCACTACATGAGTGACTTCTATTATTACACATAGAAAGCAAACAAATGCAATAAATATGACTTGTCAATTTTCTGCACTTCCCAGCAGTTGAAGCACCAGCACCTTGGGGACTAACATCAAGTCAATTTTTTGCACTTTCCAGCAGTTGAAGCACCACTGCCTTGGGAACTAACATTAACTAGAGTTGAAGCACTAGTCGTATGATTATGCTTTGAGTGTGAAATGCACGAGGATTGCTTGCTATCAGTATGTCTGAAAGCATATAGTAATTACACATATGAAGTATGATACAACCCATACAACTACTCCTTGAAACCTTAACCCTAATCCGGTCGTTGCTTTCGAGCACGACGGAGTTGGTCTTGTGGGTATGTGAACCGGTCCAGTGCATGCGTACCGCTCTACAAGTCGTACCATGTGTCTTGTGTCGCGGGAGGGGCCTTGTCAAGTTGGCTAGGTCCCAACTGTTGGTCGCAGAAGATGTCTTGCACCCACTCGGGAGGCTGCAATGGAATGCACTGTCATGTGGACAAAAGAGAGTGCAACAAGTAATTAAAATTACATAGAGTACTTACCATGCTGGTTGCGGTGTTGTGGAGTGCTATGCCCACTAGATAAAGTCATCCCTAGAAACCTGCGCACACGTAGTGTTAGCTTAGTTCCATCTTGGGAATCACTTTCAACCGCACAAAACATACTTGCCATGGCGCCTGCGTGTTGTACGGGGTGTAAGTCTAGCTGAACCAAGTCTTCTGAGGTGGGTGCTGCGGTGAGCGTGCCGTTGCAAATGTACCCCAAGTCGAACTTTCTGCTAGCAAGTCCTGATCGGGGTGTCCACATCAGAGTCTGTGTCAACCTCGAGAGCTGTAAGTGCTTCATGCTGGCGTGTAGATGACGATGAAAGGAGAGAGTGATCCCCTCACACGTGTTGTAAAAGGATATGGTATGACCAAAAAGGTTACATTGCGGTAACAGTACAAAATTTGATAATTAAAAGTACGTCACATACTAGCGTATCCTAAAGGCCGGGCTGAGATGAAGACGAGCGAGCAAAGCTCGATTGTCTTTGGATTGCACTGTGGCGCGATGACCTAGGAGATGGAAGACAGGCGCCTTGCTTAGCATCTCGTAATGCGACATCGCTATGACGGCCGCAGGTAAGTGTCTTCACTATGCCCTTCGCATCATCTAACATAGAATGTAGAACCCCAAGCAGGCCGAACACAGTGCTGTGCCTCCCATGCTGTAGTGCAGTGGAAGCCTCATCTATGATACGGTTCGCATGATCGTACTGCATAGACAACACATGCATGGGAGGTACTCCGATTCAGTACTTAGAAACACAACCTCTTTTTCTACGTTCCCACTTTTAAGAAACCATAGAAGTGATTTTAATCATAGCAATGTTAACCTTATGTGGATCTCGCTATACTGATAACATTATGTTGAGTTTGGTTTTCACAAACAATTCTTTGACCTTATTTTCGTTCGGCATGAGATTTTAGTGACTACACTATAGAGAACTAAATAATCACATCTGAAGACGAACAGCTCACAACGGGATTAATGGCCAGATTCGCCATGGAAAAATAATACAAAAGGAAAAAAGAAGAGTCCATGACCCATGCATTCATGGAAATATGAATGAAACATAATGTAGGTTCATACCATGTCATCTTGCCATGCTGCGCGGTGTGGAGGGTAGCCGAGGACCAACCTGTCGGCGTGTGTGACCTCCTCTAGCCTCGGAGGAGCAGGTCCAGTAAGTCTAGCACGTGTATGTGGCACGTACCACTCCAAGTACGCGACATATGAGTTGATGTCATACAGTTGATCCTCGACTACTACCTATTCCGTGGCGGACTCCACCCATGCTGTGATCCATGGTAACTGTGTATGTGCTTTGAGGTTTTCTACGGGAAACATAGTTGCAAGTTACAGATTAGAATTACATCGTGTAGGCTCGTTGCGAGAAACATAATAGAAAGTTATGAATTACACTTAGATATGCACTTGTCGTGGTAGAGGTGGGCCAACTTGAGGGGGGATTTGCTGATGAAGTCCGAACTAGCGCATCACTCGGGAATGGCAATACGCCCTCACCATGTGACAGAACACGAGGTGGCACGTCGTCAATCAGTATTGAACATCCTGCTTGCATTGCATTGACAATCCATGAGGCGTCGTACTGAGAAAGAAATGCGTAGTCCATGGTTGCCATATGATTTTTTTCCACATGTAGTGTCTCGAAGTAGTTATGAAACTCTGGGTAGACTATCTAAGGCCTCTCCCTAACCCATTCTAACTGGCTAGACATCCATTGCATACCCATGGTGGGTTCATCGACTGGGCCCCACCCTCACCATAGAACAGAGCATCTAATGGATACGGGTGAACGAGCTCCTTGAAGTATGGTCGCCCGACAAAAAAGTGCTCCTATGACCATATCTGAAGCAACGTGTAGCACATTGCAAGAACGGGCTCCTATCCAGTTGTCTTCATGCGACCTGCACACAATCCCTGGTAGGTCATGCAGAGAACTGAGGACCCAAAATTGTACTATGGCATGTCCTCCAGTTGGGCATCAGCCAAATCCTCCGTGCTGTAGATGTAGCTTAGGTACCCGTAATATCCCTGAGTAGAAGGGAACAACACCCAACTGAACAAGAAGAGCAGGTATGCGACAAGATGAGTCCTTATAACATACTCCGGTGCATCACCGGAGCATCGTATGTTACAAGGATAGTTCACCAGACCAAACTTGTGCTCCAACCTTGAAAGTGCATCTAGGCCCCTAAATGAGTTTTGGATGATCAATGACAAACGATTAAAAGGACTAACGCGTTCAATGAGTTTGTGAGCAGGTAAAAGTCCCAAGGTGAGATCATCTACGAACGAACGGATACCCTCGAAAAGGAACGAGAAAGAAAAACGGCGTCATTTAAATGTATTTTACATTTTTATTGAGTCATAGGTATGCCGTACTATTAAGAGGGATGCATTGTAGTTGATCTACAATTAGTCTCTATGCTCAGATGAATGCTAGCCAGATTAGTTGGAGACACAAAGTCACGACACTTTCACCGGAGTGTTTTCTTTTAAAGTTCAGGTTGGTCATTCCGATTTTAGTTCGGATGTTCCGATGCATCAGAAGTTCTGGTGCTTAGTTGTGCTTGAGTTCGAAGCCCCTAACTCAGATTGGAAGTTCCGATATTTTGGATCTGAAGTTCTGATCAGGTCTTTTTCCTTAAAGGGTGCTCTCTAGAAACATCGGATGTTCTGATCTGTGCATCGGACATTCCGATTTGGACTTAAGAAAATTTGTGAGAGAATTTCTTATAGGTTTATCTCTATAAACATCGGACTTTCTGATCGTAAAAATCGGAAGTTTCGATGTGTATTATTCCGACCATTAGGCAATGTTTGTGCCTGGAAATTTAGACAGATCGAAAGTTCCGATATTGGTATCGGAAATTCCGATATGTGGCTGAGTGTGGGTATAATGGCTAGTTTTTGCACAAATCTATAAATATCCACCTCCACCTCCTTTGAGAGGTTACTCACTCCTTTGGTTGAACTTGTGAGTTTCAAGTGCACATTCTTGAGCATTCTTCTCTGTCGGGACCCCGAATTTGCAAATCCGGACCCTCTGTGTATTCAGCACTAGTCCAGGAACGCGCTAGTGCACACAGTCTTAACATCGGTATATATCACAATCATACCATACGATACTATCAAAGTACTTTATTTAAATAATCAAAGGGTTACTCGACCTTATGGCCAAGTTACAAATATATGCCTTGCAAGGCGAAACTTATTAAAAGAGAAATAGCAAAGAATGAAAATCAAATAAACTTAGTGGCGCCATCCAAGTATACCACAGCAACTGATCGGGCTCGCATCCCTAAGTAGACGGGTCTTCTTGGAGTTCCTCCTCCAAAGCTGGCGTAATCTCCTCTTCAACTGATAGTGTGTTGAGGCAAGGGTGAGTACTTGGTACTCAGCAAGTCATGCACAGAATGCAAGCTAATATACTATATGCATGGCTTAGTACAAAGGAATAGCTTAGGGTATATTTGCGATGTGACTTTTTGACAAGTAATATGAGTAGATTCGAAGCGGAGAACTAAGTAAATCATAAATAACTTTTCAATAAGTTTAATAAACATTTTTCCCATCCTATACCTTATTTCCATCATCTTCCTTGTTTTACCAACCCTTCTTTTCATAACCAAGTTATTTTCGTAAAGTCTACCCCTTGACTGTAATTCCGAGCATTGTCGATCACAGTGGACTCGGCTATTCAAATAGATTCTACACTCTG
The DNA here is from genome assembly GCA_036346355.1 of Rhipidocladum racemiflorum. NCBI lineage: Eukaryota > Viridiplantae > Streptophyta > Magnoliopsida > Poales > Poaceae > Rhipidocladum > Rhipidocladum racemiflorum. Next base: position 82,047,449 of record CM070571.1, on the reverse strand, counting down.
CAGAGGTTATGCACTTTACCCACAAGATACAGTCAAACACCACAAAGGCGAGTTCAGTAACAAAGCCTTCGGAAGCCTCAAACAACACAGTGGTCCTCTCCAGACGTGCTCTACACCATCCCTTCCCTTAGCCAAGGCGAAGTATGGGACCAACACACCGTTAGATGGGTACCGCCACAGCCACGATCGCCTCCCGCACAATCACACAAAAGGTGTAATCGACACCCTGAGGCTCCACAAGTGAGTCCTTAGCGACTTAGTCAACTAGGGCCGTCCCATTCCACCCATGTGGTTGCAAGTATGACCAGTTCAAAGGCTTGCAAGGTTAAGTCCTTAGAGTGACCAGGGCAAGACTACCCAAAACCAAATCATCACTCCCAATGCCACAATGGCCCACCTGATTACTCTTGCCACATGCCCCATCGAAATCATTTATCAAACCCCAGTTGATTACCATGCACCACGTGCCATCAACATCACATGATACTTTTCCAAAACAGGTTCAATATATCATTAAGTCAATATTAGCATTTGATTATCCAAAATCATGTCATGAGCACGTAGCAGGTCTAAGCAGTATACTACAACGATCTAAACCCATGTTGGCAATTTAATAATGTCCAACTAGTAAACCACAACTAGGGTGACAAAGGATCATGGCACATACTTAAGTAATCAAGGTGTCATATAGCAAATTGGTATTTATCTAACCCCCAGGTTTAAACCAAAGTATCTTTCTAATTAAACTAGCATGCAATAGTTTAAATCAAAATAGATTTCGAAATAGGATCAATATGGTCAAAGCACAACTTGCCTTCAAAAAGCACTTGCTCTTGGTCTTGAGTTGGATCCTGAGTCAACACTTCTCCCTCGAATCCTTCCGGCACTTCAACGTCTACTCGTAAAGCGTGCAAATAGCAAATACACAAATGAACACTATGCAAAAAGATCCCAAAACTCCAAATAAAATCCATAAACAGAGAGAACATAATTTTCTGGATTTTTAGAAACTGGAATCGTCAAATTTGGAGTTAAAACGCAAAAGTTATGATTATTTAAAGTTTAAATAATCAATTAAATAATTTTACAGAGAAAAACTTTAGTCCAAAAATTAAATAAAATTCATATTTAGGTAGATCTCAATTTTATACAAATTTAGAAATTTGAATCGCTCAAATCGGAGTTGAAACGCAAAAGTTATAAGCGTTTGAAGTTTGAATCTAAATTTGAATCAATATTTCGAATTAATAAATCATTTTCTTTTCGGAAATTAATTATTGCGTCGGCATGGACACGTGGCAGCCTCGATTGGCTGCTGGCGTCAGCCGGTCCATGGACTTGGTCCACGCTCGGCTTGGGTCTACGTGGACTCGGCCCACGACTCTCACGTGTCGGCCCGACATGTGGGCCCTCTCGGGTGACGTCATCGGGGCGTCGGCGGGGCTCGACCGCAGTCTTGGCGGTGTGGGACCCATTGTGACGTCATGGGTGACGTCGGCGCGGGTCGACCAGCGACATGCGGCCCCTCGACACGCTGCCTCGGCCGGCGTCACACGCACGCTGCGATTCGCGTTGACCGCGGGCGTCCATCTTCCCGACACGAGGCGCAATCTCAGCCGTTGGTTTTAAAATCAACCGCGCGGATTAGATCCAGGGTGAACACGTAGAAACTACTCGTTGCTCGTGGTCCGTTCGATCTAGATCGTACGGTCCAGATCAAATCCTATATTCGCATCTGCTACAAAGACGTGGCAATTGTGAACCGTTGGATCTTGATCCAACGATCCGAATCTAATCGGGTTTGGGAACACGTGAGCTCACCTCAACCGTCCGTCTGGATCCGACGGTCCTCCGAGCTCGCGGACGGCGATGGCTTCACGGCGGCGCTTAGCTTGACCGGAGACGGACGACGACGAGCCCGACGGCGTTGGGGCGTGCTCCGGCGAGATGAAGCCTCCTTCGGTGCGTCGTCGCGGGGACTCGGATCTGAGCTCCTTCTCGGCGGAAGACGACGGACGACGGCGGAAACCGGCGCAACCGCAGCGGAGGGAAGAGACAACTCCGGCGGCGATTGCGGCTCAACGGTGGCGGCTCGGCGAGATGGCTCGGGAACGGTGCGCAAGGATGAGGGCAACCTCGGGGACGTCTCACGCTTTAAATAGCCTCGGCCTGCGTACCTAGACGGAAACCTAGTTCGCTACGGCGGCGGCGCGGCGGCGAAGTCCGGCTCGGACTCGGCGAAGACGACGAAATCGTGGCCGTCCACGTGGCGCGATCAACGGCCACGATCGCCGCAGGCGCGATCGGATCCGGCCGGCGATTCACGGCTCGAGCCGTGCAGGCGGATCTCGGCCGTTGGATCTTGATCCAACGGTTGGGATTGATTAGGTTTAGGAGTGGGTTCGGCCGAGTCAATCAAGCTCGGTCGGACTCGAGTCCGACTTCGGACCCGAGGAATAATGTAACCGACCGGTCGGTCCTTTTCCAATAATTAATATTTAAAATAATTCCCAGTAATTCATTTAATTCATTAAAAATAGCAAATGACTCAGAAAAATTCCAGAAAAATTCTGGAAAATATTTTGGATCATTTTGGACTCAAATAAAATATTTCCAACAAAATTTTATTTGAAAAATTAAATTCTTTAATTATTTCAAAATGGAATAAATTCAAATAAATTCCAAATAAACCCAAATAAATTCCAGAAAATTCCAAAAATTCACCAAAGTGTCAAATCACACATGAATTTAAGAAAAGCAAAATTTTGGGATGTTACAAACCTCCCCCCCTTAATAGAATCTCGTCCCCGAGATTCAGGGCTCACTAAAGAATAGGTTTGGAAACTCTTTCTTCAAATCCTCTTCGCGCTCCCAAGTCGCTTCGCTTTCTTCATGGTTGCTCCACTGAACTCTACAAAAACGGGTTGACTTGTTTCTAGTTTCTCGATCCATGGTGTCTAGAATCCTCACGGGATGCTCCTTATAGGTCAAATCCTCTTGCAACTCAATTGACTCTAGCGGTGTCTGTTCCTCAGGAACTCGGAGACACTTCTTTAACTGGGACACATGGAATACATCATGTACTCCTGCCAACGACTGTGGCAATTCCAGCTGATAAGCAACTTCGCCTCTGCGGCTCAAAATCTTAAATGGTCCAACATAACGGGGTGCGAGTTTCCCTTTGGCATGGAACCTCTTAACTCCCCTGAGAGGCGTAACTCTGAGGTAAACAAAATCTTCTGGTTCAAAACTCAAGTCTCGGCGACGATTGTCAGCATAACTCTTTTGTCGAGATTGGGCTATCTTCAACCTTTCCCTAATCATAGCGATCTGCTCTTCAGCCTCTTGAAGAATATCAGGCCCAAAGACACGGCGCTCGCCGGTCTCATTCCAATTCAATGGCGTCCGACAGGGTCGACCATACAGTGCCTCAAAAGGTGACATCTGTAAACTAGCCTGATAACTATTGTTGTAACTGAACTCAGCATACGGCAAACTCTTATCCCAAGAGGTAGCATAGGCCAATGCACAAGCTCTTAGCATATCCTCCAGAATCTGGTTGACTCTTTCGGTCTGTCCATCCGTCTGTGGATGATAAGGCATCTTGAAGTTCAAACGGGTCCCCATGGCTTCATGCAACTTATTCCAAAACCTTGAGGTAAATTGGGTACCTCTGTCCGATACAATCCTCTTTGGCACTCCGTGCAAACAAACAATCTCGATCATGTATAATTACGCTAATTTATCTCCGAGTAAGTGGTCTTCACGGGGATAAAATGGGCTACTTTAGTCAAGCGATCCACTATAACCCATATGGAGTCATAACCCTTGAGTCTTCTAAGAACCGGTAATGAAATCCATTCCGATTTCCTCCCACTTCCACTCGAGGTATTTTCATTAATTTGTAGCAATCCTGCTGGTCTCTGATGCATTGCCTTGACTCTCTGGCATACGTCGCACAATGCAACATGCTCGGCAACTTCACGTTTCATACTCGGCCACCAGAATCTCTCCTTCAGATCCTGATACATCTTGGCGCTTCCAGGGTGAATTGAGTACTTGGAGTCATGGGCTTCCTCCAGAATCAGTTGCTTTAACTCCTTTTTGTTAGGCACACAAATGCGACCCTTCATCCACAACGTGCCTTGCTCATCCATCTTGAAGTCCTCTGCCTTGCCTTCCTCCTTGATGGACTTAATCCTGCGGATCTTGTCATCATCCTTCTGTCCTTCCCGAATCTGATCCTCCAGGGTCGGTTTTACTTCTAATGCGGCCAAGAATCCGCTAGGTACAACCTCAATCTTCATTTTCTGAAACTCCTCACATAACTCATCCTGACTTATGGCTAGCAACATACTCGCGGTATGGCTCTTCCGACTCAGAGCATCGGCAACTACGTTGGCCTTCCCGGATAGTAATGGATTCCAACATTGTAGTCCTTGATTAACTCTAGCCATCTCCTTTGCCTCATATTCAGATCCGATTGGGTGAATATGTACTTAAGGCTCTTATGATCCGTATATACTTCACATCTGTTTCCAATCGATAGTGACGCCATATCTTCAAGGCATGCACTACGGCAGCCTAACTCTAGGTCATGTGTCGGATAATTTTCCTCATGCGGCCTCAATCGCCTTGATGCATAAGCGGCGACCTTTCCATTCTCTCGTGACAAGACACATCCAAGTCCTTGGCGCGATGCGTCACAATAAATATCGAAGCTTTGAGCAACATCCCAGGTAGAACTAACACCGGTCTTGATGTCAATCGCTTCTTCACTCTGAAATCCTTTCTCACATTCTCAAGCGTCCATGCAAACTTCTTTTCCTTCTTCAAAGAATTGCGTAAGAGGTTTTGCAATTGTCGAAAAGCCTTCGATGAAACGGCGGTAGTATCCTGCCATTCCAAGGAAACTCCGAATCTGGTCACAGTCTTCTACGCTCCCAATGTAACACGCCTTCTACTTTGCTTGGATCTACTGGCGACTCCTTCAAGCGGTCATCACATGTCCAAGGAACTCCACTTTGTCCTTCCAAAAGTCACACTTGCTGAACTTGGCGAAAAGTTGTCGTTCCTCGCCTTTTCCAAAACTCGCCTTAAGTGTTCGGCATGTTCATCCTCCTGTCTTGGAGTAGATTAGGATATCGTCTATGAACACGACAACAAACTTGTCCAAATATTCCATGAACACCTTATTCATCATATTCATGAAATAAGTGGCGCATTGGTCACCCAAAGGACATAATCAGAACTCGTAATGTCCATATCTTGACGAGAATGCAGTCTTGAATATCTTACGATCGGATCTTCAATCGATGGTATCCCGATCTCGAGATCAATCTTGGAGAAAACTCCGGCTCCTCTTAACTGATCAAACAAATCATCAATCCTGGGTAGCGGATACTTATTCTTCACGGTGACTTCATTGAGTGCACGGTGAGTCGATGCACATCCTGAAACTCCGTCCTTCTTCTTGACAAACAAAACTGGTGCTCCCCACGGCGACGAACTTGGTCTCGATAAATCCTTTCTCCATTAACTCCTCTAGTCTGTTTCTTCATTTCTACCAACTCCTCGGTAGACATCCGATAGGGTCTCTTTGCTATCGGTCTTTGTGCAGTACAAACTCTATCACAAACTCTATGTCCCCTGTCGCGGCATACTGTAGATCTTCTGGAAAAACATCGGGTACTCATTTACCTCTTTGGGACATCCTCTATGCCGATTGCCTTGGTACTGTTAACCATCAATCGTCCATCTCTAATCAAAGTGGCTTGAAATTCCACTTTCTTCCCACACTGCTCTCAATCGAGATAGTCCTTCGTCCACAATCCAATACGGCCTTGTGCTTGGATAACCAATCCATTCCCAATATAACATCTAAGGTCCAGGTCTCCAAAATTATAAGGTTTGCTAGGAACTCTACTCCATCTATTAGTATTCTCACCGGAACATCCTACTTCCGCTCGGAGTTCGGAACCAGGGTTTGAACTAAAAGCATGCACTTAAGTCTTGCAATTCTCAAGTCATTTCTAGCAGCAAAGCCTTGCGAAACAAACGAATGCGAAGCTCGAGTCAAACAAAATCATTGCAGTGTTGAGTTAACAAGTAACTTACCCGATCTGACGTCCGTAGCATTCTGCAGGTGCATCTGCGGTGACATGGTTGACTCGGCCTCTCACCACGATGCCTGGGTGTGGCTCACTGATCTTTGGCGTCCTAGCCGGGTGGTTCCTAGATTGAAGCGAATCGGGTCGCTCCTGCTGTCTTCTTCGGACAAGCTGTTGGCAAAGTGTCCTGGCTCGTTGCGATTGTAACAGCGTCTCACTGTTCCTTCTTGTTGCACAGGGTAGCGTTTCTAGCGAAGTGGGTGCAGTAGTTTTGATTGGCAGGTCTTGGTGCCGGATGGTGTCCTCGTTGCATTCTCGTGGTTGGAATCTGAAGAATTGATTTGGTGCAACTCTCAGCGCCGCTATGCGTTCCTCGACGTGATCCTTGCCGTTGCATCCTGCGCTTCTGTTCTCATCCGGTTCCTTTGCGCTTGTCTTCAAGAATAAGTGCCTTATTCACCAACTCTTGGAAATCCGGAAAGGTGTGGGTGATCAACCCTACCGCAATCCTGAGTTAAGTCCCTTCATAAAACGAGACTGCCTGGATTTATCCGTCGCTACATCCTCGAAGCGTAGCGTGCTAGCTGTGTGAACTTGTTCGTAGTCGACCACCGGCTGATTACCTTGCTTCAGTGCTCTGAACTCCTCCTTCTTAAGGTCCATGATTACTTCAGGCACGTGATCTTGTCGGAATGCATTGTGAACTCTTCCCAAGTGATATCTTGAGGGTTCTCTGCGTGGCACGAAGTTCTCCCACCATTCGGCTGTTTCCTTCCAAGCGATGAGAAGCGTAAAGTACCTTTTCATTACCTATGCATTGAGCTATATGTAGCTTCCTCTCGATTGATCTTAACCAATCATCGGCCTCCAACGGATTGGCATTCCCAGAGAAAGTGGGTGGGTGAGTCCTCATGAACTCTGACGACCTTGTATTCTCAAGCGTGGTCCCCGATTAACTTGATTAGCAGTGGCACGAGCGATGACGTGCTGCATTTGTTGCATCATAGCATGCATCAATCGGGTCTGAGCAAAGAAGAAATGCTCCAAAATTCTGCACATCCGATGGCGGTCTTTGGTGCTCCATCATTGGGGTTTTCCGCTGGGCGAGATCCACTCCCATTGCTTCCAAAGTTCCCACGGGTGTTTACCATCTGTCGATTTGCTCTAGGTTTAGAGATGAGAGGGAAACAAGAATAGACAAGTAATATGGAACTTATGCGGGCGAAAGGTGTAGCCTTAAGGTCCAACTTTATTATTAATAACTTGGTATGGCTGCTTACAATGCCTAAGGGCCTTGCAACACATAATGCACACTCGAGAAACAAAGCAAATCCAAATCGAACTAACTCTGGAGTCTATCGCCTAAAGGGTGACTCTTTATTCTATGACTCGGCGAAGGAGTCTCACTATAGAACCTAAGCTCACTCATCGAGAAAACCTCCACGGCACTGGTACGGGTCTTTGCGGCATAGGCGCGAAAGCTTGATCGCCATGTCCAAATGACTATGTCATCTGTGGTAGTCGAAGAAGCGATGTCCTCATCGAGATCGACTCCTCTGGATCGGCTCGTGTAGCTCGAGCATCGCTCGGTCCAGTCCGTACAAAGTCATCTCCAACTCGTCAATCCTTCGTAGAAGGTGTGCCACATACTCTGAGCTTCCCGCCATCTGTTCTTCTCTGTCGTGATCTCCTTGCGGGCCTTCTGTAGCTCCTTGCTTGTATTATCTAGTACTTCTTCCTGGGTGACGACGAATCGTGCCACCTATGTAACCGTGGCATTCTCATCCTGAATCGTCTTCGGGTCAAGAAGGTTATCGCTGCGCGGATGATAACGGAACACCGTGCTTTCCAACTCTCTGGCGTGGATACTGGTAATGTGCCGCATTGCTCGTCGTGAAACTTCTTGGATACCCATCTGCATTGTAGATCTTCTAGCGGTCTGGTGTATCGAGCGATTGCACTGGCCCCTCTTCCCGACAGTACCTCAATCCTCACGTCACAAGCCTTGATCAATCACCTTGTCTCGATCACTTCCACTTGGTATTGGGGCTTCTCAAAATCTCCGAGAGTCTCAGAGCATATGCCAAAGTTCCGCGGCGTGACCAACTCCTAGATCAACGTAGTTGAACTCTTCCTCCATCTGTCACAAGAGTGCTTTACGTAAGAACTCGGAATTTTTAAATTGTGACAAGGTAAGGGAAAATTCCAGCAAGAGACAAGAAAAGAGAGAAGGGGATAAGTCGAGAGGTCATTTCTTATCTTGACAACTTTTTAGCTTTAGAAAATAGGTTTTATCCTCACTACGACCATTCTAGCTAGGGTTGAGCCTACGGTCAAGTATGGCTCTGATACCACCTCTGTCGGGACCCCGAATTTGCAAATCCGGACCCTCTGTGTATTCAGCACTAGTCCAGGAACGCGCTAGTGCACACAGTCTTAACATCGGTATATATCACAATCATACCATACGATACTATCAAAGTACTTTATTTAAATAATCAAAGGGTTACTCGACCTTATGGCCAAGTTACAAATATATGCCTTGCAAGGCGAAACTTATTAAAAGAGAAATAGCAGCAGCGGAAAATCAAATAAACTTAGGCGCCATCCAGATACCACAGGCAATCGACCGGGCTCGCATCCCTAAGTAGACGGGTCTTCTTGGAGTTCCTCCTCCAAAGTGGCGTAATCTCCTCTTCAACGATATTGTGTTGAGGCAAGGGTGAGTACTTGGTACTCAAGCAAGTCATGCATGAGAATGCAAGCTAATATACTATATGCATGGCTTAGTACAAAGGAATAGCTCGAGGGTATATTTGCGATGTGACTTTTGACAAGTAATATGAGTAGATTCGAAAGCAGTAGAACTAAGTAAAGCATAAATAACTTTTCAAGAAGTTTAATAAACATTTTTCCCATCCTAAACCATATTTCCATCATCTTCCTTGTTAAACCAACCCATCTTTTCAAAACCAAGTTATTTTCAGAAAGTCTACCCCTTGACTGTAATTCCCGAGCATTGTCCAGTACCGTGGACTCGGCTATTCAAATAGATTCTACACTCTGCAGAGGTTATGCACTTTACCCACAAGATACAGTCAAACACCACAAAGGCGAAGTTCAGTAACAAAGCCTTTGGAAGCCTCAAACAACACAGTGGTCCTCTCCCAGACGTGCTCTACACCATCCCTTCCCTTAGCCAAGGCGAAGTATGGGACCAACACACCGTTAGATGGGTACTGGCCACAGCCACGATACGCCTCCCCGCACAATCACACAAAAGGTGTAATCGACACCCTGAGGCTCCACAAGTGAGTCCTTAGCGACTTAGTCAACTAGGGCCGTCCCATTCCAGCCATGTGGTTGCAAGTATGACCAGTTCAAAGGCTTGCAAGGTTAAGTCCTTAGAGTGACCAGGGCAAGACTACCCAAAACCAAATCATCACTCCCAATGCCACAACTGGCCCACCTGATTACTCTTGCCACATGCCCCGATCGAAATCATTTATCAAACCCCGCTTGATTACCATGCACCACGTGCCATCAACATCACATGATACTTTTCCAAAACAGGTTCAATATATCATTAAGTCAATATTAGCATTTGATTATCCAAAATCATGTCATGAGCACGTAGCGGTCTAAGCGATACTACAACGATCTAAACCCATGTTGGCAATTTAATAATGTCCAACTAGTAAACCACAACTAGGGTGACAAAGGATCATGGCACATACTTAAGTAATCAAGGTGTCATATAGCAAATTGGTATTTATCTAACCCCGTGTTTAAACCAAAGTATCTTTCTAATTAAACTAGCATGCAATAGTTTAAATCAAAATAGATTTCAAATAGGATCAATATGGTCAAAGCACAACTTGCCTTCAAAAGCACTTGCTCTTGGTCTTGAGTTGGATCCTGAGTCAACACTTCTCCCTCGAATCCTTAGGCACTTCAACGTCTACTCGTAAAGCGTGCAAATAGCAAATACACAAATGAACACTATGCAAAAGATCCCAAAACTCCAAATAAAATCCATAAACAGAGAGAACATAATTTTCTGGATTTTTAGAAACTGGAATCGTCAAATTTGGAGTTAAAACGCATAAAAGTTATGATTATTTAAAGTTTAAATAATCAATTAAATAATTTTACAGAGAAAAACTTTAGTCCAAAAATTAAATAAAATTCATATTTAGGTAGATCTCAATTTTATACAAATTTAGAAATTTGAATCGCTCAAATCGGAGTTGAAACGCAAAAGTTATAAGCGTTTGAAGTTTGAATCTAAATTTGAATCAATATTTCGAATTAATAAATCATTTTCTTTTTCGAAATTAATTATTGCGTCGGCATGGACACGTGGCAGCCTCGATTGGCTCTTGGCGTCGGTAGGTCCATGGACTTGGTCCACGCTCGGCTTGGGTCTATCAGTGGACTCGGTCCACGACTCTACGTGTCGGCCCGACATGTGGGCCCTCTCGGGTAGCGTCATCGCCGACGTCGGCGGGGCTCACCGCAGTCTTGACAGGTGGGACCCATTGTGACGTCATGGGTGACGTCGGCGCTGGCGGGTCGACCAGCGACATGCGGCCCCTCGACCGCAGCGGGCCGCTGGCGTCACGACGCTGCCAGCGCGTGGGCCGGCGTTGACCGCGGCGGTCCATCTTCCCGACACGTGGCGCAATCTCACCGTTGGTTTGAAAATCAACGGCGCGGATTAGATCCAGGGTTAACACGTTGAAACTACTCGTTGCTCGTGGGCGCTCGATCTAGATCGGACGGTCGCATCTAATCCTATATTCGCCTTTGCTACAAAGACGTGGCAATTGTGAACCGTTGGATCTTGATCCAACGATCCGAATCTAATCGGGTTTGGGAACACGTGAGCTCACCTCAACCGTCCGATCTGGATCCGACGGTCCTCCGAGCTCGCCACGGCGATGGCTTACGGCGGCGCTGGCTTGACCGGAGACGGGACGACGACGAGCCCGACGGCGTTTGGGGCGTGCTCGGCGAGATGAAGCCTCCCTTCGGTGCGTCTCGTCGCGAGGACTCCGGATCTGAGCTCCTTCTACGGAAGACGACGGACGACGGCGAAACCGGCAAGAAACCGCAGCGGAGGAAGAGACAACTCCGGCGGCGATTGCGGCTCAACGGTGGCGGCTCGGCGAGATGGCTCGAGACGGAGTGCGCAAGGATGAGGGCAACCTCGGGGCGTCTCACGCTTTAAATAGCCTCGGCGTCCGTTCTAGACGGAAACCTAGTTCGCTACGGCATGGCGCGCGGCGAAGTCCGGCTCGGACTCGGCGAAGACGACGAAATCGTGGCCGCCCACGTGGCGCGATCAACGGCCACGATCGCCGGGGCGCGATCGGATCCGGCCCGATTCACGGCTCGAGCCGTGCAGGCGGATCTCGGCCGTTGGATCTTGATCCAACGGTTGGGATTGATTAGGTTTAGGAGTGGGTTCGGTCGAGTCAATCGCTCGGGTCGGACTCGAGTCCGACTTCGGACCGAGGAATAATGCCGACCGGTCGGTCCTTTTCAATAATTAATATTTAAAATAATTCCCAGTAATTCATTTAATTCATTAAAAATAGCAAATGACTCAGAAAAATTCCAGAAAAATTCTGGAAAATATTTTGGATCATTTTGGACTCAAATAAAATATTTCCAACAAAATTTTATTTGAAAAATTAAATTCTTTAATTATTTCAAAATGGAATAAATTCAAATAAATTCCAAATAAACCCAAATAAATTCCAGAAAATTCCAAAAATTCACCAAAGTGTCAAATCACACATGAATTTAAGAAAAGCAAAATTTTGGGATGTTACATTCTCCCTCCTTTTGATCTTAGTGATCCTTGATAGAGTGAGGTGTGCAAAAGAGAGATCTAGTGCTAGAGCAAAAGAAAAGGCATTCATCTTAAGCATTAGAGATTATCTCCAAGATCTAAACCACTTTGCATTTATTGCCCTTGGAGATTGAGGGCTCCTAGATGGCTAGGCGTCACTCATGAGCTCCTGGAAGTTGTGGGAGGCCGTGAGAAGTTTGTGAAGGCCGATTTCGCCTCCTAAAGGGAAGAAATCAAGAGTGGAACCAAATCTCAAGTGTGACCGAGGTTTGCGAGGAAAGGGTCGGAAGAGACCCGGCTCTTTGTGAGCTTCCTAAACGGAGACGTAGGATCCCCTCAAGGATCCGAACTCCGGGAACAAATTCTTGCTTCATTGTTTTGCCTACTTGTTGTGCATCTTGCATTACTCTCACTAGTTGTCTTTCATCAAGTTGTTAAGCTTGCTTAGCTTGCTACTTTGTCTCACATTAGCTTTTAGTAGAGTTGGAATTAGATTCATCTTTTTACTACTTGCGTCTTTGTTTTTTGCTCTGATCGGATATTCCGATAATAGATCGGAAGTTCTGATTATATCGGAAGTTTCGATTATTTATCAGAATTTCTGATCCTTATTCCAATGCAGTGCATTTCGTTTAAAATTTTAAATAGCCTATTCACCCCCCTCTAGGCAATTATCACATCTTTCAAACCTGACCCTCCAATTAGGCCTCTTTGGTAGCTGAACTATCGGCGTGCCCTTGATAGGCAAACCAGTAATCACAGTAATGTTCGGGAGGGTGACGGCCATCTCCCTCATCAGAAGTGGAACGTGCGGGTCTCTGGTCTTCAATGATCGATAAGCGCTGACAGCAAAGACCCATCCAAAGAGAAAGAATGCTCGATGTCCATCATCCGGGCCAACAGCAACAAACCTGACCGCCGTAGAATGGACACGTATCGTTTGTCCAAAGGCCATGCAAGTGGGCACCTATGAACGAACAAACAAGGACCGTCACTCATAAGCCAGGGCCTGCTACGATGCCTGCCATCATAACATGGATCAAGCAAAGTTTGTGGGTGTGTAGCCATAACCTGCGAGAAAACAATAAACCAAAAGATATAGCATTAAATAACATAACAACAAATACCATTGCATAACATGAAATTGGTACAACAGTGTAACAACCCTTATCATTACGTGATATGACAGTAAGAAATATGACAAATAGTATGAATGGCCGACGTGCATTTACATTGAGAAAATGAAAATAAAATTACATGAAGGTACTACCATCACACGTGCAAGTACATTGTCGAAGGTCACTATCGACAGGTTGATGAGCCTGCTGAAGCATCTAGGCCCTAAATGTAATTTGATTTTGGTAATTAATCACAATCATGTTAATGGACTAACAATTCTCTTGAGTTTGTGAAAATAGGTTGGTTCACCTTGAGGCATGTGAAAAAAGAAAAGGATCGTGATCTAAATGTGTCAAGAAAAGAAGTTGAAGAACTTGAGGTCAAGGTACAAGAGTAGTTAGGACCTTTTTATGTTTTTACCAATCTCAGAGTTAGAAGAAAATATCGGATTAATAGATTAGATGTTGTTCTATAAAGAGGGAGTAATGACTAATAGCTTGATCTTGATAAAGGTTTAAATTGGCTCAAATTCTTTTGAACACATACTAGAAGCATCATCCCAGTCTAAATTTCATTTTTTGCATCTTCAGAAATTCTGGCACTCCACCGTGCATATCGCGGTAGTACCGCAAGGCGGTACTACCAAATTTACTATAGCAGTAGGTATTTTCCATAGAAGGTAGTTTCAAGTTCTTTTTCATTTTCTCTAGGCCAAAGCTACCGCTGTTGTTAACGCGGTACTACCGCTCAGTGGTAACACCGACTTTTTGAGTGGTAGCTAAATAACAGAGAGACACCTTTTTCTAAATTTTCTAGAACCTGTACTATCACAGTACAAAGTACGATACTACCGAAAGTTGGCAATAGCAAAATCATTAATGGTAGTTCTTTTATAGAAAGGGGTGTTTTGAGGGTTTTTGCTCTGTTTTAATTATCGATACTACCGACCTCCTGTAGTACCGCAAATAATGTACCGGTACTTATTTTACAAAAAGATCCCATTTTTAGCTAAATCCCAAATCATTATTGGTACTACCGCACTTTGAGTGCCGGTAGTACTGGACCTCTGCAACGGGTAAATTTCGAAGCATTTAATGCACAAAATTGACCGTTAGGGGCAAATTTTTGTGGGTCGGTACTACCGGACCTTGGCCGGCGATAGTACCACAAATGCTGGATTTTTCAGGAATTTCTCCCCAACGGCTAGTTTGGTTGGTGGAGGCTATAAATACCCAAATATCTGCATTCTTAGAGCTTCTTGGGGACTTATTGAATACTCTTGAGCTTTAGCAAGTCTTCTTTCTCCCATTTGCATTAATTTCATCTCTTGAGAGGAGTTAGAAGCATTCGAGTGCATTAATTTCATTTGAGCTAATTAGAAACTTGAATAAACCTTAAGTGAGCATCATTTTCTCTATTCTCTTAGAGGTTGCTGCCTGCTAGACAGTTGAGGTGTGGAACCGATTATCTTCTCAAAAGAGATTGTGAGAAGGCTTGGTCGGTTATGAAGGCACGGGGCTCGCCTACCCGGAGTGGGGAAGAGCTACCTCGAGTGTTCGAGGAAGGCTCAATTGCGCAAATGAGCCGGCTTGAAGTGAGTCAAGCTACCTCAACGTGGATTAGGAGAGATCGGCAAGTCTCTGATACCACAGGATAAATTCGTGTGTCATCTTCTTGTGGTTTGCAATTTTCTTGTGCTCAATTTAATTACCAGTAATTCTAATATATTTTAGTGATCACTTATTTAGAGTTGTTAGATTGCTTAGACTTAGCATTATTTGTGCACTTTAGCGAAAGTTAAAAGTTTTAGGTCTTGATTATTAAAATTCTCAATTCTATTACCATTAGCTTCTTAGTGTAATTAGAGCCGAGAATTTTAAAAACCTCCTATTCATCCCCACTCTAGTCGGTTATCCTTGATACTACACCTGCCCTATTAGAGTAGTTCTTCATTGTATGCCACATTGTCCTGCATGACCGACACTTCCGTGGAGCTGGCATGTCTCTCATTGACTTGAATCCATGTCATTATGAATTTACCGTGATTGCCACCGTCCACGGCCGTTTCTCTTCAAAGTGTCATTTCAGGCACCAAGTCACTTTCCTTGGCCACAACTCTTTGTAATGCATGTCCAAACCATAGGAGTTGAACTACTCAAAGATGTAGGGTGCGGATGACTGACGGAAAACTACGTATACCGCATATACATGGGAGCATGGCTTGTGCAACAGTTTCGGCTTGTTGCATGAGCATGTGGCTATATCAAGTATTGTGCACACTTGTTTACGATAGCCCCTGCAATGGCCATCGATGAACTTCTCACGTAGACAAGCTTCAAACTTTCGTGTAACTCCATCCATGGTGCGGGCAACGTGCAAGCAAGCCTTCCCTATTTTCTTCTCCACGTATGTATGCATACGTTCAGAGAACTACTTCCCCTTATCCAGGTGTCTCCTTGCATTCATTCCCCTATTGACAAAGTACACAACGATTCTGTTCTAGGTCTCCTCCATGATGACAATTAATTGGGAGTAACTAAACCCCCTTCAGAACACTGTTGTAAACCTTCGACATGTTAGTTATCATTATGCCGTACCTTGCACCTTCGCTGTCATGGAGCAGGGACTACTTCTCCAGCTCTAGAGCATGCAACTATCCCTCCCTAGACTCCGTTGTATGCTTCGAGGTCTCCTCATCCTGTACTCTCTATATTTCCACAAACTTCCTCCTCTGGTTTTGCATACACAGCCTCTTGAACGTCTTCATGACTTCTTTGCTACGGAACCTCCTATGCAAGTTCGCGACAAGATGCCTCATACACTAGAGATTGACGAAGTCATTCTATTGGTACGTTGGCTGTGTCCCTCCTTGCATGGTGCTAATGGCGGACATTAACCTAGCATGCCTGTCTGTGATGAGACATACGGTCGAGCAGTCTTAGACAATAGATTGCCTAACATTTACTAGGAACCACAGCCAGCTCTCCGTGTTCTCGCTTTCCACGATTACATAAGCCACCAGGAGTAGCTAGTCATTCGCATCCGCTGTGATCGCCTTCAGTATGGCGCCCTTGTACTTGCTAGATATGAAATTGCCATCCATGATTAGCACAGGCCGGCAGTACTTGAAGCCTTGAACGGCTGGTCCGAATACCCAGAACACACCGTCTAGGATCCAAATACGGTCATTTAACCTACGCGGATTGCACGGAAGACCAATAATTTCCTATTTTTCCTATTTTTCTCCTCTTCTTTCTTTTCTTTTTTTTTTCTTTCCTTTTCTTTTCCCCCATTCTTTTCTTTTTGTTCCTCTGGCCGAAGCCCTCTTTGGCTCGACTCCTCTTCTCTCGATTTCTTTTCCCGTTCTTTCTTCTCCCCTTCCCTCTCCTCTGCCTCTCCGCCCGAGCCCGATGGCTCGCCTCCCCGGTGACTCGACTCCCTCGGCGCCTCTCCAACACGCCACCTCCCTTGGTCGCCTCTCACCCGGTCGGCCGTCGCCGCCAGTCGGCACCACACCAGCGCTGCCACGACTTCCCCCTTCCTGCCAGTTCCTCTCCTCCCTCTCTACCTCTCCTCCTCTACTCCCCTCTCTCCCTTACTTGCCCTAAGGGTCAAAGAATAAGAATAGATGCTATTAATCTACTTTTCCTATGATCTTCTAGTTGGTTTTCGCATTCTCTACTCTTTGATTTTCGTTGTGATTTGTAAACAGTCGATGATGTATGAGGCTCTAATGGGACGGCAAGATTTTGATCTATGCAACCCTAGAACCTCTACTGAGACTACGATCCTACCGGGTCTACCATCTGTGCACTTCTACCAAGCAAGTAGTACTACTGTTGCTACTAGAGGCGATGGAATGGCTATGCACCTGATGGTGGGATCTATGGTTCGGTCGGCGAAGTGGAGGAGATGGGGGATGGCCGGCTCGGTTCTGGCTCCTCTTCGAGTCTTCTGGCTCCTTGCTCGTTCTCCTTGTTGCGGTTCAATGCATCTTGGGGATCCTCCGTGCTCTGGTTCTTCTTGAGCTTGGGGATCCTTCCTCCTCCTCCTGGTTCTTTGTGTGCTCTGGCTTGCTTTGTTGTGCTCTTGGTCCTTGGCTTGGCTAAGAAATGGAAAAGTGGCTGCTGGCTTGCTCTCCCTTCGGCAGAAAAAGGGACATGGCCACTGCTGCCTCGCTCTTTGTGCTGCGCTGGGGGGAATTCACCTACTGTTGGCTTGTGACCAGTTGGTTTGAGTCAAATTTACCAGGTTACCACTTCTTGGCTCTTTAGTGATTTACGACAGAGGATGGCTACTGTTTGGGTTTCTAAATACTACGGACACCCGCAGTCCAAACAGGTAAGTTAGGGTTGCCGAAGGTTGAACCCAGTCCAGCGAGAGGTGCCGACTCGGCCCCAACGGGTCTGGTATCTCGGTGATCAATAACTTGCCTGCGGGTCTGATGGCAATCCTCTTCTAATTTACTTATTCTATTCGCATTTTAATATTTTAGAAAACCCAAATACGATAATCACTAGCCTAATTAGTAATTAATACTATTGCTTAATTATCTAATGACCTAGGGCCTTTCATGCGGTCTATCCATCTTGTTGATGTACGTCCCAGGATTGGCTTGAGAAATCTGGTGAAGTATGCATGGAACAAGGTTGTATGCCTCTTCACACGTGCCGTATATCATCTCTATCACTTTCTTCTTTGTTCGCCACACGTTGCCATAGCTAACAGGATATCCCACCATATTAACCACATCAGCCATCAGTAGCTTCGGTGAAATGGTCACGTCTGCCGTGACCAAGTGAGAAATCAGGCTGGCCATGTATGAGAATGTGACATTTCTATGCTTTTGCAGTGGCTCAGCAATTAAGCACATGTGTGATCCGTTAGGACAGTTATCCTGAAACCCAAGGTCGTGCCCTTGAATTTCTAGGCACGGATCTCATTGGGACACTCAGGATCCATGCATTTCACAATGTACGTATCCTGGTTGGACCTGTACACCCGGTATGTGCGGCTGATGTTCACCGTACATCTTGCAATTGCCTGCTAAGCGACACTCTTTTGTAGGAAAGCGTTATCCTACTAGCAGAGTGTCCTGATCGAAGGCCCAATCAGTGCCAGCTTCGTCTGGCAACATGAGCGAAGCCATCGCCAGATCATCGAGATGCGAAGACATGTACTCCACATCAGTGGAAACAATGCCACCGACAGGAGTTGCATCATCATCTACGCTGCTATCGGTGTCGACATCGTCGTCATCATCAGATATTGCTTTATCCGCCAAGGCTTCCAAGTGCTCATGGCAGTCTATGCGAGTAGACGACCACCGCCTGATATCTTCGCTCGGTTGAAATTCATCCGCAGTAGTGTCCTCACGGATGCCCTGAGAGGATGCTTCGACGGCGACGCCACCACCCCTAGAAGGACTTGAGATTTCTCCTCTGTTCAGGAAGCGCACATACACCATCAGCCGACAATGTATCTTCACCTGAAGGTTCATCACAATTTGCATGTATTCCCTCACATTGCGCTTCCCGCGATCTTACACAGCTCCCACAAAATAGTCGATCGAACATCCGACAACTCTGACATGTAGGACTAGATTACAATCTTCTTTCGGTGATCTCCCCATCGAATGCGCTCCTCATGCACCTACGGAGCTCGATTAGACCCCATCTTCGTCATACCCGGAGCCCGGATCATCTTCCGTTCGCAGTTCAAAAAGTCCACCCCATATGGACCCTCTCGAATGACATCGTCACCATAAAGCACGAACAAATCTTGAATATCTGCAGTGTAGTACCTACCATAGCAAATGACGCACGTGCAGTAAATACTAACATACAATTCTTCACATCTTTAATCAATGCTAATATAGAAAATGTGTGAAGTTAATTTTCTTATGCTACTATTGAAGTAATTATGCATCATTATTTATGCCTTGTATCATCAATTCATGTACTACTCATTTCACGAACACCATCGCTTCATAGTGTACTATTTGCACTAAAATCACACTAATTATTACTATTGTTTACACATTCTACAGTCAATTCGTGTACTACAGTCAAACTAACCTTCTTGAAACTATGCTGAAGATCACTAAGGCCTGAGCAACGTACAAAATAACCTTTCTGGAGAATATCTGTAAAATACGAATCCTAATTCCAATACTCGAAAAAAAGGTTAACTCTAAATAAATTCCACCAAATTATAAACATCGACTAAATTCCTCCGGAATTCTAATTTCAAATTCCTGTTTCCACTTTTTTTGCCTCCCTATTTTTTTCCTGTCTCTCCTCTTCGTGCTCTTGATTTTCTCAACTCACTCGGAACTTGCCGAACTCCCTCACTCTACCCCTAATTTCTTAGCCTGTCGTGACTGCTTGATGGAAATCATCGCATCGGTCATGATTTATAGCGAGGGACCGAGTCTATGTGCGGAAGAAACAAATGCTTTCGACGCGTGGATGAGATGGAGGGATGTGATTTAAAGAAAAATCACACGACGATGGATGGTGCTTAAACCTAGGGCTGGTCTTGGGGAGGCGATGCATGCCAACATTAGTCGGGGCGGTTTGGCAGAGGCGACGCGTGCTAGCAGAACAGGGAGGCGACCTCTGCTTTTCTCTTCTTTTTCGCACGGGCCTGCGAGGGATAGGGAGGTGCAGCGCCCTCTAGGTGCTGCTTTCGGGCTAGCAGCGATGGTGCCCGTGGCGTGGGAGGAAGCAGCGGTTGGAGGCACGTCATGGTAGGCTTGGGGCGGTGAAAGCATCTAGGCCCCCTAATAATTTGTTTAAATTATTTGTTGGGTTTTGGTGCTTGATGATCAACTAAATCAGTCTTATCAGATTTCATCAGAAAAGAGGATCAGGATTAAGGTTTCATTATTCTTAGTCCTTTAGCTCATAAGTCTTTTCAAGTCTTTTTAGATAAGTTTTTCCGGGTTTCAACCGTACTATAAAGAGGGACTATGCACAAGTTCAATTCTTGGTTCCTAGGATTTCTCTTTAAAAACAACTTGGGGCTTAAGCTAAATCTTTTCAGATTCCTTTATTAAACCTTATTTGAGTTCATATCCTCTTCAAATCAAATTCTAACAGAACTCAAACCGAGCGTTTCCCATTTACAACGGACCAAGTTTTTGGGTCTGTTGCAGTTGTGTTTTCCTTGAAAATCTCTCAAGTGCTTTTAAGCTACAACGGACCAAAAAGCTTCCATTTACAACAGACCATCTTTTTGGGTCCGTTGTAGACATAAAACTTACTGGTTTCTGGTGTTCAATCCAATTCCTTTGTTGATGTATAACCAGTAAGCTCTCCTTCTGCGACGGACCAAGTTTTTGGGTCCGTTGTAAACTTGTTCTTAAAACTCTCCCAACGGACCAAAGATTTGCTCAAAGCATGTGTACGACGGACCAACTTTCTTGGTCCGACGTAGATGCCTTTTTTTGGTTTGGGTCCGTAGTTCATTGAGCCTCTTGCATATTTTTATCAACCCTTGTCGATACAATCATTTCGTGTTGTCACTTGATCGACATTGGCAAACGGCTACTGTTGCCAATAACGGCTATTTGCTTCCTGTAGCCTATTTAAGCAGTTCGAGAGGCTCTCCCAAAAGCGTAACTTTTGCCATCTCTTTGACATCTAGCATCCGAAAGCCAAAATTCCAAAAGAGATCAAGCTCCACTCTGAAAAACAAAAATCCTACACTCTTACGGCTCGGTAAAGTCTAGTTTCGATTGTTTCTAGTGAACCAAGAGACAGGCTTGTGGATGGTCTATTACTCTTGGAACTAAATTTGTTCCTAGGCAGTTTCTTTGGTGATTTTAGTGCGACCTGTCCAACCGTGTTTGTGGAAGGCCACTATTATTGTGAAGAGGTTTTGACTCACCTCACCAAAGTGGTAAAAAGAGTTACAATAGTGAAAAATCCAGTACTGCATCTGTGAGTTACTGGAGGAGCAATACTTCTGAGGAAGTGCTCTAACGGGGACGTAGGAGATTTCTCTCTGAACCTCGGTGAAAAATCTCTTGTCTCTGTGTGTTAGTCTGTCTTTTTCTTGTTCTCACTATTGCTTAAGTTGTTCTTAGTCTGTTGGTGCTTATTCTGTTTATCTGCTTAGATCTTATCTTTAAACTGTTTAGTTTGTCTTGTTTAAATTGTTTAAAATTGCCTATTCACCCCCCCTCTAGGCCTTACCGATCCTTTCAGGCGGTGTAACGGCTGGACGCGCGACCTAGGACGGTGCTGCGCCACCAGGAATGACGTGGAGCCCATTTGCTACAGAAGCTATTTTTTTTAAAAAAAAAAGCATCTCAAGGGTAGTAAGTAAAAATAAATGAAAAAAAACATGAATAATGTTTCTATATTTTTCTTTTTAATACAAGTTACACGAATCTTAAAACAAACAAAAAGATAAATAATTATTACCTATCTTTTATTTCTACTTTAATATTTATATAACTTAAAAAAGAAAAATTAAAGCATAAAAGCACCCCGAAAACACGGAAAAAAAGAAGGCGAGAGGTAGAACCCACAGAAGAGCCCGAGTCGCGACTCGTCGGTCATGGCGCAGTTGCCGGTGGGCCTCCTCTTCCTCCTAGTCCACCTCTCCCCGCCCTCCCCCTCCCCTCCCCCACCCCCACCGCCGGCTCCGCCTCCGCGGGGCCCGCGCCGGGCATGGAGGCGCCGCCCCGCTCGAGATCCCGTTCGACCCCGTCATCTCGAACCTCGAGCGCCGCCGCGACGACCGTGAGTGGGAGCGCCTCGCCGCCGCGGGGCTGCACGCGCCGGGCATGGAGGCGGCCCCCGTGCTCGAGGACCTCGCGGACGCCGACGAGGACTACATCAACGACGTCGCGCGGTTCAACGTGACGCGGCGCGTGGAGGCGCTGTTCCCCAAGATCGACGTGGACCCCGTCGATGGCGCTGTGACGGGCGCCGAGCTGGCAGCGTGGAACCTCGCGTCCGCGCGGCGCGAGGTGCTGCACCGCACCTCCCGGGAGCTCGACCTGCACGACCGCGCCCACGACGGCCGCGTCGCCTATTCCGAGTATGAGCGGCCCAACTGGGCTTGGCGGTTCGAAGGTCGTATGTACGATACGAGGTTTTTCTACTAAATTTGGTTATATGTCATTTGCCTACCTAGAAAGTTCGTTTCTTTGTATGATACTTGTACTCTTGCAATGGCAGCTGACTAGCTGGGTAAGCTCAGGATCTTGGTTCGGAGAGACATATGATCTCATGTTTGTTGTTGGATTGGGGTACCCATGAGCAGATTCTTGGACTACAGTCTGTGATGTCAAGTCATTTACAGAATGGAAATAATTTTACATCACAATGTAGGCCGAAAATCTTTCTTTGCTAATCTATTTGCTGTGTAGGCTTCTGCCGTGTTGAAGCTGTAGAAGTTACAAAATTTTCTCACATTTATCATTCAAAAGAAAAAAAAAATGGAATTTCCTTATATGGAAGTATGCCGCCGAAAGTTTGCATTATCCGAAGGATAAGCAGTGTTACTTGGACACAGAAACGGGAGTCATAATCCGACTTGGATTCGGGGTGTTTAATTCGGCAATTTTTTTTGGACACGGGAAATGCTACTTGGAATCGGACACGGGTGTCGGAATCCAACTCGGATTTGAGGTGTCCAATTCGGCAAAAAATTTTGGACACGTATGTCTGAGTAACAGTGCTTATATGTCACTCATTGCAGTGAGGCAGCGAGGGAGTTTGCAAATATTCAGTGGCATATAAGGAATTAATCCAAAAAAAACTCCGATTTTGTTTTGCCAGAACTACTGTTTTAGGAAAGCATCGTGGATGTCTTTTCATCCATACCACCTGAGGTGAGCTTACATTTAATGCTTTAATGCTTTTTATTGAATTATTGGTTTCATTTTTCTATATTCCTGTGATGGAATATAATCTCCTTGCCCGAGTACTTGCCTGATCTTCAGAGTTAGCTGTTCATGTGGAAGTTTTCTATTTTCCTGTGATGGAATATAGCTCAATGCCAATTCATCTTTTGGGAATTGATATTCATTTCAATGTTATTCTTGATCTGTACCAATGTAGTGGGCACAACATAAATGGGAAGAGGAAATTCTAATAGATATTGTCCAAAGTTGTTTGAACCATTTTCTAATGTTTGTGATAATACCGAACATTTGTTCTTATCCATCTTGAAAAGATTATGTTTGTGCATTTTCGACATGTTTCCTGAATCAACCAGTAAACTAGAACTTCCATTTTCCATACATGTTCTAAAAAGGTTTGCATGGAGATCCAGCCTGAATAGTTCCCATGTGGGCTGACTGAGTTCTATATGTTACATGGAAAAATAATGTTCAGGTGTGTCTACCAAGCTGATAATAAATATGATTAGCATCCTTCAATAAAATTTGATCTGCCGCTACTAAATGATCACATGTGTGCCTTAACGATGTGAGCACTAAGTCTCATCTATGTGCAGATCATAACTCAACCAATGATGGGGTGGGATGGTGGAAGGAGGAGCACTTCAGTGCTGCAGATATTGATGGTGACGGCTTTCTAAATTTGTCAGAGTTTAACGAGTATAAATTTCTCTCTAACCACCTTTTTTTACTTCTGAAGTTTCTTTCTTGTTTTACCTAGTATTTTGATTTTCTGTGTACAGCTTCTTACATCCAGCTGATACTACCAACCCAAAGCTAATACATTGGATGTGCAAAGAAGAAGTCAGGTGCGATTTCCCCCCTCGAAACACCTTTTCCCTTGCGCATTTGTCATTCAGGTTTCAATACCATCCTTTTGCATGGTCTTATTAGTATTTCAGTTCTGCACTAGACTAATGAAGATGAAAGAGATATTTTCTTACAGAAATTAGAGAGGTAGAAAAATATATATAAATAAAAGAAGAATGTTTGTGAAACTTTGGTTCATACTCTTAAGCTCAATTAATATTAGTGAAAAATTACTTCCAATGCTATTCTAGGTTTATCAAAACTTGTGTACTCTGCGTGGCACATATCTCTACTATTCTAAAGCACCACTTGGTGGCAGTGGTCCATTCTACACGTCATTAATTGCCCTGTTTAATTGCTCTACTTAATTGCCCTGCTTAATTGCCCTACTCAAGAAACGAAACGTTGCTTTAATTAGCCAGCTTTCACAAGAAACGAAGCGTTAAAGATAGATGTTTGATCTTGTAAAATAATTTTTTTTATTTTTTAATCTTTATTTTTCGTTATCAATTTTGTTTTTCGTAGCAACGCACGGGCATGTAGCTAGTAATAAAGGAACCAGCATTTTTTATTTTTCATTAACTATTTTTTTCTTCTCATTCCTCAAATTATGTTGTTGATACTTGATACTACATACTGGCTTGTGCAACACGGTATCACACAATGGTTACAACTGGAGCTGATTCTGTCTACAGATTTGTGGTTGTGCCAGTTAATATTCTTAAAATCTTGATACTTGATCAGCCAACTATGTCAAACAGCTGCATGCTTAAAGTCACGAATCATTGTATAATTTGTACGGATTTTCTCAGTAGTCAAAACAAGCTGGTTTAGGAACTAGACTCTAGGACTTTAATGGAAGATATACTCTGAATTTAATTTTGTTGTGGCTGATTGATGCTAATTCTTGTTGAGTCTTACACCATCTGTTTATTTTAACATAATAAGTATCATATTTCTTTAAAAATGTGGATTTTAATGAAGAATCATGAAATTTACCCAGTTACACTGAAGACCAATTAAAACCAGTTAGGCAGTTAATTCATTCCTGAGCTGTGGATTGTCCAAATTCTTTTCAATAGTGTGTCAACGGGTGCCAAGCTGGTTATCCAAACTAAAATTATTTTAGGAACCCTGCCGCAATCACATCTTTGTGAGTTTGTTTACGGTAGTCAGATGGACATTTCAACAATATCAAGACTTTAAGATAACGGGAAGCTCAATTTTAAAAAGTTTTATAATGGGATGTTTTACTCAATTCGACATTATGATGATGAAGCTTCACTAGACGACTCCAATGACTCTGATGCACCAGCTAGGAATTCATTTTCACAGCTTGATCTGGATAATGATGGGTAAAAATTACAGTTTGTGGTGTTTTCTATTGGTCATATTCACTTAAGAGCGAACTTGTGAGACTGAGTTTGGAGGCTTCCACCATTTTGTAGGCTTTTGTCAGCAGATGAGATAAAACCTATAATTGGAAATCTCCATCCAGCAGAACATTTCTATGCCAAGTAACAAGCTGACTACATGATATCATAGGTAATACTAGCAGACTGCATCTTGTTTTATTCTACAGGAAATGTTGGCGGACCTTTCCGTCTAATGCTGTCAGAATTGCATCTAGATTCTGGATTCATGAACTGTCATCAGTGTTTGTGCAGCAGCTTGCACTTTTTTGCTAAACATTCTTTCAACTTCAATCAAGTTGAATGAGTAACTTTGTAGTACGTTTGTCAAGAAAGACCTGGTGAGTTATCTGATAGCCTGTTTGTCCAATGTAGGCTGACACGAACAACGATGAACAGCTGAGCTTGAAAGAGATGATTGAGAACCCGTGTGTATTTTACAGCGCTTCATTCACAGAAGATGATTACGGGTTTCATTCCTTATAGGTATGTGCGGCACAAGATTGTACTTCATGTGTTTTATTTAATTGCCACCTTTCACTAATCCATGAGTTTGCATGTTTAGCAGGACGAAGTCTTCAGGAATCACCTTTAAAACACTCTGTTAGGCACTTCTGTGACTAGATAACTTCCATGATTTGTCGGTTTCATCTACTGGCTGCAAGCATGTTTCACAGTATATCACTTGTGACCTACCTTGTTTTTCTTATCCATCTCGCTGAAGGCTGGATATTTTTGATCCGCTGATTTCCCTTTTGGCAGGTGATGCCATTTATAACATGAGCGTGTATTTTCATGCTCCCGTTTTAGAAGCAGGCGGTTCTTTTATAGCCTTAAACCTTTCTTGAATTAATTTTCTTCATATGTACGATGAGGTAGTATTGGTTCTTTCATTTTTCTTCCAGGATCACAAACTTGCAAGCTACGAAAACCAGGAAATGTGCAAATATAGGGCTTGTATTGGCATTCCTGAACCCTATCTGTAAAGCCTGTACAGTTCATGTTTGCATGATTGCATCTGACGACCTGTTGCTGGAAACCTTGCATTCAGGTTTTGTTCCCCGTGAGTTGGTAGAGCATATTTTCCTGCAAGATTGAATGTCGAAATACCAGCAGTTGACATTGCAATTTCCTCCGGCTAGCCAAATATTGACGCAAATTCGACTCATACATGCATGCATGCATACAGCTTCGAATCCACACCCCAACCCAGAGTGGCAAAGACGACTGACGAACGTCGACGACCACCGTTCCCGATCCGCGCTTCAGACGTGCCTCCTGATGGCCCTGAGCTTGACGCCGTGGCGGAACCCGAGGACGAGGTCGAAGTCGAACTGGATGGGCGACTCCATGGCCGGCGAGTGGCGGAAGACGTAGTGGCGGTAGAGGTGGACGACGGCGAGCTTCACCTGCTGCAGCGCGAACCTGTGCCCGACGCACGCCCTCGGCCCGATGCCGAACGGGATGTGCGCGTACGGGTGCCGCGCGCGCTCCTCCTCCCCCTCCGCCGCGAACCGCTCCGGCCGGAACTCCTCCGGCTCCGGGAACTGCCGCGCGTCGCGGGCCAGAACCCCCGGCGCCAGCCACACGTACGTGCCCTGCCATGTTTACGGCACACGGCCGTTGTAAATAAGTTTGTGCTAGCGGCTGCTTGGTGCATGAGACGACACGAGTCGAGCTAAAATGTGTATTCAGTGCTCTAAATAGCTAGCTACAGGCTTATGTTTCGTTATATTAGCTACAAACGTTCTAACCAATAATAGCTCTTTTATTTGACGTAGCTTGTTGCTAGCGATAGCTCTGCTATTTTATATACGTATCCACGAGTTAAAATATTTAATCTATTTTTAAATCTAGTATTACTAAAAGGCCCAAATAAATCTATTATAAATATGAACTATGAGAAAATCTAATAAAAAAGCTCGAATAGCCTTTTCAGTAATCCAATATTCATGTTTTTTTAGTGATCTCAGTTTAGAGTATAAAAAGTAACTATCAAAATCGTATAGCAGAGACATTGAAGAATAAAAAAACATCGGGAACAGTGAATTAATTAAGGCGATGTTTATTACGTATGTGTTTTAAGTTATAAATGTACCTTTGGGAGGAGGTAGCCACCGATCTCGACTTGCTCGGAGGTCTCCCTGGCGATGAGCGGCGAGACGAGATGAAACCTCATGGCCTCCTTGATCACCTGGTCGAGGTAGGGGAACCTGCTCTGGAGCTCGTCGGCGTCCGGCGCACGGCCTCCGCGCGAGCCGAACCCGTCCACCTCCCGGAGCAGCTTCTCCTCCACGCGCGGGTGGCACGACACCAGGTACACCACCGACGACACCGTGAACGCCGTCGTCTTCGTCCCGGCGATCAGGTGCTCGTACGCCAGAGCTCGGAGGTGCCTGTCCTCCAGTGCGAACTCCTTGGCGCCGTGCCCGTGTCCGCCGCCGCTCTCCCTCGCGTCCAGCAGGGCCGCGATGAAGTCCAGCGCGGCGGCAGATGAGGAGCCGTTGCCGTCGCGCGCGTTCCGGTCCCTATCCCTCCGCCGGCCGTCGATGATGGCGTCGATGCGAGCGCACAGCCGGCGCTCGTTCTCGTCCATCTTGTAGTCCGCCGTGCCGGGCACCCGACGCAGCAGCCGCTTGCACGGCGTCTGGACGCACGGGAGGAAGAGCCCGAGGATGGTGGACAGCGAGCTCGACAGGTCCA
Source organism: Rhipidocladum racemiflorum (assembly GCA_036346355.1). Classification (NCBI taxonomy): domain Eukaryota; kingdom Viridiplantae; phylum Streptophyta; class Magnoliopsida; order Poales; family Poaceae; genus Rhipidocladum; species Rhipidocladum racemiflorum. The sequence goes on along the minus strand of CM070571.1, from coordinate 82,019,516 downwards.
TCTTGATAAACTCCATGGACCTCTTGTACTCCTTGAGGAACTCCCTGACGTCGTCGTCACCCTCGCCATCACCACCGGCGGCGTCCGGGGGCTTCTTGCACAGACCGAACTCGATGCCGAAGGCCGTCCTGCCGATGATGTCGATGGCCATGCGCAGCGAGAGCTGGCAAAAGGGGATGCAGTCCTGGTTCGGGCAGGCGGCGATGTTGTCCAACAGCGCGTCGACGTACGACTGCATCGTCGGCACGAGCCCGGCGAGCCGCGCCGGCTGGTAGAGCGGGATCACCGTGTTCCTCATCGACGACCACGTGGAGTCCCTGGTGAGGAAGAGGGCGTCCTGGTGCAGCGAGCCAACGTTCGGCGGCGGGGTGCTCCGGTTGCGGATGTCCTTGAACTTCTTGATGCCGACCTCCTTGCACAGCTCGGCATTGGCCACAATCACCAGTGGCCGCCTTCCCATATGAAACCTGCATCCACGGTTGCCTTCTCCATTAGCAACTGCTTCACTCACTACTGATCCCGACTCTGAACAGCTCGGAAATGCCGTACATATGTACATCATCATATGACATCTGAGCTACTGCTTTGCTTGTTAGGACTGTTTACCTGAAGATCGGACCGTGCTCCTTGGCAATGGCGCGAAAGATGTCCGGTCCGTTCTTGGCAAGAAGATGAAGGTGGCCCAGAGGGAACCTGGTTGGAGGCCCTGGGACCCTCCTCACACTCCAGTATGGTGCATAGAAGTATATCAGAAATGCACTGAGCAGAGCTGTTGAGGATAAGAGCAGCAGAACAGGTGCACTCGTGGGTGCAGCATGGCCTGCCTCCGGTGCAATGGAGCAATTGGTGGCCTCCATGGGAAGAAGCTAGCTAGCTGCTCAGTGTTCTGGTTTCTGCATTGGTGTTGCTCATGCCGATTTATAAAGGGGGAGGCAAATGGCAGGCAATGTTGTTGTTGTCGTCATCGCCGTCGTTGTCAGATGACGCTGCACCAGTGGAGCTGTGCCGCACGACGATGGGTCATCAAAGGAACCACGGAGATCACGTGGTGACATGTCAGCAATTTCTAATCCGGGTTCATCGAAAGAAAAAAAAAAATTGGATAGTTTCATCAATCTAAAGCACCAAGTTGTGGTTTCTGAATCACTGCTGAGTTTTCATCTGCACCAAAATTCAAATTTTAACAAGGACAACTATAGATTTATTTACAGAGTACAGACTACAGGCTACATAAAAAGATGTTTTTTACATGGAATGCACACATTGTTGGTAAAAATTCTGAACAGCTTCAGAGGATCAATGATAGCTACTTGGAACAAGAAAAGGAACCGCATCACCAATTTAATTATATTCTTAGTAACCAAATAATAGTGCAGAAATCGTGCAAGAAAAATCAGCAATAGTACAAAATGGACGCAAAAGCTACTACATAAATCCGTGATTGTTTTGCAAGTGTCAGCTCACCTATCTGAACCAAACAAATTGAATTCCGCTCAAGCACTAACCTGCGGCCCGTGTCAGTACGACAGCACAAACCGAAGGAAGCAGAAACGAGGGGTTGTTCCTCGCATAACCCCTTTTCTGATAGCAATTAGGTTTGGTAATCGACCAGTCATCGACCGCCTTCACACAAAATCTTAAAGCACGTGTCGCAGTGACAACGATGATAGGGGTCACGACAACGACAGAGCGCACTGGAAGGGGAAATCAAATGGACTAGACCGGAGCACCAATTCCAGCATCGTAATGTGGTCAATAGATTCGCATCATATATTCCAAATCTCAACCTTGGCCAATGACAGTGAAAATGGCAGTCGATTTTTCACTTTGTGAATGGAATATACTTTGCCAGTATCTCAAAGATTCCAAGTTGGAAGGTATGGCACTAAGATTCTGACAAGGACGGTACTGACAATTTGACACCACCATACTTGGGCGGCTGGTATCTTCCACTCTTTTCAATGTGCTATGGCCTATGGCTTTATGCGCTAAAAGCTCACTTTGCTAGCGTCATTTGCCAGTCAGATTCAGCCCATTTCTGCTAATTTGCTTGTAAGAAGGGTTCACCAATCCATCAGCTGACCAGTCACCACTTGTATGCTAGTAAGAGGAAGTTTGTTCAAAAATCATGACATGGTGAAATTCGATTTGAATGGGTCCTTTATTACTTGTATGCCAAGTTATGGACACAGGAAAAAAAAAACCCAGAACATCAGGCTTTATACCTTTTAGTTTAGTTCCCAAATCGTGTGACAGAATTGGGAAAAGCAACTCCACACACACACACACATATATATATAGATGTCCATGCAATATCCTAAACATCCAAAGTGCTCCTATATTTGTGCAAAAATATTACAATGATTGGAAGATGAGATAGTTGCATGAATTTTGAAAGTTTGCATCAATCTCGAGGCGCATTTGATGGTTAGAATAGTGTACGGACGTCCATATGTTTGTTTTATATAAAGAACATTTCAAAATCGCCACGAATTAGCCCCCAGCGAAGCGTAAATCAGTTCGACCATACGGGATTTCTAATCTAATTAGACAGAATTCATACCTCACCAGGGCAATAAAGGAATCAGCGGTTATCAATTGGCTCCTAGTAGCTTTCTCTTCCTCAGTTGATCCCTGATGATGATGTAGTGGTACCACTGTTACTAGGCGACTCCAGATCTTTCCCTCTCCAGCATGGCCTACAAAATGAAAAAGGATGGTCCGCGTTCTCTTGATATTGGCTGCAGGGTTGACGTTGTTTCTCTTGTTGCCATCCCCTTGTGGGAAGATTCTCCCTTGTGACTTGTGAGGTGCCTTTTTAAAAGGCTGTTAGCCCGATGAAAGCCACGACAGCTTACAGTGATATTGGTCTATATAGCTTTTCCTAGAGGAGGTTTATATGGTTATCATGGTGCCTGTTTTCTTTTCAGCTATTCCATCTACTTAACGAGTTGCAGAAGGTGCTATCTAAGTTAAAAACTTTGGTTCGATTTGGCAGTATATTGATATTTTCAGCTTCCATGTGCTCGGAAAAGATGAAAGCTCTTTTTAAAACTGTATGTAGGCATCGGTGCAATCAAATGCATAATAAATTCACCATGAGCTTATTTATGCTATAAATAATCTGTTTGATGAGCTTGCATCACGGCAATGTCTCACCACCTTCAAAAACCTCGAAGAAGTAAGGTTAATTTGACATAAACATGGGGACTATGTCCATTTGAGGCTAACTCTAGAACTATCTACTCAACAAGAGGAGAAGAGGAGGAAGATGTTGTTATGAATAGCACTTGTATTCATTATGAGGCCAATGGGCCAGTATATATACATGTACATGAGGGAGAGGATAACAGGACTCTATCTCTAGCAGGATACCTATACAGATATACTAGGACTCTATCTCTAACACACCCCCTCAAACTCATGGTGGATCAACAACACTGAGTTTGGAGAGGAAAAAGTTATGATAAGCTCTAGTCTGTGTCTTCGTGAAGAAATCTGCTAACTGGAGCTCTGAAGGCACATACTGAAGAGCCACAACCTCATCCTGTACCTGTGACCTCATATAAGAAGCATCAACACCAATATGCTTGGTGAGTTCATGCTTCACTGGATCTCGAGCAATGCTGATAGCCCCTGTACTGTCAGATAAAAGAGGAGTCGGTGTAGAAACAGAAACACTAAAATCCTCAAGTAACCACCGTAGCCAAGTAACCTCTGCTATCAAAAGAGCCATAGCCCGCAACTCAGCCTCAGCACTCGAACGAGAAACTGCTATCTGCTTCTTAGTCTTCCAAGCAATGAGAGAATCACCAAGAAAAACACAGTAAGCAGAAAGGGACCGACGATCAGAGTGATCACTAGCCCATGTAGCATCAGAGTATGCCTGGAGCTGTAAAGAGCTGGAGCGTGGAAAAAAAAGACGGCGAGAGATGGTTCCACGAAGATATCGTAGAACACGAAGAAGATGACTATAGTGGAGCTGAGTGGGAGCATAAACGAACTGACTCGGGATATGGACTGCATAAGAAATGTCAGGACGAGTGACACCAAGGTAAACAAGACTCCCAACAAGATGGCGATAGCGAGTAGGATCCTCAAGAGGTTCACCATCAGTAGGTCGAAGGTGAACATTGAGCTCCATGGGAGTCTCGGCTGTGCGCTCATCAGTGAGAGAAGCACGATCAAGAAGATCCTGGATATACTTCTCTTGGGAGAGAAAGAATCCCTCAGAGGTAGAAGAAACCTCAATCCCAAGAAAGTATCGAAAAGGACCAAGATCAGACATGAGAAATTGCTCATTAAGACGAACCTTTACAAAGGCAAATATACTGAGAATCATCACCAGTAATGATCATGTCATCAACATATAGAAGGAGAAGAGTCCAACCACGAGAAGAAGTGTGAACAAAGAGCGCAGGATCATGAGCACTGGCAGAAAAACCAACTGCAGTGACCACAGAAGAAAAACGTTCAAACCAAGCACGAGGGGCTTGTTTGAGCCCATAAAGAGAGCAACGAAGGCGACAAACTATGCCCTCTGCAACAGAATACCCCGGTGGTGGCTGCATATAGACCTCCTCATGCAGCTCACCATTAAGAAAGGCATTCTTGACATCAAGTTGAGAGATGGACCACTCACGGACAGAGGCCACAGCAAGGAGAGTGCGAACAGTGGTCATGTGAGCCACAGGAGCAAAAGTCTCATCATAATCACGACCATGCTCCTGCTGAAAACCATGCGCCACAAGACGAGCCTTGTAGCGCTCAAGAGAACCATCAGAGCGAGTCTTAATCTTATAGACCCACTTGCAAGTAATGGGGCGGACACGTGGAGGAAGTGGAACAAGATCCCACGTGCCGGTGCGCTCAAGGGCAGAAATCTCAATCTCCTCCGCCATCGCATGCTGCCATTCCTGATGAATAACAGCATCACGGTAAGAAGTCGGCTCGGCCAAAGCGGCACCAACAAAGGCAAAGCGCTCAGGAGGCCGAATAGACTGTCGATCGCGAAGAGCATAACGAGGAGGAGACACTGACGAAGATGGCTCATCAGAAGAAGGGGAAGATGGCACATCAGAATAATCCTCAGCTGGCAGACGACGAGTGTAGTGGAGAGGATAGGGAGAAACAACATATGAAGGGACCTGTGTAGGAGAGGGCGGTGGTGAAGGGACCGGCGATGAAGGAGACGCCGATTGTGAAGGAAAAGTGACAACTGGAGTATCAGGAAAAGTCAGAAAAGACAGCGGCTCAACAAGGGATGTAGGAGAGGAGGAAGAACGAGGGTAGAAGGGGCGAGACTCATCAAAAGTGACATCTCGTGAAATCCGTATCCGTCGGCCAACAGGATCCCAACAACGATATCCCTTATGCTCAGCACTGTATCCCAGAAAAACACACTCAACAGACTGAGCAGTCAGCTTGGTGCGTTCACGAGGTGCAAGAAGAACATAGCACACACACCCAAAAAAACGAAGTCCAGAATAATCAGGAGGCATGCCACAAAGACGTTCAACTGGAATCCCACCCTTCATAGCAGAAGAAGGTTGGATATTGGTCAAGTAGGTAGCAGTGGAAACGGCCTCAGCCCAGAAGTGAGGTGGAACAGCGGAAGCAAGCATAAGAGCGTGAGCTGTCTCAAGAAGATGACGATGCTTGCGCTCAGCCACACCATTCTGAGCATGAGCACCAGGACAAGAAAACTGAGAAAGAGTGCCCTGTGTGGCAAGAAAAGCTCGAAGAGCTCCTGACAGATACTCCCCTGCCGAGTCAGCACGAAGAACACGAATGGGAGAATCAAACTGAGTGCAAACCATGGTAGCAAAAGTCTAATAGATGGATAAAACCTCACTACGAAAGGACATAAAATATATCCAAGTGTGGCGAGAGAAATCATCTATAAAAAGAATATAGTATCGATGACCCCCTTTTGAAACAAAAGGAGCCGGACCCCAAACATTAGAATGAACAAGATCAAAAGGACGCTGTGATATAGACTCACTAGAATGGTAGGGGAGTTGTAGCTATTTGCCAAGCTTGCAACCCGTACAGTGTAAATAAGCATCACCAGACATAGAGCCTAAAAGACCTCGACGAACTAAAGAAGACAGACGCGAGCCACAAAGATGGCCCAAACGGTGATGCCACTGAGCAAAAGTCTCGGTAGAAGAAGCAACGGATGCTGACGCGGTGGAGAAAGCAGAGAAACTGGCAGAGGCAGCGGAAGGTAGATGAAGCCAGTCAAGCTCCCAAAGACGCTGAGAGTCATGGCGGCGAGGGTCAGTCCCAACTAGAGCCCCCATGCGGCGATCCTGAACACAACAAGAGTCAGAATCAAGAATAACGCGACAACCATGATCGCGAGTGGCGGCGGATATGAGCTGCATGGTCAGTTTGGGAACATAAGAAACAGCAGGAACATGAAAAGAGGATGACAAAAGATTGCCGCGTCCTGCAACAGAAAGAGAAGTACCATCTGCGGTCTGCACAGTGATAGGAGCAACAAGAGGACTAATAGAATGAAGACTCAAAGGATCAGATGTCATATGAAAAGAAGCTCCAGAATCAAGGATCCATGGTGTGATACCTGATGAGGGTGGTGGTTTCTCATTAGAAAACTGAGTAGCAGAATCCAATGAACTCGCTTCGGTGTAGTGGCAGCCATGCGACGCAGTAGCATAAGAATCTCCTGAGTAGAGTTAGAACCAACAGAAGTCTGCTGAGGAGAGGCACCCAAGAGTCCAGGGCCCTTAGAAGGGCGCCCCCCTCGACGAGCAAGATCCTTCTTCTTCCTATAGCAGAATTGCTCCACATGTCCGTTCTTATTGCAGTAGGTGCAGTGAAGGCCTCCACCCCCGGTGGCTGGAACTAGAGTAGGCGTCACTGTCGGAGGAGTAGAGCGAGACGCCGCCAAAACTGAGGGAGACACCAGCAGACCTACTCCACGAAGACGAGTCTCCTCAGTACGAATAGCTGCAAGGGCCTCCAACAGAGTGACACGAGGATGACGAGCGGCACCGGGCACGACCTGCTCGAACTTCACCAAGGCATGTCGAAGTCGTAGATGCGATTTAAGCTCCAAATGAGAGTGTCGTTGCTGATAAAGATCGCAAGTCCGGCAAACCTCCGGTCCGAATGAATCAAGCTGACGCCACACCGAAGACAACTGCGCATAGAACTCATCCACAGTAGAATTACCTTGCTGAAGTGCCTGCTCCTGTCGCACAACAGCAAGGTACAGAGAATCACCAGCCGGCTCGTAACGATCAGGAAGATGCGCCTACATCAACTGTGCCGAAGACAAAGCAACAATGTCACCAGTAAGATGCACCTCCATGCTAGCAACCAAAATAGCAGAGGCACGAGCATCTTCATCAATCCATGTCTTGTGAGCAGAAAACTGAGTCTGGAATGACTCTACAACATCAGCATAATCATCAGAGGCCTTTTGGCGATCAGCAACATCAGCCTCCTTGGGAACAACAGGCATGATAGGGGGAGCAGGGCGAGGCGGACAGGATAGTTCGCCGGTAAGAAACTCCCACAGACGCTGACCACGCATATGAAGCCACATATGAAGAACCCAGTCTCGATAATTGAGACCATCAAAGATGACTGGGCAACGAGGAACAGATACAGTTCCTGAAGAAAGACCTGAAGATGACATTTTTTTTTCGGAACTGAAGATTACAGAACAGCCGGCTTGTGGATCGGTTTCAGCTCCGATCGAACAGACTCAATAGACGCAGCCGCAAGGGCCAACGTCCATGCCAGCCGTTCACTTCCAACCGTGACACCGTCCACGTCCAAGCCAGCCGGTCACTCGGCAGCCGCGTTGGGAGTAACGACGGTAGCCCCACGCACAGTGTCGGCCGAGTTTGGAACCGGGCGGCGGTAGCCCCGACGCGCAGCCCCGGCGGCAGCACCGACAGCCCTCAACGCGGAGGGAAGACACAGCCGGCGTCGATCTTCACGGAAGAAGAGGCCGACGACAGACCGGGCGGCGGCAACCCCGACGCGCAACCCCGGCGGCAGCCCCAACGCATAGCAGCGGCAGCCCCGACAGCCCTCAACGCGGAGGGAAGGCACGGCCGGCGTCGGGCTTCACGGAAGGAGAGGCCGACGGCAGACCGGGCGGCGGCAGCTCCGACGCGCAGGCACGGGCTGGCCGAGGAGGCACAGCGAGAGGCGACGAGATGAGTCGCCGGCGACAAGAAAAGCCGCCAAGTGTTGCGTGCAGAGAGGACGCGTCGGCAAAGGACGGCGCAAGTGCAACGCGAAAACCTAGATTGGCTCTGATACCACGCATGAATAGACTTCAGATTCACATGGCGCCACCCGCCAAGATATATACACGCATACGGCGAGAGGATAACAGGACTCTATCTCTAGCAGGATACCTATACAGATATACTAGGACTCTATCTCTAACAGATGTATGACAAAGCTAGCAGCCTAGCATAGAGAGAAAAAGATCTTTTGGAACTTGCTTTAGCCTTCTTCCCCTTTTCAAAGGTAGTCATCAACTCCAGAACCTCATAAAGCACCCATGAATGAAACAAATGGGAGAATAATTTACTTATTCACATTGTAATTTTACTCTGATTTAATTCTATCAAGGCACCCATGAATGAAACAAATGGGAGAATAATTTACTTATTCACATTGTAATTTTACTCTGATTTAATTCTATCATAAATTGCATCTTGCATGCTTAATAGCTCCTTGATCAACAATAAATCAGGAATAGTTAGTGGAAAGCATGATTGAAGATACTGTAGGTTGATACGCTCTATCAAGAACCTCAGATATTCTTGGACACCCACCAAAAGGCGGAAGCGTACCCCAGCTGCATGGTTTTTTCCATTGGAAAAGGTGAGTGATGCATGAACCACCAAAGGTGACAAAAAACCTTTCACATTTTGACAAACATGCAAACGCACCAAACTGAAAAGGACCAAAGTTAGATCGATCATTGATCCAACTCATAGCGTCTCGTGAGCATCCTCTTGGTTGTGTACTACTACGAGTGTGCCACAATTTGTTGGTTGTCGGGTGCAAAGCCAGGTTGCAAAACTGAGCGGAATTGGGCACTTTATGGTTATGGAACAAACTTCACAGTGCTTCCACAGTTGTTGAGTAAAAACTAAAAAGCAAAGTGTAATATCATTTTTATGCTACTAGTAAGTACTGCATCAAGCATTAAAGCATGATACTGCAGTGATTTCTGCATATTTTTGGACTAAAAGATGGGGATTGGGTCTCACTACAAAGCACTATAGCACAGTGTCTTTAACGTGTTCATCAGTTTAGAGCCCTTCCATCCAGGATTAGGGTTGATGGACACTGTAGGAGGACAAGTCAATAATGGAAACCCTAGCTAGCTGAACAATTATTGTGCCAGGCCACCAAGGGAATCTCATGCGTTGTTGACTTAGTATCTGCATGACTTCTGAGTTGTGATCTGTGATATGCATCTGTGCCCCTGAATTTTGCAACTTCCTTTTTCTGACAATGACGTGCAGAAACCCTCTTTTCTGGACGTGCAATCTGATGGTTCAGTGTTTGGAGGTGATTGCTGGGGAGGCTCGGCCTCTGTAGGCTAGGGCGGTTGTATCTCACTAGGCATGTAGTCAGGTAGGTATGTTACACTTCATGTGGATACCAAGGATTGGGGGTTGACAACAGAAAGTGAAACTTTCTCATGTGATGACACCTCATTGGCTTCAATTGGGACATTCTTTAATCTTTGTGAATGATCAAGTATTCAAGCTTGTGGATTCAGAAATGGAAGGCGATGCCATGGTGCCATTGATGATGTCAAAACCGTTTGCGGCCTGTTTGGAACTTCACAAGAAACAGTACAATGCCTTAAAAAAATCCCATAAGAATCCTCCACTCCAAAAGGGGCATTAGATTAACTAATCAGAAGTTAGGCAATTCAGATGGAGATTGGAAATGGTTGGTACACAGTAACCTTTCAATACTTTCTTGTCTAACCTCATCTTCACAGGTGACTTCTAATTGAAATCTAGGCCTCATGGGTGAATAGTATGGCCCATTTGGGCTTAGAGTAAAGTAAGACACAAATCCAAAGTTTCCTAGTCTTCTAGATAGTGTAGAATCTACTTAATACCCAATAGGCGGCTCATAGCCAATGAGGGGTCTGAAGTTGTCCTACCATTGCTCTGTATGAATTTGACAAGAGTTCTCTTGGCCTTATTCATAATTTACATGGCAGGTGAACATCAGGTCTGCTATGCCATAATAAAGTTCCCTTTTGGTCTTTGAATTTGCCATGGCTTAATTATTCCTTGCTCCTTGGGTGTGACAGGCAATAACAGACAAAGGTCATTGGAGTATTGCTCCATCAAGTCAAAATGTTAATGATCTAGTTCCTCACAAAGTGATGATATTCATATGCTAGTTTGCTACGCAGACTCAAATGCTTGATTGGACTATGGTGGTTAGTATGATTTTTAATCATCTGTGGTTTATCATATATAAATTGGGATGTTCTGTGCAATATGTAGAATTTAAGCACCAACCTCCTTTGGAAATGTAAGAATTTTAGAGTGAAGGGAAAATAAATCAACTCTCATTGAATGCTTTCTTTCCTACAAAATTCAATACACCTGGAAGACAAGAAGCAAGCGTATTCTTGATCAATCTAATTCAAACAGTTGCAGTTCATACCAAGGAAACAAAGATAACAGTGGTGAGTTGCTTTGAAGCATGTACCTTAATTAACTCTCTTTTCGGAAAGTAGCGAAGCTTGCCAAATCACTGCTCTCTTGATAACTCTGATGTAAAATTCTACCATCTTGTACTGATTAATGCGCAACCTGCTGCCAAGTCACCCTTGCAGCCGGGTAGTGAGGCTAATAATGCTTGCCGCTCCCTCTTTATAACCTACTAAATTGCAGCAAAATCCGTCAATTGCTGCCTTGAGTATTTGATAACATATGGAGCATGAAGATCAACACAGATAATTATCATTTGCTTTCAGGGACTCAAAATGGTGACATGAGTTGTGATATCTCTACTCCCAGGAGAGGAGAGGCTATGTTCTGAAAGAGGTGTCAGTTGGAGTATGATGATGACGAGAATATGTGTCTGCAGATGGTGCAGGTGATTCTACCTTCCATTTGTAACAACTACAGCTAGATGCCTACCGATGCTCTTGCACAAGCTAGTTATCATAGTCATTTTTTTACTTCACTTTGACATAAAACATGTTAATGTGGATGCAGACGCAAACTGATAATCAGAGCAGTAGTCTAACTAGTAAAACATGCAGTTATTCTAAGAAAGCATACAAATTGATTGCTGAAAAGAAAAAAAATGATATCGATGTTGGAGTGGACTTTGTAATTACACTAGCTCTCTAGGAAGGATCGTGTTAATAAAGGGGTGGTAGAAATTCCTAATTATCACGAGATACTAGGAAAAAGTATTGGAGATATACAGGTTACTCCAAACAAGTAATCGGTAAAGTTGCTCTTCTTAAAAAAAATAGTAAAGTTTTCATTCAAAAAAAAAAAATAGTAAAGTTGCCAAAGTACAGAGGTGCTAAAAATACATAAAATAGCCAAAATTTAGCTCAACAGCTTCCAATTCCCCATTGATCAAACACTACATTTCACAGGAATTTCGCAGTAATTTTATAGGAGACAATATAAACCCAGCAGCATTCTTACGAAATTCCCGTATTCCAAACGGCGCCTTAGTTGAAAACAAAGGCCCAAGTTTTACCACAAGAAAGTTCAGTCTGAATCCAACTTTCCCATTTTACAGATAATGCACAAGAAGATTTTTCATTCTTTAGATTCAGGAAACCCTAACAGGAGCACATAATTGGAAGTACAAAACGACTCACCTGATGATTTCGTATGGAGCGGAGGCGCGAGTGGCTCCGCCGGGGGGGGGGGGGCGCCGAAACGGGGACTGCGGCAGAAACAGCCCGGCGCCGGCGGTGGAGGAGGTGGGCGGTGCAGAGGAGAGAGAAGAAGAGGGGTAAAACCGTAAAAAGTGAGAAAAAAAATAGAAACGTTGAGTTACTAAAATGTGCATTGGCCATTTTTTCGATATTATTGTAGTTGCATTGGCTATTTTATTGATAGGGCTAGGGGTGGGGTGGGCTCGGCTCGGCCGAGCTCGGCTAGTTTTCGAGCCGAGCCGAGCCCGGCTCGTTGCATACATCGAGCTCAATCTTGAGCTCGGCTTGGGCTCGCTCGAGCCTCGAGCCGGCCTACAAGGGCACTGGCAAGGGCCCAAATGCCCTTCATTCTCACAAAAAAACGAAGCTCCTCCATCTATTCTCACCGTTCCCAGGCTCCAACCTCCTTTAGGGTTCGGTTAAGAAGCAATTTCATATTTATGGGACGCCTTTTTAAGCACAGATGGTTAGACTGCTCTTTCAATTTATAAAACTGCAAACATGTAATCTGGAAAAAGAATACTCCGCTTACTTTTTTATCTGTGCAAAAGTAATCAGTAGACTCAATACAAGACATTTGAAGTACTAAGAAGAGTAAACTCAAAAAGTAAGGTAAGACAAGCATTGCTCATTAGATGTCTAGCATTGGGTATACTGATTACTGTATTGTGAATTCATACCTTATATAACTCAATGATCGCCGAGCCTAACGAGCCGCTCACGAGCTCGGGCTCGCTCGTTAAGCTGCGAGCCAGGCGGTAGGCTCGGGCTCGGCTCGTTGGCCATGCGAGCCGAGCCGAGCCGCACCGAGCCGAGCCGAGCCTCGAGTCTCGAGCTAAAATTCCACCCCTAGATAGGGCTAAACATTATAGGTTGATAAAAGGGATGGTATCTGAATTTGTAGAAAATAGATTTGCAATATGTCGATGTTTAAGATCTAGAGTCCTTAGATCCAGTTTACAAATATAAAATGGTTGCCTTGGTCAAGAATCGAAGATTGTAAAAGTAGGAGAATGAAGATTGCTTCTTTATTAGTTAAGTAGTTTACCAGAGTACAAAATTACGGATTATCTACTGAACAGAAATGCTATGTTATATTGCTTTTTTATCATCACATTTTAGATCATCTCTATACAAAGCGGGTGTTCCCCTATTTAAATAGAGAGAATTTGTATATTTGCCTCCAGTCAAGTAATTTGCATATTCACGCCTTTTGAATTAATATGTCTTTCTCATGTATATCCTCAAGCAATTTTCTATGTTCTAGATAGGCTTTAAATGGTTTATTCCAATCCATATCCTGTTCAAGGACTCCAACTTTAGTATTGGTCGGGGACTCTTCTATAGAAGTATCTATAGAAGGTTGACATAAATATTCAAGAAACACATCTGTTGTAACATGTGATCATGAGGAGTCCATTTGGCTAACTAGTCTGCTAAGAGATTATCCTTTCATGAAATATATTGGACTTCAAAGTCAGTGACATATTTTTTCAATTTCCTCACTTCATCTCGGTAGTGAGACATTACCTTACCAGATATCCTGTATTCATTGCTAACTTGGTTTACGACTAATTGTGAATTATCTTTCGCTAAAAGTCAACGAACTCCAATGGATTTTGCTGCTTAAGAGCCCGGTTAGAAAACTTTCATACTCTATTACATTATTAATAGCAGGGAATTGTATCTGAATTACGTATTGTAATTGATCGTCCTAGGGCATAACCATTACTATACCAACCCCCGAACCTCGTAGTTCTTAAGAACCATCAAAGTATAAAATCCAATAATCGACATCAATGGAATTCTGCTATGCAGAAGGCTCATTGTTAGTCCATTCATCAATTAAATCTGCCAAAATTTGTGACTTAATTGCTGATAGGATAACAAAATGAATGTCGAAAGATCCAAATTCAACTGCCCACTTAGTAATATGACTAGTTGCCTCCTGGTTATGGACTATATTACCCAAAGTGAAAGAAGATGGTAATGTAATCCAATAAGATTAGAAATAATGTCTTAATTTCAGGTATAAAGTAATTTGTGAACCTAAGGGTATCTCTCCTTAGGTTCGTGCAAAACTTCGCTTACGTAGTAAACAAGTTTTTGAACCTTGTCTCATTTAGCAACTAGTATAGCACATACCCCATTATTTATAGCTGCTAGATAAAGTAACAAATGTTCCTATGGGTTGGGTGATACCAGTGTGGGTAGGCTTGGCAAATAATTTTTAATATCTTTAAAGGTTTTTTCTACTTCATCCAACCAATGGAATTTATCATGTTTCCTTATTACCTTAAAGAAAGGTAAACCACGTTTTCCTGATCTAGATATAAAGCGAATGAGAGCAGCCATCTGACCAGTTAAAACTTGTACCTCCTTCATAGAAGAAGATTTTAAATATTCAATGACGCTAATTTTCTCAGGATTGGTTTCAATTCTACTTGAACAAGCAAGTAAACCCAACAACATGCTAGAAGAAACTCTAAAAGTACACTTTTCGGGATTTAATTATATTCTATATTTTTTCAAGTTACTGAATTTCTCAGCCAAATTTGACAAATGTTTAGAGCTTTTATTGCTCTTTACAATGAGATCATCAACACAAGCTTCAAGATTGTCCTATTTGACTTATAAAAGTTTTCTGCATATGTCGTTAATACGTGGCCCCAGCAAATTTTAGCCCAAATGGTATCTTCTGGTAGCAGTAGATTCCAAATAGGGTTATGTAAGAACTCTTCTCTCCATCTTTTCTTGCTATGTGTAGGATCGATATAGACTAATATAGCAATCAGAGGGGGGGTGAATGATTGTGCGGAAGCTAAAAACAATTTTTGATCTACTAACAATTCACCCCAATTCGGAATCAAATAATCGCTTCGATTTCACGCAAAAACAGATTGACCTATGTTCACTAAAATATGAATTCCCGAAGATCCAACCGTTAGAATGATGTGAAATTTTTACTGTAAAAACTAGATTCAATTTAGAAACTAACCCAACAAGAATCAACGCAATCGGATGTACGGATCAAGAGTTATAGGCTTTGCAAGTTGACTGTTCCAAAAGTGACGCGAATTAATTAAACCTTAATTTCGTGATTAAACAAAATCTAAAAGGAATTAACCAATGAAACTTTGTAGATCAATAACTAGATACCCTAGGAAGGTTTGGAATAGATCAAATCAAAATTATCACGAAGAAATAATAAATCAATCTAGAAACGAAATAGTCGTGGATACCAAATCACTTTCTGTTTTTCTTAAAAACCAACGTCGCTACAGTACTTACCGCTGCTACAGTAAATTGCGGTTTACTGTAGCTCTTCTACAGATTCGATAAGTAAGCTGCTTTGCTTGGATTTGTGTTAACTTACTTCATGCTTGCATATGGACGCCACCAAAAGCAATGCGACAACCATATTGGTAAACTAGATGAGCAGCACTGCATGCACTTCTATTTCAACACCTTCATGCGCTTCTAGTACTGCATGTAACTTTCTCTCGGAAGCACATGCAAGACGAGGCAATCCAACCGGCCACCAGTTTGTCCAGTCTACGACGCCAAAAATTGATGTGAAGGCCGAGCGTGATTTCCAGAGATTCCACGCGCGCGAGGCGGGGACGCCTCCCAGTGCACGATCAAAAAGCGCCGGCTCGACGGACGCCGCTGATAGCCTCCGGCTTTCGCGATCTGTTTTTTTACGGCGCTGTTTATTTCTTTTGTCTAAACTGGTTACAGTACTCCAAAACAAAAGAGTACAAACCCTAATATCTCTAGCCACAAATAAACAGGGGACACCTCCCCCTATTTATAAGAAAACCCTAGAAGAGTTCGCATGCATATCCACTTGGCCCAACATGGCCCAATACATGCAAACTACCTCAAAATGAATACAACTGCACGCGTACGGCCCACCTGCCGTACTCACGTGACTCACTAGCAACCACGTGCACCGTTCTCTAGTCCGAACGCCCCGCATGACATCCTCGACCACCAAGACCTCGATTCCTCCCTGAACCTAGTCCCGAACCTCAGTTCCTCCATGAACCTAGTTCCGGTCCCGTCACCGACCACGTTCGACCTCAAGCAACACCTGCACATGAACAAACACACAACCGTGTACGAGCACAAGTCCACGACTTGACTCAAGATCAATCCATGCAACCACTCACACGAGCGCATTGCATCAAGCAAAACAATTACCATGCTATGACAAGCATATCAAATAATCATCTGAAACAGCACATGCACATGCACCACACATGCCATGAGAACAACCACTTTGCAATACCAAATTCATCATTAAGCCAATTTTTCATCACATGATTTCACACTATGCTTATTTGATGATAACCTGAGCATGCATCAAGAAACTCATCAATTTGCAACTCGCTGTTGAGTTGACCAACTGGTCTATTCGGGGAAAGAAAAATCATCTTTTAGACAAGCAATATTTAAGTTGGTAAAGTGAACACATATATGCCACTTACCGTTTGCTTTCTTAACCATGACCGGGTTCGCAAGCCAATCTAGATGATCAACCTCATGAATGAAATCATCCTCTAAGAGTTTGTCCAACTCTTATCGGATAGCTTCTTGCCGATCAGGAGCGAATCGCTGTAGCTTTTGCTTCACTAGTTATATTTCAGATCTTATGGCTAACATGTGCTCTATGATTTCCCTTAGGACCCTAGGCATGTTGGATAGTTTGCACACAAACACATCTGTATTAGCCTAGAGGAAAGCAATAAGCACGTTTTCCTATTTGGCATCCATTCCTAACCCTATCCGAACAGTTTTTGACTGGTCGGTAGGGTCGATGAATACTTGCTTTATTTGCTTGTTGGGTTAAGGATTTGCCTTCAGCTTCTCTATCTTATTAGGTTTTCAACCTTGCCAGGCTTATCTGCATCTTAATGGCAATTGATCGATAATTTCAAGTAATTTTTTATCGCAATTCAATGTAGCAACCTGGTTACCTTGCACATTAATCACGCCCTTTAAACTAGGTATTTTGAGGCTCTAGTAGACATGATGAGTAACTACTATAAATTTAGTGAGTAAAGATCTACCCAAAATGGTATTATATGCTGATTGAAAATCAACAATCTCAAAAGATATGAAATTGTCAGCATTTCCAAAAGTGATAGGTAACATAATCTGGCCTATTGGAGTTACTGAAGGACCAGATACAATTCCAAAAAATAGATTTGTAACAGGTCGGATCTTAGATCGAGGAATTTGCATTTCATCTAAGGTATGAATAAAAAGTAAATGCAAAGAACTTCCTCCATCTATTAGAACTCTTCCTACCTTGTAGTTACTAATAGTAGGAAACATTACTAAAGGAAATTTACGAGAAATAAACATGCCTTTTGGGCAATCGCTCTTGTTGAAGGTGATCACGATATCCGACCACTTTGGGAAGTCTGGCCTTCCTGGTTGGGTGTCAATGCTGTTGACCTCCCTCCGAGCAGACTTGAATTGTCATTTTGATAAATATGCAGAGGATCCCTCAAAGATCATGTTAACATGATTATTAGATTTTTGATATTCCATGTCTTCATCACTATCCGTATCTTTGTTACTTCAACCTTCTGGTAGAGTTGGCATAAGGTCCTTACTAGAGTAGAATTCATCCATGCGCATTTGCCATGTGCGGTAATTACATAGGTCATGTCCTGGTGCATTGTGCAGAGGACATCATCTTCCATTACCATTATTTGTAGTGGAACTTTTGGGAACAAATTAGTCATCTTGTCGACTAGTTTTCTTCTTCTAAGATATTTTACCCTTGAGTATGCAAGTTGTTCGAAGACACCTGCAATCTCTCTTTGAGGGATATTTTTATTCTTTTTCCTTATTTTTACCTTTACGGTCTTCAAGTGTGAAGGTCTTTTTGGATTTACCATCTTTAGAAATCTTGAAACGTGGTTGAGGTGGTGTATGACCCATGTCAACCATACGGTTCCATTCAACCGCATTGTGAGCATCTGAATACCGATCTGCCATATTGAAAAGCTCTGATATGATGGACGGCGAATGAATGTTGAGGTCCTCTGTGAAATATTTATAGCGCACAACCTATTTAAATGCACGAATCACATAATCATCAGATATATTAGGAATTGTATTACAAACCTGTTAATAAACCGATATAAATTCTCTTCAGAGGTTTGACGAAGACGATGTAGGTCATCCTCTTTACCTGGTTAGCATAACAGCTTTTAAAGTTATTTAAAATGGCATGACATAAATTTTTCTCAACTGAAAATGTATCATTTAGGCTAATTAAATAGCCAAGTTCTTGCAAACCCTTTAAGAATAGTAAGAAGATAATTTACCACTACCTTCTCACCACCAGCAGCAGCTTGGATGGCGGTGGTATAGATTTAGAGGAATTATGATGGATTTTGTGTTTCATTGAAACTTTTCAAAGGTCATGGCTTGAATTTTTCAGGTCAAGTGATATTCTTGAGCCCTGGGGAAAAGGATTTGTATCCTGTATACAATCCTAGAAGTGTTCATACGTTAGGAATTTGTTCAATATATTCAAGAGAATGGTATTGTCGCCGACTGTAACATCCCTAATTTCGGTTTTCTGCAAAAGGCTAATTTAAAATAATTAAATTCAAAAATTAGATTTTCTTTGGTGTTCTATTTAACCTGGCATCTTTATCCTTCCGAAATTGGAGTTCAATCCTTCATCGTCCGAAAAGTCGAATTTCCGAATTTCGGTCCCTATTCGAAATTCCACCCGAGTTCCAAAATGCTCCAAAAATTCTGAAACCTATTTCATTAGGTTCCAAATATTCTAAAATAATTTTGAGAATTTTTCCAAGATTTGTAGAATCTCTCTGGTATTTTATCTTTCGCGGCCTTTCGTCAAATGCCCTTTATTCATCCCGGAATTGTCTAAATTCCAAAATTTATCCAAAATCAGTGAAACCAATTTTATTGGGTTCCAAATATACCCTAGTATTTTTTAGGAATTTTTCCGGGATTTTTAGACCCATTTTGCTATTTTTTTCTCGCACGCTGTTGTTTCTTCAAATTCCGGCCAATGAGGATGCGCCACGTGGTGGTTACTGTTCACACATCTTCTTCCCGTGCGTTTGGAATTTCCAGAGGCGAGCTCTTTGACCGTTCATGGCACCTTGTCTTCAAATGACCATAACTTCTTCCATAAACCACCAAATTGATCACGGCCGGTTGCGTTGGAAAGATAACGTCGAGGAGAACCCATTCCCCATGACCAGTCATCTTCAATCACGCCGGAAATGACTCAATCAACCCGAAACCGAAAATCATTAAAACAGTGATTACTCAATCGTTTCTCCATGAAATGACGCACCACTTCTCAAATCCTCGTCCCGGAGCCCTCTACCCCTGCTCACTCCCTCCCACAACCCCCTCATTCCATTTCACCGGAGACCAAGCAAAAACCGTCGTCGGACGCCGCTCGTCGACACCGCCTCGGCAACTTTTGATCCGGTAAGCCAATCGGAACACCGTCTGCGTCACGGCATGCGCGTCGTCGCCATGAGTAAAAGCCCTCAATCGATTTCACTTTTCGTTGCAGGACGGCGACGAATGTCGCCATAGAATTCTTCAGTTGGAGCTCGGTTTTTCGTCGATTGCTCTCAATCCGGTGAGCTTCTCTCGAATCCGACCACACCATTGAATTCGTCTTGCCGAGCTCTATACCGTGCTCACCTCCTTTTCGTTGTTCTTGTCCCCGAATTTTTTATTATTATTTCGGCCGCCCCCACCGCCGGCATCCTCTGTGCATCGTCGCCGCCGGCCGACACGAGCGCCACCACCCCCATGCTTGGCCGCACCTTCCCCACCCCTTCCCCGGCCGTGCGCCGCCCATCCTATCGCCGGCGCCACATGCCGCACCGAGTGCCGCTGCGCGCGCTTCCGGTCATAACTTCGGCGAGCATTTCCTGGCAATCCGCTAGTCCGATCGTCCTACAAATTGAACCCTAGAATACTCCCCTCATTCCCCACACAACCCAATTGGAATTTCTCCAATCCAACCTACGGATCTCCCTGTAGAAGCTGTTCTTTCTGAACTTTCGACGAGCTCTCCTGGTCACTCCCGACCTCCGTTCGGCTTCAAATTTTTATTGGAGCTCCCTCTTGGTGTCTTATACCTCCAGTAAAATCAAATTTTTAATTTGATTGCCGAAGCTCCGCTGGCAGCCATTTCTTCTCCAAGTCCGGCGGGAGGTTCGAAAAGCTCGTTCTCTTTCGTCGTAACTCCGAATGAAGTGATTCAAATTCTTAAATTCATCTAAAATCACCCTATATCTGCCAGTATTATTTTTATAATTTTTATATTTATTTTATTTTATTGATTTGTCGCTCCGTTTTGCGCGTAACCGAAGAACCTGTCGGAGCCATCGACGCCTTCGCTGAACCCCACGACGTCGAGACTTTCGCTGCAACTGAAGGCAAGTCTCCTTCACGCATTTAGATCCCATGTTTACAAATGTTTTTCAATGTTTTATAACATGCATTGCTAACTTTATAACTGTATGTCAAATATAGACTGTTAGTTATTCTGAATTGCTATCATCTCCTTGATTGTTGTTATCCACATTTACTTGTAACCCTAGGACACTTTGTTATATCATGCCTAATTTATATTGTGATATTTGATTATTAGAGCGGTAGTTATGCTTCGTGCAAAAGTTGATTAAATGACCCACGGGTGGGATTATATCAAAGTTATGATTTAAAGTGTGATTTAGAAATTATTGCAAAGTGTTTACTACTTTTTTTGTAAAATAAAAATAAAATAAAAAATGGTTTGGACTTGGGCGGAATGGAATGTTGGGCGGGTGCAGATGGAGCACTAGTTTTTATTGTGCAAGTACCGCCCCAAGTATTTAAGGACCGATGCTTATGACTGTCCATTCTAAGCATTACCGTATAACTACATGTCAAAGTGGGCATGACCTGGCTGAATAATTTGTAGAAACCTAACTTAGACTCACTAGTTGGTGGAATGTGAGTGCCGGATAGAGGCAAGACTGTTTTCTCACACGGCGCAAGAGGGAGCTTCTATACTGGGTGGATAGAACCCTAACAACGGTGAAACCTCAGCGGGTGGGTCGGGTTAGGCGTATACATTGTAAAGGTCTTGTCATGATCTCTCTGCCGGCACACCAAAGGAAGTGTGTTAATAGTACTTGGCACTAAGAGACGATCATGTCTTGTGGGTAAAAGCTGTACACCTCTGCAGAGTTAAAACTATTCGAATAGCCGTGCCTACGGTCAAGGGCAAAGCGAAGAATGCTTTCATACTGGTAGACTTGGTTTTGGTTTTAAAAATAACTGATGTTGTTTTGGGGTTCGGGAGTGGTTAGAACTCTCGGATGTTTATTTGGCGGATTGAGTCAATCAGGTAGATGGAACCTGTTCTGATAATGACGGATAGAGTCATGAGTTGGTTTACCTTAATCTTTTAAATGTGGCGGATAGAGCCTTTATACTAGTGATGGTGGATAGAACCTTCACTAGAATATTAAATAATTCAATTGTTAAAATAATTGTTAAAAATATGCTTTGTGAAAATTATTATTAAGTATGGCTTGATGAAACTTAGCTTTATGCAAAAGAACCATAATAAGCCTCCCTTGGGAAAGCCATACATGTTGCATAATTTCGCAGACTTGCTGAGTACTCTTGTACTCACATGCTACACAAACTTTGTCATCAAAAAATTATCAGGGTGCAGTTGAAGACGGGGAGTTCTATGCCGAGGAGTACGATGAAGGTCGCCAAGATAACTAAGCGCGTGCTCCTAGTCGTCGCTTGTGGAGTTATTTGGGTCTTATCTCTTGTTATTTTGTTTCCGCTGCCGTGAACTCTGGTCATGTGACCGAGAGATGTAATTAATAGCCATGTGGCTGGTACTTTATGTTTATTATAATATTTCGTTCTGTTCAGTAATGATTCATCACTGTTTGACTGTGTGTACTAGCAACTGATCTGGGACTAGTACAGAAATACACAGGAGATTCCGGATAGTGGATCTAGGGTCCCACACCGACCACATTTAGCATTTTCACCTAGGCCAAGCATGTTGAAGGCACTTCTCCTTTCCAACTCATTCCTCGGTTGGTGGTCGGAGATTTGTTGATGCCGACCAGATGAGTAGTGTCCTGCACATGAACCAGTTTGAAACCTAGTTGATGGGGATATACTCTGCATTTTTGAGGTAGCTTCTTACAGATCAATAGCTAAGGATCTTATAAGTTGTATATTATCCTCTCCCTCGGGTTGACTTATGATTACATTAGTTATTATACAAATTTTGTCCACAAGAGTTTCTACTTGTGGACTATTTGAAACCAAATTTAGGTCCCTTGTCATCACCCTTGGAACTTGCGGTGTGACCGAAAAGATATGTCAAGGACGACTTCTTGAGGGGTTCGGTCTTCGTGACATTCCTGGTTGATTGTTATGGTATAGGCGTCTCCCCTCTTTCATAGCCTTTTGTTTTGCAGTTACGAGGTTCTCATGTTGTTCCTAAGCAACTTTTTTCGCCCTCTACTGAGCCTCACGCTATTTGTGTTTTGCCTGTTGTGCATCTATCTCCCCTGTGATCGCGTAGCCACAAAATCTGGAGTGAATAGACGGGGGTGAGTACTTTGTCATCATCTGATGATGGGGTGTAATCGAGTTCGAGACCTCGAAGAAAATCTTCTGAAGATGAACTTTCATGTACATTATCATCATTTTGGTAAGTTCGAACATTGTTGATTTCCATAGGGTATGTGCCCTGGTCCTTTGCTTCTAAGATAGGGGCAGGTAGGGAGTCGTCTTTACTTCCTAATTGCAATAGTTCTTCATCGGTAACATATTCGAAGTAAAAAATCACACTTACCTTCCTTTTCTGTGATGAAGTCATCGGCGTTGAGGTGAGCATAATCGGCGAGGTCGAATGCATTCTCCTCATCCATTATTTATGGTGACAACACATTTACCTTTAGAATCTTGATCACTTGACGGGTATTGGCCCTCCTTCTAGCGCCAGCTGTCGATGTTCAAGATTTGGAGTCCTTAGATCAAGCTTACACATATAAAATGGTTGCCTTGGTAAAGAATCAAAGATTGTAAAAGTAGAAAAATAGGGATTGCTTCTTTATTAGCCAAGTGGCTTAACAGAGTACAAACTTGTGGATTATCTACATAATAGGAATGCTATGCTATATTGCTTTTTTATCATCACTTTTTCAGATATCTCTATACAATGTGGGTGTTCCCCTATTTAAATAGAGCGAAGGGATGTCAGTTATCATCTTCAGAGAAGTGTCTTCTCACCAAAAGGTGTCTTTTCGTCGTGAAGTGTCTTTTTGTGGGGAGTAACTTCCAATCATTATTTGTACCTGTTAAAAGAAACCTTTCACATGCTAGTCATGTGTTGGAGCAACTACTTGCCTCGAACAATGATCTGGTAGAGGCAAAGGTAATTGAATTACTCCGACCAGTTAACTAGTCGGGGCAACCGAATCATAGGTTGGTCCCGACCAACATATGTATAACTGGTCGGGGTAATCTGGGTTATAGATCATCTCTGGCCAGTGCAAGCATTTGTCATCATACTGTTCGGGGATATAACCATGTGACTGAATTTGACTCTGGTTGAAGTCATAACCAGATAATGGGTCATGAGCCTTATCATTTATTTATGGGCTTCCTTTTTTATAGGAGTATAGGCCCAAAAATAGGATAAGACTCGACGTCAAATAGCCCCCAAGATTTGAGTGAATATGTATAATTTACTCAAAAAATTTCATCTTCCAAGACTTTGTGGGATTATACGACAATTATCTAACCATTTGAATGCTAATAAACAAGGAAATCTTTGCGATTCTTCTTGGTAATCGAACCAACGCTATAACTTTCTTAATGAGTAGTATTAAGGGGGGGTAGGGCTTCCCTTGTACGCTTCATAATTTCAGGCTCTTGAGCGTGAAAAAACACTTTCTTTCAGCCCCTACTGCTTTCAAGCTATCTCTTAGTTCTTAAAGCTTTTCATCTTCCATCCTTTTTTTTTCTTCTCTCTGCAATTTATCATGATGGAGAGTATGATAAAAAGTGGAGGTGAAAAAGTTTCAAGAACTAAAAAGAACTTTGAAGACATAACTCCCTACTCCATTGTGTTCAAGGTGAGGATGAAGTTAGTTATGGAGGCATAGAAGAATAAAACTCCCTCATGCAACCCTATATTGCCCGTCCCCATTGCATCATCGCCCATCCTCGTCGCGGTGTCATCGTGTCACCGTCGCGGCTGTCCCCCTTGTGGCGTCATCTGTCCCCATCGCGGCATCGCCCGTGCCAGCCTGAATCGAGCGCCTGCTCCTCACACGAGGCCGCCGCCTCCCTCCATCTGCCTCCCGCCGTGTTCGATGGCGAACACCACCATCCGCCCCCTCCTGACACTGTCCTTCGTCCTCCTGCCTCCGTCTCCAAGCCCGGCTCTGTCCCCCCATTGCCGTCATCTGTCCTAAGCTCCATTGTCCCCAAGCCGCGCCACACCACTTACTCCTCCGGTCGCACCTTGCGGTCACTGTCGCCTACTCCTCCGACCGCACTTCGCGGTCACCGCCGCACAACAAGGTGGCTGGAGGGATGGAGAAGCAGGGCAGGGATCCTTCGTGACATTGAGCCCATCATGGAGCTCGTTAAGGACATCCTCCACTTTGGCAGGTAAGTTGTTCGTTTCTCCCTCTTGATATGTTGATATGTATGGTACTTTCATTATTTGCTATGTGGTAAGTGCGAAGTGGAGTATTGTGCAGATTGTGTGTTTGATTGGGAATTCTGTGAGATGAATGTTGTTGTCAGATTTCAGTTAACCGAAAAACCGAATTAACTGAACCAAATTTTTTCGGTTAATTTGATTTGGTTTTTAATGTTGGTCTGAGAATTTTGGTAGCCGGTTTGTAAAAATTGAATTATTTTAAACCGAATAAACCGAACCAAAACACCGAATGCCCACCCCTGGATAATGTAAACAAACAAATTGATTATAGTCGAATCCTCACGTGCAAAAGGGTTTTATGCCTTTAACTTATTTGGGTATACCTGTTAGTAGAACTAGACTAACGAAAATTCATTAGAAGAATATAGAGGATAAGATGGAGTGCAAATTAGGATGTTGGCAAGGGAAACTCTTATCAATTGAGGGTAGATTGATCCTTGTTAATTCATATTTGAGTACTATCCCTCTTTAATTATACGCTTTCCTTTTACAAACTACTAAAGGGAGTGAAGAAAAAGATTGATTTTTTTAGAGCTAGACTGTTGTGGCAAACTGACCAAGGTATCAGGAAGTACCATGTGGTCAATTGGCCTTTAGTTTGTGTGTCAAAAGACCAAGGGGGGTTTAGGTGTGCTTGACCTGGATATTATGAATACTGCTTTGCTAGAAAAATGGTTATGGAAATTAGTAAATGAAGATGGAATATGGTAGGAACTCCTCGTAAACAAGATTTTAAGTTCTAAAACTTTATCTCAAGTGACATTTAAATCTGGTGGCTTACAATTTTGTGCTATTCTAATGTCAGTTAAGGATAAATTTCTAAAATATTGCATAGTCATCTTAGGGATGGCTCCAACACAAGATTTTGGGAAGATATTTGGCTGGGCAATCAATCTTTCTCACAATACACTAGATAATATAATTTGAATTTTAGCAAGAATATCACTATGGCCGATGTTTTCTCTAAAGTTTGAGAGATTATCACCTTCAGAAGGACTCTCTAGGTGATACTTTAGCCTTATGGGAAAAACTGAATGCAAAATGTAAAGGGGTGACACTAAGTGAGAAAGAGGATAAGATTGCTTGGAATTTGAGTTCTAATAGTTTGTTTTTCTGTGAAACCATTTGATTTGTTTATGAAAATCCAGAATGTAAATTATCAATGGTTAATACCAAGAAAAGCATTTTAACTAAATATAGACTCCTACAGAGGAGTTAGAAAGGGGATAAAAAAATGTCAGTTTTGTGGTGCAAATAAGACAATTAACCATTTGATTATCTCATGTCCATTGACAAGATTCATTTGGAATGTTGTGAGATGTGCTTTTGACTTGTGATGTTTACCTGCTAATGTTGAACATGTATTTAGTAATTGGTTGATTGAATTCTGGCATGAATCCAAGAAGTTATTGTTGGTGGAAATTTCAGCATTGTTGTGGACTATCTGGAAAGAATGTAATGCGGCGTGTTTTATAAATGTCAAGCATGTTGATTCGACAAAACTAATCTTTGATATAACACAGTGGCTCAATATTTGGACTGTTTTGTACAGAAATGAAGAAGACAAAGAAGCCATGCTTTGGAGGGGGGGGGGAATTGATGGAACAAGTGGTTACTAAGGTGCTCACGACGCACATGGAATGGAGACCAATAGTTGTTAGGATCACTATCTGAAATAGAAAAGGATGAAGAGGAAAAGAAAGTGTTTTTGTGTTGATCGTAGAATTATCGGGACAAAGTGATTCCTATTTTGTGTTTATGAATGACACTCTAATAGGTTTAGTCCATTTACTTTCTGTTTTTGGACCATGTGTTTGTTTTGGGAACGAACCTTTCTCTAACTGACTGAGTTTATAAGTCAAGTTGCAGCGGAGAGCGTTGTTTTTATTTTGTTTTTTTACTTTTGTTTTTCTGGACTTATGTGATTTCTGATAATAGAAATTGAGAGGTTTGTTGCCCCTTATTATTATTTTTTTTTAAAAAAAACTGACATGTGGGCCACTTGTTTCCGGCGCCACTCGACCACCCCAATTATTTCCCTAGCCGCGACCGCCCCTTGACCGGCGGCCGGCGCTCGCTCGCCTCCGCCGCTCGCTCTCCACTCCGACGACTCTCACACGTGGTACGTCCGTCCATCTTGCCATCGCCCTCACGCCATGCTTGGAACTGCAACTCGCGTCCTGGTACTGCTCCGCGTCTCCATGCCCATGGTTTGGTTTGCTGAAGTACTAGTTCCTGCTTGCATTCCAAGAGTCGGGCATGGAAAACTTAGGACCTCAAGTGCAGATTAGATACCCATGCAGGTATTTTGTAGTTTGTAGACTCGGGCAAGCTCTTGATTCCCAAATTCATGAACGGCTCTTAGCTTCTTCTTTGCTAAAGTTTCTTCTAGCTATTGTGTGCTGTACTGGCACCCAAATCCAAGATTTGGTTGCGCAGGCGCGCGCGTGTTCTTGTGATTGATTGCCTTGCACTCCAAGCAGCAAAGACTTGTTTAGAGTTTCATGTGGTCTAAAAAGTTCCAACACCGGCTTACGTCATTAATACGACTTTCCTTTCCATGACGCAGAATTGCACACTGATCTAGTCTCAGTGTCCACACTCACATGTCAACAAACTTTTTTGTTTTTTTTAACATAATATGCCAATAAACTATGGCAAGTTGGTTTGAAGGGATGTTTCATGGTCACTTCCCTGGTCTCTTAGCTACAACTTCGTTGAAATTCCTTCCGCAATCAAAATAAATTTATCCATGTGGTACACCATCAGAATGGAACTTCTCAGTGATATATATATATATATATATATATAGCATCATTGGGGCATCTCCTGCTTCTGCTCATCTACCTGTTAAAGAGATCTCAAGTTGTTCAGTGCTAGTTTTCTTTGTTGTAACTTGAGTACCAAAGAAATGGAGATGCAGGAAGGAAGGAAAGGAATACCAACTCTGCTGTCTTCCCAGGGGGAGTGTGTTGCATCCAACATCACGCAGGTGGCTATATCTAAACTTTCTCCTTGTATAGCCGTTCTTCCTTGGAATAAGTGAAAGTATTGCAAAGTTTCTTATTTTTGATACTGCAATGCTCGTTATGCTTAATTTCAAGTATATTATATGGCTTTCAGCTCATTGGTTGGACACCGCTGATAGAACTGAAAAATATTGCCGAGAAAGATGGCATAGATGCTCGACTGATTGGGAAGATTGAGCCATACCAGCCTCTTTCCTCCGTGAAGGATCGGAGTGCTCTCAGGTGATTGGTCATTTCTTTCTTTCTTTTTTGTTTTGTGGAAGATTTTCTTCACCATTAATTTACCATACACTACTACAGGAATATACATCACAATCGGTTCTTTTTTATCATTTGGTCGGTTTTGATGGCGACACAATCTTTAAACAGTGATGGGGAGGCTCTAGCATAGTTGGTTCTCACGCGATAGTAATAGTCAGTCATCTCTCTCATCACAATCGGTTCTCGGTGGGAACAATCGGTTCTAGGTGGAAAACTATTGTGATGACTATTCCAATAGTTTTTCATTATCACAATGACTATACAGTGAGCTATTTAGAATATATACATAGCGATGGAGAAACACATGATTAATGAATCCTGATTTAGGGTTGAAACCCCTTCTAGTAAACCTGGTAAAAATATGAAAGCATTAGCTTTTAGTGGTTTAGAGTGCAGCAGAATGTTCATTTCATCCTTCTATCATGAAGTCAGAAACAGATAAAAAAAAGCATCAAACAGGCACAAGATATCACCAAAGAGAAAGATGAGTTTTGAGGGAAAATATATATGTTTAGATCATCCTGAGCATTCATATCTAGGAACTAAACTGTGGGGTTCTGGATGAGAGCAATACAAAAGTTATTGTTTCTTCAGAGGACAAGTTACTAGCTACCATGGTGTAAGTAATGATTGTGGTGAATTGGTGATTCTATAAAAAGTAATGCAATAAAATGAAGTGACACAACCAAAGATAAGTTAAGGTAGAACAAGACAGCCTAGAACAGCATGGAATGGAAATTCTGGATGAATATATAACATAAGATGAATGATGTATACCTTAATCTCCCTGTTAGAAAGTCAACTATCAGCCTTTCACCCCATTACACTATTGAAGTTATAATTGAATCAAATGCATTGGAAGCAGCATATCTGATTTCCACCTCTGACTCATCTTCCAATAATTCCTATAGAAAGTTACCAAAGGAAAATGTCAGGTACCAAATATGTGTTAGCGATAGAGCAGCTAAAGAACATTTCTGAAAAGCTTAAGACACCTTTTTTTTTTAAGAGTTCATATCAACAAAGCAAGTAAACAAATCTGAATATTTATGGCTTTATCCCATCCACTAGTATAGAGCCATTTGCCATTCAATTTAACTGCATAAATAGCACCATTTTGAAGTTTCTCTAAATTAACAAGGACATCGTCCTTCCAGATCTGATTTTAAAAACAAAAGTGTCATGATTTAGCCTACATTGAAAACCACTGCAATGAAACATTATAAGTTTACATAACACAGCATGAGGCTAGAAGGTAACATGTCTATGTCATGATTCATGATTGAGATATAGGAAACCTTCAAACAACCATTTTCATATGATGAAACAACAAAATTAACTTCTGTTGAAATTGACATCACAGGGGCTATGCTTCCTGGTATATCATCTTCCAGTACAGACAATGGGCTGTGATCAGTGAGTCACCATGATCGAATAGTACCATCCCCACTTCCACTGTAGAGAATACCACAGGCAACTGCAAGGCAAGACACAGTTGACTTGTGACCTGTCATAGTGCAGCGAAGTGAATAATTCTGCCAAAGGAGGATAGTGATTATCATTGTCAACAACAACTATTGCTGTTATTTTGGGTTCATGACCCTTCAAACTCTATACATGAGAAAAGTCATATAGAAAGAAGTCAAGAACCAATACAAGTCAGAATAAATGAGCGATAGAAAAAACTAAAGATAGGAGATTAGAAAGGATATATTCTATAATAACAGATGTGTTGTCATATGCTACCCAGATTTCTTGTTAAGGGCATGAGAAAGATCCTCTAGCATGGTAAGGTGTCCCATGGCCACATAGACATAAATCCAATAACATAACACAACAGGTGAAAATATTGTGAAACTCTAGGAAGTAAAGAAGCTAAACAATGAAATGAGATATCTAGTGGAAACTAACAGTTAGGTGCAATCATGCAAGCTAGCTTTTTCTTTGAGCATAAAATTAACATAAAAATACCCCCCAAAAAAAAAAAAAAAAAAAAAAAAAAAAAAAAATTGTAGATGTACTTCTCAATTCAATCTACCTTCATATGAAATTTCAAGTTTAACACTTTTTGAGTTTGAAGTTGAAATTTTGAAGGGTGCTAAAATGCTACATAGACCACATCATCATTTCTTTATGCCTAATTATTGGTTTGCAGCAGATATGCCTCTGATAATGAAACAGTGCATGATGCAATATAATACAATGGCAGTGTTGAGTTTATAGCTCTAATGGCTAATCATGTGACACAGTCACGATGAGCAAGCAGAGTTAAGGACTTGAACACTGTCACATTGTGGCCCATTGATTCCCGCCGCACCAACTTCCTCAATGTTTATGCAACCATAATCTAGATCCTACTGAGCAAACAAGCACTAGAACATTAGATCCATACCTTGTTGAAGAAGATGAATCGGCGGAGCTCAGGAGGCGACGGTGTGAACTGAGGAAACATATCCTGTGCACATGGATAGACTGTGCACATATGCAATAATTAAATCTAAGTCATCCAAATCCCATCCAACGGTAGCTTTATTGGGGTGATAATTGCAAAATATACACAGATTTGCAATTAACACCCCGATGAAGCTACCGTTGGATGAGATTTGGATGGCTCAGATTTAATTATTGCATATATGCACAATCCACCCATGTGCACAGGTATGCTCCCGTGAACTGAGTAGTGGCCAGACCTCGGGAGGAGGGCAGCGGGGCCGAGCTCAGGAGGACGGCGACGGGGCCGAGCACGGGAGGAGGGCGGCGTGGGGGGCCGGTGGCGGGGAAGTACCTCGGGAGGAAGGCGAGCCCAGAAGGAGGGCGACGGGGCTGAGCATGGGAGGAGGGTGGCGTGGAGGCTGGCGGCAGGGACGAACCTCGGGAGGAGGGCGGCGGGGCTGACCACGGGAGGAGGGTAGCAGAGTCGAGCTCGGGGAGAAGGCAGGGTTTCAAATTTCGTTTTGGGATTAAATCTTGTCACCTATGAAATCTGTTATTTCGAAAAAAATCCGAACAAAATACAAAAATCAAAATTTGAATCTGGTCAAATCCAGTCAAATTTTAGTCAAATCTCGGTCAAATTTGCCGAAATTTTACGCAACGTCACACTTTGAATTTTGTAGGGTTTTTTCAATTTCGTCGAAATTATGATCTACCGACTGTTTCACATGGGAAACGACGTGAAGAATCCAATCTGGTCAACTTTTAGTTAAATCTCGGTCAAATTTACCGAGATTTTGGTCAAATTCACCGAGATCTCAGCGAGATTATAGGGTACTGTAGAACTTTGAATTTTTTTAGGGTTTTCTTAATTTCACGGGGATTATGAAACTTAAGGGGTTCCGAGATCCAATATTTCGCCGAGATTTGAACCTTGGGAGGAGGGCGACGGGGCCGAGCTCGGGGAGGAGGGTGGCGTGGACTGAGCGCCACGGTTTGAAATTTTGTTTTCGGATTAAATTTCGTCACCTACTGAAATCCAAAATTTCGCCGAGATCTCGTTATTTTGGAAGAAATCCGAATGAAATACAAAAACCAAAATTTGAATCCGATCAAGTTTTAATCAAATCTTGGTCAAATTTGCCGAGATTTCGACGAGATTTTACGCACCGTCACACTTTGAATTTTTTAGGGTTTTTTCAATTTCGCCGGAGTTATGATCTACCGACTGTCCCACATAAAAAACGATGCTAAGAATACAATCCGATCAAAATCCGGTCAAATCCGATCAAGTTTTAGTCAAATCTCAGTCAAATTTCTAGACCGAACTGATTGCAATAAGTTAACTAATTAGTGTCAGTTCTAGAAGGAACTGATTGCAATAATCACTATCTATGTTGGTTCTAGAAGGAATCGATTGTGGTGAGGGGATGCCATCATATGATCTCGTTTCAAAAAATTATAAATTACATACACATATCACAATTGGTTTGTTCCCAAAAGTTGAGAACCGACACATAAAGCGATAGTGATGCACCGTTATGTAGTAATGATACAACATTTTTGAGTTTCGACAACAATATGAATTCAGTCATTAAATTGTTTTCCTAACTTGTTATTGGACGCTGAATTTGTAGATTGATCGAAGATGCAGAGGAGAAAGGCTTGATCACACCTGGCATCACAACGCTGGTGGGCGTCACGAGCGGTAATCTTGGTATCGGTGTGGCGTTTATTGCTGCTCAGAAAGGCTACAAGTTCATTGCCGTCATGCCTGCTAAACTCTCGCTTGACAAGGAGATACTGTTGAGATACCTGGGCGTTGAAGTGATATTAGTAGGCAAGAAGCTAAGCACCATGTCCCTCATATCACAGTTCAGATGGTAACATTCGTATCTCCTGCAGATCCTGCGCCACATGGATTCAAGGGGCTACTTGATAGAGTCGAACAGCTGAAGAAGGAAGTGGAAAATGCCTATGTCGTAGATCAATTCACCAATCCTGCAAATCCAGATGCACACTTCAGATGGACTGGTAACATGATTTCTTTAAAGTAAATTGAATGCAAGGGCAGTAGTTTTCCTTGAGGTAAATTGGATGCAAGTGTATCAGTGTTGAAGACTTGAAGTAGCCTTAAATTCTTCTTGGAACCAGGCTGGCTATTAAATTGTTGAAACTAATTAGAGAATTATAAACAGTAAGGGCCTGTTTGGCAACAAGGTTTTGCAAAACTATGGTTTAGGAATTGTCATGACATAAAAATCATGGTTTTACCAAACCCCATTGAAACCATAGTTTTTCTTGGAACTCCCAACTGTTTGGCTACAAAGTTTTTGGTTGACAAAGTCTTGGAACAAGAGTTGTTTTGGCAATAGCACTCAGAAAAATTTGCTCAAGACCAAAGTTTCCAAAACAGAGAAAAAACCATGGTTTTGTGGAAACCATGGTTTTTAAAACAGAGTTTTTTGAAGGGCTACTAAACACCTCTTGGTTTATAAAACAGAGTTTTTCTCTAAAACCATGGTTTTATCTCGAAACTATGAAAAAACCTTGTTGCCAAACAGGCCCTAAGTGTTTCGATGTGATCATTGTGTTATCTTTTGCACGCTGATACCTCCATGCAACGTCTCTACTCTCTACCAATTCTTGACTAATGAATGAATCTCAGTAATGTATTGAACTAAAATTTGTCCTTAGGACCTGAGATATGGAAAGATACAGCAGGCAAAGTGGATATATTTGTAGCCGCGTCTGGTTCAGGAGGCACTATCACAGGCGCAGGGAGGTATCTCAAGACGAAGAATTCATCCATAAAATTAGTCTGCGTTGAACCGGCTGAAAGTGCAGTAATTTCAGGCAAGACATTTGGCATTTATATTGATATGTACATTCCACTCTGCAATGTGAAACAAATGGAACGAGCGATACTAAACACTTGCTATAACATTCATTGGTAACCTTGCTTCATTTCTTGGCTTGTAATTAAATTAGCAAGATCTTACTGTGCTAACCATTTGTAGGTGGCGAGCCAGGCTTCCATAACATCCTAGGAATAGGGCCAGGTTTTGTCCCGGAAATATTGGATAGATCACAAATAGATGAAGTTGTAACAGTAACCACTCAAGAAGCTATGGACATGGCGAGAAGGTTGGCAAGGGAAGAAGGGTTGCTCGTTGGCATATCTTCAGGGGCGAATGCAGCTGCCAGCTTAAAGGCAATCTCTCTCTCTCTCTCTCTCTCTCTCTCTTCTTTTTTTTCTTTTCTTTTTTTTTTTTTTTTTTTTTTTGAGAGAGAGAGAGCAATCTCCTTTTTGTGTGCAAATGCTACGCTGATGATTATATAAACCTGCTTACTGTGTAGGTCGCAGCAAGAGAGGAGAACAAGGGCAAGATGATTGTGACCATGTTTTCCAGTGGTGGGGAGAGGTACCTGAATTCGGAACTCTTTGCGCAGGTGAAGAAAGAGTGCGTCAACATCAACATGGCCTTCTGATGTCCAGCTTGAGCATTTTTAACTCATATATATAGATAGTATAACATGTAATAACTCACAATCCTTCGTGGTTGTGAGCAACGAATTGTCCTTTGCCAATCCCCGGCATAAAATCTGAAATAAAGACTTTCTGACCAATATTTCCAATTCAAGTCTTTTTATGAAAATATCAAAAACTCTAACTAGTGTCAGTATGCCAAGTCTCTTATGACTGCAGGTATAATTTTTCAAAAAGTTTTACACTATGCAGATGTGTATATCTTTACGCATAAGACAAGACTTACTCTTTTTACTGCTATTTTCACGCGTCCTTTAGTGTGTGGCTAAGAGGTTATGACATAAACCTTTATATCATCTAGACCTAACTTTGCATCAGCCCGGAGATGTTCGACCCTTGCTATGGCAACTGTCAGCGTACTAGCCAACAGGCACCTCCGAATCGGGTGCTTATGAGGTTCAGACGGGGGGCTTTCGGGGCAATTGCCGGGGAAAGGAAGAAGATGGCCGGAGTACCGGGAAGCTCAGGGGAACAGGGGGCGCAAGAACTTTTACCCAGGTTCGGGCCCTCCGGAGAGTAATAGCCCAAGTCCTGCTTTTCTTGCTATTGCTTGTGTTCTAGCTTGAGAGGATGAAACCTACTAACCATGGATCGAACCTCTTCTCCCATGCCCCCCGGCTCCCTTTTATACTTGGGCTGGCGGGGGCGCCTGGGAGACTTACACGATAAGGCACACTCATTACACTGCCACGGGCGCATTTAATGCGCCCGTCACTACTCTTATATCCCATTAACATCTGCCGCAGCCGTCACACCCCCGCCTCGAGCCCCACGTCCGCCAACGCCACCCGTTCCGTCAGGGGGTGAGGTGCTGCCGTGATGTCACATGTAATTAATGCACGCTTGGGGAAGACGCGCCGCCATACTGTATCCTCCACGCTTTGCATTTAATGCGCACGATTCGCATTAAATGTCCTTGACCAAGATCGCCGCCTCTGGGTGGGCGCCAGGAGTGGCCAAGATGCCACATGTCCTTCTGGCGATCACCTTCTTTGGCGCCAGGGCGTGGCTTGATCGCCACGTGTCTCTCGATTTACCACCTGGCTGGCGCCAGTGGTGTGGCTCGACCGCCACTGCCCACCGGCGACCACCTTGCTGGCGCCAGTGGTGTGGCTCGATCGCCACTCGCCCACTGGGCGACCACCTTGCTGGGCGACCACCTTGCTGGGCGCCCAATGGTGTGGCCTGACTACCACCTGTCCACTGGGCGACCATGCTGGGGATCTGCTGCTCGTCGTGGCGGTGGGCCCGGATGCGCCCTGCTCGCCCGGCGATCGTATTCATCGAAGTGGGTACCCTGGCGTAAAATACGCCGACAGTAGCCCCCGGGCCCACCCAGGAGCGCTTTTTGGTCTACCATCTTTCTTTTTCTCTCTTTTTAAATGCCCTTCGGGGAGCCGCTTAGTCTCCCGGGTGGGACCATTAAAAGCCCACACGCCCCGCAGCTCTCAAGAGATCTTCTCCTTCTTCTGGTTCTCAAGGCGGTTTGTGCAGTTATTCCCGCCTTGTAACCGCCGCACGACCCTTGGGACGCGCCTTCTTAATGGGGCTTTTGAACTTCCTTTTTGCGAACCGCCACGCCCTTTCGGTTTTCCCGCCGAGCCTTCCCTCGCAGCCTTATAAGAGGTTGACCGAGGGGGGAGCGGTTTTTCCTCCTTCCAACTTCCCTCGCTCTGCTTTTCCTCACCGCTTTGGAGCTCCTTGCTTCTTCTTCTTCCCCGACGCGTTTCGGTACTCTTCTGTGCCCGATGGCTCCGGTTCTCCCCTCTTCGTCCATTGAGGAGGAGGTTGCCGCCAGGTTTTCCCGAAACATAATCATGGGCGCCTCCGCGTCGCCGGACTGCCGAGCCCCGCCATGGCCCGGGAAGTGATTTTCTTCGGTGGCAGCTTCTTCTGCCGCTCTTGCCGCCAGTCTCCGATTTTTATCTTTCCGTTCTTAATTTCTACGCCATTCACCACATCCATCTTCCCCCCAACTCCGTCATCCTCCTTTCTGCCTTCGCCCACTTCTGCGAGATGTTCGTAGGAGTGTTACCCAACCTCCTTCTTTTTCGTTTCTTCTACACCCTTCGCGCCGCGGGCGGCAATCCTCCTGTCACCGGGAGCTGCCACCTGCGGCTCCGCGACGGGACCGTGTCGCGCTACATTCCACTGGACTGCCGGTCCAGCTGGAGGAATTGGCGCGAAGAGTGGTCAGACGTCGAGGACGATAATGCATTGAAGTGCTGAGCTTCCGCCTGGTCCGGCGGTCAAGAACCCCAACTGGGGGCCCAAGTGAGCGAGACGCCCAAGCTCCAGCGATGCTAGCCCGTGTTGACTGGGCCATGACGGCGGGCCCGACAGGCCCATGGTTATCCGACTTCGCCTCCCGAGGTCGTGCCCTGCGCCGTCGCATCCGCCCGGCCTACCAGTATATGGGCCAGGGCGACGGGACCCGGAGTATCACCGGAGGTAACCCGCTTCACCTTGGATCATCCCTTGTCCTTCTTCTTTATTGACCGAATCTGGTCCTGACAGCATTTCTGTCTCCTGGGGCTTCCCTCTTATTTTTGTGTTGTCAGCCGCCGGGAACTTGGCTGCTGATGTGATTGACAGGTGGATGGCGCAGCTGGGCTTTTTCGGCCCCGTCCCGCCATTCCCGGAGGGCACGGTTCCGCTCTGCCGGTTATCGCCAGGGGAGCGCGCGGCGATAATCCGCACCATGCCGTCGATGGACGCCATGGGCACGCCCGTTGTGATACGCCAGGCGACCCTGACAATTCGGGACCCTCCTCCCGCCGGGGGCCAGGGGAGACGCAGGCGTCCGGACGACGACGATGCCGCCGGCGGGCCTG
The DNA here is from genome assembly GCA_036346355.1 of Rhipidocladum racemiflorum. Lineage (NCBI taxonomy): Eukaryota > Viridiplantae > Streptophyta > Magnoliopsida > Poales > Poaceae > Rhipidocladum > Rhipidocladum racemiflorum. The sequence continues at coordinate 81,982,684 of CM070571.1, read as the reverse complement.
CTCAAAGACCCCGCTTCTTGGGCTCGGCCGGGGCAGGATCTTCCACAGCGGCCGCGGGAACTTCTTCCGCTGCGGCGGTAGGTTCCTCAATGGTGGTGGGGGGTTCGTCGACTGGCGGGACCTCATCCTCCCTCGCCCCTGTTGGGGTGGGGACGATGGACCCTCCGGCGCCGATTCTTTTTCCACCTCCGTTGGCTCCGATGATGGGGCAACGGCTGCCGCCGCCGGCTTCAACGACAGCGCTACGGCCGCCGGCTTCAACGACAGCGCTACGGCCGCCGCCGCCGCCACCGCCGCCACCAGCAGCGGCGATTCTTCCTCCGCCGACACCTCCAGCAGCGGCGTTTCTTCCCGCCACGGCTGGTCCCTAAGGCTGCTAGGGACTGCATCGAAGACCGCTGGGACTGGTCCTCACTCCGAGCGTGCCCCGATTCCCGAGGCCGTCACCTAGGTACTCATTCAAAAACGTACATGCAATATGAAAGTTAAGTCCTTTCGGACCGTGTCTTACCATTGTTTCTTCCCTTTTTCCAGGGTTCCAGCTCCGGATGACCCCGCCGCCCAAGCCGGGGTCGATCAAGGCGTCGCGGCTGTCGGAGCTGTGCCACCCGGGGTCGCCGAGCCTCAGGACGAGCAGATGGGGGGGCGATCCCCAGGTGGTCGCTGCTGCCGCCGCCGTTCAGGACCCAGGCCCGCTCGGCCCCGTCCCTACCCCGGATCCCCCCACCGCCTCCGTTCCTTCGGCAGACGCGGACACTCTGCTGGCGGCTCTTGGCGAGCTCTACTCGAGCGATCGTGCCTGGTGACGAGCGAGGCGGTAGCGAAGCCAGCCGAAATCAACCGCCTCGCAAGGAGGTGGAAGACTTGCGAACGGCGGGCTGGAGCTGCAGCGGCGAGGCGAGCGGCGGAGCAAAGCGCCCGCCGCGCCGAGGGCTCTCGCGGAGTGGAGGCGGAGAGGGTCGATCGGGCCCGATCGGGCGGACACCATAAGGATCTTTGCGCCACGCCTTCAATCGGACGGTGGCAGCCTTGCTCCAAGTGGGCCGAGCCGGATCCGCGGGAGGAGAAGCCGCAGCATTATGGGTTCTGCCTTTGCTGAACCGCGGACTTCCTCACGCGCCTACCCGCCGCCCTTACCGCCCGTCCGCCAGAGTGGCGCGCGATTCTGGCGGCCACGCAGCGTGCGTCGGCTTTCGCGCCCAGCCGTGATGCCAACTTCGATCCCGCGGCCACTATCCAAGGGGTTGAAGGCGACTGGGCGCAGACGGAGGAGCGGGTCCACGACGCCTCCGAGCAGGTTGCTGCGCAGTTGGCGATGGAGAACACCCAAATGGAGGCGGCGGCGGAAGACGTGGCGCCAGGTGGACGTTAGCCCGATTCTTGTCGAAGATGTGGCGATCGCCGAGGCGGCGGAGGACGAGGAGGATCCCCAGCTCCCAAAGAAGGTAGTTTTTTTGCTCTTGCTCAGAAGACTTCAGATGCAAAACATTTTAAATGAAACGGAAGCACAAGCTTCCCACTATGTCACTTAGAGTTCGCTTTTACCCTAATCTTTCCGGTTCCGCGCGAACAAACACATGGCCGCTTAAAGACTTAAGGTCTTGCGCCAGGGAATCACTTCCCTCGAACCCCTTGCCTTAACAAAATTTCGCCTCCCAGATAGCCTCTAGGGAATGAACGCTTAGTGAGTCGGGGCAGGACCTTAGGTTCTTGGCAATGGTGTTCAAGTCGCCGACCCCCACGGGGACACCCGGAGTGTCATGACCGTGCTGGGGATCGTGCTGAACTAGCCATCCAATCACCCACTCCCGCACGCCGCTCTCACTTAGTGATTCCGCCTTTGCTATTGGGTTTTTGCGGTCACAGGTACTGCAGGCAAGTGCCTCGCACCTTGCCCGACAAATGGGCAAGAGACCGAAAAGAGGGTAGGAAGAACAACTATTTCGGATAAGGAAAGTGAGTATTTAATTTCAAACAGAAGGCCTCCCCCGACCCGCGGTGGAGAGGAAGACACACTTCTAGGCCTGGGAACGGAGCCTGGGACTTACAACCGATCAAGGGTAGAACTTGCGCAGATTTTCTATATTCTGGGAGTTTGCCAGTTCTTCGCCGTCTTGATGGCCGACTGCCGGGGCGAAGGCGAGACCACTTTGAAGGGTCCCTCCCACTGGGAGACGATTTATGCGACCAAGATGCGATCGATTCTTCGCAAGACCAGTCGCCTACGCGATGTTCTCTCATTGACCCGGGAGGCGTGGTACCGCCTGAGACTTTGCTGGTACCTTGCAGCGTGCAGAGCCGCCCGATCTCGCGCCTCTTCCAGGAGGTTGACGTCGTCCCGACGCAGATCTTCCTGGTCTTCTTCCACGAACACAGCAACGCGTGGTGATCCCAGTTCCAGTTCCGAAGGAAGGACAACTTCCGCGCCGTAGACCAGGAAGTAAGGGGTTTCCCCGGTGGCCCGACTAGGGGTAGTCCGAAGTGACCATAACACCGCCGGGAGCTCTTCAGTCCATCGGGCCCCACGCTTGTGGAGTCGATCGAATGCCCGTGTCTTGAGGCTCCTTCAAAGACTAAGCGCGTTGGCCCGCTCGACTTGGCCGTTGCTCTTGGGGTGGGCGACCGAGGCAAAGCAGACCTTGGTGCCCATCTCTTCGCAGAAATCTAAGAAGGCCGCGCTGGTGAACTGTGTGCCGTTATCTGTGATGATGCGGTTGGCGACCCCAAAGCGGGCGAAAATCCCTTGCATGAACTTGACCGCAGCTGCGGCGGTAATGGATCTTACTGCCTCGGCTTCCACCCACTTAGTGAACTTGTCGATGGCGGCGAGCAGGTGGGTGTAGCCCCTGTGGCCCGCGAACGGGCTCAGATATCCAGCCCCAGGCATCGCAAAGGGCCAAGAGGCGGGATAGTTTGCGGGGCACAGGGTGGTTGGTGGATCTGCTTGGCGTGGAACTGGCACGCCTCACATCTCCTCACCAGCTCGCAGGCATCCTGGAGGGCGGTTGGCCAATAGAACCCTTGACGGAAAGCCTTTCCCGCCATCGTTCGTCCGGACACATGGTTCCCGCACACGCCTCCATGGATATCAGAGAGCAAACTGCTCCCCTCTTCCCGAGTGATGCACTTCAGAAGAATTTCGTTCTTACCCCGGCGGTACAGGTCCCCGCCCACCAGGGTATAGCACTTGGCCTTTCGTGCTACCTTCTTCACGACGCATCATCATCGGGCACACTTGATCCCGCAGTAGGCCAGGATCGGATCCATCCATGTGCCTTCCGGTCAAATCTGGCGACCACGCAGGTGGTCGTCCGGCATCTCGCTGGCCGGGCGTTTCCGCCGGAACCACTTTCCCTCCAGGCGAGGGTCAAGCGGCATCACCAACGCCCCCGCCGAACGGGGCTGCGATGGACGGTCGCGGAAGCCTTTCTTCAAAGACCTCGACCGGCACAGGAGATCTGGTTGAGGCGAGCTGGGCGAGCTCGTCCGCCAGATGGTTGTCGCGCCGGGGGATGTGAGTATACCCCAATCCTTCGAAATGCCGTTCCAATTTCCTGACCTCCGCCAGGTACGCCGCCATGACGGGGTCAGGACAGGAGAAATCTTTCCTTGCCTGATTGACGACCAGCAGGGAGTCGCCCTTTACTTGCAGGCGCCGGACACCGATGGCTGCGGCGCGGCCCGGCTCCACCAAGAAGCCCTCGTGACTCGGCGACGTTGTTAGTGGCCTTGAAGTTGAGGACGACCACGTGCCAGGAGGTCCCGGTCGGAGAGACCAGGAGAACCCCAGCCCCCGCGCCTTCAAGCCTGAAGGACCCATCGAAGAAGAGCGTCCAGGGGGAGGGCGCGGGGACCTCATCGGCTTCGGACTCAGCTGGAGTCCACTCGACGACGAAGTCCGCCAACCCTTGACTCTTTATCGCGGTACGAGGAGCGAACTTGACACCGAACTCCCCCAGCTCGACGGACCACTTTGCGATGCGGCCCTCTGCTTCTCGGTTGTGGAGGATCTCGCGCAGGGGGTATGAGGAGACCACTGTGATCTCTCTCCCTTGAAAATAGTGCCGCAACTTTCTTGACGCCACCACCACAGCATAGACCATCTTTTGAGCCTGAGGGTACCTTGTTTCTACGTCGTGAAGCATCTTGCTGATGTAGTAGACCGGCCGTTGGACGCCTTCTCGCTCTGCCACCAGCGTCGCGCTCACTACGGAGGGGCTAGCCACCACATACAATAGCAGTGGCTCACCCGGCTCGGGGGCGACCAGCACCGGGGGAGAGGAGAGGTATTGCTTCAAGCCTTCGAACGCCTGCTGGGCTTCTGGGGTCCATTCAAACGAGTTGGTCTTCTTCAACAGCTTGAACAGCAGTAGGCTTTTCTCCCCTAGCCGAGCTATGAACCGGCCAAGGGAGGCCAGCCGGCCAGTCAAGTATTGCAGTTGCTTGAGGCGGGTAGGCGGCTGCATCCGCTCAATTGCTTCTATCTTCTCTGGGTTGACCTCGATCCCGCGGCTGGAGACCAAGAACCCGAGTAGCTTCCCGGATGAGACACCAAACACGCACTTCTCGGGATTTGTGAAATCATGTGCTGAAAAATTGGCTTAGAATTGAATTTGCAAATGTGCTGGTGCATGTGCTTGACAATTTGACAAGAAGCAGTAAGTTTCGCTTTTGCGCCGGACCAAGATCTCAAGAAACAGTAAGTCTCCCATGTACGACGGACAAAGTTTTTGGGTCTGTCGTGAACGTGTTTTTGAGCTCATGAGTCGAACTCAATCTTCCAAGAAACCAGTAAGTTTTGCATGTACGGCGGACAAACTTCTTTGGTCAGTCGTGAATGCATTTTTGCTTTAGGGTTTCGTTCGGACCATGTTGTTTTTGAAACCGAGCGTGGCACGCTTTTACGGACAAGATTTTTGTCCGTCGTGAACATGAATTTGAAAGCGTTTTGAACCGAGACTTTTGCATGTACGACGGATCGATTTTGGTTGTCCGTCGTAAACATGTTTTGGCCGAATGTTTTCTTTTGGAACCGAGAGTTTTCTTGTACAACGGATGCACTTTGTTGGTCCGCTAGAATCGCTTTCTAGGGTTTCACTTGGCATTTGCGCCGGACTTGTTTTGTTTGTCCGTCGTGAACGCGTTTTTGCTGAATTAGGGTTTTGAGCAGAATTGAAATAATTTGAATTTGAGATTATAAAATTTGTTATGATTTCATGATGCTTCTTTTGAAGTGGACTTTATGCAATGCTCATGTGAGTAGTTGCATGGATTGACATTGAGTCAAGTCGTGGACTTGTGCTCGGAATTGTTTGTGGTTTGTTCATGTGCGGTATTGCTCGAAGACGAATGTGGTCGATGACGGGACCGGAACTAGGTTCATGGAGGAACCGAGGTTCGGACTAGGTTCAAGAGGAACCGAGGTCTTGGTGGTCAAGGATGTCATGCGGGGACGTTCGGGCTAAGAGAATGGTGCACATGAAGAATGGTTAGTCACGTGAGAATGGCGGAGGTCATTCGCGTGCAAAGTGTTAGTCACGTGAGTATGGCGGTGGCCATACGCGTGCAAAGTGTTAGTCACGTGAGTATGGTAGGGTTGCCATACGCGTGCAAGAGTTGTACTCGGCCAGGTTGGGCCAAGTAGAGTTGTGTTGGATACAGATTCCTTCTAGGAATAGGAATCGTATTCGTAACTCCTTGTGGGTTGGTGCTTTAAATAGGTGGGGGGTCTCCTGTTGAAAGGCACCAAGTAGAGCTGAGCGCATCAAGCTTTGAGCTTGGTTTTAGGGTTTGTACTCTTTTGATGAGAGTATTTTAGACAAGAAATAAAGACCAATTCTTCCAAGATTTTTGCGTGCTACAGTAACCACGTCGCTACAGTGTTTTCTGTTTTGGTTCTTGTTTGCATGCTTGTTCTAATTCTAGATTGGTTTTTGATCATTGAGTTTCATCTTGATTTGATCCATCAAAAACCGTTCTAGGGTATTGATCTAGTGTTTCTCAAAGTCTAGTTGATCAATCTTTTGTCGTTCTTGTTTAATCTTGAAGTTTTGATTAGATTGATTCTCGTCAAGTTCTGGATCAGCAAGCTTGCGAAGCTCATAACTTTTGATCCGTAAGTCCGATCGAGCTGATTCTTTTTGGGTTTGATTCGTATTGGAATCTAGTTTCTTGTGTCCAAATTTCAGATCGTTCCGACGGTTGGATCTCCAGAAATTCGCGTTTTACTGAACCTCTGTCATTCTGTTTTTGTCGAAAACGAGGCAATTATTTGGTTCTGTTTTGGGGTGAATTTTTAATAGATCAAGATTTTGGTTTTAGCTTCCGCACAATCATTCACCCCCCCTCTGATTGCTATATTCGTATACTTCGATCCTACAAGTGGTATCAGAGCAATGTTTCTCTAATCCATCTTAACCGGTGATTAGATCAATGGATCGTTATTCGACAAAACCATGTGTGTTCGATGGTGTTGATTTTCAGTTTTGGAAGGTCAAGATGGAGGCGTTCATCCAAGCTCAGGGATTCGCAATTTGGGAGAAGGTCTACAAGCCATATGAAGTCCCTGCAAACGACAACGTCAACGACACCAATCGCACACATGTTGAAGCAAATAGCAAGGCGCGCAACTTGATCATCCAAGGCTTGGGACGCAGCGACTTTGATCGTGTGGTTCATCTTCGATCCACATATGAGGTATGGAAATCTCTTTGTGATTACCATGAAGGTTCTAACACTGTCAAAGAGGTTCGCCAAGATATTTACAAAAAAGAATACATGCGTTTTGAGATGAAACCTAGTGAATCTGTAGATGACTTCTTTGCACGTTTCAATAAAATTCTTAGCAATCTACGTCTTTGTTGGAGTTAGCTACACCGATGCTGAAAATGCTCGACAATTGCTTAGTGCTTTGGACATGTCGATTGTGGGAGATGAAAGTAACATCTGTACAAGAATCTACTACCATGAGCACACTCACATTAGATGTTCTTTACTCTAAGTTGAAAACTCATGAGTTGGATGTTCTTGCCAGGAAGGGTAACATTAAATCAATTGCTTTGATCTCTAACCCTAACATGTCAAATGCAAATTCTTCTTCTAGCTTTGCCTTGTCTTCCATGTCTTCTTTAACGGATGAGCAACTTGAAGAGTTTCTGAAGAAGATCTAGCACTACTCTCTTCTCGCTTTAACAAAGCTTTGCAGAATGTAAGAATGAGAAAGAGAGGTGGTCCTCCAAGATGCTATGAGTGTGGTGACCTCAACCATATTCGCACAAATTGTCCTAAGCTTGCAGGAAAAACATCAAAGGAGGAGAAGGACAACGGCTGTAAGGAATGAGAAGAAAAGGTTCTCGTCAAATGATAGGAAGAAGAAGAGCTTCATCAACCGCAAGGTGGTTCACCGAGTTCTTTCCGCTCTTGAACAAGTCAATTTGAGCGATGTGGACTCGGAGAGCAGCGAAGATGATGCAACTCCAAGCAAGCATGATTTGATAGGATTATGTCTCATGGCAAGCAGCAAGGATAGCTTCACCGAGGACGACCACGACAAATGACTTCAATGAGGTAGATCCTCTTATGATGAATTAGCTATTGCTGTTGCTCATCTTGGAAAATTGCTTGACAAACGTGATAAGAAAATTAAGAAACATGATTTCATTATTGAATCATTGAATGCTGAAATTGCTAGACTTAAGACTTTGATTCCTAGTGATGATACTTGCAAATCATGTGACTTAATTTACAATGAGCTCACCTTGCTTAGGAAAGAACATGCTCTTTTGTTGCATTTAAATGAGAAAATGAGAAACATGTTGTACATGCTAGTCGTTCCAATCGATGATTTGCATAGTTCAACTTCTTGTTCTAAATGCTCAACTCTTGAATTAAAATTGAAAGATGCAAATGCTAGGGTTTCTCAATTAATCGATAATCTGCTTTCACATGAAATTCTCTCATGCTCAACTTGTCGCAAGCAAAAGGAAAAGTAGATGTTCCTGCAATAATTGTTTAACTCTTGCTAAGAAAGTTGATTACTTGCAAAATTCTTTGGAACGTTTCACTAATGGCAAGAAGAAGTTGAACATGATTTTGGATCAATCTAAGGTTAGCACAAACAAGAGAGGTTTAGGTTTTGATCCTTATGCCACATATGAAACTAAACCTCGCCGTTGTTCAGGCTCCTTGCAAAATTGAGTTATCTAATGAGCCTAAGAAAATTGCTTTTCAATCTTTGGTTTTTTATCCTCTACTATGATGAATGCAAAATGTGCTTTTATTGTTAAAGCTAAACATCATGTCAAGTACACTTGCACTCATTGTGGTAGAGATGGACACTTAGTAGATTTTTGCTTTAGACTAGCCAAACAAAGAAAAGAAGGAAAGAACTGAGGCTAGGTCAAATTTCAGCAAAGCACATTTTTATGCGCCTAGAGTGATGAAAACACCTTCTGCTCCTACAAACATGGGAAAAGGCAAATCTGATTTTGTGCATAAAAATTATCGTGTTGTGCCTATCACAGCGTCGTGTGTCTCAAGATCGATTCCCAAAAATCTCATTCCTAACCCCAAGATCGAGACCTCGACATGTTTTGTTGCTATGTAGGCTTCTCGCGAGGAAGGAGAACATATGGCTAGTGGATTCTGATTCTCACGCCACATGTCCGGTAATAAGAATTGGTTCTCCTCCCTCACTCGTGCATCTCGTCTTTGAAAGTGTTACTTTTGGAGATGCTTCTTCCTCTTCTGTTGTGGCAAAAGGTACAATAAAGGTAAGTGACAAGTTTATGTTCAAAGATGTGGCTCTTGTTAAAAATTTAAAATATAACTTGCTTTCTGTCTCACAAATGCTTGATGAAGATCTTGAGATAAGCTTTAAGAAAAATGAATGCAAAGTGCTAGATGCTTCAGGTGATCTTGTGTTCAAAATTTCTCGTTTTGGAAGAGTCTTTAAAGCTGATTTTGATGCATCGCCTTCTTCTAAGCATAGGTGTCTAATTGCCAATGTTTCTAAAGATTTATTCTTTTGGCATCGTAGACTTGGTCATGTTGGTTTTGATCATCTTACTCGTGTAAGTGGTTTAGATCTTATACGTGGCCTGCCTAAGCTTAAGGGTGATAGCAATCTAGTATGTTCTTCTTGTAGACATGGTAAGATGATTGCAGTGTTCACATCCACCTCTTACCATGGTAATGACAAACGCCTCCAGACAGCTTCTACATCTTGATACAGTTGGACCATCTCGAGTTCAATCCTTTGGAGGCAAATGGTATGTGCTTGTGATTGTTGATGATTTTTCTAGATACTCTTGGGTATACTTTATGGCATCTAAGGATGAGGCCTTTAGTCATTTTAGAAGTCTTGTTCTTAGGCTTTCTATTGATCATCCAGGAGCTCTCAAAGCTATTAGAAGTGATAATGGAACTGAATTCAAAAATGCTTCTTTTGATCTCTTTTGTACTGAAAAAGGAATTGATCATCAATTTTCATCACCGAGAGTGCCTCAACAGAATGGTGTAGTTGAAAGGAAAAACAGAACATTGGTTGAGATGGCTAGAACCATGTTAGATGAACATCATACTCCTAGAAACTTTTGGGCTGAAGCTATTTCAACTGCTTGTTATGTTTCAAACCGTGTGTTTTTGAGATCAAAATTGGGTAAGACTCCATATGAGCTTCGGTTTGGACATAGACCTTCTGTTTCTCACTTTCGGGTTTTTGGATGCAAATGCTTTGTCTTGAAATCTGGAAATCTTGATAAATTTGGAGCTAGATCAATGGATGGCTTTTTCCTTGGATATCCTGCTCATACTCGTGGCTATCGTGTGCTTGTTTTGGAGACTAACAAAATTGTGGAAACTTGTGAAGTTACTTTTGATGAAGCTAGTCCAGGCACTAGTCCAAGTGATGCAGGTACAGACGCATATGTTCAGGGGGAGAAAATCTTTGAAGATAATGATGATGTTGAAGATGAGGTCTTGACTCTTTCTAATGCACAACAAGCTGTAGCACCTTTGGAACCTACTACTACATCACCTACAGCTAACCATCCTCAAGCTACAACATCATCTGTACATGCTGAAAATGAAGAAGGAGAAGGAGAAGTCTCAAAAGTCAATGCTCCCTTGCACATTCAGAAAATGCATCCATCTGAACAAATGATTGGAGACCTAAATGAGAGAGTCACTCGATCCAGGTTTATTCATTCTGACACTCATACTCATTCTGCTTTAGTTGCTTCTTTTGAACCCAAAGATATATCTCATGCATTATCTCGACTAATCTTGGATCAATGCCATGCATGAAGAATTAGAGAATTTTGAACGAAATAAAGTTTGGAAACTTGTCTCACCACCTCCAGATTTTAATGTTATTGGAACTAGATGGGTTTTCAAAAATAAACAAAGTGAGGATGGTGTTGTTGTTAGAAACAAGGCTAGATTGGTTGCTCAAGGTTACACTCAAATTGAAGGCTTAGATTTTGATGAAACCTTTGCTCCTGTTGCTAGAATTGAAGCCATTAGAATCCTTTTAGCTTTTGCTGCATCCAAATGTTTCAAATTGTATCAAATGGATGTGAAAAGTGCTTTTCTTAATGGCTACATAAATGAGGAGGTTTATGTCAAGCAACCACCTGGTTTTGAAAATCCAAAGTTTCCAAATCATGTGTTCAAACTATCAAAAGCTTTGTATGGTTTGAAACAAGCCCCTAGAGCATGGTATGATAGGCTAAAAACCTTTTTACTTGAAAAAGGCTTTTTAATGGGAAAGGTTGACAAAACTCTCTTTTTACTCAAGCAAGGCAATGATCAACTATTCGTTCAGATTTATGTTGATGATATTATCTTTGGTGGTTCATCTCATGTTTTAGTGTCTGAGTTTTCAGAAACAATGAGGAAGGAGTTTGAGATGAGTATGATGGGTGAGTTGACATACTTCTCGGGATTTGTGAAATCATGTGCTGAAAAATTGGCTTAGAATTGAATTTGCAAATGTGCTGGTGCATGTGCTTGACAATTTGACAAGAAGCAGTAAGTTTCGCTTTTGCGCCGGACCAAGATCTCAAGAAACAGTAAGTCTCCCATGTACGACGGACAAAGTTTTTGGGTCTGTCGTGAACGTGTTTTTGAGCTCATGAGTCGAACTCAATCTTCCAAGAAACCAGTAAGTTTTGCATGTACGGCGGACAAACTTCTTTGGTCAGTCGTGAATGCATTTTTTTTAGGGTTTCGTTCGGACCATGTTGTTTTTGAAACCGAGCGTGGCACGTTTGCGCCGGACAAGATTTTTTGTCCGTCGTGAACATGAATTTGAAAGCGTTTTTGAACCGAGACTTTTGCATGTACGACGGATCGATTTTGGTTGTCCGTCAGAAACATGTTTTGGCCGGAATGTTTTCTTTGGAACCGAGAGTTTTCTTGTACAACGGACAGACTTTGTTGGTCCGTTGTGAATCGCTTTTCTAGGGTTTCACTTGGCATTTGCGCCGACTTGTTTTGTTTGTCCGTCGTGAACGCATTTTTGCCGAATTAGGTTTTGAGCAGAATTGAAATAATTTGAATTTGAGATTATGAAATTTGTGATGATTTCATGATGCTTCTTTTGAAGTGGACTTTATGCAATGCTCATGTGAGTAGTTGCATGGATTGACATTGAGTCAAGTCGTGGACTTGTGCTCGGAATTGTTTTGTGGTTTGTTCATGTGCAGGTATTGCTCGAAGACGAATGTGGTCGATGACGGACTGGAACTAGGTTCATGGAGGAACTGAGGTTCGGGACTAGGTTCAAGAGGAACCGAGGTCTTGGTGGTCAAGGATGTCATGCGGGACGTTCGGGCTAAGAGAATGGTGCACATGAAGAATGGTTAGTCACGTGAGAATGGCAGGAGGTCATTCGCGTGCAAAGTGTTAGTCACGTGAGTATGGCAGGTGGCCATACGCGTGCAAAGTGTTAGTCACGTGAGTATGGTAGGGTTGCCATACGCGTGCAAGAGTTGTACTCGGCCAGGTTGGGCCAAGTAGAGTTGTGTTGGATACGGATTCCTTCTAGGGAATAGGAATCGTATTCAGAACTCCTTGTGGGTTGGTGCTTTAAATAGGTGGGGGGTCTCCTGTTGAAAGGCACCAAGTAGAGCTGAGCGCATCAAGCTTTGAGCTTGGTTTTAGGGTTTGTACTCTTTTGATGAGAGTATTTTAGACAAGAAATAAAGACCAATTCTTCCAAGATTTTTGCGTGCTACAGTAACCACGTCGCTACAGTGTTTTCTGTTTTGGTTCTTGTTTGCATGCTTGTTCTAATTCTAGATTGGTTTTTGATCATTGAGTTTCATCTTGATTTGATCCATCAAAAACCGTTCTAGGGTATTGATCTAGTGTTTCTCAAAGTCTAGTTGATCAATCTTTTGTCGTTCTTGTTTAATCTTGAAGTTTTGATTAGATTGATTCTCGTCAAGTTCTGGATCAGCAAGCTTGCGAAGCTCATACCTTTTGATCCGTAAGTCCGATCGAGCTGATTCTTTTTGGGTTTGATTCGTATTGGAATCTAGTTTCTTGTGTCCAAATTTCAGATCGTTCCGACGGTTGGATCTCCAGGAATTCGCGTTTTACTAAACCTCTGTCATTCTGTTTTTGTCGAAAACGAGGCAATTATTTGGTTCTGTTTTGGGGTGAATTTTTAATAAATCAAGATTTTGGTTTTAGCTTCCGCACAATCATTCACCCCCCCTCTGATTGCTATATTCGTATACTTCGATCCTACAGGATTCAACTTTATACAGTATTTTCTGAGGCGGGAGAAGGTCTCATCCAGGTCCTGGACAAGCTCATCGGCCTTTTTTGTTTTTACTACCAGATCATCAACATACACTTTGAGGTTCCTCCCTATTTGGGGCCGAAACACAATGTGCATGGCCCGCTGATAGGTTGCACCAGCGTTCTTCAGCCCAAAGGGCATCCTGACGTAGCAGTATACACCGAGAGGAGTCACAAAGGCGGTTTTTTCTTCATCTTCCTGCGCCATACTTATCAGATGATATCCGGAGTAGGCGTCGAGGAAACACAGGGCTTCACACCCCGCCGTGGAGTCGACGACGATGTCTATCCGTGACAGGGGGTACGGGTCCTTGGGGTAGGCTTTATTGAGGTCGGTGAAGTCGATGCACATTCGCCACTTCCCGTTGGACTTCTTTACGAGCACGGGGTTGGCCAACCACTCCGGATAGGTGGCCTCCCGCACAATCTTGGCAGACAAAAGCTTCTCCACCTCGTCCCGAATGGCTTCTTGCCGCTCTGGCGCCTGTCGCCGGATCTTTTGTCGAACCGGGTGCACTCTAGGGAGCGTTGCCAATCGGTGCTCGATCACCTCCCTAGGGACCCCGGTCATTTCTGATGGTTCCCAGGCGAACACATCCAGGTTAGACCGGAGGAAGGTGACGAGCGCGCCTTCCTATTTGGCGCTGAGGTCGGTGCCGATCTTGACGACCTTGCCCGAGCCGTCCTCGCCCACGGGGACCGCCTTTGCCTCGCCCGAAGGTCTGGGCGGAGCGCGGGTCCTGACCGAGGGGGAGCTCGGGCTGTCGTCCTTATCGCGCGCCGAGAAGGTGGTGCCGACCAGGTCCTGCAGCTGCTTGCTAAGACGCAGGGCTTCCAGTCTATCCACCTTCACCGTAATTGGACCCCCAGGCCCGGGAATCTTCACCAGCATGTAGGCATAGTGAGCGACCGTCATGAACTTGACCAAGGCCGGACGACCAAGCAGGGCGTTGTAAGGGAGGTCGAAGTCGGCGACCTCGAAGTCGACCAGCTCCGTCCGGAAGTTTTCCGCACTTCCGAACGTAACAGGCAACCGGACCTGCCCCAGGGGCAAGAGGCCCACCCCGGGGGCGACTCCGTAGAAGAGTGGGGCCGGGCGCAGCTCCTCATACGGTATCTGGAGCGCTTGGTACGCCCCAACTGACAGCAGGTTGATGGCGCTACCTCCATCAACGAGGACCCGCCCGAGCTTCGCGTTGCGAACCGTGGGAGAGACCACGATCGGCAAATGGCTCGGGCCGGAAACGTTCTCCGGGTGGTCGGCCCGGCTGAAAGTGATCGGTTGTTCCGACCACTTCAGCAGCCTACTCGCCCCAGAGGACGATACGGTGGCGCAGACCTGCCTCAGATCCCGCTTGTACTGCGAGTTCGATGAGTAGGTGGCTGAGCCACCGTGAATGAACGCCACCGTGTGCTCCGCCTGTTGGAAGGCCAGTGGAGCTGAGTCTTCGTCGTCGTCTCCGTGGTCATTCTCACGGCGCTTCTTGAGCCGCCTGTCCACCAGTTTGGACACAACTTGGCAGTCCTCCAAGTCGTGTCCACTCGTGCGATGGATGGGGCAGTAGGGTTTGCCCCCATCGTCTTCGCGACGGGGCGAGCGGCGGTTCCTGCGGTCGCCGCGCCGGTCCCGGCGCTCATCTCTCCGGTCCTGATCATCGCGACGCCGGGATTTGGTCTCTGGTTCGGCAACCAGGACTTCCCTACCGGTGGCCTCCTTTCACTTCTTCTTCTTCTTCTTGCGGTCGGAGGACTTCAAGGTGCCGGCGTCGTCGGTGTCGGTAGGCCTTGTCGTGCACTTCCGAGCCTCGGCCGCCCTGGCGCACTTGTGCGCCAGGGAGAACAACTCGAACGTGGTTGAGATGATGCGGGTAGCCATCTTCTCCCGCATCTTCTGGTCCCGGACCCCCCTCCGGAAAGCGATGATCACCGAATGCTCAGAGATCCGGGGGATCGTATTGCGGCAGTGGCTAAACCGCCGGATGAACTCTCTCAGGGACTCCCCCTCTGTCTGCTCCAGAGCGTGGAGGTCATCCTCCACGCCTGGTTGAGCGTAGGAGCCCTGAAAGTTGGCGACGAAAATGTCGCATAGCTCCTCCCACGAGTGCACGGAGCCTCACGGGAGGTTAAATAGCCAAGACCGGGCAGAGCCCGTCAACGACGTCGGGAGGTAGTTGGCCATAACCTTCTCGGACCCTCCCGCCGCGCGCACCACCGTGGTGTAGATTTGCAGGAACTCCTCCGGGTTGGTGGTGTCGTCGTATTTCTCGATGGAGGCAGGGCGGAATCTCTCCGGCCACGCGGCTTGCCGGAGGCAGAGAGAGAACGCCTGGCATCCAACGTTGTAGGGGGAGCAGCGTTGTTCGCCAGCCCCTCGATCCTGAGGAGAGGACGAGGAGTGCGACCCTGCACTCTCCCCGGAGTCCGAGGGGGAAGCCCCCTGTCGCCCAGCGGATATCTAGGGATTGGCGCGCCGCTGTGCGCCCTTGCGACGCCCCCTGAGAACGTGACGCAGGTCACCGTCGCGCTGGAGCTGCCTCTCGTCCAGGTGCAATCTAAGATCTTCGCGATTCCCCCTTGACTCGGGGGGACCGCGAGAAGAGGCGGAGTCATGTGCACGTCCCCCTGTAACAGAGGGGGCTGCAACTAGGACTCCCTTCCCCTTGTCCCGGCCCTTGATGCCGGGAGAAGTCGTCGTGGTGGCTACTGAACCCGGCTGCGCTGCGCTGGCCTTGCCGCCACATGCCGGTTCCGGCTGGGTCGTCGCTTCAACCTGTTGTTGAGCGGCGTCGACCAGGTGGACGATATCCCGCAGCCATGGAGTGGCTGGGGTGTCCCCCCCAGCGTTACTGGAGGATGATCGAGAAGCAGCCGGGCCGCATAAAGGCTTCGCCAAGACGGGTGTCGCCCCCGCCAGCGGCGCCGTTAGACGGCCGACCCGGGCGTGGGAGCCACGCGCGTTCCTCCCATAGCGGAGGGGCCCGGGTGGCCCGGCTCCCTCCCCGAACGCCGGGACCGGCTACGGGCGCCGCTTTCCTCGGGCAGACTGCTGCGCTTAGAGTGCGACTCCGCCATGCAGACAAGCGCCCCTACTCCTGCTGAGCTTCGAGCTGGAAACGGAAGGGAGAGGGCAATCTAACCACCAATAGCCCCTACTTGGCGCGCCACTGTCAGCGTACTAGCCAACAGGCACCTCCGAATCAGGTGCTTATGAGGTTCAGACGGGGGGCTTTCGGGGCAATTGCCGGGGAAAGGAAGAAGATGGTCGGAGTACCGGGAAGCTCAGGGGAACAGGGGGGCGCAAGAACTTTTACCCAGGTTCGGGCCCTCCAGAGAGTAATAGCCCTAGTCCTGCTTTTCTTGCTATTGCTTGTGTTCTAGCTTGAGAGGATGAAACCTACTAACCATGGATCGAACCCCTTCTCCCATGCCCCCCGGCTCCCTTTTATACTTGGGCTGGCGGGGGCGCCTGGGAGACTTACACGATAAGGCACACTCATTACACTGCCACGGGCACATTTAATGCGCCCGTCACTACTCTTATATCCCATTAACGTCTACCGCAGCCGTCACACCCCCACCTCGGGCCCCACGTCCGCCAACGCCACCCGTTCCGTCAGGGGGTGAGGTGCTGCCGTGATGTCACATGTAATTAATGCACGCCTGGGGAAGACGCGCCGCCATACTGTATCCTCCACGCTTTGCATTTAATGCGCACGATTCGCATTAAATGTCCTTGACTGCGATCGCCGCCTCGGGGGTGGGCGCCAGGGGAGTGGCCAGCATGCCATGTGTCCTCTGGGCGATCACCTTGCTGGGCGCCCAGGGGCGTGGCTTGATCGCCACGTGTCCACCGGGCGACCACCTGGCTGGGCGCCCAGTGGTGTGGCCTGACCGCCACCTGTCCACCGGGCGATCACCTTCTTTGGCGCCAGTGGTGTGGCTCGACCGCCACTGCCCACCGGCGACCACCTTGCTGGCGCCAGTGGTGTGGCTCGATCGCCACTCGCCCACCGGCGACCATTTGCTGGCGCCAGTGGTGTGGCCTAATCGCCACTCGCCCACCGGGCGACCATCTTTGAGATCTGCTCGTCATGGCGGTGGGCCCGGATGCGCCCTGCTCGCCCGGCGATCGTATTTACTGCGGGGGAGTGGGTACCCTGGCATAAAATATGCCGACAGCGACGAAATAAAATATTCACACACATAGTAACCATGATGTCCATCCCTGTCATCCACATAATAACCATAGCAGTCCATCCCTACCATAACCATTTCCCCATAGCACAGCATACTCCATTGTATCGGTAAGTGTTTCACTCACATCTTCGTGTGGACACCCCTCCGAGCAAACCTACACTAGATTGTCTGTACTACTATAACCTTCCAATGCGCAAAGCTAGACCCAGGTAACTTAATTGGTTAGGGCTACCCCATAATAGCACTTATTGCACTGGTAATCTTGGATTATACAACACTATGTTCGGTCCTTAATTCGACCTGGATGAGAATACTCCCCCTACACTACGCACAAGTCCATCCCTCGCACATCCGCCTATTGCCATATCTTGCCTGCGTCAAACCATAGTTTTATTTTTATATTAAAATACTACAACCATATTTCCCAACATATCAAAATTTCACTTTCAAACAAATAGCAACACTGACAATTTGTTCTCCCAAATCTACAGCATAGCTAAGCAAAAAATACCCAAGTTGATATTAGGTACTGCCTATCCCTTAAGTTATGGTTTCCAAGGTTGACATGTACGTATTTATTAAGAAAGTTCTATGAAATAGCGGTGATAACTACCACTACCTACAATATAGCAACTTCACTTAATACAATCGCACACATACATATATTGATGAAAATAGCATAAAGTTAAGTGAAATGGTAGATTAATATGATCAAAGGGGATGCTTGCCTTGCTCGTTGATATCAGTGGTGGGGTCGATGTCAATAGTCGCAGTATCTGAACTGACGGTGTCTACACGTAGTCCATCAAATAAATCATAATAAGAAGCAAAGAATTCAAACCAAGTTGAACTCCAATTATTATTACAAGAAAAAAAGCTCCAGATGTTATAAGAGTTTAAGAATTTGTTTTTGCAATATCTTTGGGGTCTATTAGCATGAGTTATGATTATTTGCGTTTTTAAAGAAAAGAATAATTCTTAATAGGGACTAAATGCAAATCAATTTCAAATACAATTTTTTTTTGCAAAGACAGAGGCTTATGATTTCTGGGGTACTTAGAAATTAGTTTTACTAGATTTGTAGTTCATTTACAAAAATTATTAACATTTGAATTTGAATGCATTGAAAACTGATCTAAGTAGGAATTTAATATAAACAAAGTCTAAATTCATATATTTTTATAGAAATGGAGTGCTTATGGTCTTAGAAGAATTTATAAGTTTATTTCATCAAATGTAGAGTCTGTATGCAAAAATTTTGAATAGCGCATATACTAGGTTTCATTCAAATTTTGAATTCAAATCTTGAATAGAGGTCAAACTTTAAATATTTTTTTTCATAATTCGGGAGTTCATGATTTTAGAAAAATTTAGAAACTTGTCTGACTCATTTTGGAGTTAAATTGTAAAAGTAATAAACGTTTGAATGTTGTAGGTTCTGATAATTGTTCAAAAATGGAAAATACACTTTCATAATAAAGAAAGTTCCTTTCTTTATTTCCCATTTTTCTCAGGTTTTACAATTAATTATCAATAGGTGACAATGGGAGCCCACCTGTCGGCCTCAGGAAACAGAGCTGACGGTCATGGGTCTTGCCAGCGAAGAGGGAGGGCCGATGGCACTCGGCCAGTGGCACGGGGGGCTGGAGGGAGGTGCAGGGAGGTCAGAGGATGACCTGTGGCGATGGAGCAAGGACATAGTGGACCTGTGGTGGAAACAAGCGACGACGATGCAGTGGTTAGCCAGGGAGGAAGGAGCAAGGTTCTTGAGCTCGAGGAAAGGAAGGGGAATACCGGGGTCCCATTTTTATACCTTGCATGATCGGAGCTTGGCTGAGGAGCTCCATCGATGGTGGGCTATAGCCGGGGAAGACAGGCAATGACACTTTGGTGGCGGCGTGTCTTTGGCTTGGAGCTAGTGAAGGTGAGGATGGGGAGCTAAGAGCATCTCCAACAGAGCCCCTAAACCAGCCCTTAAACCTTAAAATGGGGAGTGTAGTAAAAAAACAAATCCAGCAGGGCCCCAACTCAAGCTCCTAAAATTAGGAGGCCCCTAAATTTGCCTTCTCAGCCCCAATTCCCAGGGGGCCCCAACTCAAGCCCCTAAAATTAGGAGGCCCCTAAATTTGCCTCCTCAGCCCTAATTCCTAGGGACACGAGTACAACCCCTATTATTGAAGATAGGGAAATACATGATAGGCTTCGAAAATTTTATCATGTTTTGAAAATTTTAAATTTAAATTTGAAATATCATGTTTTTAAATTGTAAATATTAATATGCTTATGTTTTATGTATTACAAATATTTTTGATTGAATTTTAGTGGTGTCAAATGAAGATTATACATAGCGGATATGTCAAAATAGGAGAAAAAGTAAAATAGGGGCTGAGATTTAGGGGCTGTTGCTGGACTTGTGCTCTGAAAACAGGGCCCCAAAAAATAGAGGGAGTCCCTAAATCCAAAATAGGAACCCTGTTTTAGGGGCCCTTGCTGGAGATGCTCTAAGGAGCAGCTTGCCAAGCCTTTCATAGGCGAGGAGGGGGACGACTAGGTGGCCTTGGCAGAGGGGAACGACGGGCAGCGTTGGCTTCTCTCGCGGAATTTGCGCGCAAGCAATGACAGTGACCAGCGGAGCAGTGGGGATGGGATAGTGTGCAGAGGGGAGTGGGGAGTGTGGGTGCATAAGGCGGCCAGGGTGCAGGGTTCCAGGTGATGACCTCCTCTCACGCTATGGCAGGGAATGGCCTAGGCAGAGGCCTGTCATGGTAGGGGCGCGACAAGGGGACGGTGTGTGTCCAAGCGCCTATGGCTAGGGCATGGCATGCGGGCAAGCACTTGGGGCTGGCATGTACATCCGGTTGCCATGCAAAGGGTGCACACGGCATGGGCATGGTGCGGTAGAGTGCACGCTCTGCGCGCCCCGCGTGTGTGAGTGCTAGGGGTCCTTGGCAGGTGGTGCAAGGGAGGTGATCGGTGAAAGGACGCGCCTATTTAGCACTTTGCAAGGAAGGGATTAGGATAAGATAATCTAGATTACAAAAAAAAATCACCAAATGAAGTTATTCAAAAATAAACCTCATCAATTTATCAAATAAATTGAAATAAACAAAATTGAATTAATCAATAAAGATTAATTACACACTTTATTCATTACAAATATCATACAAGGATACTAATTGCAATACACACCAGAATACTCAATTACAGTCCAAAAATAAAAATTACATGAATATTGAAATTTCCTAAAAGCTAGGCTTTAATTGTTCTTCAATCGTAATCTTTTAAATGTCAATCAATCAAGCGCAAATAGGACCAAGAAGCAATAAATTAAAACGGTAAAAGATTAAAAAGAAGAGTTGTCGCCAGACCCCTATGCATTGGTATTGCTCACCAAGATACTAGATTCGTCCGGGACCAAATCTGCACCTCTCACGAATTAGGGTTTCATCAGTCAACAATTTAACAAACCTAAAAATGTTGGGTAATCATAACCTTCAACAGATAGTAAAAAGATCACGCGGTAGAAAAGCAATTCTCTACAGTAAAAAGGTAGAACCCTACGATGAAAATGGATAGACTCAAGCCAATGTAAAAAAAGAGATGAGGATCAACTTCCAACCGAATCCACCTCAAGTCCAGAACCTTACCCCTAAAGTCATGCCCAAGCATATAGGCACAAGACCACCAGGAAAAGCCACCCAAGCAAGCCATTCCAGGAGCAGTTGAGCACAAACCAAGCCCAATTCATTTCCACACAAGCCAGAGCACACCAGAGAGCTCCCAACACAAACTAGAGAGCACACCACAAACACAAAGCAAGGCCACCAAGCAAGTACAAGCCAGGGAGCCCCAAGAGCACCACAAGCCCCAAGCAAGCCATCCACCAGGAGGTTACCAAGGATCTAGGAGGCCAAGAGAAGGCTAGGGAGCCACCAAGAACTAGGAGGCTCAAGCTCAAGGCCATACAACCAGCATCCTCACTATTAACAACCACACATCTCCAAACCCTTGTTCCATCCTCCCAATCACAGGTAATCAACCATCCATGGCCAGTAACACAACATAGGAGATCATAGTAGATAAACCAGTATAGAGTTTAATGACAATAGTAAAGGCTAGTAGTTTCAATGAGCGATCGCTATAGAGGGCGGCGTCGTGCATGCCCAATAAACCCTTTGTAATCCCTGGCTTACAGAGGTCATGGGTATCATCACGACACCATCAACCCATAATCATCATCAACCAACGGACTATAGTATAAAACTAAATCAGACATCTAAGCAAGATAATCATGCATAATAGTAGGAAGTGAGTAGAAGAATAAAGGGGAAAAAGGAGAAGAAGGGAGGAAACGATCAACCGGTGTAAAGAGTGGAGCTAAGGGTAGGCCGGCAAAGGGCGTAGAGGCCAGTAATGCTAGGGTAGTGCAGGCGTAGGCGTAGACGTGGGGACATCTTGGTGGCTGGTTGGAGGCACCAGGATCACAGGCAAAGGTGCTAGGAAGAGGGAGGAGCAGAGGCCCGGTGGCGTGGGGCCCCATATGTGCTGGGTAGGCACAATCGAGGATGGCTGTGCCGAAGATTGAGGGTCAGAGGTGACAGAATTGAGCTGGTGCGGAGTGGAGGGGCAAGTCTAGTCAGGCCGGTAATCGGCGCTGGAGGCTGAGGGCCCAGGAGGCCATGGCACGAGGGAGGCTACGCGCGAGGAGAAGGAAACGACGACGAGGGGACAGGTGTCGGGAGGGGAGAAGCAGGATGGGAGTACCATGGAGAATGAGGAGGAGAGGAGAGATCAGAGAGGAAAGGATAAGAATGACTGGCTGGAAAGAGAAAAGAGAGGAAGAAAAAGAAAAAGAGAAAAAATAAAGAAAAAGAAAAGAGGGAGAAAGAAAAGAAGGTGATAAAATGATAATAATAAATAAAGAAATAGTAATAATAATGATAATAATAAGAGAGGTCATAACTCAATAAATTAAGGTAAATCAAAACATCCAGATAATAACCATAATATTGATGTTAAAAGTTTAAATAGAACAAAGAAATGTACACACACGAACAGATGAGGGAATAAAAAAGTAAATAATTCTAACAACCCCATTTCAATTAAAATAGATAGAAAATGCAGCGGATCGAATAAACATATGATGAAATCATAGTGATCAAGAAAAAATAAATTAAGCCAAGTAAACGCATAGAACCTATTCGAATTTAGAGAAAAATCAGAAGCCATGGAACACGTAATAAATCAACAGTGAATTTAATTATAATATTCCGAAAATTCAACAAGCAAGATCAATCAAGTAGGATGGGAAATGAACTCGATCAGATAAAGAAATAAAGGAGTAACTAATTTTAACAACCATCATATTGATTAAAATTATAAAGTCTTAACTAGGTCAAGACAAACCGTCCCAGACTAAAATACGCCCAATTAAAATGCTTCAATCTAAAATACATCATAACACACAATATACATACATCAATTTATCAGAATTCAGGAAAACAGGTTGGACACTATAAAACATGCAAAAATCTATTTAACCATTTGAAGTATAGTATTATACAATTTTAGGGAGTAAAATGAATCCTATAGGAGATCATCTCTAAAACCGTGTGAGGATGCCTACTTTCATTTTAATTTAGGTAAGCTTCTTTTGATTATATTTGTGAAACATTTGTAAATGTTTTCAGATATCAGCAATGCATGGGGAAAATATCTTTTGTAAGAAAAACCCTAAATTGGATGTGGTTGGAAAGATGGGCAGTTGTGAACTGCTGCGGCAGTATTTAGTATTTGATAAATTGAATTGATGGTAAACTGTTGAGGCAGTATTTATGGAGCCGGTCTGTATGTTGATATATATGGTGGGTAGATTGTGCCATAGTGAGGAGGACTACCAGAGGGACCCTCTACATAGGCTATGATATAAGATTAAACCATTACACTCAGATAATGAGCTATATTTTTTTTGTATCAACCATAGTGTGTGGAAACAAACCAGAAAAGGTTGTCCTATGATAGTTTTGATCTCCACATTGGGTAAGAGTAAATAAATAAGAGTGTGAAGCTGGGGACACCAGAGCCCCAGTGAGGGACACGAATAATCAGTTGTGGTTGATTCTTTCAGGCTTTATATGTAAAGCCTTTGGTCGAGTATCTCTGATATCAGGAGGAGTACAACTGTCTTTTGTGGCTGGGTTTAGAGATCTAATATCTGAGTAGTGATAACCATTCTGGGTCTCAAATGCAGTTAAGTTCATTATGGGTAAAGTGGTACAAACCTGCACAGGTAAAATCATGAATTTATGCCTGTCTCCTAGATTAGAGGCTACAGAAGCTAAGTCTGCCTCATATATAAGTGCTAGTAGCAAATTTGGATAATTGAAAACCGAAAACACAGATTTTTATAATAAAATCCTATTTTCTAAAAGAGGATTTGAGGAAGGATTCGGGAGATGGTTGTGGAGAAAAATCATATATTACATTTTGTTATTAAAGCTTGCTAAGTGCTTTTGTACTCACCCTTTGTAACTCCCCATTTGCTTAGAAGTTGAGCATTATGGACTTGCCGGTGAGGAGTGAGTGGAGGATCACCTGCAGGGTCAGGGTGACAAGGCAGCAAAGAACTTCCAGAAGGATTGGGTGGAGTAGTGGACCGTACAGCGACAACCGTCGATCCTTTGGATATACTAGTGTTATGTATATAAACTTTTGTTATATTAAGTTCTATGTATAAACCTATGAACTCTGGACTTGTAGACCTGTGTGGCAATGAAATGTAATAAAGTTTCCATTTTAGTTTCTAATTATTGTTCTATTGCAACATTCGGAACACGATGTATTAATCGATAAAACATTGGGTGCGCTTGATGTTTTGATTAGTTGATGTGCTGAGATTCGTGTAATTATCTTTAGGGGTAAAACGGATCGGATATGGATCGGAAACCACTTATATTGTATTTGATCCATATAATTTTATCGGATCGGATTCGGACACGGATAATACCGGATACGGATTCAGACACGGATAGTGCCGGATACGGATATAGATAATATTCGAACGAATACGGATAAAATAAGTTTGGATAATCATCGGAACGGATATTTTTCGAATAATACGCGTAAACACTAAATACAAACGGAGTGATGGGCTATAATGAATATTATCGATAAAAAACCAATATAAATTGTATAGGACATTGAGACATCAAGACCGTTAAAACCATACAGTTTATAGCAATATACTGAGTCACATCTCAGAATTGCACATACATCATCCATAGAAGTTGCACACCATTCATAGAGGTAAACAAAAGTAACAAAGCACATGCATAACACTAAGCATCCATAATACAGAGATTTATTATTGAGAATCTGGATTGCAAATAGGATGAGAACCAACACATTAATATGCTTATCATTGAAAGATGAGATAGCATAAAGAAGTTCTAGATTTAACTGAACAACTACGGTGCTCCCAGTGTCCTTCGGCGCGGCGAATGGTGGCGGCGTCGGGAGAGAATGGCGGAGCAGTAGATGGCGGCGGCGGCGGACGAGAAGCAAGGGGCTGAAGGATGTCGGACGAGAAGCAAGGGGCTTAAGGACGTCGGATCAGAAGCCGAAGGACGCTGGGCCGAAGGACGTCGGAGCGGAAGCGGTCAGGGAGTCACGACTCACGAGAGGAGCATTGGCGGCGAAAGCAGGAGCAGGAGAGAGCCAGTCTCCGTGGTGGCGGGCGGACGACGCCCCCGCGACGGTGAGCTCCAGGAGTGGTGAGCAGGCCACACAACGCCGGGCAGGGGCGGGGGCGGGCGGCGGGGCGGTGGGCGCTGGGAGCTGGGGCGGGGGTGGCCAGGAGCTGGGAGCCTGGGATGGTAGGGCGGCGGCAAACTCTGCAGGGACAGGAAGTGAGGGAGGCTACAGGCTAGGGTTTGATGAATGCTGGGCTGGCCGAACTCATGTCAAGGGTTAAGGGCCTAAGGCTGAAGTGGTGAAGCCCATTTGCCCCTATTTGGTGACTTGAGTGGTGACATACGGCCATACAAGCCATTGGGTCAAGCCGGCCAGCCGAGCTAAACTATAATGTGAGAATTCGGATATTATCCGCGGATTATATCCGTAAAAATTGTCGGATAATATCCGACGGATAATTATCCGTGATATCCGTATACAGATCCGTGATCCGGACATTTTATCCATATCCGATCCGTATCCGTAAAAAATATTCGGATATCCGAAAAATTATCCGAATTACTATCCGAGACACTTCGGTCAGTCGGTCGGTCGGAAATTATCCGTACCATTTTCACCCCTAATTATCTTAGAGTAATGGCGGTGTGACTGTCGTTACCCTGGACTAATTATGCGGGTGGCCATGTGTGGTATCAGAGCAATGGTTATGAGAGACACACAATTAAATAATTAGAGACTAGTAGGAAAGCCTAAGAGAAAGATTTCACTGGTTATATGACACTAGTTATATTTTAACTCTCATCCTGTCAAATAATAGTAGAAAGTGTCACTTTAATATTTTGTGAACAATAGTTAGACCACCACTACCAAGTAGATCCTTTTTAAGGGAGATAGCCAGGATCCAAAGGAGGACCCAGACTAGAAGGGTAGTGACATGTGTTTAGTTTTCTTTATTGTACGGGAGTAGGTATATTGTGGTTTATAATAACATTGATGTATAAATGCTCTCTTTATGTAATTTAACTGTTCACAATTGCATTTCTAGCATTGTATAACATCATGCTTATTATTTCTGAATATAGGATGATAGATTAGATATATTCAAGTAACATATTATTCATGTTGTTGATTGCTCTAGAGACCAGATATAGTGTAGGAATTATTATTGTGAAATGTGGTGTGTGTGTGTGTAAGTAGCTGAGTACAACAAATAGAAATAGGAGCTAAGGCTAGAAAAAGGTTCCTGGACACCTGGTCCGTGGCATTCTTGGATGCGTGGATCCAAGCGTGGCTCGAGCACGTAGCTCGAGGAGTTCTTGGTGCTCAGATATGATGTTTCTTTATCATTTTCCTATTTTGTTTCAATCATTGTGTTATGTTCTTCTATAGATTTAGTTGCGGTTCGAGTGCGTCAGTCTTGAGGAGTTCTTAGTGCTCGGACACCAAGTTTCTTTATCGTTTCCTTACCTGATTTTGATCGTTGTGTTATATTCCTCCCAAGTTTCTTTTTCGTTCGTCTTAAATTCTTCTTTATTTGTTGTTTTATATTTTATCATGTGATGATTCGGTAGATGAGATTATGTGAGTCTGCATTAGAGTGGCAAAAGAGAGCGAAGCAACCTGTCGATGTTCAGGACCTGGGGGTCCCTAGACTGAGCTTATTATTATAATTTGGGTTGCCTATCTTTGGAAATGACATTGAAAAGAAAAGAAGAATGGTAGAAATTGGATTATGGGGTGCTTCTTTACACAGTACAGACTTTATCAACACATCTATTAAACGTATTGATCTCTGTGAACACTTTGAACATCTAAAGCATATTCAGACATATCATCTAATCCTGGCGGGAGTAGTCTATTTATAGCATCGAAGGGATGACAGTTGTTTTCTTTGGAGAGGTGTCTTTCCGTTAGAAGACATCGCTTGGTCAAAAGGTGTCTTCTCACCGAAAATGTGGCTTTTCGTCAGAGAGACGCCTCTTCGTAGGGAGTAACTTCCAAGCGGTTGTCTGTGCCTGTCAGAGAGAGAGAGAGAGAGAGAGAGAGAGAGAGCTTCTTCTGCAAGTTATCCTTGCGCAGAGGATTTTTCACCGACCTAATTTAGGTTGGGGCAAAGGTTTACTTAGGTTGATGTGATGGACACTATCCGACCTATAACGGTTTTTATGTTGGCCTGCTCCCGACCTGGCTTTTGCTGACCTGGTGAAGGCTTAGATCTCGTCCGACCTATATTCTTGATCGGGTAGTTATTTTCATGGTTAACATTAACTTTGATCGAGACATTTAATATGTCACTTCGTTACATGGGCCGTATTTATATCTGGCTTCTCAAAAACCGTAACCATTAATGGGCTTCATACAATCGTCGTCACAATCTCATCTCTTTCCTTGTTCTAAAGATAAAAATCTTTTTAGAACTATAATCTCTCCAGCACACAAAAATATTTCTTATCCGACAAATAAAGTGCTAGTAATAATAGCAATCCAATCTGATCTCAAATAAAATACTATTAATAATGAAAGAAAATCTAACTACGGGCAATACTCTTGTTACAAAATGAGAAAGCCTCTTTGAATAAATTAAAAGGCTTACATAACCAAATTTATGCAGTGAATTAGAATGTTAATTAAACTGTACAACAAAATTGATCCCTTTTGCAGATTATCGGACAACCAGATTAGAGAGCAAGACCTAATTCTTAAGCTAGGTTCCCCAAACAATCTCCCAAATCCAGATAATAGGCAAACCGTTCTTCTTCGTGATCCCAATCAACCCAATGTCAAGGAAACCACGCCTCAATTACCATGGGGAAGTAACACTAGTATCACTCTTAACACTTGAAAATCTCGATCAATTGAAAGGAGTTTTGAAGTATTTAGAAGTAACCAGAAAGAAGGCCAAATTTGAAGTATTTAGAAGCAACCAGATCAACTAGGAGGAGTTTTGATGCGAGTTGCAAAATTTCTCCATGGACCTTAAAGCTGGACAGCCCGATACATAAAAAACTTCTCAGTTGAGGAAGATTTGAGACTCTGCAAGGCTCCACGATTGTGGATTATAAGGTGACCAGAAAGGTGAGGGAGATCCTCCGCCACCTTCAACCTGCTAGATCCTCTTGTAAGGAGCTCTTTCAAGCTGGTGGCATGTGCAAGCTGCTGTGGAAGAGCTCTTAGCTTCGGCCAGTTCACGAGTTGCAGTGTCCGCATCAGTGGCGGTTGGATTGGCCATTTTTGCTTCGCAGTGGCGTGGCACCACCGTTATCACCTCCATTGGCGGCTGCTGCTGCTGCTTCTTCTTCAGTCAAGGACCAATCCTCCCAATCAGGCATGTCTTCTATGACCAAGACTCCAAGTTTCGGGAAAGCAGCTTCCATTTTGGATCCTACATGAGTCGCTCCTCCACCAAGAAACTCAGCTTCAATCTTGTTGATAGAAGATGCTCCTTCGATTATAAGAAATTTCATGCCAGGTAGCTGTCCAAGTGGCGGAAGCCGTTTCCAACATACGCAATATATACCAGTTTGAGGAATCTGTCCAAGTAGCTAATCCTTGGGCCGAGCTTTGTCCACCCATCTCTCTCTCTCTCTCTCGGCCGGTGAGCTGCTTGCCCCGCCACCGGCCGCCGCGGCAGAGGGAGGTCGACGCGGCGCGGTGGACCGAGGTGAGGGGCGTCGTGGCGCACCTCGGTCGGCGGACGGCGCCGACCTCGGGGCGGCGATACAGTAGTAGTTGGTGCAAACTTCCGCTTTCAGTTGGGCTCCTCCAACCCGGTTCGTCCGTACACTGAACGGGCCAAGCTGTGCACCGTGTGGACCACCACACCTAAACCTGTCAGAGAGAACATTGCAAGATGTAAAACTGAGCTCGAGCTCGCGAGGTGTCACGTGAAACTTGGGGGTTCAAAAGAACAAAGATAATTTCTGGCGATGATTGGTTTTTTTTATTTCGTCGCCATTTAATTTTTTTTTTGTCTATTAGGTATTTGTGTGTTTTTAGTACTCAATTTTTTTTTTCTATTAATATTACTTTGTGATCCACGGTATGCTTTATGGTTTTTACTTTGTCACTCATGTTTTTGTTTGTTGTGTTCCTTATAATTTGTTTTTTTATTTTGTTTTACAAAAATTATCATAATATTTTATGTAGTGTAATTTATGTAAAACTAGTATATAATTGATGTAGAAAAGATCATGCAAAATAGAATAATTTTTTTTTTTACAAATTACTCCCTCTGGTCTAAAAAAGATAACGTTTTAGACACAGTGATGATTAAACTTCTGAAACTTTGACTATCGGTATGTTTTTAAATATTTAAATTTGATGTATAGAAATTATATGTATAGATTTATCTCGAAAAGTACTTTCATGATATAATAATTTTATTGAGTTTTATAAATATACTATAATAAAAATTAATGGTCATATTTGTGTTTTAAAGACCGTGTTAATATTCAAAACGTCATCTTTTTTTAGACCGGAGAGAGTATCACATAATTTTTATATTATTTAATTTGTGTAAAATTAGCACATAATTGATGTAGAAAGGCTATTGTTCGCCGCTAAAAACGTGAAGGAGGGTTTTCGGCCTCGAACACACAAGACAAACGCCGGGTTTGCAGAGCGTGCCAGTCAATTTGACCTGAAATTGACAAGGTAGAATTTGTAACTTGATCAAAGCCGATGAATAAAGATTTATCGGCTTTTCGCTAGTCGGCAAGAACCGATTAGGGAATAACTAGATCAACCAATTATGATTAATCCGGATACAAGGTAAAATCGGCTTCGAGAAGGCGATGCGCAGCAAAGCGAAGCAGATCGAACCTGAGTGAAATCGGCTAAACCAACAATCGGCGATGCGCAACTATGTTGATTCCGTCGATTTGCAGAGAGATCTATGAAGCTAAAACAATGTAAGAGAAAAGCTTGTAAAAGTAGATGTGTTGTGTTGGATTCCTTTTTTCGCTTGACGCCCACCTCCTTTTATAATATGCCAGGCCGATCCGAGTTGTACATGGTTACGTTATTAATCCGTATCGGCCTCTGATCCGGTTTCCTTGTTAGGAACGGAGTTTCCTTCTGATTCGGCCACCTGATCTCTTTCCGTTCGAACGTTTCTATCCGATTCAAACGAATTCCACTATACCGAATTCCGGTGCAAACATATGCCCCCCGTTTTTGGAAGATAACTCGTTATCTTCCAAAAAGAATACATCGGCTTTTCGTTCGTATCGGCTTTATAGAAGAATCCTTTTTTGGGAACCACCCCATTAACCGCGCCGTAAAAATCTCGGTGCGTTTTAAATGCTCAACTGCTCCCGCCTGCTCACCTTCTTTCACCGTGGTATAAATATGGGGGTCCCCCCACGGTCATTTGGACGCTTTCAAGCTCTCGGATCATGCATCATCGGCCTTCGTCATCTTTCTCTCGCTCTTTCAAAATCGGCTGAAATGGACCCTTCGCAGGTATTCATTCCGATTCCTCAAAGTTCAGATCAATTCTACCTAGGACCGATAGGTACCATATCAGCAGACACAGTTATTAATGCCGAGATCCCTAGACTCCCCTTGTCGGCCGCTGGGTATAATATTTCCGAGTGGGGAAAAAGCTTTAGGGCCTGGCCCACCAGCCTGAAGGGATGGAGATCTTGGTTTATTAGGGTATCGGCTCAGAAGAGGGTAGAATGGGAGAGAATGGGTATAGCCGAGTCTCTGTCTTTGAGTCTAGCCGACCCTGAAGCCAATGAACCCTTAGTAGCTGCGGCCTGTTATTTTTGGTCGGATTCTTTGAATGCCTTTTTATTCCTGTCGACGATTGGAGAACGGGCTCCCGTCGAGCTTACTTGTTGAATGGGGGATCAACAGAGCCCCGTCGTGCGGACCAAGGAGGTCGTTCGAGCGATGCCAAGGTCGGGAGAAAGGGGGACACGGTGTTTATCCTGGTTCGGGCCTCCCTCCGCCGGGATATGACCCTACTCAGATGTATTGTGTTCTGTTTCTTCGTCGTTGTTCTTCCTTTCCCCCCACAGACGGGGGGGGGGGGATTTAAATATCAGGTTTAGAGGTACAAAGAAGGTAACTACCTCCTGTATTTACGCTATATAGTTATCTCCGAGATCTGTGGTGCTTATCCCGCGCGCTAATTTGAAAATCGGGTAGGATTCCCCCTGATCTTCGGCTGATTGGTTGCGACCTTCCATCCTTGTTGCGTGATCAAGTCCCCCGAGCATATCCCCGGGTGCGGTGTGGATCCCCCGAGCATGCTTGTGCGAGGTCGGTGGAAATGGTCGTGCGGGAAAGCCCGAGCACGTATGCTCGGGTGGTGTTATGCCCGCTGTGCGTTCCGAGCTTCTCTTGTTGGCGTTGCATGGTCGGCGGTCTTTAGAACAACCCGAGGGTACCATGGCCTTTTGCCAAATAACCAATCCCCGACAGCTAGCCCCCGAGGTTCAAGCGGGGAACTAACGGGCTCCCCCTTGAGCCTAAGAAGACCTGAAGGAGGGGTTAAATACCTCCTTGGTCGTGCTTACGACCATCTTACGTCGGGACGCGACCTTCTGTCGCGCGTTCGTTCCGTGCTGGAGCCATGTTCGATCGTTTTTTCAATTCCTTCCTCGAGAAGCCTCCCTGTAACGGTAAAGCAGTTTCTCGAAAAAAGCGCATTTATCGGGCGCTTCTGCCGCCGGACGATGTCCTCTGTGATAGGTGCGGCTTTAACCTGCCCTTTCGCTGTCTTTTAACTCCGCCCGCTTGAGAGGATGAAGCTTTTATCGCGTTTTCTTTGCTCGCCCTGGCCAAAAACTTCCAAAAAGCTTCGAGCCCAAGCACGCCCTTCGACCTTCTCCCACACCGCCATGGCGCGCTTTGGAGTCGACCACATGACCCGTAGGAGGATCCAAGTGCTCACGGACGAGGGCTACCTCGACCCAAGCACGGTCTGGGCGCCGGATGATGCGGCCGGGCACCGCGGAGACGGAGATCGTCTCTCGCGAGTTGTACGCCATCAACGGGCTTCGTCTGCCCGAGAGCGACTTCCTCGCCTCCGTGCTTGCCTTCTGCGGGTGCGAGATCTCTCATCTCCACCCCAACTCTATCCTTTCTCTCGCAATCTTCTCCCATCTTTGAGAGGCTTACGTGGGTGTAGTGCCCACGGCTAGCCTCTTCTTTCACTTCTATTCCCCCTTCCGCACCGGTCGGGATGGCTCCGCCGGTTGCGTTTATCTTCTCCTCCGGCCCAACCGACCATACGAGTACCCCCTCGTTGCTCTGAAGGACTCGGTGTCGGGTTGGGCCGACCTCTGGTTCTACCAGAAGAAGGCGGAGGGCTCCCAGTTGGTCTACACTGGGGAACCTGCTCCGCCTAACGAGGCGCTTTGCCGCCTGCAACCCGAGGAGGAGCGGGTGCTTAGGATGATCAGCGAGCTTACCCAAATGGGGCTCACTGGTCGGAACGTTGCCCGGGACTTCACCTTTAACCGGGTATCTCCCCTGCGGCGCCGCGAGCACCCCTTCTTCGAGGTGACCAGGTGGCAAGACATCACCCGCGAGGGCAACGCAGGTACGTTCTTGGTCGCTTCCTTGGGCGCCGCCATTCTCTTGGCGTTAGATTTGTTATTTTTTTCCTTCTAAACCTTTGGTCGTTTCGCAGCCCCGAGGAAGACCTGGGTGGACGAGAGGGTCGCCGAGATGTTCGGCCCCCTAAAGGAGAAGGAGCCGACGCCCAATCGCCAGTCCCAAAAATATTTTTGATCGGGCGAAGAGGTAAGAACTTTGGCTTGCTCTCGATCGAGGTCAAAACTTCTTGTGCTCATCTCCTTCGCTCTTGGTTGCAGGAGAAGGTCTCTCGAGCTCGCCGTGGCGAAGCGTCGCGCCGCCACCTCGAGCCGACACCCGGCCAGAGTTCCCGCAAGAGGACTGGTCGAGGTGGCCGAGCATCCACCTCTCCTCCTCGCGCCAAGCGGTCGGCGTCGATCTTCGACCAGGACTCCCTCCACACATCACCTTGAGTACGCCGACAGAGGGAGGTAAGCGAAGCCGAACCTGGTTTGATGACTTCAAACGGAGGAAGCCGAGCTGATGGGCCGCTTGGAACAGCTTGCCGAGCAAAGCGAGGAAGGCCGAGGAGGAGGCTAGGTCCTTCCGACCAAGGAGCGGTGGAGAGGCAGATCAAGGCCCTCCAGACTGGCTTATTCGGGTGGTCGATGACCGAGGAGGAGGAAGAAGAGGAGGCCACCTATGCTCGGGTCGGAAGGAGCAGGAGGTCGACCTCTCAAACAACCTCCTACTGAAGAGGTCGACATGGACGACGTCGACCCGGCGATGGCACGTGCCAGCGACGCTGCGGAGGAGCGCGTCGTGGTCGTGGCCGAGGCCTACGAGGCCGCCGCGGGCAGGTCTCCCGTGGCCCGAAGCGAGGAGGCCGAGGAGGATGGCGCTGCTCGCCGGGCAGAAGGTAAGTTCCTGCTTCATTCTCTTATTCTGTTCTTGACTTGCGATTTTCTTCGCTAACCCCACCCTGCTTGGCGTGGGCGTGATAGCTCGGATGTTGCTTTGGACTTCCGCCGATGGTCGAGGAGATTATCGACTCTGCAGTTGACGCCGAGCTCGACCGCGTCGTCGACCAAGTAATGGCCGAGATGGGGGAGGAGTCGGTGCCACCGCGCCTCAACGGAGTCCGAGCTTCTCGGCGGGGCCCGAGCTTCCTTCAGTGGACGTGGAACCTACTCCAGCCGCGGAGGAGCAAGAGCTGCAGGGTCGAGGGCCAAGAAGCCTTGGCCTTGGTCCCTTGCGAAGGGGTAAGCGCAAGCGAGCCCCAAGCGACGGGCTCCGATGGTCAAGGGGTGGTGGCTTTCGACCCACCGCCCTTGGCCGTGAGCCAAGAGGAGGAGCCGGTCGCTGCCGGCCAGCCACCTCCAACTGCGGACCAAGGGGGACATGCGGTCGTGATCGACCAGCCACTTCCAGCCGCGGAAGTGGTCGTCGAGCTCGACCAGCTGCCTCCGTCCGCGGACCACGGAGAGGAGGTGGTCGTTGATGACCAGCTGCCCCCAGCCGCGGACCACGGGCCGGAGGTGGTCGTCCTCGACCAATCGCCTCTAGGCGGGGAGCTCCCATCGCTTCCGGTCGCGGAAGTGCAAGGGGCGGAAGCGCCTGCAGTCGGCGTCCAGCCCCCGAGCGCAGCAGCCGGGCAGGAGGAAGGCGGCCACGAGCCGCCTGTTGACGTGGAAGACCAACCTCAGGGCGTCCTGGGGTTGGTCGAAGAAGGAAGCGTCGTTGCCCTCCTGGAAGCGTCGGGTGCCCAGGAGGGGCAAGATCCAGACGTGCCAGCTCGGGATCAGGATGACCCTGCATGGGTTAACCCCTTCTTCCGAGCTGGTGCTACCGACCGCCAGCGTCTTCAAGATAAGTTGGTCAGCCGGGCTCTTTTGGTAAGTCCTTCGCTCCCATTTTTTTACCTGAGGCGAGCAATCTTCTGGGGGTTTTTCTTGACTTCCTTTCCTCTTTTGCTCGAAGTTTGCTGCGAAGGCTATGGAGGACATCGACGCCTCCGCAGTTCCAGCAGAAGAGTTCTGGGCGTACCATCGCGAGCAAGACGCCAAGATCGCCGATCTCGAGCGTCGGGTCTCCGAGGTGCGCGAGGCCGACTGAAGCAGCCGAGTCGGCGAAGAGCCTCATCTCCGAAGCCGGGGATCAGCTCTTCCGGAGCGAGGCGGCGAAGAGCACTTCAGAGCAGAAGTGCGCCGAGCTCGAGGAGGAGCTGGTGAAGCTACGGTAGGAGGTTCTTGACCAGCGCGCCGACCTTCAGCGAGCTCGGGAGCGCGAGGAAGCCTAGCTCAAGGAGGCGCAGCGCCTCCGGGAAAGCGCGGCCGAAGGTCGCGCGGCCCGGCGGAAGGTCCTGGACCTGGAGGCGGAGGTCGACTCCCTTAAGGACGAGCTCGCCGCCCTCCAGGCCGAGCGTAGGACTTAGATCCCTTTTTAGTTCGTGTAAATCCTGTAGAAAAGAAAACAATATTTTGGGTTAAATGAGCAAAGTCGCAGATGTTTGGGTCCTTGCCTGTTTTTTCTCGAGTTCGTCTCCAATATATGCTTACATGATCTTAGTTCTTGAAAAACAAGTCCCTGCATAAGAGCACATAACACATATACGAGCAAAGAATCCTTGGAAGGACATATACGAGCAAAGAATCCTTGGAAGGAAGGATGAAACGTTCCTATCGTACGGAGCCCCCGCCATGGACAAAGGTCGTGCCTTCACTGTTGCGAGCACGAGCTTGTTCATGGGGAAGTTAAGGGATGCTTTGGTCGTAACGATTTTTGAACGATTTAAGCAGGTCGGTTGTGTCGAGAGAAGTATGAGCACAGAGTAGACGAGCTTTAAACCAACAATACGTAGAGCCGCCATACCCGAGTGGTCACTGAACCGGGCTTAGAGTGGATGCCCGCGCCCGACCATGCATACAGTGAAGAGCTACTGTGGAAAGTGGACGATTGGGCGAGCATCCGGCCGGGGGCCAAGGGAAATGGCGCGCACATACTTGTCGGATAAGCTCGCCTGTAGTGTTGGTAGACGACGATGCTCGTTCGAAAAAAGCGAGGACAAAACACGAGAGGGAAGGGAAATGTTTTATAGGAAAAAACGCAAGAGGTGCGAGACAGGGGTACGCGCCTAAACGTAGAACTTACGTAGTTGATCGATGTTCCAGGTGCTGGTGAGCTCCCGACCATCTGGCATCGCGAGGCGAACAGCCCCCGGGCGTGCTGTAGACACGACCGTGTAGGGTCCCTCCCACCTTGGGGTCAGCTTGTTGGCTTTCGACAGGTTTTGAACTCTTCGTAAGACCATGTCGCCGACTTGTAGGACCCTAGGTCGGAGTGTCTTGGCTGCGTGCCTACGAAGAGCCTATAGGTAAACCGCAGACCGGAGCAACGCCCGTTCGCTTGTTGCTTCGACGAGGTCCAGGTCGACGAGGCGCTCAACCTCTTGATCGATGGAATCGATCAGTTGCACCCTTGGGGAACCCAGCACGATTTCGGCAGGCAAAATGGCCTCCGCACCGTAGACGAGTTGGAAAGGCGTTTCGCCTGTGGCTCGACTTCGCCGTGGTGCGATGCACCAAAGAACGGCGGGAAGCTCATCCACCCACCGGCCGCTTGTCTTTGGTTGAAGGTCTTGAAGACCCTCTTTTATGCCCTGGACTAGCTGCCCATTTGCTCGTTCGGCCGCTCCGTTGCTCGTGGATGCGCCACGAGGCGAAGGCACCTTGGTCCCGACCTCCTCGCAGAACTTTGGAATAGTTCACCGTGAATCGGGTCCCATTGTCTGTGATGAGACGGCTGGGTATCCCGAACCGAGTTATCACATTGCTACGGAGGAACCTCTTGGCCGCCTGGGCCGAGATGGTTGAGACGGGCTCGGCCTCTATCCACTTAGTGAAAGTGTCGATGGCCACGAGCAAGTACTTGCAGCCTTTCTGACCTCGGGGAAAGGGTCCAAGGACATCGAGTCCCCAGGTCGAGAACGGCCACGAGAGTGGTATGGTTTGCAGGGCATATGCTGGTTGACGGGTTTTTTGAGCATGAAACTGGCATGCTCTGCAGGTCATTACGACTGACCGTGCGTCCGCCAAGGCCGTGGGCCAGTAGTATCCTAGTCGGAAGGCCTTGCTCACAAGCGTTCTGAAAGACGAGTGAGCTCCGCACATTCCTTCATGGATATCACAAAGAAGGTACTGGCCTTCCTCCTGAGAGACGCATCTGGAAAGGATTCCTAATGCGCCTTTTCGGTATAGGTCGCCTTCGATCAGTTTGTACTGAGAAGATCGCCTCGTTAGCCGGGAACGCTCGGCTTCTTCCTCGAGCAATGTCCCATGCGCAAGGTATTGGATGAATGGCGTCATCCAATTTGCACTTTGCTCGAGGAAGGAGACCCTACCGCCGGTCTATGGTGCCTCCTCTTCAGAGGGAATGGAGGGCTTATATAGGTGCTCGATAAGCACCCCCGCCTGAGCGGTGGTTTGAGAAGAACCGACCTTAGACAATTGGTCGGCCAGGGAATTATCCTTCCTGGGGATGTAGATTACTTCGAAATTCTTGAAGTATTTCTCCATCTTCCTTACTTCGCCAGTGCAGCGCCATTGAGGTATCGGAACACCGATACTCCTTGTTGACTGGTTCACGACCAACCGTGAATCGCCTTTCACGATACCGTTGGACTCCTAGCGATTTACACGCCGAGTCCGGCCAAGAGGCCGTATTCCGCCGCGTTGTCGGTCGTGGCGAAATGTAGTTGGATGGCGTCGATTTGTTCTCCATCCGGGAGACCAAAACGACGCGCCACCCGAGCGTTCAGACGCCGGATCCGTCGAAATACAAGGTCCAACGGTCTCTCCTTGATCCGGTGGTTTCGCAGGCCGGTGTCGCTGGAGCCGACCATTCCGCCACGAAGTCAGCGAGGACTTGCGATTTGATCGCCGTGCGGGCCGAAAACATTATCTCGAATTCGGCGAGCTCCATTGCCCACTTAGCTATGCGACCACAGGCGTCCTGGTTTTTCAGGATTTCCCTGAGAGGGAAGCTGGTCGGTACCACGATCTTGTGTGCTTGAAAGTAGTGGCGCAACTTCCTGGAGGCCATCAGCAATGAATATAGTAGTTTCTGGACCTCAGGGTAACGCTCCTTTGGTCCATGAAGCACTTCGCTGACATAATAGATAGGTTGTTGGGAACCATCTCTCTCTACTGCTAACACCGCGCTTATCGCTTGCGGGGTTGCCGCCGGGTACAGTAGCAATTCTTCCTCCGCTGTGGGTGTGACGAGGACGGGCGGTTTGGAGATGTACTGTTTTAGCTCTTCGAACGAGCGATCGGCTTCCTCCGTCCACGTGAAGCCATCGTGCTTGCGGAGGACTTTAAAGAAAGGTAGTCCCCGCTCCCCCAGCCAGGAAATGAACCGGCTTAAAGCGGCCATTCTTCCGGTCAGAGCTTGTACTTCCTTCACGCACGTGGGCGACCTCATGTTCTCGATGGCTTCGATTTTCTCCGGGTTTGCCCCGACGCCTTGTGGCCCGACCATGTAGCCGAGCACCTTGCCAGCTTTCACGCCGAACACGCATTTTTCTGGATTTAGCTTTATTCGATGTTTATTGAGGTTACAGAAGGTTTCTTCCAAGTCAGCAACGTGACTCGGAGTACTCTTGCTTTTGACAACTATGTCATCGACATAGACCTCCAAATTTCGACCTACTTGGTCTGCGAAAGTCTTCTGCATGAGGCGCTGAAAGGTTGCTCCCGCATTTCTTAGACCGAAAGACATGGTCGTATAACAGAAGGTACCGAATGGGGTGATGAAGGAAGTCTTTTCCTCATCTTCGCGCGACAGGCTGATCTGATGATAGCCCGAATAGGCGTCTAGGAAGCTCATGGTCTGTGATCCTGCCGTCGCGTCCACCAATTGATCTATGCGAGGCAACGGATAGTTGTCTTTTGGGCATGCCGCGTTCAGACCCGTGTGATCGACGCATTACGCGCCACTTACCTCCTTTCTTGCTTGACTTAATCGATTGGCTAGCCACTCGGAGTGTTCGACTTCTCTGATGAAGCCAGCTTTTAGGAGTTTGTCGAGTTCCTCCTGGATGATTGCCTGTTTTTCCGGGGAAAAGCGTCTAAGTTTCTGTCTCACTGGTTTTGTCGGTGAATCGCTAGCTTTGTGCTCGATCACCTCCCTTGGGACCCCGGGCATGTCGGATGGTTCCCAGGCGAACACATCCGACCTTGCCCGGAGGAAGGTGATGAGCTCGAGTTCCTATTTGGGATCTAAGGAAGATCCCAAATGAACAACCTTGGCCGGTTCCGACTCGTCGAGCGGAACAGCCTTGGTCTCTCCTCCAGGCTAGAGGGCAAGTTTAGGCCGGGAATGCTTCGGCTCTTGTTCGGGGCCGCGAACGGGCAATTGGCCAACCATGTCCAAGGCCTTTTCGTCGTAATTCAGCGCGGATTTGTGACTCCCTTTTATGGTTATTGCCCTGTTCGGCCCAGGAACCTTTAAGCACTGATATGCGTGATGCGAAGCGGCCATGAACTTGGCCAAGGCTGGTCTGCCGAGGATGGCGTTGTAGGCTGACTCAAAGTCTACCACCTCGAAGGTGATTAGCTCCGTCCTGAAATTGCTCGGGCCACCGAAAGTCACGGGCAGAACGACCTGGCCCAGAGGCTTGACCGAGGTGCCCGGGACTATCCCGAAAAAGGGGACGGCTATGCTCTTGATCTTGGAACGGGAATGCAGATCTCGTCCAAGACCTTGGCTGAGATCAGATCCAAGGAGCTCCCGGAATCTATGAGGACCCGAGCAACGACAGTGTTACTGATGGTGGGGCTCACGACCATTGGGAGCTTCTGCGGTTTGGTCATTCCAAGGGGACAATCGTCCTTGGAGAACGTGAGGGACATCTCAGACCATTTCAGCTGCTGCACCGGAGGCTTACCCTGGGTAACATGGTGCACTTCCCTTGCGGCGTCCTTTAAGTCCCGGCGGGACTTGTAGGTGGAGGAGCCCCCGAAGATGACCGCTATGTGATTATGTGGTTCTTGGTATTTCATGTCATCCTCACTTTCCTCGGCGGGCTGTTTACCTTTGCCATTTTCACCCTGCTCTGGAAGCGTCGGCATGGGACCCCTGCCGCTATAAAACTGCTCCAAGCGGTAGGTCCACGTTCGGCAATTCCGTAGGTCGTGCCCGTGCGCCTGGTGAAGCGGGCGATGAGAGGTCGCCCGTTAGTGCGCTTGGTCGCCTCGTTCTCGAGGCCTGTGTGGTTGTCCTCTTCCCCGAGCGTTAAACCCCCGGCGCTGCGGCTGGGTTGCTCGGGGCTATTGTTGTTCCACCGCGGCAACCATGGCTGGCGAGGGTTGCTTTTTCTTCTTCTTCTTGATCTTCTTGTCCACAGAATTCGAGCCCTTTTTGCTAGCCGAGGTCTCTAGGCCAGGCTGAGGCGGTAGCTTCCCTTTATCCAGCATTTTCTTCCATTGGACGGCTTCATCTGCGTTGGTGTATCGATCGGCCATTCGGAAGAGCTTGTTTGCCGATAGATCCGGGTGGATCTCTAGGTCCTGCGTGAAGCGCACGTCCCGTACCCCGAACTTGAAAGCTCGGACGACGGCCTCGTCCGATATGTTCGGGATCGAGTTTCGGACCTGGATAAACCTCTGGACGAACTGTCGCAGGGTTTCCCCGTCCGTCTGTATCAAGCGCTCCAGGTCGCGCTCCTTTCCCGGGCGGATGTAACAGCTCTAGAAATTTGCTCGGAGCGCGGCGCTGAGCTGCCCCCAGGATCGTATGGATCCTTCCTTCTGATTGAAGAGCCACGTACGAGCTCCGTCGGCCCGTCGGCAGATAATTCGCCATCACCCTCACGCCGCCTGGCGAGGATGGCGGTAGTATATATTGAGAGAAATTCGTCCGGGTTCTGGGTCCCGTTGAATCTTTCGATGTGGCCGGGCTTGAACCTGTTCGGCCATGCGACATTCCGGAGGGAGCTCGTGTAGGCCTGGCAACCGAAGCTCGGGGTTTCGCGGTGAAACCCTTGGTCATAGCGGCCTCCGCGCGGGTCTTCCACCCAACGCCCCGTACGCGGGCCGAGTCAAGAGAAGACTTCATGCGACGGTCGTGCCGACGACCGCTTGGTCGTGGAGTGCTCAGAGCGCTCGTAATCCGGGCGATTATAGAGGTGTCACTCCGAGGTTGCTCTGGAACTGTTCCGGGGCTTTTCCCGGATCAGGTTAGCGGTCTGGGGCGATCTCCGAGCATGGCTCCGAGATTCACCTCTGTGCGAGCGCATGGGGGAGCGTTTGCGATGGTCCCGGGAAACACTCCGGGCATCCCGGTCACGGGGAGGATCCGAGACTTTCAGCTCAGCGGCAAGCCTCTCCAGATCTTCGGCCATGACCTTGCCCACGGCCTCTAAGTCCACTTGCTCGGGGAAACTGCGTAGATCACGCACGACCGCCGCCAAGGCCTGTAGCCGTTCCCGTTTCTAGTGAATTGGCGGCGGTGAGCTTTGACGGCGCTCCGGGGCGCGATCGGGAATTCGGTACTCACGAGAGTTCCTTTCCGCGGAAGCGCGCCTCCCTTTTGCCTGGCGGTGAATTCTCGTGAGGGTCTTTCCCAAAGACGCCTCCAGGTGGAGTCTGGCCGCCTCGTAGTGGTCGCGCTTAGCAGCGTCCGAGGATCCTTCCCCGGGCTCGGCACGGCTCCCGGCCATGTTGACTTGACGAGAGCGGGATGAAAGCGATGGGGACATCATTGTATCCCCTTGAGATGCAGTCTCTCGGTCGAGCTCTAGGTCGTCCGGTATGTCCAAACCATCGTAGAGCCCGTCGCAGTCATCCTCGGGGTCCCCGAGGGTAATGTCTGGGGAATGGAGGTCCTGTCCTCGCATTCCCGTGTCCGGGGAAGGGCTCCCAGACTCAGTGTGACCGATAGGATCGGTCACATTGGCCACGCTGTCGCCGGCGTAGTACATGTCGTCATCTTCAACGTGGTCAAAAACGCAAAGGTCCCGAGTGTCTCCCAAGTTTGGCATCCTCGAGGATCTTGATCTGCACGGAATCAAGTCGCCGTCCCCACGGACGGCGCCACCGCCGACGATTGGAGAACGGGCTCCCGTCGAGCTTACTTGTTGAATGGGGGATCAACAGAGCCCCGTCGTGCGGACCAAGGAGGTCGTTCGAGCGATGCCAAGGTCGGGAGAAAGGGGGACACGGTGTTTATCCTGGTTCGGGCCTCCCTCCGCCGGGATAACAGCCCTACTCCAGTGTATTGTGTTCTGTTTCTTCGTCGTTGTTCTTCCTTTCCCCCCACAGACGGGGGGGGGGATTTAAATATCAGGTTTAGAGGTACAAAGAAGGTAACTACCTCCTGTATTTACGCTATATAGTTATCTCCGAGATCTGTGGTGCTTATCCCGCGCGCTAATTTGAAAATCGGGTAGGATTCCCCCTGATCTTCGGCTGATTGGTTGCGACCTTCCATCCTTGTTGCGTGATCAAGTCCCCCGAGCATATCCCCGGGTGCGGTGTGGATCCCCCGAGCATGCTTGTGCGAGGTCGGTGGAAATGGTCGTGCGGGAAAGCCCGAGCACGTATGCTCGGGTGGTGTTATGCCCGCTGTGCGTTCCGAGCTTCTCTTGTTGGCGTTGCATGGTCGGCGGTCTTTAGGACAACCCGAGGGTACCATGGCCTTTTGCCAAATAACCAATCCCCGACAATTCCCGTCTGGCCCAATCGGCCCTACTGTGCTTGACGTGGCCCAATTATGCTGCCTTAGGCCAGATGGGGACCAGCTATCGGCTTTTAGCGGAAAACCTTCTTTTAAATTAATCCGCAAGAAAGGCGAGGGC
Source organism: Rhipidocladum racemiflorum (assembly GCA_036346355.1). Classification (NCBI taxonomy): domain Eukaryota; kingdom Viridiplantae; phylum Streptophyta; class Magnoliopsida; order Poales; family Poaceae; genus Rhipidocladum; species Rhipidocladum racemiflorum. The sequence continues at coordinate 81,940,599 of CM070571.1, read as the reverse complement.
TGGCACAAATATATCCAGAACAACAATAGGGTTACTGGCCCGGTATCGGCCGAAGAGCATGTCGCTTTTCTCAATCTTTGGTTAGACCGATACCTTTTCTGTGGTGCCTCCCTTGGCCCCACCCAAACTTTTCAGTTAGCAGCGGAACGTTTGCTAGAAGGACGTCGGCTTTCCCTTGGCAAGATGTTTCTAGGGGCGGTATATCAAATGATGTATGTAATTCGTAGCCGACTCTTTTCTGGTTTTGCCAAACACGTTGTTGGTAATATAGGAGGCCCTCTGTGGTTTATTCAAACATGGCTCCATTGTATGTTCAGCCGATCCATCTTATCTGAACCCTCGGGGAGTTCCACTTTCCCTCGGGAAGACTATCTGGAACATGTTGTCCCACAGTATAGAGTTAGCCGATCCTATGGTGAGAGGTTTATCATGTCTTCGGCTGGTGAGCTAAAAATAGACCCAGTCGGCTTGCACAAATACCTCAGCTTTTTCCTTACCCTAGACAGAACTTCTTTCGGCCAACAAGACTTTTTCCGATATACTGATGTAGCCGATTGCCCATACCCGACATTCCTTCACCTTGACGCTGACAGTTCCTTGATGCCCCAATCTACTTTAGACTTGTACAAAATCATCCTCTCCCCTTGCATCTTTCATGTCGGCTTGAATACCCGCAATCGGACATTTCAGCCATCTTACGAGTTCTACCATCCTTCGGTTTATGCCCGTCAACTAGGTTTTGGGCAAACCATCCCATCCTTTCCTCTGCTATCTTGTGTCGAGCCCCGAGCTCGGGTAACTAACAGCATCGCCGCGGAGGTTATTCTTGAAGTAGCCGATGGATTGCAAATTCTCTCGACACCGCATTTTGTTCTCAATTCCCGCCGGTCAGCTGTATTCTCGCAGTGGTGGACCAGAATATCGGAAGCTGTACTCATGGACAAAAACTTCCCAAGTTGGAGACCATTTGCCGAATCGATTATCCTTAGACCCGATTGGCAACACGGTTTTCCATACCAAATCGGCTTGATTGAAGGATTTTAAGATTACCTTTTTATTATATGACCTGGCAACCTTCTCTTTATTCCTTTTAAGCCGATCTAGCGTGATCAGCCTTAGTTCAGTCAAGTCATCTAAATTGTCAAGCATCGCCTGTTTGTATTCATCGGCTGACAACTTATCTTGCTTACATAGCCTCACTGAGCCGATGTTGATTTCTACGGGCAAAACGGCTTCTTGTCCATATACCAACTGAAAAGGCGATAATTTAGTTGATCCGTGATGAGATAGCCGATAAGCCCATAAAGCTTCCGATAGTGTTGAGTGCCATTTCCTTGGCTCTTCCTCAATTTTTCTTTTTATTAGTTTTATCAATATTTTGTTCGATGACTCGGCCTGCCCATTGGCCTGAGCGTAATAAGGGGAGGAATTTAGTAGTTTTATCCCAAGACTTCCTGCAAAATCTTTGAACTCCTTTGACATAAACACAGTCCCTTGATCGGTAGTGATTGTTTGCTAGATCCCAAACCGATGGACGATGTGTTCGCTTACAAAGTCGATCAGTTCTCTGCTAGTAACTTTCCTGAGTGGTACAGCCTCAACCCATTTTGAGAAGTAATATGTGGCTGCGAGAATAAATTTATGTCCTTTGCTAGATGACGGAAATATCTGGCCGATTATGTCTATACCCTATCCCCTAAACAGCCATGGTTTGATGATCGGATGCAAAGTCGATGCTGGTGCTGACTGTATGTTACCAAACTTTTGGCATGTTTGGCATCCTTTATAGTATTTGAAGCAGTCTTCTAACATCGTCGGCCAAAAATATCCCGTTCGTCTTAATATCCATTTCATTTTATGGGCCGATTGATGTGATCCACAAATTCCTTCATGGACTTCTCCCATTGCTATTTTGGCTTCTTTAACTCCCAGGCATCTTAACAATAAGCCTTCTATGGTTCGAAAGTACAGTACACTTTCCAGCAGAACATATTTGAGTGCTTTGCGCCTGACCTTCTGCTCAGTCGGCTTAGAAGGGTCTGACAAATAATCTTGTATTTCTTTTCTCCAATCGACAGGGTGGACACATAAAATCGGCCAAACGTTTAGCTCGATTGGTTCCTGTCGGCTTCCAATCCTGTATCCTGATGCACATTGTGCCAATTGGTTTGCTTTGTCATTAGCTTCTCTAGGGATATGTTTTATGGAAAATGTAGTAAATGTTTCGATAATCTGGAGGCATTGCTGCAAATATTGGGTTAGCGCATCATCATTGCATCGGTATTCACCCTTGACTTGTTGTACAATTAACATCGAGTCCCCGAAAGCTTCAACGTCTTTTACCCCGACGCTGTCCAGTAATTGCAGCCCTCTTAGCAACGCTTCATATTCTGCTTGATTATTCGAGCATCGGCCATTCAACCGATACATGAAGTTGTTGTCGGGACCCCGAATTTGCAAATCCGGACCCTCTGTGTATTCAGCACTAGTCCAGGAACGCGCTAGTGCACACAGTCTTAACATCGGTAAATATCACAATCATACCACTCGATACCAATAAAGTACTTTATTTAAATAGTCAAACTGGTTACTTGACCTTATGGTCAAGTTACAAATATATGCCTCGCAAGGCGAAGCTTATTCAGAGAAAAATAATAGCAGCGGAAAATCAAATAACCCGTGGCGCCATCCAAGATACCACAGGCACCGATCGGGCTCGCTTCCCTAAGTAGACGGATCTTCTTGGAGTTCCTCCTCCAAAGCTTGTGCAGTCTCCTCTTCAACTGGTGTTGTATTGTGGCAAGGGTGAGTACTTGGTACTCAGCAAGTCATGCACAGAATGCAAGCTAATATACTATATGCATGGCTTGGTACAAAGGAATAGCTCAAGGTATATTTGCGATGAAACATTTGAAAAGTAATGTAAGTAGATTCAAAAACAGTAGAAATAAGTAAAGCATAAGTAACTATTCAAGAAGTTTGGTAAACATCTTCCCCATCCTAAACCACATTTCCATCAACTTCATTATTAATCTAGCCCAACCTTTCAAACCAAAGTTATTTTTGAGAAAATCTAACCCTTGACTGTAATTCCCGAGCGATGTCCAATACCGCGGACACGGCTATTCGAATAGATTCTAAACTCTGCAGAGGTTATGCACTTTACCCACAAGATACAGTCAAACACCACAAAGGCGAGTTCCCGTAACAAAGTCTTTTGGAAACTTCTAACAATACAAGTGGTCCTCCCCGGTTATTGCGCACTAACCCTTCCCTTCGCTAAGGCGAAGTCTAGGCCAATCAACCGTTAGATGGGTACTGGCCTCGGCCCGATGCGCTCCCCCGTACAACTTACACAAAGGGTGTAGTTGACCTCCTGAGGTCCCACAGGTACGTTATTAGTAACTTAGTCAACTAGGTCCGTCCCATTACAGACATGTGGTTGCACGTTAGACCCAGTTCAAAGGCTTGCAACGTGAAGTCCTTAGGGTGACCAGGGCAAGACTACCCGAAGAACCAAATCAACACTCCCAATGCCACAATTGGCCCACCTGATTACTCTTGCCACATGCCCCGGTTGAAAACTGTTTATCAAACCCCAGTTGATTATCATGCACCACGTGACATCAACATCACATAATACCTTTCGAAAACAGGTTCAATATATCATTAAGTCAATATTAACATTTGATTATCCAAAATCATGTTATGAGCACGTAGCAGGTCTAAGCAGTATACTACAACGGTCTAAACCCATGTTGGCGATTTAATAATGTCCAACTAGTAATCCACAACTAGGGTGACAAGGGATCATGGCACATACTTAAATAATCAAGGTGTCATACAGCAAATTGGTATTTATCTAACCCCCATGTTTAAACAAAGTATTTTTCTAATTGAACTAGCATGCAATAGTTTAAATCAAAATAGATTTCGAAATAGGATCAACATGGTCAAAGCACAACTTGCCTTCAAAAAGTACTTGTTCTTGGTCTTGAGTTGGATCCTGAGTCAATACTTCTCCTTCGAATCCTTCCGGCACTTCAACGTCTACTCGTAAAGCGTGCAAATAGCAAATACACGAATAAACAATAGGCAAAAAGTGTCCAAACATCCAAATAAAATCCATAAACAGAGAGAACATAATTTTATGAGTTTTTAGAAACTGGAATCGTCAAATTTGGAGTTAAGACGCAAAAGTTATGATTATTTAAAGTTTAAATAATCAATTAAATAATTTTGCAGAGAAAAACTTTACTCCAAAAATTAATTAAAATTCATATTTAGGTAGGTCTCAATTTTATACAAATTTAGAAATTTGAATCACTCAAATTGGAGTTGAAACGCAAAAGTTATAAGCGTTTGAAGTTTTGAAATTCAAATCAATTATTAAACCGATTTATTAAATCATTTTCTATTTCGAAAAATCATTTATTGCGTCGGCGAGGACACGTGGCGACCTGGATTGGTCTGCGTCGGCGTCAGTCCATGGACTCGGTCCACGCTCGGCTCGGGTCTCACGTGGACCCGGTCCACGGCTCACGTGTCGGCCCGACATGTGGGCCCACTCGGGTGACGTCATCGCCGACGTCGGCGGGCTCGGCCACGGTCTTGGCGGCAGTGGGACCTACCGATGACGTCATGGGTGACGTCCACGGTGCGATCGGCCGACACGGGCCCGCGTGTCGATGGCCTGTAGCGCCGCGTGTGGCGGCGGTTCGGCTCCCTGGACACGCATGTACGATCGTGGCCGTTGGTTTGGAAAACCGACGGCTAGGATTGATTTGGGCCTCCGATGCTTGGGCGCCGCGGGTTGATCTGGGCCGTTGGATCTTGATCTAACGGTCCAGATCAAATCTATCCTGGTGCAGCTACCGCTACGTGGCACGAACTAAGCCGTTGGATCAAGATCCAACGGTTTATATTAGATCTAGGATTTTCAACTGGGAACTCACCGAGGGTGACGTGGCGCGATATGAGCCCTTGGATCTTGATCGGACGGTTGGTGGAGCTCGGGGTCGGCGATGGCTTTACGGCGAAGTCGTGGCTGCCGGCGCTGAGGACGTCGACCACACGAACGGCGTTTGGGGCGTGCTCCGGCGAGGTGAAGGGTCTCTTCAGTGCGCTGGCCGTGGGTTCGGATCTGGGTCAATGGCGGCAGGGGGCGGACGGCGGCGGAATCAAGCAAAACCACAGCGGAGGATGCTATGACTCGGCGAGCGGTCCGGCGGATCTACGGCGTGAGGCTCGGTGAGGTAGGGCGAGAGAGTGCGCGGGGTCACGGGCGGTCCTCGAGGTACCACCGTATTTAAATGCCCTCGGCATGCGCGCCTGAGGCGGAACCCTAATCCTACACGGCGGCAGCGGAGGAGTCCGGCTTCCGGACTCGGCGGGGACGATGACGCCTGGCGGCGTCCGTGGCACGATCAACGGCCCGCGATCGCGTGGGCGCAATCGGATCCGTCTTGGATTCGGCCAAGCGATGCAGGAAGATCCTGGCCGTTGGATCTTGATCCAACGGTTGGGATCGATTGGGTTTTGGAGTTGGTTTGGGCGAGTCTCGTGGCGCGGGTCGGACTCGAACTCGAGGGTGGCTCGGGCTCGGTCGGATGAACAAGATTTTGACCCGACATGAAATTACAGCGATTTAATATTTAAAATAATTCGATAATTCATTTAATTCATTAAAAATAGCAAAATACTCGGAAAAATTCCAGAAAAATTCTGGAAAATATTTTAGGGTATTTGGGACTTAAATAAAATATTTCCAACAAAATTTTATTTGCAAAATTAAATTCTTTAATTATTTCAAAATGGAATAAATTCAAATAAATTCCAAATAAATCCAAATAAATTCCAGAAAATTCCAAAAATTCACCAAAGTGCCAAATCACACATGAATTTAAGAAAAGCAAAATTTTGGGGTGTTACAAACCTCCCCCCTTAATAGAATCTCGTCCCCGAGATTCAGGGCTAACTAAGGAATAGGTTTGGAAACTCTTTCCTCAATTCCTCTTCGCGCTCCCAAGTCGCTTCGCTTTCTTCATGGTTGCTCCACTGAACTCTACAGAAACGGGTTGACTTATTTCTAGTCTCTCGATCCATAGTGTCCAAAATCTTCACGGGATGCTCCTTGTAAGTCAAATCCTCTTGCAACTCAATTAACTCTAGCGGTGTCTGTTCCTCAGGAACTCGGAGACACTTCTTCAACTGGGACACATGGAATACATCATGCACTCCTGCTAACGATTGTGGCGGCTCAGTTGATAAGCAACTTCACCTCTGCGGCCCAAAATCTTAAATGGTCCAACATAACGGGGTGCGAGTTTCCCTTTGGCATGGAACCTCTTAACTCCCCTGAGAGGCGTAACTCTGAGGTATACAAAGTAAATGCAGTTCAAAACTCAAATCCCTGCGACGATTGTCAGCATAACTCTTCTGTCGAGATTGGGCGATCTTCAACCTTTCCCTAATCATGGCGATCTGCTCTTCAGCCTCCTGAAGAATATCAGGCCCAAAGACACGGCGCTCGCCGGTCTCATTCCAATTCAATGGCGTCCGACATGGTCGTCCATACAGTGCCTCAAAAGGTGACATCTGTAAACTAGCCTGATAACTATTGTTGTAACTGAACTCGGCATACGGCAAACTCTTATCCCAAGAGGTAGCATAAGCCAATGCACAAGCTCTTAACATATCCTCCAGAATCTGGTTGACTCTTTCGGTCTGTCCATCCGTCTGTGGATGATAAGCTGTACTGAAGTTCAAACGGGTTCCCATGGCTTCATGCAACTTATTCCAGAACCTTGAGGTAAATTGGGTACCTCTGTCCGATACAATCCTCTTTGGCACTCCGTGCAAACAGACAATCCTGATCATGTACAATTCTGCTAATTTATCTCCCGAGTAAGTGGTTTTCACGGGGATAAAATGGGCTACTTTGGTCAAACGATCCACTATAACCCATATGGAGTCATAACCTCCTTGAGTCTTAGGCAAACCGGTAATGAAATCCATTCCGATTTCCTCCCACTTCCACTCAGGTATTTTCATCTGCTTTAGTAATCCTGCTGGTCTCTGATGCATTGCCTTGACTCTCTGGCATACGTCGCACAATGCAACATGCTCGGCAACTTCACGTTTCATACTCGGCCACCAGAATCTCTCCTTCAGATCCTGATACATCTTGGCGCTTCCAGGATGAATTGAGTACTTGGAGTCATGGGCTTCTTCCAGAATCAGTTGCTTTAACTCCTTCTTGTTAGGCACACAAATGCGATCCTTCATCCACAACGTGCCTTGCTCATCCAACTTGAAGTCCTTTGCCTTGCCTTCTTCCTTGATGGACTTGATCCTGCGGATCTTGTCATCATCCCTCTGTCCTTCTCGGATCTGATCCTCTAGGGTAGGCTTTACTTCTAATGCGGCCAAGAATCCGCTAGGTACAACCTCAATCTTCATTTTCTGAAGATCCTCACATAACTCATCCTGAATTGTGGCTAGCAACGTACTCACGGTATGGCTTTTCCGACTCAGAGCATCGGCTACTACGTTGGCCTTCCCGGGGTGGTAATGGATCCCAACATTATAGTCCTTGATCAACTCTAACCATCTCCTCTGCCTCATATTCAGATCCGACTGGGTGAATATGTACTTAAGGCTCTTATGATCCGTATATACTTCACATCTGTTTCCGATCAGATAGTGACGCCATATCTTCAAGGCATGCACTACGGCAACTAACTCTAGGTCATGTGTCGGATAATTTTCCTCATGCGGCCTCAATCGCCTTGATGCATAAGCGGCGACCTTTCCATTCTCAGACACACATCCAAGTCCTTGGCGCGATGCGTCACAATAAATATCGAAGCTTTGAGCAACATCCGTAGAACTAACACCGGTCTTGATGTCAATCGCTTCTTCACTCCTGAAATCCTTTCTCACATTCTCAAGCGCCCAGGCAAACTTCTTTTCCTTCTTCAAAGAATTGCGTAAGAGGTTTCGCAATTGTCGAGAAGCCTTCGATGAAACGGTGGTAGTATCCTGCCATTCCAAGGAAACTCCGAATGCAGGTCACAGTCTTTGGTCGCTCCCAATGTAACACAGCTTCTACTTTGCTTGGATCTACTGGCGACTCATACTGCGGTCATTACTTGTCCAAGAAACTCCACCTTGTCCTTCCAAAAATCACACTTCTTGAACTTGGCGAAAAGTTCTTTGTTCCTCGGCTTTTCCAAAACTCGCCTTAAGTGTTCGGCATGTTCATCCTCTGTCTTGGAGTAGATTAGGATATCATCTATGAACACGACGACAAACTTGTCCAAATATTCCATGAACACCTTATTCATCATATTCATGAAATAGGCTGGCGCATTCGTCAGTCCAAAGGACATAACTGTAAACTCGTAATGTCCATATCTTGACGAGAATGCGATCTTGAATATCTTCGATCGGATCTTCAATCGATGGTATCCCGATCTAAGATCAATCTTGGAGAAAACTCCGGCTCCTCTCAGCTGATCAAACAAATCATCAATCCTGGGTAGCGGATACTTATTCTTCACGGTGACTTCATTGAGTGCACGGTAGTCGATGCACATCCTGAAACTTCCGTCCTTTTTCTTGACAAACAAAACTGGTGCTCCCCACGGCGACGAACTCGGTCTGATAAATCCTTTCTCCATTAACTCTTCTAGCTGTTTCTTCATCTCAACCAACTCCTCGGTGGACATCCGATAGGGTCTCTTTGCTATCGGTCTTTGTGCAGGTACAAGCTCTATCACAAACTCTATGTCCCCTGTCTGGCGGCATACCGTAGATCTTCAGGAAAAACATCAGGTACTCATTCACTCGAGACATCCTCTATGCTGATTGCCTTGGTACTGTTAACCATCAATCGGTCCATCTCTAACTGCAGTGGCTATAAATTCCACTTTCTTCCCACACGTGCTCTCAACTGAGATAGTACTTCGTCCACAATCCAATACAGCCTTTTGCTTGGATAACCAATACATTCACAAAATAACGTCTAAGGTCCGGGTCTCCAAAATAATAAGGTTTGCTATGAACTCTATTCCATCTATTAGTATTCTCACCCCGGAACATCCTACTTTCGTTCGGAGTTCGGAACCAGGGGTTTGAACTAAAAGCATGCATCTAAGTCTTGCAATCCTCAAATCATTTCTAGTAGCAAAGCCTTGCGAAACAAGCGAATCTGAAGCTCGAGTCAAACAAAATCAAGCAGGTGCAGTGCGAGTTAACAAGTAACTTACCCAAAGATCGACGTCCGTAGCATTCTCGCAGCGCATCTGTGGTGACATGGTTGACTCGGCCTCTCACCACGATGCAGGGTGTGGCTCCTGGTCTTTGGCGTCCTAGCTGGGTGGTTCCTAGATTGAAGCGGCCGGGGTCACTCCTGCTGTCTTCTTTGGACAATCTGTTGGCAAAGTGTCCTGGCTCGTTGCGATTGTAGCAGCGTCTCACTGTTCCTTCTTGTTGCTCGAGCGGCGTTTCTAGCAGCTGGGTGCCGTAGTTCGATTGGCGTGTCTTGGTGCGGGGATGGTGTCCTTGTTGCATTACGTGGTTGAAATCAAGAATTGATTTGGTGCAACTCTCGGTATTTATGCGTTCCTGGCGTGATCCTTGCCGTTGCATCCTGCGCTTCTGTTCTCATCCAGTTCCTTGCGCTTGTCCTCAAGAATAAGCGCCTTATTCACCAGCTCTTGGAAATCTGGAAAGGTGTGGGTGATCAATCCTACTTGCAATCCCTAGTTAAGTCCCTTCATAAAACGAGGACTGCAGGCTTTATCCGTCGCTACATCCTCAAGCGTAGCGTGCTAGCTGTGTGAACTTGTTCAGTAGTCGGCCACCGGCCGATTACCTTGCTTCGCTCAACTCCTCCTTCTTAAGGTCCATGATTCCCTCGAGCACGTGATATTGTCGGAATGCATTGTGAATTCTTCCCAAGTGATATCTTGAGGGTTCTCTTGCGTGGCATGAAGTTCTCCCACCATTCGGCGGCTGTCCCTTCGGTGATGAGAAGCGTGAAGTACCTTCTCATTTCCTATGCATTGAGCTATGTGTAGCTTCCTCTCGATTGATCTTAACCAATCATCGGCCTCCAATGGATTGGCATTCTGCAGAAAGTGGGTGGGTGAGTTCTCATGAACTCGACAGCCTTGTATTCTCGCGTGGTCCCCGATTAACTTGATTAGCGGTGGCCTGGCGATGACGTGTTGCATTTGTTGCATCATAGCATGCATCAATCGAGTGCAGGCAGCAAGAAAAGCTCCAAATTCTGCACATCCAAAGGGCGGTGCTGGTGCTCCTCATTGGGGTTTTCTACTGGGCGAGAACCGCTTCCATTGCCTCCAAAGTTTCCACGGGTATTCACCATCTGTCGATTTGCTCTAGGTTTAGAGATGAGATGGAAACAAGAATAGACAAGTAATATGGAACTTATGCGGGGCGAAAGGTGTACTTTAAGGTCCAACTTTACTATTGATATTAATAACTTGGTATGGTTGCTTACAGTGCCTAAGGGCCTTGCAACACATACTGCACACTCAAAGAAACAAATGAAAATCCAAATCGAACTAACACTGAGTCCGACGCCTAAAGGGTGACTCTTTATTCTATGACGCGACTCGTGAAGGAGTCTCACTATAGAACCTATGCTCACTCATCGAGAAAACCTCCACGGCACTGGTACGGATCTTTGCGGCATAGGCGCGAAACGATTGCCATGTCCAAAGAATCGTGTCCTCTATGGTAGTCGAAGAAGCGGTGTCCTCATCGAGATCCGACTCCTCCGATCTGGCTCGTGTAGCTCGAGCATCGCTCTGGTGCAGTCCGCATAAAGTCATCTCCAACTCGTCAATCCTTCGCAGAAGGTGTGCCACATACTCTTGAGCTTCCCGCCATCTGTTTTCTCTATCGTGATCTCCTTGCGGGCCTTCGTAGCTCCTTGCTTGTATTATCTAGTACATCCTCTTGGGCGACAACAAATCGTGCCAATCGTGTAACCGTGGCATCCTCATCCTGAATCGCCGGGTCAAGAAGGTTGTCGCCGCGCGGATGATAACGGAACACCGTGCTCTCCACCTTCTCTGGCGTAGATACGGGTAATGTGCCGCATTGCTCGTCGTGATACTTCTTGGATACCCATCTGCATTGTAGATCTCCTGGCAGTGCAGTGTATCGGGCGATTGCCTGGGCCCTTCTTCCTAGCAGGTACCTCAATCTTTACGTCACAAGCCTTGATCAATCCCGCTTGTCTGATCACTTCTACTTGGTATTGGGGCTTCTCAAAATCTCTGAGAATTTGTAGCATATGCCAAAGTTCCGCGGCGTGACCAACTCCTAGATCAACGTAGTTGAACTCTTCCTCCATCTGTCACAAGAGTGCTTTGCGTAAGAACTCGGAATTTTTAAAGTGTGACAAGGTAAGGGAAAATTTCAGCAAGAGACAAGAAAAGAGAGAAGGGGATAAGTCGAGATGTCATTTCTTATTTTGACAAATTTTTAGCTTTTAGAAAATAGGTTTTATCCTTACTACGACCATTCTAGCTAGGGTTGAGCCTACAGTCAAACCTGGCTCTGATACCACCTCTGTCGGGACCCCGAATTTGCAAATCCGGACCCTCTGTGTATTCAGCACTAGTCCAGGAACGCGCTAGTGCACACAGTCTTAACATCGGTAAATATCACAATCATACCACTCGATACCAATAAAGTACTTTATTTAAATAGTCAAACTGGTTACTTGACCTTATGGTCAAGTTACAAATATATGCCTCGCAAGGCGAAGCTTATTCAGAGAAAAATAATAGCAGCGGAAAATCAAATAACCGTGGCGCCATCCAAAGATACCACAGGCAACCGATCGCTCGCTTCCCTAAGTAGACGGATCTTCTTGGAGTTCCTCCTCCAAAGCTTGTGCGATCTCCTCTTCAACTCGGTGTTGTATTGTGGCAAGGGTGAGTACTTGGTACTCGGCAAGTCATGCATGAGAATGCAAGCTAATATACTATATGCATGGCTTGGTACAAAGGAATAGCTCAAGGTATATTTGCAGAAATGACATTTGAAAAGTAATGTAAGTAGATTCAAAGCGTAGAAATAAGTAAAGCATAAGTAACTATTCAAGAAGTTTGGTAAACATCTTCCCCATCCTAAACCACATTTCCATCAACTTCATTATTAATCTAGCCCAACCTTTCAAACCAAAGTTATTTTTGAGAAAATCTAACCCTTGATCAGTAATTCCCGGCGATGTCCAATACCGCGGACACGGCTATTCGAATAGATTCTAAACTCTGCAGAGGTTATGCACTTTACCCACAAGATACAAATCAAACACCACAAAGGCGAGTTCCGTAACAAAGTCTTTTGGAAACTTCTAACAATACAAGTGGTCCTCCCGGTTATTTGCGACTAACCCTTCCCTTCGCTAAGGCGAAGTCTAGGCCAATCAACCGTTAGATGGGTACTGGCCTCACCCGATGCACGCTCCCCGTACAACTTACACAAAGGGTGTAGTTGACCTCCTGAGGTCCCACAAGGTACGTTATTAGTAACTTAGTCAACTAGGTCCGTCCCATTACAGACATGTGGTTGCACGTTAGACCCAGTTCAAAGGCTTGCAAGGTGAAGTCCTTAGGGTGACCAGGGCAAGACTACCCAAGAACCAAATCAACACTCCCAATGCCACAATGGCCCACTGATTACTCTTGCCACATGCCCTGGCCGAAATCGCTTATCAAACCCCGCTGATTATCATGCACCACGTGACATCAACATCACATGATACCTTTCCAAAACAGGTTCAATATATCATTAAGTCAATATTAATATTTGATTATCCAAAATCATGTTATGAGCACGTAGCGTGCTCTAAGCAAGATACTACAACGGTCTAAACCCATGTTGGCGATTTAATAATGTCCAACTAGTAATCCACAACTAGGGTGACAAGGGATCATGGCACATACTTAAATAATCAAGGTGTCATACAAAGAAATTGGTATTTATCTAACCCCATGTTTAAACAAAGTATTTTTCTAATTGAACTAGCATGCAATAGTTTAAATCAAAATAGATTTCGAAATAGGATCAACATGGTCAAAGCACAACTTGCCTTCAAAAAGTACTTGTTCTTGGTCTTGAGTTGGATCCTGAGTCAATACTTCTCCTTCGAATCCTTCCGGCACTTCAACGTCTACTCGTAAAGCGTGCAAATAGCAAATACACGAATAAACAATAGGCAAAAAGTGTCCAAACATCCAAATAAAATCCATAAACAGAGAGAACATAATTTTATGAGTTTTTAGAAACTGGAATCGTCAAATTTGGAGTTAAGGCATAAAAGTTATGATTATTTAAAGTTTAAATAATCAATTAAATAATTTTGCAGAGAAAAACTTTACTCCAAAAATTAATTAAAATTCATATTTAGGTAGGTCTCAATTTTATACAAATTTAGAAATTTGAATCACTCAAATCGGAGTTGAAACGCAAAAGTTATAAGCGTTTGAAGTTTTGAAATTCAAATCAATTATTAAACCGATTTATTAAATCATTTTCTATTTCGAAAAATCATTTATTGCGCCAAATAGGACACGTGGCAGACCGATTGGTCTGGCTGACGTCACCGGTCCATGGACTCGGTCCACGCTCGGCTCGGGTCTACCGTGGACCGGTCCACGGCTCACGTGTCGGCCCGACATGTGGGCCCTCGGGTGACGTCATCGGCCCGGCGTCGGCCGGGCTCGGCCACGGTGGCGGCAGTGGGACCTACCGATGACGTCATGGGTGACGTCCACGGTGCGATCATCGACACGCGGGCCCGCGTGTCGGTGACCTGTACTGCGCCCGCGTGGCGCGGCGGTTCGGCTCCCTGGACACGCGTGGCACGATCGTAGCCGTTGGTTTGAAAACCGACGGCTAGGATTGATTTGGGCCTCCAGCGCTTGGGCGCACGGGTTGATCTGGGCCGTTGGATCTTGATCTAACGGTCCGCATCCAATCTAGCCTGGTGCAGCCCCGCCACGTGGCACGACCTAAGCCGTTGGATCTAGATCCAACGGTTGAGATTAGATCTAGGATTTTCAACGGAACTCACCGAGGTGACGTGGCGCGATCTGAGCCCTTGGATCTTGATCGGACGGTTGGTGGAGCTTCGGGTCGGCGATGGCTTCACTGGCGAAGTCGTACGCCGGCCCGAGGACGGCGACCACACGAACGGCGTTTGGGGCGTGCTCGGCGAGGTGAAGGGTCTCTTCTTGCGCCGGCTTCGTGGGTTCCGGATCTGGGTCAATGGCGGCAGGGGCGGCGGGCGGCGGCGGAATCAAGCAAAACCACACGGCGGAGGATGCTATGACTCCGGCGAGCGATTCCGGCGGATCTACGGCGGCCGAGGCTCGGTGAGGTAGGGCGGAGTGCGCTGGGTCACGGCGGTCCTCGGTACCACCCGTATTTAAATGCCCTCGGCATGCAAGACGGACGGAACCCTAATCCTACACGGCGGCGACGCGGCGGAGGAGTCCGGCTCGGACTCGGCGGGGACGATGACGCACGGCCGTCCACGTGGCACGATCAACGGCCACGATCGCGTGGACGCGATCGGATCCGTGCCGGATTCGACCGAAGCGGTACGGGAAGATCCTGGCCGTTGGATCTTGATCCAACGGTTGGGATCGATTAGGTTTTGGAGTTGGTTTGGTCGAGTCACGTGGCTCGGGTCGGACTCGAACTCGAGTCTGACTCGGGCTCGATCGGATGAACAAGATTTGACCCGACTTGAATTTCCAGCGATTTAATATTTAAAATAATTCCCAATAATTCATTTAATTCATTAAAAATAGCAAAATACTCGGAAAAATTCCAGAAAAATTCTGGAAAATATTTTAGGGTATTTGGGACTTAAATAAAATATTTCCAACAAAATTTTATTTGCAAAATTAAATTCTTTAATTATTTCAAAATGGAATAAATTCAAATAAATTCCAAATAAATCCAAATAAATTCCAGAAAATTCCAAAAATTCACCAAAGTGCCAAATCACACATGAATTTAAGAAAAGCAAAATTTTGGGGTGTTACAGTTGTACTCCTGTCTTTTAGGTGAAATCAATATCACACCGATGCCCTCACCTTCTTAGCAAACGGATCCGTCAAAATATAACTGCCAAGGAGCTACATCGGTCGATCCTGTTAATGTCTCACTTCCCGCGATAAAATCGGCTACAGCCTGCCCTTTTACAGATTTAGCCGATTCATATGTCAAGTCGAACTCAGTCAAGGCGTATGCCCATTTACCAAGCCGACCTCGCAAAATCGGTGCAGATAGTATGTACTTGATTATATCGGTTTTGCAGACTATGACGCATCTTGATGCCAGCATATAATGCCTTAATTTAGTGCAAGCAAAATACAAAGATAGGCACAATTTTTCTATTAGGGGATACCTGGTTTCTGCATCTAAAAGGCGTCGGCTTAGATAAAATATCGCACGTTCTTTCCTATCGGCTTCCTGTGTTAAGACTGCTCCTATTGTGTCTCCTTCAGCCGATATATATAGTCTGAAAGGTACACCATGTTTTGGTGCGGTCAATACTGGTGGACTCATCAGATAACCCTTTATGTCGTTGAAGGCCTTTTGTTGATCGGTTCCCCATTTGAACTCTTGGTTGTCCTTAATTTTCAGCAGCGGTGTGAAGGCCCGAATACGCCCTGACAAGTTCGAGATGAAACGTCGCAAGTAGTTGATTTTCCCAATCAATACTTGCAACTCCTTTTTGCTTGTCGGCGGTCTAGTATCGGCTATAGCTTTTACTTTGGCTTGGTTTACTTCAATTCCTCCTTCATGCACTGTAAACCCAAGAAATTGTCCACCGTATATACTCCGAAAACACATTTGAGAGGGTTCATTTTTAACCCATGTAACTTTGTGCTTTCGAACATCTTTTCCAGATCGGCTAAATGTTGCCAGTCTTCTTTGGATTTTACCACCACGTCGTCAATGTATATTTCCACGGTATTGCCGATTAAATCATGGAAAATATGGTTCATAGCACGCTGATAAGTAGCACCATCATTTTTTAAACTTTCCACTCATACAGCCCTAAAGCCCCCGGACATCTGAAAGCCATTTTGGGTATATCGGCTTCGGCCATGAATATCTGATTGTATCCGGCGTTTCCGTCCAAAAAACTTATGATT
Source organism: Rhipidocladum racemiflorum (assembly GCA_036346355.1). Classification (NCBI taxonomy): domain Eukaryota; kingdom Viridiplantae; phylum Streptophyta; class Magnoliopsida; order Poales; family Poaceae; genus Rhipidocladum; species Rhipidocladum racemiflorum. The sequence goes on along the minus strand of CM070571.1, from coordinate 81,924,379 downwards.
TTATTTTCAGAAGCAGCATCAATAAGCATATTGGCTATAGGCATCGGGTATTCATCTTTTGGTGTGGCTTTGTTCAAATCTCTAAAATCGACACATACTCTAAGTTTGCCATTTTTCTTTTTTACAGGGACGATGTTTGAGACCCATTCAGCGTATCGGCAGGGCCGGATGAATTTTGCCTCTAGCAATCGTCCTACTTCTTCTTTTATAGCGTCATACAACGCAGGGTTAAATCGCCTAGGGTACTGTTTGAACGACCGATACCCAGGTTTTATTGGCAGCCGATGTTCAACTAGCTGTCGGCTTAAACCTGGCATCTCGTAATACTCCCACGCGAAGCAATCTCTATATTTTTTGAGTATTTCGACCAACTTTGCTTTATAACTGGGTTCTAATTTAGCACTTACAAACGTTGGTCTTTTGTAATCACCTTCCCCAATATCGATCTCTTCGAGCAAATCAGCAGAAGTAAACCCTAACCCTTTTCTTTCTTCTTCAAAATCCTCAACAGCTTCTTCGTATTCTTCTTGCCGATAGCTTCTTGCCTTTTCCTGCAGCTTTGCTAGTGTCTTGTACTCCATCTTCTTACCACTTCGTCTGTCCGATCAAACGTATTGGGTTTGACGCTGATCGGCTTGAATCCTGACTTCTCGACGCAGATAAAATCGCAATTGTCCAAGGCTTTTCCTGATATACATTCGGCTTCTTTGTGTGGCCAATTGGTATCAGGGCTAGCCATGGCGATATGAGCCGATGTGTCGGCCGGTACAACTTCTACTGTATCATCATTCCACTGCACCAACTTCTGGTGCATAGTTGATGGTATACAGCAATTGGCATGGATCCAGTCCCGCCCAAGGAGCACACTGTAATTGCCTTTAGCTTCTATCACGAAAAATGCAGTCGGCAAAGTTTTATTACCAACTGTCAGTTCTGACACCATTACGCCTTTAGCCTCAGTTGGGTCTCCCGTGAAGTCATTTAGCACCATATTGGTCTTGATTAAGTCTTCATCGGCTTTACCCAATTTTCTAAAAGTACTTAACGGCATCAGATTAACTGTCGCCCCACCATCGACCAACATACGAGATATCGGTCGGCCATTAATATACCCTTTTAGATATAACGGTTTCAGATGCCGATGCATGTCTTGTGGCTTTTCGAACACAGCGTCTGGCGCTCCGAGGCACAATTGGGCGAACACTTCTTCAACCGATTCTTCGGTTTTGAACTCGGCAGGTAGAGCGAATACCATGTTTATATCCATTGGTGGTGTATCATCTCGGATCATCGGAGAACCGGATTCGACCGATTGATCTGAATCTCTATCGATCTGTTCCTTCTTTCTCCACTCTTTTTTCAAAACCGGTATTGGCCTTAACTTATTGAACATCCGATCCCTCTCGCTCTCTTTTTCGGCTTCCCTTTCTTCTTGTGTCTTTAATCGCTGAAGCCGCCTGCGTTGTGACTTGCTGAGGCCTGAGGGGCACCACCTAGGTTTAGGTTCTATCGGCTTCCTTATCTTTCCAACTAAATTGCTCATTTCGCTGTCAGATTCCATTCTACTTGTGTTATGAGAAGCCGATAATTCCTGATTTCGGGAGGACTCGCCTTGCTCTGTCGACAACCTTTCACAGATCGGCCTCCTGCTTCTCACTTCTAGTTGATCGTGTATCTGTCTAGACAACCTGTCTTTTACAGATTGGTTTGGCCGATATGCAGACGAGTGTTGCATAGGACAAGATACAACTGTTGGTAAGGTCATCCCTCTCTCCCAGCAAAACTGCCAAAAGGGACATTGCCGATGTTTCTCTTCTTCAGTAGTTGGTCGATGTGGCATATTTGGTCGCCAATAATAGTTGTCTGTCTTCTGATCCGGTTGATGAAAACTCTGGTGTTGTTGAGTGTTACACCTTCGACTTATCCTCTCATACTTCCCCAGGAGTTGTGAGAAAGTCGGCTTTGGTTTGAAATCAATTTTTCTTGGAGCCCTCTCAGCCCGATACCATTTTCCGATTTCCAAGTCTCCTCTTGGTTTTACCGTCCTTGAGTTCTGTCCATTGTTATCAGCTTCTATTTGAATGGAGCCGATAGTAATCTGCACTGTTTCATCTTTTGATCGTGCTTCAAATCCTTTAGTCGGCTTAACATCTTTCATATGTCCCTTTCCTTTTTGTGAGCACTGCACCATGTTGACCTGGAAAGGATTCATATTTATTTGCATAGCCGATTCTTCCGCAAACTTTAACCTGCCATCGGCGATGGCCGATTGAATCTGCTGTCGAAAAATATTGCAATAGTTAGTGTTATGTGAAAATGAATGGTGCCATTTGCAGTACCTTCGCTTTTTAATTTCTTCGGCTGACGGGATGACGTGCCCTTCTGGTAATCTTATGAGTTTTTCTTGTAACAATAAATCAAATATTTTGTCACACTTTGAAACATCATATGAATACTTGACTTCCGCCCTACTTTTCGTCGGCCTGAGCAGAGAGCATACGAGTGGCTTTTTAGAACCTTTGGCCCACTCGGCTATATTTACTTCTGCTTCGTCCTCAGAGGTGTCGCTTGAATTGTAATCTACCATGTTTACTTTGGCCTTTTCATTACCGTTCGGCTTAAATCTATCTTTAAACCCCTTGCTATCTGCATATCGGCTTTCATGTGCCGATACGCGATGGAGTAAGTGGCCTAAATCGGGAAATTCTTGGCCCGATAGCTTCTCTTTTAATGGCGGGATTAGCCCTTGGAATGCTAAATCGGCCAATTGATCGTCGGGTAATGTTACGCTGAAGCATTTATTCTGTACGCTTCTAAACCTTCTGATATAATCAGAAACCGATTCGCCAGATTACATGGATCGAACTAAGATCGTAAATCCTAAGCTCCATAGTCCCCGAAAAAAAGTATTCATGGAATCGGCTTTCTAAATCGTTCCACACATGAACTGAATTTGGGGGTAGATTAGTGAACCAAGTGAATGCAGCACCAGACAATGATAAAGGAAATAGTCTAATTTTTAGTCCATCGGACTGTGCAGCCTCTCCACACTGAGCCATAAACCGTCCGATATGCTCAATCGTGGTGACGGAATCATCACCTGAGAACTTGGCAAAGTCTGGTATCCTAAAGTTGTGTGGGTATGGCATCCGATCTATGTAATCGGGATACGGCTTCCTGTAGCCGATCACTCTTCCTCTGGGTCGTAGTCGAACTGCTCTCAAAACGTTGGCAATGTTTACGCCCAATTGACATTGTCGGCTTGCGGTGCAACCGGACATTGCCAATTCTCATTGTTCGTGCCCTGCCCCCCGAGTGCAAACTCGGGTCTGTGTCCAAATCGCGCCGCAGGAGGTCTCGGCATTTGGTCATAATCATGATTAAAACCCAATGCATCGGGTATGGGCGCGAATGGCTCAACGTATGGTATCGCCCTATACGGCGCTTGTTTCATCATTGCGGCCCCTCGTGATTGTGGAACCTGATCTGTTTCGATCGGCTGATAACCCGATAAAACGGTGCCGCTGGAGTGTCCGTTCAACGGGTTTGGTGCGCTTATTTTAGCCCCGTCTGTGTGCCCGTGGTAGTGCGTAAATCCATCTCTCTGTATGCTTGGTTTCGTAATCGGTAATGGTCGGCATCATAACGGTGTTTGAGCCGACACTTTTACCGCATTGGTGTTAGAGGCTATGGAGTACACCGGGTATGTAGGGACGGTTTGTGGTGGATCTAGCAAAGCTTCGCATACACCAATTCCTGAGCAATTGTCTTCACACTATTTTCTATCATCGGCTTCAAGGTGGATACTAGAGCCGATGACTGGTTAATTAATGCATGATGAACAGATTGCTCGATCATACTTGATAAATCGGCTTGGGCGGGTGCATATCGGCTCACCGATTCGGATGATGAATCCCCGGTGGGATTGATGTTGGGGAGTGCAGCCCTTTGGGTGACGCCACGGCGAGTTTTCTGAAAACATCGCAACATTATTTCTTCCAAAGCCGCCTTTCGGTCTTCGATCTCTTTTCGCTGTTCAGGGGTTAAATCGGCCATCTGAGGCGCGATTATAGCATCGGTGTTGATATCGGCGGTGACCGCAGGCTTGTCGATTGATGACATTCTTGATTTTCTTGGTCCCACCGGGCGTGCCAAAATATGTTCGCCGCTAAAAACGTGAAGGAGGGTTTTCGGCCTCGAACACACAAGACAAACGCCGGGTTTGCAGAGCGTGCCAGTCAAATTGACCTGAAATTGACAAGGTAGAATTTGTAATTTGATCAAAGCCGATGAATAAAGATTTATCGGCTTTTCTCTAGTCGGCAAGAACCGATTAGGGAATAACTAGATCAACCAATTATGATTAATCCGGATACAAGGTAAAATCGGCTTCGAGAAGGCGATGCGCAGCAAAGCGAAGCAGATCGAACCTGAGTGAAATCGGCTAAACCAACAATCGGCGATGCGCAACTATGTTGATTCCGTCGATTTGCAGAGAGATCTATGAAGCTAAAACAATGTAAGAGAAAAGCTTGTAAAAGTAGATGTGTTGTGTTGGATTCCTTTTTTCGCTTGACGCCCACCTCCTTTTATAATATGCCAGGCCGATCCGAGTTGTACATGGTTACGTTATTAATCCGTATCGGCCTCTGATCCGGTTTCCTTGTTAGGAACGGAGTTTCCTTCTGATTCGGCCACCTGATCTCTTTCCGTTCGAACGTTTCTATCCGATTCAAACGGATTCCACTATACCGAATTCTGGTGCAAACAGCTATACAAAAAAAGAATAATATTCATCAATCAATACCTAAACTGTTTAATACTTTTTGATAAAATAGTACTCAAATGAGAGGAGAAAAGGCAAATTAATTTTATCTATTGGATCTACAATGTAGGCTCAAAATTTAAATGCTACTCCCTCCGTTTCTTTTTATAAGGCGTATTTGGTTTCGTTAGGACAAGGCTTTGACCAACAATTACTCTATTAGCATATAATTTTTATAACACAAAATTGATATTAGGAGATTTGTATTCAAAAGTACTTATATATAATTATGATTTTGTATTGCATAAATGATATATTAATGAAGTAATCGTTGGTCAAAGTCTTGTCCTAACGAAACTAAATACGCCTTATAAAAGGAAACGGAGGGAGTATTTAGCAAGAACACACTTGTATCCTCTCTAGACACCCAAGAATAAATCAAAGAATTGTCATTTTAGTTTTGAACTTTACAAAAGAAAGAACTAATGGAACGAGGCAGAACTGCTGCCCAGTTCTTTTTTTAAAAAGAATGAACTAATAGCTATGCACGTTTTGATGAATTGGGTTGTTAGCTAGCGCTTCCAAAAACTAGAGTGACTCAGTTAATTAGAAGAGTTTCCCGGCAAAATCCTTGATGTCCTCGTCCTTGAAGGACGGCGAGACCATCTTCCTGAACTGCTTGAGGTCAGACAGGCTCCGGCCGAGCCGCAGCGCCATCTTGGTCTCGAACACCTCGCCCTCCTCCCTCCTCTCGACGTCCGCTTCGGCGAGGTTGGCCTCGATCTCCTCCTGGATCTTGCGGTAGAACCCGGCGCAGTTGCGGAACAGCTCGAACACCATGCCCACCTGCCCGCCGTGCTCCATCGTGTTCACCGCGGCGGCCAGCGCGCCGCCGAGGATGGCGGCCGCCGAAGCCCACGTCCCCGCCTCGCCGGACCCGATGAACGCGGACGCGAGCGCGGCCGTGCCGGCAAGCGCCGGGCCGGCCACGGCGAAGCCCCGGTTGAGGCTCAGCACCAGCTTGCCTAGCGACAGGTACTGGTGCTCGTCCTTGGACTTGAGCACCCGGAGGATGCCTCGCATCTCGTCCTCCAGCTCTGGGCTCCAGCCGTTACCACCGCGCCGTCCGAAGCTCTTGGACGGCGACAATTTGTTGAGCTGCGCGTACCGGCGCCGCGGCCACCAGCGCGCGGGCTTGACGGCCTTGGGGAACTTGTCGAGCATGCCAGGGAGCAGCGAAAGCGGGTAGGCCGCGTCGAGGGCGAGCAACCGGTCCATGGCGTGCTGGACGTCGGCCATGGTGATTGGCGCGCCGAGCGCGAGCTCGGCGCGGACGTCGCGCTCGAGCTGCCTCCACAGGCGCGTGGCGTTGCGCTGCTCCTCGGCGAGCTGCGAGGGCTGGATCTTGTTGGCGGCGGCCATGGTGACGGCCGCGGAGGCCAGGAGGGCACCCGCGGAGACCTTGAGCGCGAGCGCGCTGGGAGCGGCGGGCGCGAGCGCGGCCATGAGGGAGGCGGCGAGCGTGAGGGAGTTGTTGGAATGGAGCAGCAGGTGGTTCCAGTTGTCGCGCTGCCTGCCGATGATGTCGTGCATCTCCGCGCGGTCCGCCGCCGCCTCCGCAATCGCTCGGAGCTTCTTCTTCTCCGCGCCGTCGTCGGTGGTTGGGAGCGGGCACCCGTCGATCCAGTCCAGCTTGAGGCTGAGGCTGTCCGCCGGGCTGGGCGCACTGTGCAGACCAGAAGGCACGCGCAGGGCAGCGCTGCAGGCAGCGGCGCCGTTGTTGCTCAGGCGTGGCCGTGGCCGCGGCCGCTGCCGCGAGGCGCAAGAAGAAGAGGAAGGCGAGGCCAAGAAGAGGCGGCCATGGCCATGGAGAGCCGCCGCCATGGGATCAGCTGCTATTTGAGCTCGATCGATTGGTGCTGATGTCAAAAGTTTGCTCGCTTCCTTTGGAAGGCGTTTGCTTCACTTCACTGGAGTCGATTTCGAGCTGAAGGCTCCCGTAGCCGTGCTTGAGGATGGCGATGTGGGTTGGGACTTGGGAGATGGTGATATCATGGGAGTGGTATTTATAGGGGTGGGCGGAGGGATGCTGGGTCATAGTTTTGACCCGGCTCCTCCTCGGGAACTGTGGTTTGAAGGGCTCGGCGGTTCGAGATCTCGCTCGTCCCAGTTGACCGTTTCTGGCCAGTGCCAAGCGGACAAAGCCTCGGTCCAGTTGGCCCTATTGCAATTATTTTTCCTTGGATATGATTGCAAAAACTATTCCCTCCTTGACTGTGTGTCGCGGCAAAACGCCAGTGCCGTGGCGCAGCTGGTGGGCCCACCACCGCAAACTTGTTGTTGCACTCCCTCGAGCTCGAAAAGCGTGCCGAGCACCATGGGCGCGGCTCTACAGAGCGGTATAGCAAAGCGGTCTCGGTCTTGTCATGACCTTGACCTCCTACCGTGGTACATGGATGCGGCAGGTGACACGTGTCATTTTGGAAATTTATTCGTACGGAGGCTAGATTTACAGAAATATAAAAAAATGCGTTAAAAGGCTAGAAAGGCCAAGGCTTCCAAACGGAGAACCGAGTTAGTTTAAGGTAAGCAGGTCCGTACAGTCGTGGTCACCAGAATACACCTTGAAAAACCATGTTGAGGTCTATTCATGTTTGTGATGAGTATTTAAATATATTTGAGCTAGGAGTGTGGTAGTGCGCTAGTGCCAAGGGGGCGGTAGTGCTGACCAATTGGCACTACCAATTCTAAGAGGTGGTAGTGCCGATAGGCGATGTTTGTCTCTCGTATGGGTGCAATCGGCACTACCGGTCACTTGGGGCGGTACTGTCGATTTCATCTACGAAGCTTGAATTAATTTTTGCAATGAATGATTTATTGCATATATTTATTGGATATTGCTATGTGATGGGTTTTCTTATCTTTAATAGTTACAGGATGACGTTGTTTGGTCATGGTGAGGCAGAGGATGATCGAGACTAGGCGAGGTGCATCGGAGGTTCAGACGGTTAGGGATCACGGGAGGATGACCGAAGATGGAATCACTGCAAGCCATGGAGTCAAGGGAATGACTAAATGCAAACTTGAAGTTACTCGGATCAAGGAGAGCTATTGTATCGTGGTTTAGAGGATAGAGTAGCGGTCAAGTTAGCTATCTTTGGAAAGCGTGCAAAACCCATTATGTTAGTATATTTCGGGTTAGCCCATATATGAGTAGTTGAATCAATCCTAGCCCTTAGAGGAGTTGTTTAGGATTGATACAACCCATCCAAGGGTAGGGAGGGTAGCTCTCCTCTATTGAATCTTTTGATGCTCCTTTGAGCTTTGCCCACTTTGTTGTGATGCTTTGTAAACCTTCATATTATGAAATAAAATCTTATTTTCTTACAATTCTGAATTTACTTTTAGCATTTACATTATGTTTTAAATTCAGCATTTAAATTTCATAATTTAAATTCCTGCAATTTACATTCTTACAAGTTGGATTTGCCTCCCCTCCTTCTACTTACTTGTGCTTCTTGTGCCGAGGATGTATAATTGATGGATGAATATTTCTGAGATCATATCCCAATCCTCTAGGCAAATCTCATCTTAATCTTTGCAAAAAAATTGACCCTTGTTGCTTGGAATGAATAAAACTAGGTAGATCTTGTTTCTAAGGTTCTTTCCTTGTGTTCTTGCTTGCTTTGATGTGTGGGAGGTTACCCAAAATCATCTTGATTATCAAAACCCCACGAGCAAGTCCAATATCAAGTTTCCAGTTTTGGTTTATGTCCTCCATAAGAAGTTGCTTACCAAATTTCATGAGCTTTAGACCAATAGAATAAAAGATCCATCAATTTTTGTTTTGAACTCGTGCTATTATCTCTCTGCTCAGGAAAATCGACACTATCACTCTTCATATCGATTTGGTGGCACTACTGATTTCTGGATAAGTACTCAGAAAATTTATTTCTCTGTCGCTCTTTGATCCTTAGAGGTTTTGGTTGGTTTCTTTGAGGAAAAATCTTATTTAGGATCATTCATCCCTTTCTAATCGCCATTTCGATCCTTTACACACTTACATCACACACATGCTCCCTCCGTTTTCTTTTTATTCCTATCTAGTACTGCTCTAATTTCGATGCAATATATTATATGCTACATTACAATAACCATTATATTTCCCCCAAAAAAATAATGTACATTTGTGTAGCTTTTCTAGGGATGGCTGATTGTACATGTTTAGCGTCTTATGTGCAGTGATTTCTACATATAATTCTCTCCTTTTTTTCAGGACTTATTTACGAGTGTTTGTGACGGACCGCCTTTTAGGGGCAGTGCGAAACTCACAACAGTTACCCAGGAAGACTAACTGTTGGAAAACAAGAGTAAAATTACCTGGCCAATAGCCAATTCAACACTTTTTATTCAATATAGCCGGCCTAACGACCGGATTTTACAAGGGAAGCATCCAAGCTTCTAGACTTACACTACCAAAAGAAGGAAACCACAGGCAGGGCCTGAGCGAAGACAAAGACCTAGAACCAGACTAAATCGCCATCTACGACCTCCTGGTAGGCTCCAGCTTCTTCGAACTCTGAAAGGGCGGGGGTTTGCAAGGGTGAGTACAGAGTACTCAACAAATCGTACGGAACCACTGAATACTATATGTAGGGGTAATCAAGGGATGGCAATAGGGTTAAGTATCTGGATGCAGCTTTATTTTATAATTCATTTTACATTTGAAGCACAAACCAATAAATAAGTAATTTGAATTTCACAAGGTTCAACAACACTTAACCATATTTATCCAAATTCCAACAAAGAACTTGAGCTTAGTTACGGGTATCAACCCGATTCCAACTTAACTTCATTAACCTAAGCACGGGCGTAATCGATTACAATTAAGATTAACTCTGCAGAGCGGCTCAACTTTACCCACAAGATATCTATAACCTTTATGCCAATCTCGAAGTTTTCATGCAACTTAAATGCATGTGGCCCGATTTAGATTATCACGACTTTTCGCTTAATCATTCCTGTCCTTTAGTTGTTTACCGATAGAGACCGCTACCTTGGACTCGGGGTCCCCATTAGCGCTTCACCTGTGAGAACCAAGAATGTCACTCTGGACCATTCCCGTTCCACCCCTCCGGTCCATTTCCCTGCCGGGAAGGCCCGGTCCCCATTCTCTCCAGAGAATGGTAGCCACCAAGACAGTCCAGTTATTATCTCAGGAATGACTAACTTACTGAGCCATGTCGGATACGGGTTCACCGACCAGCCCGACCTGTGGTTGAGCGGGAACTAAGTTATTTACTTTGCTCAAGGGGATTATTAACCTTACACTTTTGCCAAAGACCAAGCCTTCATCCACAAACCCAACCCAGATTTCCAGTACCGCCACTGCACTCAACCAAGGCATTAATCAACGGTAGGGATCGGAATCTCATCCACTCCGGGATTAATCCGATACTGTCCCCCTGACTGCAGCACTTTTACAAACATCCGAATCGGAGATTCGGCAGCATTTTCTTTAAAAACCAAGTTCTGACTAACCTAGCAATATAGTCTAACCTATTCATGGCAATAAGCAATTAACTAGGGTTCCAAAGGATTTAACAGGGTTCAACAATTTCAAGGAAGTTCCATGAGCAATTCGGTATTATCTAAGCATCATGTCATTCTAAAATACTGGATTTCATTTATTCAATATACAGTAAATAATGCGATATAAAATAATTACTACTATAGCATGGCATGATAGGATCAACATGATCAAAGGGTGTACGGCTTGCCTTGCGCGGCAGCTGGATCGGATGAGTCGTCGAGGAAGTAGTCGTACTGTGCTCCCGCCTGGTCCAACGTCTGCTCCGGGATCTGCTCCGACTCCAGGGACTGCTCCGGCTCCACTGGCGTCTCAACGGTCGGGTCTAACGCGAAAAGACAACCAACATAAATAAACGATAAAACAATAAATCAAAAGAAAACGAAATCAAACGGAAACCGGAATCGAGCCTAAGAGAACGGAGGGCAAAACTGGGATTTGGGGATTTTTTGGGTTTCGGATCTGGGAACGGACAGCATTTCTGGACTCAGGGGATCGAAACGGTTCGGGAAAAGTATTTGGTGGAGCTCTGGGCTTTTCCGGGATTTTTCTGGATTTTCCGGGCTATTTTTGGATTTAAAAACGAATTTCGGAATTTAATAATTAAATTAAAAATCCGAAATTGTTTTATCTTGGCCGGCTTCGCCTCTTGGGCCACGCCACTGGCGCGCGAGGGGAGGCTGGTTGGCGGCTACCAAAGACGGCCAAGCGAGCGGCGCGGCCACCAGCAGGGCGGGAGTGGTCGACGGCAGTGGCCCACCCACAATCGGAGGTGAGGCGCGAGGGTTAGGGCTAGGAACAGGGCGCGACGGCGAGGCGGGTTACGGCGGCAAGGCGCTGAACGGCGGCTGGCCGAGGCGAGAGCGAGTGAGGAGGAGAGCTCACCTGAGAGGAGGAGCGGGCGAGTTGGAATGAGGAGGAGGCCTTTATAGGGCGAGGCGGGGAGCAGGGCGCGGGCGCACGGCGAAGCGACGCGAGCGGCGGCGACGGCGCGAGGCGCATGGCTGGCGCGATCGGGGACACTACACAAGGCATGGCTGCAGCGGCGCGGCAGTAGGCGGCACGCGGAGCGAGGAGGCGGGCGCGAGCTGGGGCATCATGGCAGATGACGGCAAGGCGCCGAGGCGGGGAGGCGGAGCATGGCCGGCCAGTTTGGCAGGCGAAGCGCAAAGAGCCAACTGCCGAGGGAAGCAGTGCCGACGGCCGAACGAGCCGCCGACGGCCGACCCGAGTAGGCCGACGGCCCAAGAAGAAGAGGAAAACGGCCCAAAAAGGTTTGAAATTCAAACTCGATTCCAAAACCAAAAACCAAATTCAAACGCGAATTCAATTGAAATCCAACAAATTCATTTTGAATTTTTGGAGGTTGTTTCAGTGTTTTCCCGAAATGAGATCATCTCACATCAAGTTCTTTGACATTGGGTCACTGACGCGTGGGACCCACGTGTTGGAAGAACCCACATACAGTGACCCACGTTAGAGAACTCGATGTCAGAGGAACCGATCCCCTCCCCCACTCCCACCCCTCCACACACACACGCGTGGTATGGCATGAGAGATGTGAAGGCAGATCGAATTAAGCAGCTGTAGCTAGCAGCAACCCCACTGGTGGTTCAATTCGCTGGCCAGGCCAGATCAACCTTGCACACTGACAAGACACGGTATTAGTTGTTGGACCGACGGATGCAGCCCCCGGTGCTCCATGGGTTCCCGACAACATGGCCATGTTCTCCACTGTACGCATGTGCAGGTAATCTGCCTTCTCGGAGCCGGCTTCTTCTCACCAACGCTAGCCTTTTGAGTTAGTAGTTACTAGCAAGGATAGCGCGCTACGCCGCGCCGTTTGATTATGTAATTGTTTTGAAAGAAATATATAATCCATCACGTATAAATAAGGTGCAGCAGGTAATCAAATAGTATAAAAAATAGCGATGGATGTAACAGTAATTAGCCTTATTGGTTATTGCCTCATACAAATAATTTAGACAATATATATGTACAAAATGCATAAGAGATTGAGAGGAATTCGTAACACAAAAGGCAAGTCCCCTTTTCCTTCCAAATCTCAAAGTTGAAACATAAAAGTAGCAATCTGCTTCTACTAATTTAAAGGTGGCTGATTTATCCAATCAAGTGTGCTGTTAATCCAGTTTCGAACTTCTTCCTTGGTCAAAATAGATTTCAGTACAATGAGGCTCACCTGAACCAACAAATTATTCTTGCAGTTTGAGAAATTCCTGCAAATAACAAAACCAAAAAAATAGCAGGAAAGGAAACTTTAGTACACGATACCAGATATATGAATCCTGTAGATGTGATGTAGGACCAGATGACGCAACACCTGCATCCTTCCATATACACAGCACCTCCTGAATCCAATGGACCTGATAGGCTTTAGATCAAACAAAAGTAGGCAAAACAAAAGGGAATGAAAAGAGAGATCGCCTTCTTATTTTGTTTATAATAACAAGAAATCTAAAGAACCATTCAGAGGCGAGGCATGCCACTTGTATGTACTTTCTTTCATTTGGAAGATTAAACCAATAGGAAAACGAAGTCGATGGAGTACAGACATGTTAAAATATATACATGTATCCATCCTGCAGGGTAAAGCGATGTATCCATCCTGCAGCGTAAAGTGACTGCTCTGATAATATGGTATGTATATCCTCTTGAAAAACCTGACATTGCATTTTGAGAAAACCACCGGTTCATAATGTGGCGGAGGATAAATTTATGAAAGCAAATCATATTAAAGTAACAATAATAAATTAAGTAAATACAATTTTTTCAAACCATTCAATTACCGACACACCGAATGAGTGGTTGTTTCTTGCTTTGGTATAATCATCATTGTCACATAGTAAGTTCGATCTCTCTGAAAATAAGAAGAAAAAGTTCCAAGATCTAATTATGATCTCTCTGCAAATAAGCAGTAAAAGTTTCCAAATGTAAATCTAAAAATAGCATGCTTGCTAGCTGTCACAATTGTAAATACCTGGAGCCACCGATCAAGTAATAAATTCAGCGGAGGTTGGATTCATTGGTCTCTACCCTGTTCAATCCATCCATTGTTTTATACTTGTTATTTTGTTTGGACTATAAAAAGACAGCATGCAAAAATGAACACATTAGTTCGGGAATCAGCTCAAATACCCAATGAACTGTATAGTCATGTGTATTCCCATGCATTATGACTACTTTAATAAGTACACTTGAGCTAGGACCAAATCAGAATTTGGTAGAACCCTACCATAAGAAGACAATACATAGAGGAATGGGATGTAGCCTTTGAGCCGTACCTATCACAATGGCACAAATCTCATTTGGTTTCCTGCGTCCTCCACGTCATTCTTCGTGATTTATGGAGAAACTGGCTCAAGTCCTTCCTAGCTCACCCATATATCCACATTCTAGTGACAAACTGAGAAAAGAAAGATCTTATGTAAGCATAAGTGCTAAATATAAATTGTTAAGGTGTTGATTCAGTATTTGCTGCGAGAATCCAGCATAATTATCTGTTGATCCAATAGAATAGAACAGAAGAAAGAGATGAAGTGGCAACTATCATTCTTTCGGAACCAACAGTTAACAATATGACAAAGCAATAAAAAATGCCTTATAATTCTTAGTATAAAGTAAGCAAAGGCAACGAAAGATGAATTTGAAAGGCACCACCAATATAAAATCAATGCTCCTAGCTTTTATTTTATGAAATAAACTATCATAACTTAATCTGAACTGATCCCAGCACTCCATGCTACGCCACGTGAAATTTGATTCGAGTTTTTTTTTTTTTTGCAAAAAAAACGATAGGAGGAACTAAACACAATTTCGGTTTTGTCTCTGAAGTTTTTTATGCATCCATAGAAAGAGAAAAAAGGGATAGCTTGGTTAACATTTCAAACAGAACCAACTGGCAAACTTAAAATGGGAGAATCTATAATTCACTAACATTGTCACAGAAGTATTGAATTTAAATCCTAATACAAGAACCAAAACATGAGACTTGAGATATCAGATCTGCACGCAAACACTCGCAGCATGTCCCAGATAATGTGTAGAGTTGAACAAAGAACTTTTAACGACATAAAGGAACCCTTTGGCGCTTTCTTCTGATCATTTTACTTCTTGAAACATAAGAATGTACAACCCTTCACAAATCGAGAAAAGTACATGACTCGTACATATATTTTTATGGTTTTGCAAATTACTATCCGCATGGTAAAAATGAAACATTCTAGCACTTAAACTTTCAGTCTATTATATATGTACTGAAGCTTATCAAATATTAAAACTACAGGTGGCAAATTGCCAAGTTTCAAACTGCATGTATGATCTTAAAAAAGAGAGAGAGGAAAGTATAGGCACTGTTTGATGCAAACGTTGTAAACTGAAAATGATAAAGATCATGGCATGGCATACTGGGACAAGTCCAGGGTGTACAGTTCAGATTTCAGAACTCATAGTCCATCAACAGTAATGTTAATGTCCAATTCCTTATTTTCTCATGGGTGAAGTGAACTGCCCTTGGAAAAGGGGCTGTAGAGTTGAATGGCATATGATGGATGGTACCTGAGAATGAAGCAGTTCCTTGTATGTCCCAAGCTCCCTAAAAGCAGGAGTAGTAAAGTTGGACACCACAAGCCTTGCAACAGGATAAAGAATTTGAAACTTTCGTTTGTCTCAGAAACCTGAATGGCTTCATGGAACCACAGTTTATTAAAGAAACTTTTTAGATGTAATCACAGTGAAATGGTATAGTATCAAATCATACTTACTCCTGGAAGAACTATGGTTTATTGAATAAATTTGAGTGTACATGACACCAGTAAATGATTGAATAAGTAGGAGAAAAAAACATGCTAGTGAGTGCCTGGTTACGTGTGTATCTGTATATATTTGATAATCCTCTGTTCTAATCTTTCCTTAAGAAATGTGTGCATCAGAATGAAGATGCGGTATATGTTTAATAATTGAGAAAAGGGGCAACAAGATATTTTGCTATTGAAAAGGATAAACCTAGAGGTTTTGCTAGGTATAGATGAGAAATCCAAACAGCGGATAACAAACCTTATGAAAAGCCAAAGAGGAATTCGATGCTACTAAATACCGTAGATCATAGTTGATACAGGTTTGAGCAAGAATGTAAGTAATTATACAGCGAGGCCCTTTTTTACATGCATATACATATGGCGCACAGCAGATAACAAAACATAGGACAATATACGTTAATTATACAACTATCTTGTTTTGGTCACAGAGAAGGGGCTAAGCACAGAAATAGATTATATCATAACCCATCATAAATTACACATATGCAATCATATACCATCACAAATCAACTTAGATTTATATCAACCTGTGGATGTATTGTGGAGAAGGGGCTTAGTTATCTGTGTGTTTTTTGTTCCGCTATTGTTCCTCTCAAGTTGATTACTTGCGGAGTAATTTGCATGGTCCACGCAAGCGAAAACTGACATGTTGTTTAGCAGAACAGGGAGCGAAAAGAATAAGCATAAAGAATGTAAAGAGCTGAGTTTGTAAACCATACTTCGACTATGTATACTACACATACCACACAATAGGAAGCACCTGTCAGGAACATTGATTGAAAAGCAAATAAAAGATGAACTTTGATAGCAACAGCGGAAATCTTTTGGGTTTGATTTCATGAAAGAGAGGACGCCTAAGAACTGGATTTTAAATAGCAGAACAAAAAAAACACAAATAACTAAGCTGTCGATGAAGGACTCACTTGAGAGGAACAATCACTACCCATCACTGGTCTCTGCAAATATCGATGCCCTCTGATAAAAACACCAACATGTGTATTCCACAATTGGAAAGGTAGTATATCTAGATAAGGCAAAAAAGGAGACATAGTAAGCTGCGTAGTAAGTAACCCGAAATAAGAGCTGAGTGGAGAAAACGTTGAGCGAGGAAACTTAAAGGAGAACATTATAGCTAGAAGTTGTTCATACTATAGCCATCCCAACATCTAGGAAAGAATCCAGGGGCATGAAGAGCAAGCATGCACCCAATTCTATTCTTGTGACACAATGCAAATCATGAAACGCATAATCTTTTTTAGTGGACGAGATGGCTGTTCACGCTACCAACCATGCACTTTCCTCCTTTTTTTCTAAAAAAAAACTAACTGTTGGCATGCTAATGGTATGCTGGAAAAATCAATACCAATCTCATGATTTTATTAAGTTTCATGAAAGAAAGCCTTCCTACTCTTTTTGTAAATCCTGAATTGCAAGTTTCTTTATTGCCGAGAAAATAGTGAATTGCTATTTAGATTTCTTATATAAAACATCTAACACTGTCAGTATTAGCTATTAGGCAACCAATATTTCACAAATGAAAGAGATGATGAGCTTTTATTCTAATTTTTTTCATGACCAACATAGCTTCAACAAGAAATAAGACTGTAACAAGAAGACTGAAAGGATAACCCACAATGGTGCTGCCCTTCCGAGCTGCAACATGCAATGGTTTGTTCCCCTTGTTATCTTCCAAATGTATAACCGAGACATCAGGCTTCAACAACTCAAGCAGAATTTCAGCATTTTGACCTTTTGAAGCCATGTGTAAAGCTGTTTGTCCCTTCTTATCAGTTCTGAAACCAATCTGTGGATCCTTATTTAATAATGATGTAACCACCTCGACATGGCCCATTCTTGCTGCTGAACGCAACTGTTTTGTCATTATTTCTTGTAATTCTGGCCAGGCTTGCATCCGTTTCCAGTAGAAGATTGACAATATCAATGTGGCCTTGAGTGGCAGCAGTGTCCAAAGCTGTGGCATTTACAGAACCTGTTGTCATAGCTAACACAGGAAATGCCTGCAACAGCTCCTTCAAAACATCTGTAAAGCCTAGAAATCGAACTGCACTATGAGCCAGAAATGCTTTGACAAATCAGTTTAAACAAAACACCGCGAAGGTATAAGCATTATTACGGGATAAGATACCATTGGAGTGTTGATCCTTTTAATTGACTTTGGCAATTTATAGACATGAGATTAAAAAAAAACTGAACAAATCCTTGGATCTAAGATCATGGTGCATGGATCGTGAGACAAACCTGTTTCCAATATTTGGATTTACCGAACTAATGAAAGCATCTGCAAAGCAAAGTAAAGGTAAAAGTTTTGAAACATAGTGGCATTCAGATCATTGAGGAAGTAAGCAAAAACGACTGAACAACTAATGGCGCAAAAGATAATCTAACCGGACTTTAGGTCAGAATACCCTAGAAATGATGGCGGCATACTCAACATTCTATTGGGGAACACGATGCAGGAGCCGGCCGCGGGTGGGGGGGGGGCATCAGCGGAGCGCTCGAGCCAGCCGGGCGATGGGGGATGCGGTGGAGAGTGCAACCCAAGAGGGGGGACGAAACGATAAAAACACCAACATCTTGATGTCCTGCTCTACATCAAGATTTGTCTCACCATCACATGAATGATGTGGCGGCGTCGGCCGGGTCGGGGAGGCAGCGACCAGGGGCGCGGCAGCAGGCAGGAGGCGGCGCAGGGCCGGGGGAGGCGGCGACCAGGGGCGTTGCGGCGGGGGTGAACCGAGTGGGGCGGGGAAGGGAACCATGAGGGCGACGGGGAAAGGGAGGCCAGGCTTGGAGCGCTCCGCGGGCGGTGATTTCAGGGAGAGGGAGGGACGTGGACGGCCGGAGAGAAGCCGGTCGGCCGAATGGGGCGGCAGGCGGAGCACGCGAGGAGGGGTCGGGAAGGGAGCCGCGAGGAGCCTACTCGTGGAGCGGTCCGCGGGCGGCGATTTGCTCGCGAGCCATAAGACAGCCACCACTCTCCTGCGTGCGGACGGTCGGATCCGGGGCAGCAGAAAGGATCGACGGTAGCCAGCCGTCCGGACCTGCACGCAATTAGCAAAAACTGCGGGGGCCTTTCCGCGAGAACCGCTGACGTGGCATAGCCGGCGACGCCCGGTTGTGCTCCGCTATAAGAAATTAGATATACTAGAAGGTGGATAGCGTGGAGATGGCCGGTTGGCCATGCGTACGAACATGTGAAGAGGCTCGCGCGAGGCTCGACCACGCGGACACGTCTACGGCACAACCATGCGGCCGAACGGTTCGGATGGATCGAGAAAACCGGAACACGCGGGGGCCTGCACGCACGAAGGGCGACGTGGATGCCCTCGGAGGGCTCTAAACCTCCGGAGTTTAATATAGTCATAATTTGATAGCTCCTGATTAACGAGACGCACTGATTACTAGTAACTTACAGTTACTGCTCTCCCATTCTTTCGAAGTGACGCAGGTGAATCCGTACCGTCAAACTTCCTAAAGTTTGATCGCATTTTAAATTATTTAGGTTGCTACATTAAAACCATATCGTTAGATTCAATGTTAAAAATACGTTTATAATGCTATAATTTTTTTAGTACTCCTTTTGTTAAAAATATTAAGCTTATAGTTTGAATAGTCTTATTTAGAAATATAAGACTTGCATATAGATTTAATAAGCATTTCCTACTATGCCCCTATTTATACTCTTTCAACCATACATTTTTTCGTTACTACCCATACGAGGTATTACCTCATATCTTTCAAGACAATTAAGAGGGATATGCAAGTTATTTTCTCTTATACATATTTTTAGTTTTACCGTAACCATAATCCTTATGCAAAATCAAAATACACCTTACAATTATCAATGAAAGGAATATATAATAAAATAAAGTTACAAAACAGGACCATCAAAGTCATATCTCCTAGACCATAGAAGGTCAAAAACATCTCTTAAAAACAAGGAATTGGAGAGTATAAGTCAATTTCTTCCTAAAAAACTTTAATTCTCATTAGTCATGCCAAAAAAATTGTCATTTAGATATTGGCACGTTGCCACGTCCCCGTTAAGTGCAAATATCATAAAAGCATACTTCAAGGAGAAAAAAAATGCTTCTACTTACACATCGTACTCCCATAAAAGCAACTTTGGCTAGAAATACTCTGGCATGTGTGCTCGTTGTTCGCCGCACGCGGCACGCATAATCTTCAACACGTCAACTCGGCATGTACACATTAAGGCCCTGTTTGGATGAGTGGTAATTTCTTGGGAGGTTTTGGGATTTAGTTCAAATTTGAACTAAATTCTAAACCATTCCAATGAAATACCCCTAATCCAAGCACCCCCTAACCCTTTATTTCATCCGGGAGATTTGAGAGCTCATTAAGGCATCCAGCTGTCACTCTGCCATTTATGAAAAAAAAAATCTCTTCATTCTTTTAAATTACAAATATGTCCCTGCAAAATTACGAAAAAGCCCTTCACGATTTTTTGTGAGGGCAAGAAAAACTTTTTCGAATCGCATTTAGCTCCCTCGCTCGTTACTTTACAGAAAAACCTCCTGTTAAATAAAAAATCACGAACAAACCATTTTTAACTTTTTCGAGATAGCGGTTAGGTCCAAAAATATAACAAATAGATCCCCGGTTTTTACATCCAGGTTCTTTCTCCGTTTTCCCTGCAAAAAATATTTTCATCAGCAGAAATATGTGTACTTTTTTTCAGCGCGATCTCTAATATTTCTCGAGCCTCTAAAAATTTTGAAAATACATCTAGGTCTATTTTTCCTCTAAAAAAAACACAAAATTATTTTTCATTCACGTGCGCCGCGCTTATTGGCCTAGTTCATATTACAGCCGGGTCGATGCCCGAACTCTAGGCTACTGCTCAAGAATGGTTTTCGCACGGTCATATGGCCCTCGATGCACTTATCCAACGGCTCAAATGCGTTTTCAGATTGGTGTACGACATTGGTCTATGTATTGTATAACTATATACACAACGTTGGGCCCATCATATGCACTAAGGGTGCATTTGGTTGCCTGTACTAAGTGGTACATGTATGAGATGGTTCAAGGAAAAAGTTATTCATGCGTTTGGTTGCTTGAATAGAACCATCCCATCCTGCATCAAGTGATACAAATTTAAGGAATATTCTCTCTAGATGCTGAACCATCTCATTGACCCAAAATAATGGAACCGAATGGTATAGGACCATCCCATCTCATCTAACCTCATCCCATGAACCAAACACACCCTAAAACCACCTGCATCTCATCTCTTCTCAGAATTTTTTTTAAATAATAATTTTTTATACATAAATTGCAAAATAATATCTTGATTTTTTTGTGAGAATATTCATCCGTCGTGCCACATGGCAGCTACTGTGATCAGTCGCGTCACATGGCAGCAACAAATGCGCCAGTCGCGCCACGATAGCGTGACTGGTGGCTCCCCAAAACAATCGCGCCACCGTGGCGCGACTGATGGCCTCCGTCACCGTGGCTCCGCGATTAAAATCAATTGCAATTGCAATCCCATTCCACGATTAAAAAGCAATCGCAATCCTATTCCACTATTATTAAAATTATACAATTATTGAAGATTAATCTTTAAAATGAAAGCAATGCAACCAAAGATTATTAAAATGAAAGCAATGCAACCACGTACGATTATACGATTATTAAAAAAATAAAAGTAATGCAATCAATCGCATGACGATCATGCGATTTATTAGTTCCACGATTATCCTTTTTTTAAATGAAAGCAATGCAATCAATCGCATGACGGTCATGCGATTTATTAGTTCCACGATTAAAATCAAAGCAGTCGTATGGTCATGCGATTTAATATTTTTAGTATAGTATATTTACTATAGTATTTGATTGTTTTAATTAACGTGATTTTAAAGCAAATTTTGATTACTTTCATTAACGCGAACGCGATTTAGTATAGTATTTGATTGTTTTTATTGACGTGTTTTTAGTATAGTATATTTACTATAGTATTTGATTGCTTTCATTAACGCGATTTTAAAGCAGATTTTGATTGCTTTCATTAACACGAACGTGATTTAGTATAGTATTTGATTGCTTTTATTGACGTGATTTCAAAGCAGATTTAGTATATGTCGGGACCCCGAATTTGCAAATCCGGACCCTCTGTGTATTCAGCACTAGTCCAGGAACACGCTAGTGCACACAGTCTTAACATCGGTAAATATCACAATCATACCACTCGATACTAATAAAGTACTTTATTTAAATAGTCAAACTGGTTACTCGACCTTATGGTCAAGTTACAAATGTATGCCTCGCAGGGCGAAACTTATTAAGAGAGAAATAGTAGCAGCGGAAAATCAAATAACTTCGTGGCGCCATCCAGTATACCACAGGCAAGCCGGGCTCGCTTCCCTAAGTAGACGGATCCTCTTGGAGCTCCTCCTCCAAAGCTGGTGTAATCTCCTCTTCAACTGGTGTTGTAGGGTGGCAAGGGTGAGTACTTGGTACTCAGCAAGTCATGCACAGAATGCAAGCTAATATACTATATGCATGGCTTGGTACAAAGGAATAGCTCAAGGTATATTTGCGATGCTTGACATTTGACAAGTAGCATAAGTAGATTCGAAAGCAGTAGAAACAAGTATAGCATAGATAACTTTTCAAGAAGTTTAATAAACATTTTTCCCATCCTAAACCACATTTCCATCAACTTCATTATTAATCCAGCCCAACCTTTCAAACCAAAGTTATTTTTGAGAAAATCTAACCCTTGATTGTAATTCAGAGCGATGTCCAATACAGCGGACACGGCTATTCGAATAGATTCTAAACTCTGCAGAGGTTATGCACTTTACCCACAAGATACAGTCAAACACCACAAAGACGAGTTCAGTAACAAAGTCTTTGGAAACCTCTAACAATACAAGTGGTCCTCCCGGTTATTGCGCACTAACCCTTCCCTTCGCTAAGGCGAAGTCTAGGCCAATCAACCGTTAGATGGGTACCTGGCCTCGGCCAGATGCGCTCCCCGTACAACTTACACAAAGGGTGTAGTTGACCTCCTGAGGTCCCACAGTGCGTTATTAGCAACTTAGTCAACTAGGTCCGTCTCATTCTGAGACATGTGGTTGCACGTTAGACCCAGTTCAAAGGTTTGCAAGGTTAAGTCCTTAGGGTGACCAGGGCAAGACTACCCGAAGAACCAATCAACATCCCCAATGCCACACTGGCCCACCTGATCATTCTTGCCACATGCCCCGGTCGAAAACTGTTTATCAAACCCCAGTTGATTACCATGCACCACGTGCCATCAACATCACATGATACCTTTCCAAAACAGGTTCAATATATCATTAAGTCAATATTAGCATTTGATTGTCCAAAATCATATCATGAGCACGTAGCAGGTCTAAGCAATATACTACAACGGTCTAAAACCCATGTTGGCAACTTAATAATGTCCAACTAGTAAACCACAACTAGGGTGACAAGGGGTCATGGCACATACTTAGATAATCAAGGGTGTCATACAGCAAATTGGTACTTATCTAATTCCCATATTTAAATAAAGTATTTTTCTATTTGAACTTAGCATGCAATAGGTTAAATCAAAATAGATTTCAAAATAGGATCAATATGGTCAAAGCACAACTTGCCTTCAAAAAGTACTTGTTCTTGGTCTTGAGTTGGATCCTGAGTCAATACTTCTCCTTCGAATCCTTAGGCACTTCAACGTCTACTCGTAAAAGCGTGCAAATAGCAAATACACGAATAAACAATAGGCAAAAAGTGCCCAAACATCCAAATAAAATCCATAAACAGAGAACATATTTTTATGAGTTTTTAGAAAGCTGGAATCGTCAAATTTGGAGGTAAGATGCAAAGTTATGATTATTTAAGATATAAATAATCAAATAAATAATTTAACAGAGAAAAACTTAAGTCCAAAAATTAAATAAAATTCATATTAAGGAAGGTCTCAAAATTATACAAATTTAGAAATTTGAATCACTCAATTCGGAGTTGAAACGCAAAAGTTATAAGCGTTTGAAGTTTGAATCAAAATCTGAAATCATTATTTCGAATTAATAAATCATTTTCTTTTTCGGAAATTAATTATTGCGTCAGCAAGGACACGTGTCAGCCTCTGATTGGGCTGCTGACGTCAGCCGGTCCATAGACGTAGTCCACGCTCGGCTCGGGTCCACCGTGGACTCGGTCCACGACTCCACGTGTCGCTGACATGTGGGCCCCACATGTCGATGTCACGCCGCGCAATTAACCCGCGCGGTCCAACTCGCTGACATGCGGGCCCCACCGTGACGTCAGCGGTGACGTCATGGTGTGGTTCGGTTGTCCCGCTGACACGCGGGCCCCGCGTGTCAGAGACACGCGCTCGTGGCGTGGCTTGGGTACACGCGGCACAATCTCGGCCGTTGATTTGAAAATCAACGGCCCAGATTGGATCTATGCTTCATGCGTTTGGGGTGAACGCAGTCAATCTGAGCCGGTTGATCTTGATCCAACGGTTGGAAACGATCCTAACCCGTAACGTTATCCACGATGCAGGCGCCGTGGCCGATCGTGGGCCGTTCGATCTTGATCCAACGGTCCAGATCTAATCTGGATTCTAGGGTTTGGGGGAGAACGTGGGCTCACCGTGATGGTCGGATCTTGATCCAACGGTTGTGCGAGCTCGGGGGTGGCGATGGCAACGCGGCGCGGGCTCACCGGGCCAGGGGCGGTGACCAAGCCGGCGCTGCGAGACCTCTCCGGCGAGATGAGTCCTCCCGGGTGCGTCTTGTCGCGGATTAGGATCTGGCTCCTTCTCGGCGGAAGACGACGGACGGCGGCGGAATCGGCGTTAAACCGCGCAGCGAGATTCCAACTCCGGCGAGCTCGTGCGGGCAAACGGCGGCGACTCGGCGAGATGGCTTGGGGGCGCAGTGCGCCGCGAGCGAGGCAACCTCGGGCTATGTCTCTCGCATTAAATACCCTCGGGATGCGCGCACAAACCGGATCTCTAGCGGGACACGGCGGCAACGCGGCGGAGGAGTCCGGCTCGGACTCGGCGGAGAGCGACGGCAGACGGCCGTCCACGTGGCGCGATCAGCGGCCACGATCGCCGCGGCGCGATCGGGTCCGGTCGGTTGCGTCTCGGGTCGGGGCGATCCAATCCGGACCGTTGGATCCCGATCCAACGGTCGGGATCGATTGGGGTTAAGAACGGGTTTGGTTGAGTCAACTGGCTCGGGTCGGGTTCGGGTCGAACTCGAACTCGAGTCTGACTCGGGCTCGGTCGGATGAACAGTACAAACCCATTCGCATTTTCCAGCGATTTAATAATTAAAATAATTCCCAGTAATTCATTTAATTCATTAAAAATAGCAAAAGACTCAGAAAAATTTCAGAAAAATTCTAGAAAATATTTTGGATCATTTTGGACTCAAATAAAATATTTCCAAGAAAATTTTATTTGCAAAGTCTAATTCTTTAATTATTTCAAAATGGAATAAATTCAAATAAATTCCAAATAAATCCAAATCAATTCCAGAAAATTCCAAAAATTCACCAAAGTGCCAAATCACACATGAATTTAAGGAAAGCAAAATTTTGGGGTGTTACAAACCTCCCCCCCCTTAATAGAATCTCGTCCCCGAGATTCAGGGCTCACTACAGAATAGGTTTGGAAACTCTTTCTTCAAATCCTCTTCGCGCTCCCAAGTCGCTCTCTTCATGGTTGCTCCATCGAACTCTCTTTGAAGCGGGTTGACTTGTTTCTAGTTTCTCGATCCATTGTGTCTAGAATCCTCACGGGATGCTCCTTATAAGTCAAATCCTCTTGCAACTCAATTGACTCTAGCGGCGTGCATTCCTCGGGAACTCGGAGACACTTCTTCAACTGGGACACATGGAATACGTCATGCACTCCTCGCCAACGATCTGGCAACTCCGGTGATAAGCAACTTAGCCTCTGCGGCTCAAAATCTTAAATGGTCCAACATAGCAGGTGCAAGTTTCCCTTTGGCATGGAACCTCTTAACTCCCTGAGGCGTAACTCTGAGGTATACAAAGTCTTACGGTTCAAAACTCAAGTCTCGGCGACGATTGTCGGCATAACTCTTCTGTGCCGAGATTGGGCGATCTTCAACCTTTCCCTAATCATGGCAATCTGCTCTTGACCTCTTGAAGAATATCAGTCCAAGACACGGCTCGCCGGTCTCATTCCAATTCAATGGCGTCAGACAGTCGCCCATCTGATGCCTCAAAGGTGACATCGTAAACTAGCCTGATAACTATTGTTGTAATCGAACTCGGCATACGGCAAACTCTTATCCCAAGAGGTAGCATAAGCCAATGCACAAGCTCTTAACATATCCTCCAGAATCTGGTTGACTCTTTCGGTCTGTCCATCCGTCATGGATGATAAGGTATCTTGAAGTTCAAGCGGGTTCCCATGGCTTCATGCAACTTATTCCGTAACCTTGAGGTAAATTGGGTACCTCTGTCTGATACAATCCTCTTTGGCACTCGTGCAAGCAGACAATCGATCATGTACAACTCTGCCAATTTATCTCCCGAGTAAGTGGTCTTCACGGGGATAAAATGGGCTACTTTAGTCAAGCGATCCACTATAACCCATATGGAGTCATAACCTCCTTGAGTCTTAGGCAAGCCGGTAATGAAATCCATTCGATTTCCTCCCACTTCCACTCAGGTATTTTCAATTTGTAGCAATCCTGCTGGTCTCGATGCATTGCCTTGACTCTCACGGCATACGTCGCACAATGCAACATGCTCGGCAACTTCACGTTTCATACTCGGCCACCAGAATCTCTCCTTCAGATCCTGATACATCTTGGCGCTTCCAGGATGAATTGAGTACTTGGAGTCATGGGCTTCTTCCAAAATCGATTGCTTTAACTCTTTCTTGTTAGGCACACAAATGCGATCCTTCATCCACAACGTGCCTTGCTCATCCAACTCGAAGTCCTCTGCCTTGCCTTCCTCCTTGATGGACTTAATCCTGCGGATCTTGTCATCATCATACATCCTTCTCGGATCTGGTCCTCTAAAGTAGGCTTTACTTCCAATGCGGCCAAGAATCCGCTAGGTACAACCTCAATCTTCATCTTTTGAAAATCCTCACATAACTCATCGACTTGTGGCTAGCAACGTACTCACGGTATGGCTTTTCCGACTCGGGGCATCGGCTACTACGTTGGCCTTTAGGGATGGTAATGGATTCCAACATTGTAGTCCTTGATCAACTCTAACCATCTCCTCGCCTCATGTTCGAGATCCGAAGGGTGAATATGTATTTAAGGCTCTTATGATCCGTATACACTTCACATCTGTTCCGATCGAATAGTGACGCCATATCTTCAAGGCATGCACTACGGCAGCCTAACTCTAGGTCATGTGTCGGATAATTTTCCTCATGCGGCCTCAAGCGCCTTGATGTATAAGCGGCGACCTTTCCATTCTGCATCGGCACACATCCAAGTCCTTGGCGCGATGCGTCACAATAAATATCAAAGCTTTGATTAACATCCGGTAGAACTAACACCGGTCTTGATGTCAATCGCTTCTTGACTCCTGAAATCCTTTCTCACATTCTCAAGGCGTCCATGCAAACTTCTTTTCCTTCTTCAGAATTGCGTAAGAGGTTTCGCAATTGTCGAAAAGCCTTCGATGAAAGCAGCGATAGTATCCTGCCATTCCAAGGAAACTCAGGATCTGGGTCACGATCTTGGTGCTCCCAATGTAACACGGCTTCTACTTTGCTTGGATCTACGGCGACTCATACTGCGGTCATTACATGTCCAAGAAACTCCACCTTGTCCTTCCAAAAATCGCACTTACGAACTTGGCGAAGAGTTGCAGTTCCTCGGCTTTTCCAAAACTCGCCTTAAGTGTTCGGCATGTTCCTCCTCTGTCTTGGAGTAGATTAGGATATCATCTATGAACACGACAACAAACTTGTCCAAATATTCCATGAACACCTTATTCATCATATTCATGAAATATCTTTGGCGCATTTGTCGACCAGAAAGACATAAGCTGTAAACTCGTAATGTCCATATCTTGACGAGAATGCGATCTTCGGGATATCTTCCGATCGGATCTTCAATCGACGGTATCCCGATCTCGAGATCAATCTTGGAGAAAACTCGGCTCCTCTCGGTGATCAAACAAATCATCAATCCTGGGTAGCGGATACTTATTCTTCCACGGTGACTTCATTGAGTGCACGGTGAGTCGATGCACATCCTGAAACTCCCGTCCTTCTTCTTGACAAACAAAGCCGGTGCTCCCCACGGCGAGCTCGGTCGATAAATCCTTTCTCCATTAACTCTTCTAGCTGTTTCTTCATCTCTACCAACTCCTCGGTGGACATCCGATATGGTCTCTTTGCTATCGGTCTTTGTGCAGTACAAGCTCTATCACAAACTCTATGTCCTCGTCTGGCGGCATACCGGGTAGGTCTTCGTGAAAAACATCTCAGGGTACTCATTCACTCGGAGACATCCTCTATGCTGATTGCCTTGGTACTGTTAACCATCAACTGTCCTTCTCTGACGGCAGTGGCTTGAAATTCCACTTTCTTCCCACACGGGCTCTCAACTGAGATAGTCCTTCATCCACAATCCAATACGGCCTTGTGCTTGGATAACCAATCCATTCCCAATATGACGTCTAAGGTCTGGGTTTCCAAAATAATAAGGTTTGCTAGGAACTCTATTCCATCTATTAGTATTCTCACCCCGGAACATCCTACTTTCGTTCGGAGTTCGGAACCAGGGGTGTGAACTAAAAGCATGCATCTAAGTCTTGCAATTCTCAAATCATTTCTAGTAGCAAAGCCTTGCGAAACAAACGAATCTGAAGCTCGAGTCAAACAAAAGCTGTGCAGTCTTGAGTTAACAAGTAACTTACCCAAGACGACGTCCGTAGCATTCTGCGGTGCATCTGCGGTGACATGGTTGACTCGGCCTCTCACCACGATGCAGGGTGTGGCTCCTGATCTTTGGCGTCCTAGCTGGGTGGTTCCTAGATTGAAGCGAATCGGGTCACTCCTGCTTTGTCTTCTTTGGACAAGCTGTTGGCAAAGTGTCTGGCTCGTTGCGATTGTAGCAGCGTCTCACTGTTCCTTCTTTGACTACCTCGAGTAGTGTTTCTAGCGGGTGGGGTTTGGTAATTCGATTGATGTGTCTTGGTGCTTTGGTAGCGGTGTCCTTGTTGCATTCTCGTGGTGGAATCAAGAATTGATTTGGTGCAACTCTCGGTATTTGTTGCGTTCCTGGCGTGATCCTTCTTTGTTGCATCCTGCGCTTCTGTTCTCATCCAGTTCCTTGCGCTTGTCCTCAAGAATAAGCGCCTTATTCACCAACTCTTGGAAATCTGGAAAGGTGTGGGTGATCAATCCTACTTGCAATCTGAGTTAAGTCCCTTCATAAAAGCGAGGTATGCGGCCTTATCTGTCGCTACATCCTCGGTGCGTAGCGTGCTAGCTGTGTGAACTTGTTCGGGTAGTCGGCCACTGGTGATTACCTTGCTTGATGCTCTGAACTCCTCCTTCTTAAGGTCTATGATTCCTTCGGCACGTGATCTTGACGGAATGCATTTGTGAACTCTTCCCAAGTGATATCTTGAGGGTTCTCTTGCGTGGCACAGTTCTCCCACCATTCGGCCAATTTGTTCCTTCCAAGCGATGAGAAGCGTAGAGTACCTTCTCATTTCCTATGCATTGAGCTATGTGTAGCTTCCTCTCAATTGACCTTAACCAATCATCGGCCTCCAATG
Organism: Rhipidocladum racemiflorum; assembly: GCA_036346355.1. Classification (NCBI taxonomy): domain Eukaryota; kingdom Viridiplantae; phylum Streptophyta; class Magnoliopsida; order Poales; family Poaceae; genus Rhipidocladum; species Rhipidocladum racemiflorum. The sequence goes on along the minus strand of CM070571.1, from coordinate 81,895,383 downwards.
GATTGGCATTCCGGAGAAAGTGGGTGGGTGAGTCCTCATGAACTCGGCAGTCTTGTATTCTCGGCGTTGTCCCCGATTGACTTGATTAGTCGTGGCCTGAGCGGTGGCGTGTTGCATTTGTTGCATCATAGCATGCATCAAGCGAGTCTGCAGCAAGAAATGCTCCAAAATTCTGCATATCAATCTGGCGGTCTTTGGTGCTCCATCATTGGGGTTTTCTGCTGGCGAGAACCACTCCCATTGCTTCCAAAGTTTCGCGGGTGTTCACCATCTGGTCGATTTGCTCTAAGTTTTAGAGATGAGGGAATCAAGAATAGACAAGTAATATGGAACTTATGCGGGCGAAAGGTGTAACTTTAAGGTCCAACTTTATTATTGATATTAATAACTTGGTATGGTGCTTACAATGCCTAAGGGCCTTGCAACACATCTTGCACACTCGACAAACAATGAAAATCCAAATCGAACTAACATTGGAGTCTAACGCCTAAAGGGTGACTCTTTATTCTATGACGCGACTCGTGAAGGAGTCTCACTTTAGAACCTATGCTCACTCATTGAGAAAACCTCCACGGCCTGAGTACGGATCTTTGCGGCATAGGCGCGAAACGATTGCCATGTCCAAAGAATCGTGTCATCTGTGGTAGTCGAAGAAGCGATGTCCTCATCGAGATCTGACTCCTCCGGATCTGGCTCGTGTAGCTCAATCTTGGCTCTGGTTGTCCGTACAAAGTCATCTCCAACTCGTCAATCCTTCGCAGAAGGTGTGCCACATACTCTTGAGCTTCCCGCCATCTGTTCTTCTCTGTCGTGATCTCGCTTATGCCTTCAGCAGCTCCTTGCTTGTATCATCTAGTACATCCTCCTGGCGATAACAAATCGTGCCAACTGTGTAACCATGGCATCCTCATCCTGAATCGCCTTGGTCAAGAAGGTTATTCTTGCGCTGGTGATAACGGAACACCGTGCTCTCCAACTCTCTGGCGTAGATACGGGTAATGTGCCGCATTGCTCGTCGTGATACTTCTTGGATACCCATCTGCATTGTAGACCTCCTGGCGGTCAGGTGTATCGAGGCGATTGCCTGGGCCCTTCTTCCTAGCAGTACCTCAATCTTTACGTCACAAGCCTTGATCAATCACAGCTTGTCTGATTACTTCCACTTGGTATTGCGGCTTCTCAAAATCTCCGAGAGTCTGAAGCATATGCCAAAGTTCCGCGGCGTGACCAATCTCCAGATCGACGTAGTTGAACTCTTCCTCCATCTGTCACAAGAGTGCTTACGTAAGAACTCGGAATTTTTGAATTGTGACAAGGTAAGGAAAAATTTCAGCAAGAGACAAGAAAAGAGAGAAGGGGATAAGTCGAGATGTCATTTCTTATCTTGACAAACTTTTAGCTTTAGAAAATAGTTTTTATCCTCACTACGACCATTCTAGCTTAGGGTTGAGCCTACGGTCAACCTGGCTCTGATACCACCTCTGTCGGGACCCCGAATTTGCAAATCCGGACCCTCTGTGTATTCAGCACTAGTCCAGGAACACGCTAGTGCACACAGTCTTAACATCGGTAAATATCACAATCATACCACTCGATACTAATAAAGTACTTTATTTAAATAGTCAAACTGGTTACTCGACCTTATGGTCAAGTTACAAATGTATGCCTCGCAGGGCGAAACTTATTAAGAGAGAAATAGTAGCAGCGGAAAATCAAATAACCGTGGTGCCATCCAAAGATACCACAGCAACCGATCGGGCTCGCTCCCTAAGTAGACGGATCCTCTTGGAGCTCCTCCTCCAAAGCTGGTGTAATCTCCTCTTCAACTGGTGTTGTAGGGTGGCAAGGGTGAGTACTTGGTACTCAGCAAGTCATGCACAGAATGCAAGCTAATATGCTATATGCATGGCTTGGTACAAAGGAATAGCTCAAGGTATATTTGCAGTAAACAGCATTTGACAAGTAGCATAAGTAGATTCGAAAGCAGTAGAAACAAGTATAGCATAGATAACTTTTCAAGAAGTTTAATAAACATTTTTCCCATCCTAAACCACATTTCCATCAACTTCATTATTAATCCAAATTTAACCTTTCAAACCAAAGTTATTTTTGAGAAAATCTAACCCTTGACTGTAATTCCCGAGCGATGTCCAATACCGCGGACACGGCTATTCGAATAGATTCTAAACTCTGCAGAGGTTATGCACTTTACCCACAAGATACAGTCAAACACCACAAAGGCGAGTTCCCGTAACAAAGTCTTTCGGAAACCTCTAACAATACAAGTGGTCCTCCCCGGTTATTGCGCACTAACCCTTCCCTTCGCTAAGGCGAAGTCTAGGCCAATCAACCGTTAGATGGGTACTGGCCTCGGCCAGACGCTCCCCGCATAACTTACACAAAGGGTGTAGTTGACCTCTGAGGTCCCACAGTGCGTTATTAGCAACTTAGTCAACTAGGTCCGTCCCATTACTGGACATGTGGTTGCACATTAGACCCAGTTCAAAGGCTTGCAAGGTTAAGTCCTTAGGGTGACCAGGGCAAGACTACCCAAGAACCAAATCAACATCCCCAATGCCACAACCGGCCCACTGATCATTCTTGCCACATGCCCCTGGCCGAAATCGTTTATCAAACCCAGTTGATTACCATGCACCACGTGCCATCAACATCACATGATACCTTTCCAAAACAGGTTCAATATATCATTAAGTCAATATTAGCATTTGATTGTCCAAAATCATGTCATGAGCACGTAGCAGGTATAAGCAATATACTACAACGGTCTAAAACCCATGTTGGCAACTTAATAATGTCCAACTAGTAAACCACAACTAGGGTGACAAGGGGTCATGGCACATACTTAGATAATCAAGGTGTCATCTGACAAATTGGTACTTATCTAATTCCCATATTTAAATAAAGTATTTTTCTATTTGAACTTAGCATGCAATAGGTTAAATCAAAATAGATTTCAAAATAGGATCAATATGGTCAAAGCACAACTTGCCTTCAAAAAGTACTTGTTCTTGGTCTTGAGTTGGATCCTGAGTCAATACTTCTCCTTCGAATCCTTCCGGCACTTCAACGTCTACTCGTAAAGCGTGCAAATAGCAAATACACGAATAAACAATAGGCAAAAAGTGCCCAAACATCCAAATAAAATCCATAAACAGAGAGAACATATTTTTATGAGTTTTTAGAAACTGGAATCGTCAAATTTGGAGTTAAGATGCAAAAGTTATGATTATTTAAGTTTTAAATAATCAATTAAATAATTTTACAGAGAAAAACTTTAGTCCAAAAATTAAATAAAATTCATATTTAGGTAGGTCTCAATTTTATACAAATTTAGAAATTTGAATCACTCAATTCGGAGTTGAAACGCAAAAGTTATAAGCGTTTGAAGTTTGAATCAAAATCTGAAATCATTATTTCGAATTAATAAATCATTTTCTTTTTCGGAAATTAATTATTGCGTAAGCAAGGACACGTGTCAGCCTCTGATTGGGCTGCTGACATCAGCCGGTCCATAGACGTAGTCCACGCTCGGCTCGGGTCCACCGTGGACTCGGTCCACGACTCCACGTGTCGCTGACATGTGGGCCCCACATGTCAGTGTCACGCACGCAATTAACCCGCGCGGTCCAACTCGCTGACATGCGGGCCCCACCGTGACGTCAGCGGTGACGTCATGGTGTGGTTCGGTTGTCCCGCTGACACGCGGGCCCCGCGTGTCAGAGACACGCGCTCACGCGCTCGTGGCGTGGCTTGGGTACACGCGGCACAATCTCGGCCGTTGATTTGAAAATCAACGGCCCAGATTGGATCTATGCTTCATGCGTTTGGGGTGAACGCAGTCAATCTGAGCCGGTTGATCTTGATCCAATGGTTGGAAACGATCCTAACCCGTAACGTTATCCACAGTACGGGCGACGTGGCCGATCGTGGGCCGTTCGATCTTGATCCAACGGTCCAGATCTAATCTGGATTCTAGGGTTTGGGGGAGAACGTGGGCTCACCGTGATGGTCGGATCTTGATCCAACGGTTGTGCGAGCTCGGGGGTGGCGATGGCAACGCGGCGGCGCGGGCTCACCGGACGCGGGGACGGTGACCAAGCCGACGGCGCTGCAGGACCTCTCCGGCGAGATGAGTCCTCCCTTCGGGTGCGTCTTGTCGCGGGGATTCCGGATCTGGGCTCCTTCTCGGCGGAAGACGACGGACGGCGGCGGAATCGGCGTTAAACCGCTGCGCAACAGGATTCCAACTCCGGCGAGCTCGTGCAGGCAAACGCGGCGACTTCAGGCGAGATGGCTTGGGGCACGCAGTGCGCCGCAGGCGAGGCAACCTCGGGCGATGTCTCACGCATTAAATACCCTCGGGATGCGCGCACAAACCGGAACCCTAGCGGGACACGGCAGCAACGCGGCGGAGGAGTCCGGCTCGGACTCGGCGGAGACGACGACGGACAGCCGTCCACGTGGCACGATCAACGGCCACGATCGCACGGGCGCGATCGGGTCCGGTCCAAACACGTCTCGGGTCGGGGCGATCCAATCCGGACCTTTGGATCCCGATCCAACGGTCGGGATCGATTGGGGTTAAGAACGGGTTTGGTTGAGTCAACTGGCTCGGGTCGGGTTCGGGTCGGACTCGAACTCGAGTCTGACTCGGGCTCGGTCGGATGAACAGTACAAACCCATTCGCATTTTCCAGCGATTTAATAATTAAAATAATTCCCAGTAATTCATTTAATTCATTAAAAATAGCAAAAGACTCAGAAAAATTCCAGAAAAATTCTGGAAAATATTTTGGATCATTTTGGACTCAAATAAAATATTTCCAACAAAATTTTATATGCAAAGTCTAATTCTTTAATTATTTCAAAATGGAATAAATTCAAATAAATTCCAAATAAATCGAAATCAATTCCAGAAAATTCCAAAAATTCACCAAAGTGCCAAATCACACATGAATTTAAGGAAAGCAAAATTTTGGGGTGTTACAGTATAGTATTTGATTGCTTTAATTGACGCGATTTCAAAGCATTAACGCGATTTCAAGCACTAATGCATTATTTTTTATAAATAATTATTTTTTATTCGTGAAATTCATAAAAATATATTGTGAATATTTTTTTATATAAATAATCATTTTTTATTAGTGAATTTTTTTATAAATAATCATTTTTATTTGTGAAATTCAAAAATATACCGTTAATATTTTTTTGGCTAACATTGGTACATTTTTTAGCTATATTAGATCTACATTTTTTGGACTACCCTAACCGTTTTTTGAGACTACCTATATTTTTTCTAACTAAACATCGACTATATCATAAAGTTTGCGTAAAACAAAATTAATTAGGTACTATATTTTTTGGGCTACCGTAACAGTTTTTTAAGACTACCTATGTTTTTCTAACTACATATCAATTATACTACCGAAAAAATAATTATAGAAATTACTCACTGATGAACGAAGAACGACGAACGACAAACGATGAACAAGGAACTGCTCATCTTCCTTTTCTTCTCTCCCCCCTCTTCTTCTCCCCCTTCCACTTCGGCCGCTACGCTCCTCTCCCCACTCTCTCTCTCCTTTATTCTCTCGGCCGCCGCTCCTCCCTCTCTTTCTCTTTCTTTCTCTCCGGCGTCGCCACTCCCTCCCTCTCTTTCTCTCTTTCTCCCCGGCGCCTCCGCTTCCTCCCTCTATTTCTCTCTCACACAGGTATGTCGCGCCATGATGGCACGATAGGTCTCCCAGTCGCTACCATGTGGTGTGATTGGCACACTTATCGCTGCCACGTGATGCGATTGATTCCAGTCGCTGTAATGTGGCGTGACAGATGGCCAGTTTTACAAAAAAAAATATTCGCGGTATATTTTTGAATTTCACTAATAAAATGGATTATTTATAAAAAAAATTCTCTCTTCTCACCCTTCTCCCATTCTTCCCACTCCCATACCTCTCTCTCCCCAAACTGTAGCTTGCAAAGGTGAGCACATGCACCAGTGGCCAATGTTCCAATATTCATTTTCAGTTTACATCTCATCAACCTCTGAAATCCGAAATTTCGGCGAAATCTCATTATTTTGAATAAAATTCAAAAGGCAAAATTCAAATCCATAATTTTTTGGAGATTTCCGAAATTTCAGCGAAAATTCCAAAATTTTGTCCGAAATTGTCGAAATCTTGGTAAATTTCAATTGAATGAAAAATAGTTCAAACAATATTAAATAAATTGGATATAATGACCAGGCCTGAGGAATTTGTAAGAATTCTGAGAGCGCTACTGTTCAAAAAAAAGGCTGACCGTCAAATTTCAACCGAATGGAAAATAGTGCAAACCATGTTAGAAACTTTTTAATTTTTTTGAATGGTCCTGAAACGTCCATAATATTCCCATAAAATTTTCAAATGATGATTAAACTTGAGGAATTTTAAAAAAATTCAAACAGTTCTACTCAAGGCTTGTAGGGTCGAGGATGCGCCTAGAAGGGGGGGTGAATAGGCGTTTATAAAAATCTTCTCACTAATCGAGGATCGTCTCTAATTACCCTTATGTCAAAACCTAAACAAATATTATGCACAAGCGGAAGACTGAGGTTTTGACAATTAAAGCCTAAATCAACTAGGCTCACTAGTGCACTAACTAAGTTATGTCTCTAAGCTAGAATTGCTAGGTTGATCAAGCAAACTACACTAAGCAATTCTAATCACAATCAAGCAATTGATAATATTGCAATAAAGTAAATGCTTGAATGTAAAAGGGCAAGAGACACAAAACTTTTTACCGTGGTTCAGAGCAAACCCTCCTACTCCACGTTGAGGAAGTCCAACTCACTTCGGACCGGCCCACTCACTTGAGCCTTCACCTCGAATCCACTATGGTTGCTTTTCACCCCGCCGGGTAGGCTAAGCACCAACCTTCACAATCTTTCGTCGGGGCTTCTCACAAACCTCGAGAGCTCCCGCACACGACGCACCGACGCCGTCTAGGAGGTCACCACCTTCAAGAGCAATAGGATGAGCACTCCGCTCAAGCTTCACTTAACGCACCTCCGCGTCTCCGGTGATCACCTAGTGCAACTCATGCAACTAGGGTCCTCTCAATCTCCCTCTAATTGCCACTCATGCAATTAGGATCACTCTTGAGCTCAAAACCGAATTGGAAGAGGCTAAATCATGCAAACCCTCCCACAAACTCAAACCTAGCTCAAGAACACCAAGAACACCAGCAACAACATGCCCTTGCCCCCAAGGGGGTCTTATATAGCCTCCCAAGCCAAAACTAGCCGTTGGGGGGAAAATCCACGAAAAAAACAGCAAAACCGGCACTACCGCCCTCATAGGGCCGGTAGTGCCGCCCCCAACCCAACGGTCGGCTAACGGCTATAAACCTAGCACTACCGTAGGCAAACTGCCGGTAGTGCCGCTCGGCAGCGATCTGGCCCCACCGAGCGATCGCCGGCCTTAGGGCAAACCACGTAACACTGGATTACGTCAAATAACTACTGGGGTTCAACTCCTGCATCGCCGCACCACCTGCAAGCACGCCCCACTGGGCGGTAGTGCCGGCCAGAACTTCAGAGCACACCGCTTTCTGGAAAACAGCTACCGACTCAATAGGGCCGGTAGTGCCGACTGAGCGGCAGTACCGCTCCCATAAGCGGTACTGCCGGCCTCAGCGGTACTACCGCCCTACTACCTCCGGTAGTGCCGGCCTCAGGAGAAAAACCAGTTTTTCGCTAAAAACTTTTCTCCGAAACTTCAACCGACAATTCTTTGAGCCAAAAGGTGATCAAACCACGACCACACTTAGTTGCAAAACACTTTTGCAACACCACTAAACCATGCTCAAAGAATTCAACCAAACTCCAAATCGTTTGCGACAAACACACCTCGCAAACGTCTCAAAGACAATATTTGCAAGAACGTATTAAGCAAATAAATCCCGGAGTCTATAAGGTTTATCCTCTTAGCCATATGATGGTCAAACCACGACCAAACGGACTTGCAAAAACCACGGTGCAAGTATCACATGCTTTCAGGACCGGAACCCATAGACCTCCCGTTTATTCGCACAACGAACTCGCAAATAAACAATCAAACCAAAAAAAATGAGCTATCTCCCTTTTGCAACACTTGCAAATCCATAGCCTCATCCCAACTCCAAATCAAACCAAAACATAGTGCATGAGCTCTCTAATTGCAACTTCTGCAATTCTCTAGCTCCATGCACTAAACTAAGTCGAAACTGAGAGCATGAGCTCTCTAATTGCAACTCCTGCAATTCTCTAGCTCCATGCAACTACTAAACCAAATCAAAACACTTTGCTTGAGCTTTCTCCTTTTGCAACCCGTGCAAACAATAGCTCCAAGCAATACCAAATAAACGCAATTAAGATTTTGTTTGAAAAACAAAAACAAAGCATGAAGCTTCATCTATTGCAACACATGCAAACAAATGAACTTCACGCAAAAGCCAACGCATTAGCTTATCCTATTTGCAACTAATGCAAATCAAAACTCATTGCGAAAAACTCCAAGCACAAGCTTGACCTATTTGCAACAAATGCCACATAGAGCTTATGCAAAATCCAAGCACGAGCTTCACCCATTTGCAACACATGCCAAATGGTTAGCTCCATGCGAAAACCAAATCCAAATAAGATTTGAGCTCGAGTGACTACGGGATTGAGATCATCACCACATGATGAAGCTTAAAGCACATACTCAACCCCTCTTAATAGTACGGCGCTAAAACTAGACACAAAGCTAGAAAAATCCTTAGCCTATCTAGTTATACCTTAGCCGCCGCCTAGCAATCCCCTTTGGGGTCTTTATGATCTTCAATCACCTTGTACCCCCGGGATCATTACTTTGACTCTCTCTTGAAGTCTTTATGATCTTCAATCATCTTATCTTCAAGATCGTCACCCAGCTTTATAAACTTGTTCATCTCTTTTTGATGAACCTTCTTCTGTTCAACCTTTGGAACTAACCTAGCTCAATCATCACTTATGAAAATGGTTAGTCCAAGATGCATGGTTGTCTCAATCATCTAAGCACTCCATTAACACATAATGGATACCACTTACATCAATTGAGCACAACCTAAATCAATCTAATGAATTTAGATATGTCTTGAGCACATGATGCAACTAATGCTTCATACTACTCAAGAACTCTCCATTTGTTCTTAATCAATCACAAGAACACCATCAACACATGATGAAATGCTCTTTGATGATTAGGAGACAAATGAACTCAATTTAAACATTCATTTAAATTGATATGGTTCAATGTATGGATCCTTGGAGTGAAGAATAGATCAATACATCGATACATCAAGTTCAAGTGTGAAATCCCCCTAAATATGTGCATCCATGTAACATATGGATTGGAAAACATATTGCACATTTTGTGGTTAATGTCATGGAGAATTCATACTTTAACTTGATTCCAAAGTATGCAATTTATACTAGAATGGATATGCATACATACCTTGGGTTTCCCCCTAAATATGTGCATCCATGTAACATATGGATTGGGAAACATAATGCACATTTTGTGGTTAATGTCATGGAGAATTCATACTTTAACTTGATTCTAAAGTATGCAATTTATACTAGAATGGATATGCATACATACCTTGGGTTTTTCATTTTCCATCCAAATATGAGACTATTGAATATAACTCAATAAAGTATGTTAGTCTCAATAAGATTAGATTTGTCATTAAACAAAGATTAATCATTAATCTAAACCAATCACCAAAACCAAATGGAGCTTGAACTTACAAGGCTGACATACAAATTTCAACCGAATGAAAAATATTTCAAACCATGTTAGAAAATTTTGAAAATTTTTGTGGATGGTCCTGATACATCCATAATAGTTCCACAAAATTGTAAGATAATTATCAAACTTGAGATATTTTCAGAAATTTGGACAGTGCTAAGGCAATGCTTAAGCTATGTGCTTGATGAATTTTTGTTCAAATATGTTGTTTATACTATTACAGAAGTGTGCTAAGGCAATGCTTAAGTTCTCATAAAAAATTTTCGAATCATGATCATACACCAGTAAATTTATAAAATTCTTACGATGGTACTGTACCATTTGTGTTCCTTATGTTATTTTTTGAAATATAACAAATGAAGTTCAATGCATCCATATATTTGATTGAGTAAACAAAAAAGTTTAAAATTTTTGAAAAAATTTAGGGAAGGGTTCTGAGTTAAGCACTCATAAAAATTTAGGATCATGATCACACTTGAGCAAATTTACAAAATTCTAACAAGGTTACTATCTCAGTTATGTTCATTCTATTTTTGATTTTTTTAAAGATAACAAATGATGTTAAATTATTTTGAAATTTTTTTATATAAACCTACAATGACAAATATAGTACCATAAATTTTTTAGATCATGATCAAGCTTGGAAAATTTTATAAAAATCTAATATTGTTTTTACTAAAATTATAAAATGACTCAAAAATTCAATTTTTCAACAAATTTTCATAGAAGATAACTTTCTTAAGGATTATTGGGCAAAATCTAGTCAAAAAAGACAAATTTCGTTAACAACACACATGATTTCGGCGAGAGTTGCCGAGATCTCGCCCAAATTTCTAAAATTACTTTAGGAATTTTATTTTTTTTCAAATTTTTTTTATCCGGATGGGATTTTGAATCCTGTCACCGGCCGAAATCCAATATCTCACCGAGATTTTGTGAATTTCCATTGGGATTTGTAACCTTGCCAGTGGCAATTGAAGAAGGCGACAAGCAATCGAGGTGGCCCCACTGGTGGTGACCGGACTGCAGCTCCTGCCCTACACTATTGCTATTTTTGTCCACCTGCGTCGAATCCGTCTTCCCTGAGCTCAAATTCTATGTGTCCTAACCGAATTTGGAAGTGGGCGATGATGATCGAGCGGTCTTCGGTTTCTTCAAGGAGGCGCCGACGCCATTAGATCTGGTGGCATGGATAGACGTGGGCATCGGTCCGGGCTTTTGGGGCTGGCCCGTAGCGCGGGAGGAACGGTACAGGAATGGTTTGGGCTGGTCTGACTCCGTTGTCAGGGTTGTACTAGGCCTGGCAACCGGGCACAGTGGGCTGCACAACACAACACGCCAAGAAGTACCGTGCCTGGGTCGGCATGGCACGCCATTGGGGGTGCCGGTAATGATATGGCATGGCACGCGAGTGGCATGGCAGCTATCACAGGGAATGGCACAACCGCATTGGGGAAGAGGAAGACGAGTTAGAGTGGGATTAACTGGTCGCCGGTTGCGCCCACGCCACCATCACTGTGCGCACCTGTGCCATGCTCCCAGTGCCACGTTCATTGCTAGCGCCACGAATACCCCGTGCCACTGATGGCACTAACGCCGCGTGTGCCCGCAGCATTGACGCTGCTCGCGCCTACGCCACGGATGAGGAGAGGGGGAGGCGGCAATGGTGGAGGGGGAAAGATTGTGGCAGTGACAGCGGGGGAAGAGAGGGAGAGGGGGAGGCAGCCATGTCTCTAATTATAATAATTAAGCAAGTAAAATTAGAATTGAGAATTTTAGCAATCAAAGCCTAAAACTTCTATATTTCATTAAAGTGCACCAACAAAACTAAGTCTAAGTTATATAGCAATTCTAAATAAAAGATCACACCTACAAATACTAGAATTGCAAATAATCTAAATGAGAACAAGAATGATCAAATCACAAGAAGAAGACACAAGATTTATCCCATGATCTCAGAGACTTTTCGGTCTCCCCTAATCCATGTTGAGGTAAGCTTGGCCAATCCAAGTCGGCACCTTGTGCAATTTGAGCCTTTCTCAATCACTCGTGGTAGCTCTTCCTCGCTCCGAATAGGTGAGCTCCTTGCCTTCACAACCAACCGGACCTTCTCATAATCTTCTTTGCGGAGATCACCGATTCCACACCTCCAAGCTGTTTAGGAGGCGGCAACCTCCAAGAGAATAGAGAAATGTCGCTCACTTGAGGTTGATTCAAGTTTCTAATTAGCTCAAAACAATTTGAATGCACTTGAATGCTCCTAACTCCTCTCAAGAAGTGAATTGAATGCACAAGAAAGAAATAAGACTTGTTAGAGCTCAAGTATGTTCAATAAATCACCAAGAGGCTCTATGAATGCAGGTGTGGGGGTATTTATAGCCCACACCAACAAATCCAACTGTTGGGGAGAAAATTCTATAAAATTCAGTATTTGCGGTACTACCAGCGTGTAAAGCCAAGTAGTGCTGCTCCACTGCCAACGGTCGAAACAAAGCACTTAATGCGGTAAATTATAGCTGTTACAGGAAGTCTGGTACTACTGAAGTTCAATGTGCGGTAGTACCGACTTTTGATGTCTGATCGGCTCAAAAATGAGTCCTTTTCTATAAAATAACTAACAGTATATAAATCGCGGTACTACCAGCTTCCGGTAGTACCGTAAAACTGCCTTGCGGTAGTACCGGCACTTAAAACAAAGCAAAAACCCTAAAAACAATCCTTTCTATAAATTAGCTACCGCTCGAAATTTTGGTACGACCGAGCTATGGTAGTACCGCTGTTTGTATTGCAGTAGCTTCGGCTATAGAAAACTTGCAAAAAAGAAGTGCTTCTGTTTTATAACGACTACTAAATACTTGGTGCTACCGCCAAGCGGTAGTACCGCTCTTTGCACTGGGGTAGTTCCGGCCCAGAGAGAAACCGATAAGCACTAAAACACCCATCTCTGAAAACCTACTATCGTATAAAACCTGGTACTACCACATTTTGTACCGCGGTACTGCCGAAAATGCTAAACTTGCAAAACTATTTTCAAACCAAGAACAAATGCAACCAAATATATTCAAAAATGATTTTTGAGCCAATTTAGATATTGATCAACATCAAACTACTAGCTTTTACTCCCCCTTTATAGTACGTCATCTATTTAACCAAAACCAATCTTTATGTCCTAGGTCCAAGATCGGTGAGGCGTAGCGGCGGCGGAATCGAGAGCGGTTAGGGTTGGGCGCTGCACGGCGGCGGTTAGGGCTGGAAAATAAGCTCGTGGCTCGGCTCGCACAGGTTCGTGGCTCAGACCGAGCTCGAGCCGAGACTATTTTTCAGGCTCGCAAAAACACCGAGCCGGCTAACGAGCTAAATTGGCTCGGCGGCCCAGCCCATGCAGGGAATTTAGTATGACTAATGACTTATATTTTTAGGAAAAAGATGATGAAGATGATGTTAAGACAATTCCATTTCCTACAAGTGTGATAGAGAGCAACTAGGCAACTACTATTATTTAGTAGTAATTAGTAAGTTAATATTATTCACTGTAAATACATGAATTATTGTATAAATGTTTAATTTTCTGATAAAATGTCCTGGCTCGGCGAGCCAACAAGCTGGCTCGCGAGCCAACCTCGAGCCAAGCCGAGCCGATTTTTTGGGCTCGCCACTAGACCGAGCCGCATCGAGCCGAGCCGAGCCGGGCTCGGCTCGGCTCGTTTCCAGCCCTAGCGGCGGTTGGGCCTGAGGCAGACTGGCGCATGGGCCATGGGCGGATCGGGCCGGTGGAATTGACCGGGGTGGGGCAGATGGGCTGGGGAATTCGGCCCGAGTATTTTTTAAATAAACATTAATTTTTGAAGTAATAATTCAACATAAATTCAAACAATCCAAATAAATTAAAATAAATAGCAAATAAATTTTGAAAAATCCCAAAAAAAATACAAAAAAATTTCTTGAAGCACAAGCAACACAACTATGATTATTTGATTATTTGAAAATTCAAACTAAGCTTTAATTACTTCAGGGAAAATCCAAATAATTCTTTTTGACTTTAGAACTTTTCAAAAGCTCAAAAATTAGGATGTTACAATAACTGTACTTACTTTATCATTGAAATTAGTTCTAAGCATACAAAATATCATAGACAACCCCTAAATGGACAATACTTGCTCTACTCCCTGGACAGGTGAGTTATCGCTTATTTCTGAATGTCCTGCCACAAATCAGCTATTGTAGAATTTAGATTATTATGCTGGCAAGACAATAGTTGACAGATTGAGCTTAATTAACGTTTGAACAATATCATTTGCACATGATTGTTGCTCTTTGCAAAGAATATTTTTGTCGCAAATTGAGTTTCTGTTGTAACGTACGAGGCATGAGTAGTATATACATAAAGCAGTGTAGTTGCAAGAGAAAAGTCCCCGAATTTTTTTATTCATAAGGCCCTGCTTGGATGAGTGGTAATTTCTTGGGAGGTTTTGGGATTTAGTTTAAATTTGAACTAAATCCTAAAACATTCCAATGAAATACCCCTAATCCAAGCACCCCGGATTAGGGGTATTTCATTGGAATGTTTTAGGATTTAGTTCAAATTTGAACTAAATCCCAAAACCTCCCAAGAAATTACCACTCATCCAAGCAGGGCCTAAGACCATCTCCAACCATATTCCCTTCATTTCATTCTCTTCCCTGTTCCCTTCTCTGTTCCCATTCCCTTTATTTCCCCTCATCTCCAACAGATTCCCTTTAAAGGGAATTGTATAGGGAAAGGAGAGAGAATCCCTTGCTGGAGGGAATGGGAGAGAGAATCCCAGGCTGAAGGGAACCCGTTGAAGCGCTGAAGGGAGTGGGAATCCCTTCACGAAGGGAAAATGAGAGGGGAAGGGACATGGTTGGAGATGGTCAAGCCAAAAACAAAGTATTAAATAAATAATCCTGGCATGCGATTAATTAAGAAGGCAAGCACTTCTCTGGCGGTGGCCGGTGGGTGATAGACATTAGTAGAAGCTGAACGCCATCCGTGACAGTGCTAGTGTTTCACTAGCCTCTAATTGCCTCCGTTTAATATTTTTTGTCTGGCCTTTAACACGCATAGGTTTTTAACAGTAGTTAACCTCTAACAAGGACAGCGTTTAGCACAGGAATTTACATATATTAGAGTGGAAGAGATTGGCGGCTCCTCAGGCTATCCACGTCAGCGTCTCTAGCGATAAGGCCCTCAAAATTTCGCTAATTGCGTGCAGGTCCACGTTCTGGCTACCGTCGATCCAGCCCATCCATCTTCTCGATCGATTCCCATACGGTCGCCCACGCGTCCCAAACCTTCGCCCGCGTCGCCGCTTTCGCCGCCTGGCCCTTCGGTGGCCGATAGGCCAATAAAGAGCCGTGAAATCCGGAAATCCCCGACCTTCACCGCCCTCCTCGCGTTCTCCGACCGCCTGCCCGAGCTCACCGCCCCTTCAATGGCCATCCCCCGGTCTTCGCCGTTCTCCCCAGCCGGTCGATCCCCCACGCCGACGCTCGGCTCATCCAGCGCTCCCGACCAGCTCTCCCACGCCGCGCCCGCTGCAGCCGTTCGTCGTTGCTCGGCACGGCCCCATCGTCCTCATCACTTTGCTGCCACGATCCCTTGTCGCAGGTATTGATTCTGGTTTCGCTTTTGGGCTTTCTCGCTGTGCATTTCCTCGACCTTACTGCAGAAGTGCAGAGTAGAGAGCAGCCACCATCGCCACGGCCTCGGGAATCTCTCATCGCGGCCCGGGTCGCCGCGATGTAGGTGGAGCTCCCTGCTGGCGCCACCTCCCAGCCCAGCAAGACGGAGGAGACGCCACAGACTCCCGGCGGCCACGGCATCGGCAGCGGAGGCGCGCCGCTCATCCTGCCGGGGCGTCCGAGGTCGGGCGATGAGCGAGCGGTTCAGACAAAGACAAGCTCATTCCGCCGCGACGTCGGCCGCGCGGCCGCCGAGACCTTCCTCCTCACCCGGCTCACACTCATCCTCCTCCGCTACCTCGGGTACTCTCCAATTCCATCCCCCTTGCTACCACACTCATTGGATGAATTGCTTATGATCTTACTACAATTAGACATATCATGCCATTTATTTTGGAGAATTTGTGTGCCATGACATGTTGAGCACCGAGCTAAACGAACTTTAATAGGCTTGCTGCTAAGATCATGTGCTAAAGCTCAGAAAAAAAAACACATTATGCTTCTATGAGCACGGGAGTATGGCCATTTCATAGACTCTTGTTCAGTTCGCTGCAATAACTTATCTGATTTATGCAGGTTAGGCTACAGATTGATCCGGCAGTTCCTAGCGCTCTGCTGTTACACTCTCTTGCTCATGCTGGGTTTTATTCAAGGTTGATGTTTTGACACCACTTTATTTGTTCTGCATGTAAGGGCCTGAGGGGTTTCCCTATTCTTGTCTTCGTAAGTAGGATATTGATTGACATACTTGCTATCACCACTGCCTCCAAAGCATGTTTGATATAATACAGTAGATTGTTTTTTGTTTTAGCTTTACTACAATTGTATATTATTTCTTCTTCTCAAGCGAAGTTCATAGAAGTGTTGTTAGCTACGAAGGAATTGGCTATCTTTGTTGCTTTTTGTCCTATTTTGTTCACAAGCTCTTGTTGGTAAAGTTTATTAGTGTTCATGAGTGAAACCTTCCAGACTTTATGGATACCCTGCAAGCTCTTCTGTAAACGCAATTTAGAAACTAACCACTCTCATCACTTCCACATAAATATATAGACTTTATGGATTCCCTGCAAGCTCTTCTGCATAAATACATAACCCATCGCAAAAATGCTTGCCATTTCTTTTGGACTTTTTGATCTTGAACATGAGTTATGTATTTATGCAGGGATACAATGGAATAAGCATTACAAGGATCTAAAGCAAATAGCGAATCATTTCGCGTCATCTAGGTATTCATCAATTCAACCGCAGATTCGCTTGTGCAAATATAATAAGTGAAATGAGGGATGCCGTTTAGTAGAGATGGAGGATAAGTAAGCATCGTTTGTGGTGATGACATTTCAATGCTGAAACAGCTTAATCATTGTATGTCACTTCCTCTTTAATCAGATTGCTAGCTATACGATAGCTTAAGGATGTGATGACGGCAGCTTCTCAATTCGTGATCTTAGATTAATCAAGGTGCTTTTGTCTTGATAAAGCATAAATTTTCAATGCTTGTCGATTTGCATGTACCAAATTAAATGGCGTTCTTTATGCGATTTGGTACTATAAGCATGAATGGCCTTCTGGTATGCTCTTGTTCCCCTTTATTTGGCAATGGCACCTCTTAATTCAGTTTTCTTTAATTCCTGTTTCTTTTCCAACATATCTTTCTAATTTACAAAAGCTGTTGCATAGCAATTTCCTCACAAAGCTTATCATTCAAAGGCTCAGCATATGTTGCTAGGAGATCTGCTATTCAAAAGTGAACAAAGAGAGCAGCGAGTTCTCAAAATAAGTTTTTCCCACTGTTATATATGGAAGCAGAGGTTCTTCCACTTTTTTTGGAAATATTTGTCTTCTGGATGGTACTGTTGAAGGTGTTATCTTATAAGATCTCCATTTGTTTCCCACCAGTCTAACGTGTCTTGAGGCATTTGGCAATTCAAAAATAGTTAGGAATAACAACTCGAGGTGAGGTTTCGCTCTTACAATGCTTAATGTGGAGTCGATTTTATTCAATGTTCAAATGTGTTCTTCCATTAAATATTACCTCGTGGACTGGCAAGAAGCACGATAACAGTAATATTTTTTTCCAAAATAAACAATGGCTTTTCTAATTTGTTAAATTTAATATTTCCAATCTTTCTTTGTATCATCTTAACTTACAGCAAAACTATTTGAGGCCAACACAGAAAAGCGTACATGAAAAGGTTCCTTTACAATGCATCAATTTCGCCATGTTTCCTTTCACTATGGCTCATATAAACGCTGCCTCTACGTAATGTAAATACTCTTATTTTATTAGCTAACAGATTCCCTTCTCGATTTGCTTTTTGCTTGCAGTGCATTTCAGAAAGGCATCAAAACAACCCAGGATCCAATATATGCAGGACTAGAAAGTTAGTGTTTTGTGTTAGGGCACCGAATAACCCGTTGGGCAAAGGCTGCATAGTTACTGTCTTAGTGTTATCTTATATTACTACTGATAGTCTTATCAAATCAGTCCAGTTTTTGTCGATCGTTGTATTATAACCACCAAAAAGGGCTCGCCTGTTGTTTGCCCCTTACATCTACCTTTGTATATCCATTATACACACCTGCAAATTACTGGCAGTTATGCTATGTACGGAACATGTGATCTCCACTCTCTCTCTCTCTCTCTATATATATATATATATATATATATATATATATATATATATATCTTAACTATTATAAGAATGAGTTGGTGGTGATGGTGAGTCTGCCAGGCTATTCTTGGGCCAGAACAGTAGGGTCTAAGGCCCAGTAGATGAGTCACTATTGCTTTGCTAACCTATAGTTGTAAATCTGCAGGACATCTCAATTGATTTATTTACTAGCTTACAAAGATATATTTTGCTTGATATGTGTGTTCCAATGATTTATTATATGGTTTAGGATCCTGCATTATAATTATGTATTATTCTCTTTTGAAATTCCATTGCAACGCACGGGCATCTTACTATATATATATATGTCGGTTTTAACAGCTGAGTTCTATAGTCCATACTGTTCTTTGTGCTCCTACAGGATCATATGGTTACCTGTATGTTATCTCTCTATCAAAACATTATCATATGGTTACCTATATGTTCGATATCATTCCTCCATTGAATTACATACTTGCCAAATATCATATTTCATCTTCCCTCTGACTTTAGCACCCAGTTAAAAAAATTAAGCTTACCTTTACATTCCTATATTATTTTATGCATCGCTTCTACAGGATCAACAATATTATGAATGGCGCGGCGTAGCGCGCAAATACTACCTAGTCTGGTATGATCACGGAGGAACATGCATGCGCCCACTGCCCTCGTCGATTGATCCGTTCTTCGTCTCGTTGCGGCGGCCTGCAGAAGAAACAAGGTAGCTGCTTCAACTACATCACCAAATCTAATGTTTCTCGGAGGCATGAATAGCACTCGTATGAACATTAGCTATTTACTTGTGATGGAGCTATTTGGGTCTGTTCATGCTCAAAGGACTCTTGCCTCGCATGACAGCCGCCCCTACCTCTGCTTGGAAGTGCCATGAACAAGGTGCTTTCGAAAATAAGTAACAGTAAACTCTGTTCTCTTTTACCTAATTATAATTGAATTTAACTATCTTCTATGTTACACTCTGATACCTCTTTTTATACGTAGAAGTCCTCAGATCGGATCAAAGTTTGTCAGATACGACATGAGAGTGTACGTTCTCAAGAACGAAGAAGATGGATCTCATAGATAGAACCAAAGTAGTGATGTTGAAGTAATCACGATGAAAGAGAAAGATTTAGCGAAGTCAACCATAAATTCTTTAAGCACAATCTCAAACCAGTACAAGTGATTGTTGCTCTCTCACAACCTTTTAAGACCATTGGATTCTTACCTTATACAAGAATCTAGTGCTAAATAATAACCTAGCCTCTAATCCGCTCGTATGTCTCTTGCTTTGGATGAGTTAGTTTTTGGCTACTTGGTTGCTTGGGTTCTCTATGACCAACCTATAGCTTTATGGTGCTCCCTTAGTCCTTCAAAGTAAGTAAGAATTCTACTATGGAAGGAAATAGGAATCCCAACCCTATTAGGATTCATCTAACATACCTTTCAAATCATAAAAGACTATACATGAGTTATCATAAATAACAATCTCTACTTTGACTCTTATCTGTTGAAATCATTGTGCTCATCCAAGAACTTGCTTCAAATCAGCTCCATATCCCCCCCCTTCCCTCTCATTTCCTCCCACCTTTAGGAGTGCCCCCACCACACGGGCTCATGCATATCATTGCAATGTGCTTATTGGTATTCAAATTTGGCCTTCTGAACCCTCCACTTGAGAGTTCTTTATTTGTGTAGTTTGGATAACCATACCTCATATTTCTATAACCATCTATACAATAGGTTTGTACCGTCTATGAGCTCCACCTACTGGTTGGTACCACATGGTTGGTCCCGCCACTTCCTCCTTCTTCTAACAAATCGCACCGCCTTTGCACCTGCTGGATTTTGCAACCATCTGTGTAGTTCTGCAACTAACTATAGTTAAGATCTGATTATCAACATTGACAACACGGTTTCCTTCCCTGATCAGTATTTTTTAAAATGTCCCATTGATTGCACCAATCGATACCCTACATTGCTTCAAATATTTTTCATAACTACCTGCCCTTTATTAATTTTGTGACACCTAACGCTTTACCAACCTTCTCAAAAATATGATTAATTTGGACTTGACTCTAATACCACTTGTTACACTCTAATACTCCTTATACGCAGCAGCCCCCGGATCGTATTAGAGTTTTTTGAGACAGCCATGAGCGTACATAGTCTTAAGAACGAAAAAAGATAAATCTCGTAGAGAGGATGAGAATAACGATGTTGAAGCAATCATGATGAGAGAGAAAGATTTAGCGAAGCCAACAGTAAATTCTTTAAGCATAATTTCAAAATAGTACGATATATTGTTGTTCTCTTATAACCTCTCAAATATTTTAGGACACTCAGATCCTTACCTTATATTAGACTCTTGTGCTAAAGAATAACCTAAACCTATAATCCCCTCATGCACCTCTTATTTTGAATGAGTTAGTTTGTGATTTCTTAGTTGCTTAGGTTCTCCATGACCACCACATAGGTTTATATAATCCCCTCGTTCTCCTCCAAAGTAAGTAAAAACTCTACTCTGAAAGAAAGTAGGAATCCTAATTCTATTAAGATTTATTTAGCATATATTTCTAAATCTAAAAAAGACCGTATGTGAGTCACTACAATTAACATTCTACTAGTCTGAAGCTAATAATGCATCAGCTAGCACTCACGACTAAAAAGAGAGGATTATGTACTGCTTCTCTTTTTCCTAAACATTGTGATGCACTTGTTTTCCTTATTGTTGTGCTACTATATTGACCAAAAGTGTGCAATTGTTGTCAGGTTAACCCTTCCCAAGACAAGAAATGGTACGGAGACTGCAACTTAAGTAATTTTTATGTCTTTTTGAGAGCGTGAGAATTGGCAGTGAATAGAATAATGCCTGTAATCAATACGTACAAGTATATAAAGAAGCCTGCCTTATCTAATCACCGGTTTATGGAAACAATGCCCGGGAGATTAGGAAGGCAAGAGCTAAAAGAGGAAGGGAAGGTGCGGGCGTCCAGCCGAAGATGTAGGCGAGGATAGCGCAGCAGAAGCGTGCGCTAACACCCCCCCGCAGACGGAGCTGTGGCTTGCCGCACGTTCAGGCTGGAACGAAAGTCGGTGAAGACGGACGCGGGCAGCCCTTTGGTGAAGATGTCAGCGTATTGAGAAGCGGTAGGCACGTGCAAGATGCGGACCGCTCCAAGGCCGACACGCTCGCGAACAAAGTGAAGATCAATCTCGATGTGTTTGGTCCGTTGATGCTGCACCGGGTTGGTGGAGAGGTAGACGGCGCTGATGTTGTCGCAGTAAACGACCGTGGCCCGACGTGGAGAAAGATGTAACTCGAGGAGGAGTTGCCGTAGCCAACAAGCTTCTGCAACATCATTTGCAACTGCACGGTATTCAGCCTCAGCGCTGGAGCGAGAGACGGTGAGCTGACGTTTAGATGACCATGAGACCAAATTATCGCCGAGGAAGACGGCATAACCGGAGGTAGACCGGCGCGTGTCTGGGCAGCCGGCCCAATCTGCGTCGGAATAGACGACCAGATCTGTAGAGGAGGACCGGTGAAGCAGCAAGCCATGATCTAGGGTCCCAGAAATGTAGCGAAGAATCCTCTTCATGGCTGCTAGATGTGGGGCTCGCGGATCATGCATATACAAGCAAATTTGTTGAACGGCGTAGGTGATGTCTGGTCGAGTGAAAGTGAGGTACTGCAGAGCGCCAAAGAATGCTGCGATAGTCAGTTGGGTCATCAACTGGATCGCCATCGGCAGAGAGCTTCCCTTGAGTGTCGACTGGAGTGCTGCACGGCTTGCAATGAGTCATACCAGCACGATCCAAAATGTCAAGACAATATTGGCGCTGAGTAAGCAAAAGGCCATCGGGACGGTGCGAGACAGAAACACCCAAAAAATGATGCAGCTCACCGAGATCCTTCATGGAGAACTCTGACTGAAGGGAGGAGATGACCCATTGGAGAAGAGCCGTGGTGGATGCTGTGACGACAATGTCATCCACGTACAGGAGTAGGTAGATCAAGTCAGACCCACGGCGCCAAACAAACAGGGAAGCATCGGATTTAGTCTCCAAAAAACCAATAGACTGAAGGTAGGTGGAAAAACGACTGAACCATGCTCGGGGGGCCTGCTTGAGTCCATACAAAGACTTGTTCAGCCGGCAGACATAATCCGGATGAGAGGGATCCACAAAACCAGAAGGTTGGCTGCAGTAGACTGTCTCTTGCAAAGTGCCATGAAGAAAGGCATTCTTGACATCAAGTTGATGAATAGGCCAATTGTGGGAGAGCGCTAGGCTGAGGATGGTGCGGACAGTAGCAGGCTTGACTACTGGACTGAATGTCTCAGAAAAATCAATGCCGGGGCGTTGAGTGAAACCCCGAAGAACCCACCGTGCCTTGTACCGATCAAGGGTCCCATCGGCATGAAATTTGTGCTTGTAGATCCACTTGCCAGTGACGAGGTTGGTGTTGGGCGGACGGGGAACGAGATCCCACGTATTGTTGGAGCGGAGGGCGGAGTGTTCCTCCTCCATGGCCGCTCTCCAATGGGGGTCAGCCAGGGCAGCACGGTAAGTGCGTGGCACTGGAGAGAGCACCGTAGTATTGAGGTCGAAGTGCTGCTTGGGTTGTCGAAAACCGAGCTTGCCACGAGTAGTCATGCCGTGAACGTTGACAACCGGTGTAGCGGGTACGACGGAAGCTGGGAGATCATGCGGTAGAGGAGCCGTGCTCGGCTGGATAGCCAGAGCTGGCAGCCCAGGAGAGGCCGGCGCCCCTGTGGAAGCGGGCGACGAGGAGGGTGCTGCTGCCGGTGCTTCTTCTGTCCCAGCACGCGCAGGCGTCCAGGAGGACGCGCGGGCAGGACTGTGTGGCTCGCTGGTTGGGTTGGCGAGCGATGCCGGCGCAAGCGACGAAGTCACTGAAGAACGTTGAGTTGTGCTGACAGGAAGAGGCAAGTCTACACAATCAATCTCCAAAAAATCAAGATTAGTAGCCTCAGTGTTAGCCGTCGGTAAAATAGCAAAAGGAAACGAGTGCTCCTCAAAGACAACGTGCCGGGAAACAATGATACGATTGGTGGAGGTGTCTAGGCAGCGATAACCCTTGTGTTCAGAAGAATAGCCCAAGAAGACACACAGAGAGGAGCGCGGGGACAATTTGTGAGGGGCAGTAGAAGAGAGATTGGGGTAACAAGTGCAGCCAAAAACACGGAGGTGATCGTAAGATGGGTGTGTGCCATGGAGAGCAAAGTAGGGTGTCTGGAAGTTCAAGGTCTTGGTTGGTTGTCGATTCAGGAGATAGGTGGAAGTGTGTAAAGCTTCTACCCAATAGGCTGCGGGAATTTTGGCCTGAAAAAGGAGCGAGCGCATGATGTTGTTTGTAGTACGGATGATGCGTTCAGCGCGGCCATTTTGGGAAGAAGTGTAGGGACACGACATGCGAAGGTGGACACCATTGGAGAGGAAAAAAGTGTGGGAGACGGAGTTGTCGAACTCTCGTCCGTTGTCGCACTGAACAGCCTTGATGGTTGTGGAACACTGGGTGCGAACATAGGAGAAAAAATTAGAGAGTGTAGTAAAAGTGTCAGACTTAAGACGCAATGGAAAAGTCCACAAAAAATGGGAGCAATCATCAAGAATGACTAAATAATATTTGTAGCCTGATACACTGACAATGGGAGAGGTCCAAAGATCACAGTGAATAAGATCAAAAATTGCAGTGGCTCGAGAGCTAGAAGAAGAAAAAGGCAATCTAGTATGGCGGCCGAGTTGACAAGCATGACAAATGGACTCGGTCTCGCCTTTATTGAAAGGTATACCATAATGGCTAGAAAGATGTGAAAGAGCCTCGCGACCGGGATGGCCGAGGCGGCGATGCCATAGCGTGTTGCTGGAGGTGTGGGTGACGAGGGCTTCAGGCGTACGTGGACGGAGGCAAAAGGGGTAGAGAGATCCGGAGCTATTGCACCTAGCGATCACGGTCTTGGATTGAAGATCCTTCACAGAGAAACCAAAGGGGTCAAATTCGATGGAACAAGAGTTATCAACAAAGAAATCGCCGAATCGAGATAAGATTTTTAATAAGTTGGGGAGTAACTAAAACATTATGAAGTCAAGGTTGGAGGTAGGAGTAACAAAACTAGCCGCACTAAAGGTATGTGACAGAAGCAGATGGCCAGTGCCGACAACAATAGAGGAGGGAGTATGGTGGTTAGGAGGGTGAGCAACGGAGAGAATACCGGCATCCGAAGTCATATGAGAAGTGGCACCCGTATCCATATACCATTCATTCGACGGTGGAGGATTCAACGTCGCCGTGTTGAAGGCGTTGAACAAAGCCTGTTGGTCCCAGGCGCCGTGGCTGTTGAAGCAGTGTGTCTTTGGCGGCAGGAGGCGGCGGTGGCGGCAGTGGAAGATGGCCCACGGTGCGGCCGAAGGAGCCACTGGGCGGGGCCCAGCAGAAAGAGCAGTACGCCAGGCGTGGGCGGGCCACATCCGAATTGTGCCAGCCCAAGGATTGTGGGGTGAAGGCCACGGGCCGAGCGCACCGTTGTTGGGAAAGAAGCCTTGGCCGCCATTGTCGCCAGAGGAGTGCCGTTGCCTCCGGTGTTCCGACCACCGCGACGGCGATCGCGACGATTGTTGTTGTTGTTGGAAAGGTTGCCGCCGTAGGTGCCCTCGCCGGAGTTCGCTGCCCCCACTACCGTGGCCGGTCGAGGGGCGGTGGCGGAGATGAATGCATTCAGCTGCTCGGTAGGGCGCTTGGAGTGGTTGATTTCTTCGAGCAAAAGTTGAGATCGTGCTTCGACAAAGGTGGGAAAAGGACGCCGCATGGGGAGGAAGGTGGCCATGTGAGAGTATTGTTCGTTGAGGCCACGAAGGGCGGTGAGAACCAACGCCCTATCGCCGACGGTCTCGCCGAGATCGGCAAGAGCATCAGCCATCCTTTTGGCGTCGCGATGTCGGAGATGGAGAGTGCGCCTTGGTCGAATGTGCGAAACTCAGCTTCCAAGTGCAGCGCGGCTCTCCATGTTGCCGAGGAATTGATGCTCGAGTCCCCGCCAGACAATGTGTGCGGTGACGCGTTGCCCATGACGAAGTTCGAGAAGCTCAGCGGAGATGGTGCCGTAGAGCTAGGAGAGGACGACGCGATCCATGCGTGCCCGATCCGGACCTCGGGCTCCGCGGTCGGCGAGGACGTGATCGGTGAGGGCATATTTGCCGAGCACCACGAGCATCAAGCCGCGCCACTTGGAATAGTTGGAGGCCGCTAAGTCGAGGTGACGGGACGAGTGCCTTGACGTTGAGGACGGCCACCGCCTGGGAGTGTAGAGCGGCGATCACGTCGGGAGCCGAGGAAGACGGCCCAAGTTGGGCGATAGTGGCCGGAGAAGAAGCACCAGAGAGGGCCGAACGCCTGGCAGCCCACGGCCAAGGCGATGGTGTCAAGCGGCGGCATCGAGAGTGGGGTCGTGGCGTCGGTGCCGTCGGCGTGGCGCAAGAGATGCGTGAATCACGGCGGCCGCAGCCTGGCCGGCGTCGCGACAAGCGAGGCCATCGAGAAGAGGGACGGCGACTAGGTTCGCCGAAGAAGATCAGAAAGGCGGAAGCGTGCAGGAGATCCTGCGTCTGATACCATGAGAGCGTGAGAATTGGCAGTGAATAGAATAATGCCTGTAATCAATACGTACAAGTATATAAAGAAGCCTGCCTTATCTAATCACCGGTTTATGGAAACAATGCCCGGGAGATTAGGAAGGCAAGAGCTAAAAGAGGAAGGGAAGGTGCGGGCGTCCAGCCGAAGATGTAGGCGAGGATAGCGCAGCAGAAGCGTGCGCTAACACTTTTGACGGTTTGGATCGGTAAAAAGTTTGGAGAACAGTGGTTTGATATAATATCATGAACAATATTTTTATACAGTAAAAAATTATATACAGTATTTTTTAGCCAATTTAAACTATCCATTTTAAATCGAACAGTACTATATAAACCAGTCAAGTTACAGTCCCATGCATATGCACCTTGGCCCGATCCCTCCTACCACTGTCGCAATGACGACATCCAGTACAATGCCACTTCAGATAGAACCAAAAAACAGTTGCTGCATGTACCTTTTGTGAGACATATTCCTGTCCAATCACGCATTGAAATTTGAAACAACACAGAGCAACGCTAACCTCTATGCACTACTACAGAACCGTACATCACAATCGGTTCTTTTTGGTCATCACAGTCGGTTTTGGTGGCGATACAAAGTCCAACGACAGTGATAAGGTAGATATATCACAGTCGGTTTTTAACCGACACTAATAATACATTATCACAGTCGGTTCTTAAACAAGAACCGACTGTGATATTACACATATCACAATCGGTTCTTTTTTAGAACCGATACAACTGACTACATTATCACAATCGGTTCATTTGTAGAACCGATACAACTGATTACATTATCGCAATCGGTTCATTTGTAGAACCGATACAAATGATTACATTATCGCAATCGGTTCATTTGTAGAACCGATGGGGATAAGAATAATATCACAATCGGTTCATTTGTAGACCCGATTCAAATTATTACATTATCACCATCGGTTCATTTGTAGAACCGATGGGGATAAGAATAATATCACAATCGGTTCATTTGTAGAACCGATTCAAATTATTACATTATCACAATCGGTTCTTTATGCAAACCGATTGTGATGATGTTACTGCCCATCGTCCGAAAATGGCCTCGCATTGACAATATGACACATTCATCACAATCCACAAAATCACAGAACATATACATCACAATCTACACACATTACATTCAAATTAATATTGTTTACAATCTGTAACAGATCACATTCACATTCGTATAAATTTTGTTTACACTTTATGGACTAGTATTTGCTTGAATTGTCTCTATATCTACCATCATCTGCTATAACTTCTCATTCAAAGCATCACCGCATAAATGGTCTCGTAATTTCTTGAGATCAGTGTTGGTTAGGCTCTTCCGGATGATATCAAGGTCCTGCAAAATAGAACGTAGTGCACTAATATATTTAAGTCTTAAATTGGTATTGTAACATGCTGATAGTATTATGCTTGTAAACAAATATCACATAGACAGTAGTGCAAATAATCTGCTTTATACCTTAGGGAAAGCATGTGAGCGACCAACCAAAATCAGCATGTGATGCATCACGTAAAAGCCACACAGATCATCGCACCCTTGTTGATGACACTGTGAACAAAGAAACTTAAATTAGGAGACGAATTAAAAATAGGTGTAAGAAAAAAATCCTATGATAGACACTTGTACCTTGAAGCGCTTCCACTCGAGTTTGGTGCCTTGTTTATCATTGTGTCGGCCACGTTCAGCAACGTAAGACATGAAAGCACTATACATTGGAGAGATGCCATGCATTGAGGTTAAAAATACCTAATGTAGTTCAATATGTAAAGTGTTAGGTTAGAGGAATGTACTTACTTCTGTAAAACAGGCTCGATCGCATAGTCCATCGGTCTATTTTCGAGTGAGTTCAACGTGTAGACCTTGTTTTGACTCGGAACAACCACAAGTAGAACCCAATGGTTGCTTATTAAACGGTACACAATGCAAGAGAATAAGTTAATACAAGGTTGAAGTGTGTACATGTAATTGAATTGTATAGTAGTACATACTCCTGGTGGTATGGGAAGAGAATGAAGTCCCTTTTTGCCTCCTCATGCAATGCCTGCTTGATGTATCCTGCAAGGAACTCCGATTGATACTTAGCCATGGTCGCAGACACCATCTCGGGGTCGACAAACCCCACAGGGTGTCGACCCGTCACGGCTCGCTGCCTCATGATCCTGCAATTCATGTCAATTGTTAAAAAATATAATACAAAATCAATAAATAGTCATCTGATTGAGTTTGGTGCGAGACTCACAGCGTCTAGGATCGTATGGTAGAAATATCAACGGCTTTCAAGCTGTACATAAAAATCTGAGATCCTCAAAAGCGACCGAAGGTCCCATCCTCGTTGCGGTGGAATTGGCCCGCTCGATACTTCACTATGAAATCGTGGCGAGGCTCGGCCTCATGTGACCTATCGATGTACCATCCATGTAGGTGATTTAGTGAACAAGCCCAAAGAATTCAATTCTTGGCTTGGTAGAAAGGGCTTTCCATGTATGTACCGCTTGTGATCATCAGGGTGCTCTGTGCCCTCTGACAACTTTGCCTTCTTCACGGAGGGACTCTCTGAACTCTGCTTTGTATCTTTCGTCATCGTGGTAGAAGTCCTTTTCGCCCCACTGCGCACTAGCATTTGTAGCTGCAGCGTAGGTGCAGGAGGTGCAGTGCAGCGTAGGTGCAGGTTGTGTAGCGAGGCGAGGAGCATGTGCAGCAGAGCGAGAACATGTGCAGCAGAGGCAGGAAGCGGCAGATAGTTGGAGGAGCAGGAGCGGCAGATAGTAGGAGGAAGCAGGAGCAGCAAAGAACAAGCAGGAGTAGTACCAGGAGCAACAGCAGCAGGAGTAGTACGAGCAGCAGAGCAGTGAGTACCAGCAGAGAGCAGCAGAGCAGACGTGAGTACGAGGAGCAGAATGTGAGCAGCACCAAGAGCAGCACTCGATTCAGCAAGAGTGAGTAGTAGCAAAGAATAGCAGAGCGAGCGCAGCAGAGCGCATCAGCAGAGCAGAGCGTGCAGCAGCTTGTACCAAAGCAGAGCGTATGGTAGCAGAGTACCGCAGCATCTGGCAGCAGGAGGAGGTGCTTGCACTACGACACCGTCGCGGGCCACTTGATGAACGACATCCGTGCTTGCCCGAGAGTGGTGATATCTTCGTTCGGGGAACTCCAGTGGCATGAGACATGTAAACATCGTGGA
Source organism: Rhipidocladum racemiflorum (assembly GCA_036346355.1). Taxonomy (NCBI): domain Eukaryota; kingdom Viridiplantae; phylum Streptophyta; class Magnoliopsida; order Poales; family Poaceae; genus Rhipidocladum; species Rhipidocladum racemiflorum. The sequence continues at coordinate 81,866,356 of CM070571.1, read as the reverse complement.
CATAGTCCACCTGCACCCTCATGTAGCCCATCCCCAAAGGTATACCATGCACCGTGTCATCCTCCTTGCTTGGAAATGCAACCCGCGCCTGACCTCAATCTGTATTCCGTCGTCGATCGAGGACTAGCCAAGCACTTGGCGTGACCACGCAAGAAGTGATCAAGATCTTCATCATAATCTGTGTTAAGCTTACTCATGTACCTTTTGGTCTCAAAGCAGCTTATTACCTTGAGGTGTGGAATGCACACTTCCTTATTGGAAGCGCAGCTGCTAGGGCGTAGCATAGGCGATGGTTGAGGAATCTGATTCGGGAGAACATCGCCATCATCTCAACCATCATCTCACCTTTAACTCCTCCTTCAACTCCTCCTTCATCTCGCAAACGGATCCGCGCCTCACGTGCTTCCCATGATCTTGCCCCAGCCTTTGGGCGCTCTCCTCTACAAAGAAGGACCTCTTCGTATACCCCGCTTTGCGTGCAAGCACCCGCCCCTTATGATCGGGCTTCCGATTGCCGAACACAGGATGTCCCGTGACCCTTGGCTTTCAAATGCTCCTTGCTCTTTCTGCAGCTTACCTCCTCCTGCAGTCGCAAATATAAATTATTACTAAAATACAATGGGAATATAATATGCAATGTACTATGTTAGATATCTTACGATGGTCGTGACGATCCGTGCGGTCGCGGGGTTTGGAATGACAATCGACCGTCGAGAGGTTTTCTTCGTCCTCGCTAATACCCGATCAGCGTGCCGCTCCTCGCATATGTGGGAGTAAGGCATCGTTGTCCCGAGGTTGCACACTCGAGAGGCTAGTCGCACCCACTCTGCCTTCTTCCCTCGCACTCCACCGGAACCGAGGTGGTGCGCGTGTGTGTTACGCCTCAGATAGCGATATTCTTCTCTCTCAGCTCCTCCGCCTCGGGCGTACTCCTCATCCTTGCGAACTCCTCCCAAACCTCGGGTGTAACAAATGGATACCTTTGGAAGGGAGTACGGTCTTTCAACACGAACTCGGCATGCATGGTCACCCTGAAATGCCTCAAAGCCACACCCATTCTCTTCAAGGCGTACCGTCTCGCATTGATTTCATCTTCCTCTGGTATAATCCATTTTCCCTTAACTTCGTCCCACGGTCGGTTCTTACGCTCGTAAACACTTCCTTCCTCCAGTCCTTAATTGTGATCGGCACTCGCTCCCTCACCAATTGGCCGATAAAAGAGGAGTAGCGCCCCTTAAACGGGCCAGGACCCGTGCAAACCCCCCTGGCATTGAATTGGAGCACTTGCGGCGTTCTCCCTGTGGCTCCTTTATTCGGTCCTCTGGCCTTTCTAACCTTCCTCGATGGGGTAGCAGGACCTTCTTCTCTCTCTGGCGTTGAGCCGGTGCTCTCTCTTTGCGACATTTCGAAGTAAGTACGTATATTGTCAAACCTAAACTTCATGAGAGGAAGCAATTCAAATTTCACATAATAGAAAGCAATTCACATGTCTATCTGTAGACCGACTAAGTACATACGTACCAACGATGACTCCTAATCTCTAATTAGGTTAGGTCCTAATCCCATTCGAGGATATGTGGTTCGAGCAAGTTCCTAAGCTGTTGTACAACTCTAGAGAAAATTTGGCAGATCTCTCATTGTTCTCCAAATACACGCCTCGACAACAGTCAAGAGGGTGTGTATTCGAAGAACACCAGGAGATGTCGCCGAAACTTTCTAGAGTTTGTACAACGACTTAGGAACTTGCCCGAGCCACATATCCTCGAACTGTCCAAAAAACGTGGACAATTCGAGACTGCTTATTTATAAATATGCCATTTTAGCATACTTATAAACAAGCACCCTCGAACGGGAGATGCATAGGTTACGCAACTAAACTCGATAATAAAGTGCGATAATATAGCATGTGTTACAAGTTTCAAATTGCAATGATGAATTGCTCTCAGATTGCTATAGAAGGGTTGCTAAATTAATTAGCCGTCCAACTTCTAGATGGCCAATATATCACCGGCTATTACATCTAAAAATTTAAGGATTACACAACCCTAGAACAAAGACCTTTGCTCTAGCACAGAAAACAACAAGTACAGCATAATATCAGAATGAATATAGCACTAATCTAACCCTACCACAATGCATTAAGAGCAAGTGCCACCAAATTCTCAGCTAAGAGCATAAAGGAATAAGCACAGCACTGCTCTGACCCTAGAACAATGCATTAAGAGCAAGTGGCACCAAATTGTCGACTAAGAGCGGTGTTGTTCTAGGTCTAGCAAGTTCCTTTAAAGATCGATTAATCAAGCCTCATTCAAAAGCAATCATCATCGAGCTATTTACAACCAATTACAGCCTGATCCAAATGCATCTTACAGTGCGCCGAACCGAGTCGGCAAGGGGGGAGGAGCCGATGGGGGGGACGAGCCGGAGGGGGAGGCGCCGTGGGAGGCGCCAGGGGGGAGGACCCACAGGAGGAGGCGCCGGGGAGGCGCCACGGGTACCCGCCAATGGGGAGGAGTCGGGGAGGCGCCCACGGGGTAGGCGCCGGTCGGGGAGGTGGTCGAGCTAGGGAGTGGGAGGAGCCGGAGGGGGAGGCGCCCACGGGGTACCCGCCGATGGGGGAGGCGCCGGGGGGGAGGAGGCGGAGGGGGAGGCGCCGGTGCGGGAGGTGGTGGAGCTAGGGTTGTGGAATGAATTGAAACGAAATCGGTCTTGTGCCAAATGAATCGAGTGTGCGTGAAATGAAAATGCTCTGGGTTTTATCACGGTCGTTTCTATACTGAGTATCTGTGTCGGTTCTATAGAAAAACCGATCGCAATATGTGGAGTATCTGTATCGGTTCTTTGAAAAGAACCGATCGCAATTATACTATCTGTGCCGGTTTCCTAAAGAACCGATTGCGATAACTATGATCCAATTTCTAATTTTTTTTAAAACAGAATCTTCATTCAAAAGAGTCGAAAAGTCAAATCTTTTTCAAATTTCCTATACTATAAGATCCATTTGACATATATATTCTACAAAATGCCACATTATACAGGGAATTCTTACAACATAATTTATTTAAAATACAACCCTTCTTGATGATCTACACGCATGTAATGTGTTCCATGTGTGCCGTCGTCACCGCTAAGACATGCCCCATCTGCAAACGGAGGTGTTTCATCAAATTGGTTGTACTCTTCTTCATCTACGACATTTTCAACTCCAACAATCCTCCTCTTGCCATGAAGTACGACGTGCAACCTCGGATTGGCCGGGTCACGCACGTAGAAAACTTGACTTGCTTGCTTTGCGAGGGCCGAGCGGTTCATCTCTCAGAGGCCGCCTATTCAGATCAACAAGTGTAAAACCTGTCTTGTCGACCTTAACTCCGTGAGGAAGTCTCACCCACTTACATCGAACAATGGAACTTGGTATATTCCGTAGTCGAGCTCCCATATTTCTTCGATTATCCCGTAGTAATGTGATTCATTGCGATTGACGATCCTCTAATTGAGTGATCATCGGACAAAGCATCTATGCTCACACCACTGCTTTTGCTTTGTACTCTTTGCATCTTGACTTTCATTATAAAATGTGTAGCCATTAATATCGTAACCTTGCCATGTCTCAGATATTAAATCTTGGTCCATCACCAACCATTTGACATCCTCGGTACTAACGGAGACCTTCACCTTTTCTTTGAACCATGTGAGGAATCGATCGTTGTGTTCTCGTGTGATGGAAAGCTCATCCATAAGTGGATTCTCTTCCCGTAATATCAACTTGTCTTTGTTGGATGTATGGATGAACTTCTGTTGTGTTGCAAGACTGTGAAATGCGCTTTACAAGATATATCAAATTGTGGGCTCATTAGATTTGACCCAATGGTTCCTTTGCCACCAAGTCTGCCCTCATGACGAGATATAGGAACACCAATCGGTTGTCTTTTACCTAGGTAGTCCACGCAGAACTCAATAACCTCTTGATCCCATAACCTTCAATAATACTACCCTCGGGCTTGACCTATTCCTCACGTATGACTTTAATATACCCATGTACCTCTCGAGCGGATACATGTAACGCAGGAATGCGGGTCCACAAATCTTAATCTCTCTAACAAGGTGAACAACGAGGTGGACCATGGCGTCGAAGAACGACGGGGAAATGCATCTCAAGTCGACAAAGAGTCTGCACCACCTCACTCTGTAAGTTGTCCAAAGATATCGGGATCAATAACCTTGCATGAAATCGCATTGAAGAAATAGCATAGCCGTGATTGCCAACCTGGCGTCATCTGGTAGGATATTTCTGATTGCAACGAGGAGCATTTGGGTCATCAAGACATGACAGTCGTGGGACTTCATACCGATCAACTTCAAATCATCCATAGACACAAGCTTCTTAATGTTTGCGGAGTATCCCGATGGAACTTTAATATCGTGGAGACACTTGCAGAGGTCTTCTTTCTCTTTCTTGGATAAGGTGTAGCATGCAGCGGGGATGTACGGCCCTTTTCCATCCTCCACCATCACTGCAAGCTTGGGCCTGATCCCCATGTAGGTCATATCGCGGCGAGCATTCACACCATCCTTGGTCTTCCCAGGTATGTTCAGCAGGATGCCTACCAAATTATCACAAACATTTTTCTCAACGTGCATGACATCAATACATTGACGGACATCTAACTCCTTCCAATATGGTAAGTCCCAAAATATCGACCTCTTTTTCCAAATGGTCCTAGGACGAACATGTCGGCTTACTGGCCAACAGGCACCCTAGGATTGGGTGCTTGAGAGATTCGGACTGGGGGCTTTTGTGGCAACCGCTCCAAAGACAGGAAGAACGGGATGCTGGGAGCAAGCAAGAAGACGGTCGAGTTTACCCAGGTTCGGGCCCTCCAAAGGAGTAATGACCCTAGTCCTGCTTGGTGGTTTCTTCTGAGTTCAAAGTTCTTACAAGGCTGGGGAAGACGACCTTCTAAGGTTCCGCCAACCAAGGATCAACAACCTCTCCCATGCACCCTAGCTCCCTTTTATACTCGGGCTGGCTGGGGCGCATGGGGCTTACAAGCTTGCGTAAAGCAAGCGTCTGACACGCTGCTACAGTGCATTTAATGCACCCGTCACACTCTCTTACATCACATTTAATGCCTGTCCTAGCCGACTTAGACTTCGCCTTGGGTCCCGCCTGTCTGTCACCCCTGCAGGCTCCGCCAGGAGAGAGGGGATGTCGATTCGGGGCCACCCATCATTAATGCGCGCCTGGGGAAGACGCGCCGCCATACCGCTGCCTACACATCCTGCATTTAATGCGCACGTCTCGCATTAAATATCCTTGACCCTTCGCCCTGTAGCACAGATTACGGGGTTGATTCTTGGGAACTACGCCCCGAGGAGTGGCCTGAACGCCACCTGTCCTCTTGGCGAGCACCTTTACTGGTCGCCCTGAGGAGTGGCCTGAACGCCACCTGTCCTCTTGGCGAGCACCTTTGCTGGTCGCCTCGAGGAGTGGCCTGAACGCCACCTGTCCTCTTGGCGAGCACCTTTGCTGGTCGCCTCGAGGAGTGGCCTGAACGCCACCTGTCCTCTTGGCGAGCACCTTCGCTGGTCGCCTCGAGGAGTGGCCTGAACGCCACCTGTCCTCTTGGCGAGCACCTTTCTTTGAGTCGCCTGAGGAGTGGCCTGAACGCCACATCCTCTGGGCGTTAGTACCTTTCTTTGGTCGCCTGAGGAGTGGCCTGAACGCCACTGTCCCTTCCTGGCGTGAGTACTTAATGCGTCACGTGGGCACCCACGTTTATCTGTGCCGACAGCAGATTCTGACTCTTACCATACTGAACATCGATATCCTCTCTGGCGTGAATATACTTGCCTTCCAGTCATAGGCTGCGGGGCTGCACGAACTTCCCTCTTTCCATCAAATTTGTCATCCATCTTACGATATCGATGACTTCGGGGTAGAAACCTACGGTGACCTATGTACACCGTTTTCCTCGAGTCGGCGACCACAAGCTATCGGTGTCCTCTTCACAAATTGGACAAGCTTTGGCTCCTTCGTGCTATAGCCCGCCAAATTACCAAAGGCTGGAAAATCATTTATGGTGCAAAATATCATAGCCCGTGAGGGTGAAGTTCTCTCTTTTGTATGCATCCCACACCTCAACCCCCACATTCCACAATTTTACCAAATCCTCAATTAGTGGTGATAGGTACACATCAATATCATTACCCATTGTTTGGGTCTGAGATTAGCAACGACATCATGATATACTTCCGCTTCATGCATAACCAAGGAGGCAAATTGTAGATACACAACAAAAGCGGCCAAATCTTTGTGTCATTGCTCATATTACCAAACGGATTCATACCATCCGTACTCAATCCAAATCTTATGTTCCTCATCTCGGCACCAAACTCCTCATGTTCCCAATTAATGTTTCTCCATTGAGCCGAATCAGCGGGATGTCTCAACTTGCCATCTTCCTTTCGAGATTCATAATGCCAACGCAACAATTTTGCCTCTTTAGGATTTGCAAATATCCGCTCTAAACGGGGAATGATGGACAAATACCACAACACCTTGGCTGGTGCCCCTTTTTTCACATCTTCACCGTGGTCAATTCGGTTCTTACGCTTCTTGTCATTACGCTTCTCATTTTGTTTGTATCGGGGTACACCACAAAGCGGGACAAATCTTGTGATTCCTTATGGACGTTGCGGTATAGTATGCAATCATTTGGACATGCATGTATCCTTTCTATTTCCATTCCCATGGGACATAATAGCTTCTTCGCTTCATAAATACTTGTTGGCAACTCGTTTCCCTCTGGAAGCATATCCGAAAGAAGTATTAAAAGTGCATTGAAACTTGTATCATCCAACGGTGTTTTGCCTTCAGTTCAAACAATGCAAGGACCGAACCCAACTTGGTGTATTCCCTTTGCAACCTGAAAACAATGGTTTGGCATCGTCATCCATCAAGCTTTTAAATTTTTCGAACTCTCTTTCCGTGTAATTTCCCTCCACATCCCGCAACATTTGATCTAAATTATCCTCATCAAACATATCACGCTCCAACTCTGATCGGCTTCGACATATCTTCGTTGCATATCACAGGGTACTACCTGTCTCCCCATGATGGATCCAACACGTGTAATTCCTCACGAAGCCACGTCGAATCAAATGGCCTTCAATTTGAGATGAGTTGTTAAATCTCCGAGATTGGTGCAATCAATACAAGGACAATATATGAACTTTACACCCCTCATAACCATATCTTCTTCTCGCAATTCTTATGAACTCCTTAACTCCCTCTGAAACTCGGCACTCACACGGCTTTTGTGATACATCCATTCTTCACGGTCCATCTACAAGTAAACCGCAAACAATAAATTAATAATGCCCTAATCAATGAAATAAAAGAAGGGTTGAACCCGAAAACAAAGTTTTTTTGTTGAATGATCTTAAAGAAACGTATATCTGTAGACCGACTAAGTACGTACGTACCAACGATGACTCCTAATATCTAAGTAGGTTAGGTCCTAATCCCATTCGAGGATATGTGGTTCGAGCAAGTTCCTAATTAAGATGTTGTACAAACTTTAGAAAATTTGGCGACATCTCCCGCTGTTCTCCAAATACACGTATCGACAACATGTCAAGAGGATGTGTATTCGGAGAACACTGCCAGGAGATGCTGCCGAAACTTTCACTACAGCTTTGTACAACAACAAGAACTTGCCGAGCCACATATCCTCGAACTATCAAAAAGCGTGGACAATTCGAGATCGCTTATTTATAAATATGCCATTTTAGCATACTTATAAACAAGCACCCTCGAACGGGAGACGTATAGGTTCTGTGACCTAATTAACTATTATATATAATTGATCATATTAATAATATTAAAACAATTAATTTAAGTCCCTCTTGCAATATTGAAGAGATTTCTAAGAATTAATGATGGTCACCTTTCGATCGAGGAAAACCACAAGCGAGGGAAATCTAGCTCCTGATCAAGCTAGCACGGGTTTCAATTAACGGAGACCTTCAACGCACCGATCTCCTCCACTACCATACACTCGCTAATGAGACCAAATCAAAATCGAATGATGTACATTAATACAACATTGAAGGGATTCAAGGAATCGGGCCCTGTTGAATAAAGCCACGTAAGATAGGCTGGAAAATAGAGAAATCGCCTAGCAAACTAACTCGACGAGAGTTAATAAGTTCATTCCGAGTCCAGGCGGTACATATAAAACCTAGCGAGCCTCATCACAATCGGTTCTATAGAAGAACTGTTTGTGATTCATTAGTTATCACCGTCGCGGATATGTAAAACCGACAGTGATCATTTTATTCTCAACACATTCGGTTTATTTATAGAAACGACACGTATAATATATCGCTGTCGGTTCTCAAAAGGAACCGACTGTAAATCAAGTCAACATCACAGTCGGTTCTTGATAAGAACCGACACGGATATCCATTCGCCCCCTCGTCTTCCCCGCCATTTTGACGTTCAAACAATACTAGCATTGATCACACCATATAACTCCTTTCGTTCTCTGCATCCTGGTCACATCGGTACAAGTCTTCCTCCTTTCGTTCTCTGCATCTTCGACCGGCAATGGCAGCGCCACCACCATCTCCCGCAAGTTCTGACGACTCCGTGGAGTCGCCTCTCTTCCATCCTCCTCCACCGTCCTCACCGCCGCCGGTAGCGCCGCCTCAGCCTCCGGCGCCTCACTCCGGCGTGGCGCCAGCGCCCCACCTGTCTCCCGTCGTCCCTCCCGGCTTCTCACCCCATCCGGGCGCCTCCAAAGGCAGCAGGAAGCGCCCCAGAGATGACGACGACGACGAGGAGGAGGAGGAGGACGACGACTACGAGGGGGACGACGAGGAGGACGACGACGACGAGGAGGATGATTTAGGGGGACGACGCAGCGCTTACTTACGAGGAGGAGGAGGAGGAGGAGGAGAAGGAGGAGGAGGAGGAGGAGGAGAAGGTGGAGGAGTACTACGCGCCGATCACCATAGGGACCGGCGCGTCGTCTAGATCGGGTTCATCATCGGAGGATGAACCATCACTAGTCCGCGTAGTCTCCAGCGACTCTGGCGACTCGGGTGACTCGGGTCACTCGGATGACTCGGTTGACTCGGGTTACTCGGGCTAGAGCCGCGAGTAGTAAATTTAATATATTAGGTGTAATGCAGTCCCCCTTTATATGTTTACTAATTATAAACAATGGATGTGGTGATATATTGTAATGAAATACAACTTGTTTAATATATTAAGGTTGTTGGCCTAGTGCAGATGAAATCTATTAATTTGCCTTTACACTATTTTGAATCTCTTTTATATTTTTGTGCATTGTATCTTTCTAATGTTCTGTTGTTCCAAGTCAAAATGTTTCATGTCCTATTGATAAAAAAAAACAAGTATAATGTGTGGAATGGTATATATATTATTATTATCTGCTGCATGCATGCTACTATAATGTTATATATAATTTGCATCACTACATGTGTCTATATAAATTGTCTGAGAGTTGAACCGTGAGTTGGGATTCTAGCAGACTGCATCGTTTCATCGTCCGAAAATACAAGTTTTGCACAAATATTAAAGCATGAATGAAGGGCACAAGAGGTCTGTGTTGGGATTCTAGCAGAGCGGGCTGTGTTGGAGTTTGTTTTTTTCTTCTTCCCTAAAGGGGAAATGTGTGAGTGGAGGATCTCACAAAAACTATGTTTCTAATGAACTGTACGTTCTTGGTTGCACGTGGTGTTGCCAAAAAATCATCACAATCGGTTCTGAAAAAGAACTGATTGTGATAACCCCTGTGCTCATCACAATCGGTTTCTTCCCAAAACCGATTATGATAATACCTTCTCATTACAATCGGTTCTGGAAAAGAACTGATTGTGATAACCCCTGTGCTCATCACAATCGGTTTCTTCCCAAAACCGATTGTGATAATACCTACTCATCACAATCGGTTTCTTCCCAAAACCGATTGTGATAACAAAATTATTATCACAATCGGTTCTTATCTAGAACCGATTGGGATTATTATCGTATCACAATCGGTTCTCTCTAAGAACCGATTGTGATAACCTGTTACCAAGATTTCCAAATGGAATATGCTTATCACAATCGGTTCTGAAGTCAAAAGTTTAGAACCGACACAGATGAAGCGATAGTAATGTGTCATTCTGTAGTAGTGATGGCATCTAATATCTAACTCTTTACAGCGAAAGAGATTACCGACCTATCATACCTTCACACTGTTTTTTTTTTTTTGAAAAAGCCTTTTAAAAATTCAAAATTACGACGAGACTTTTCCCTCCATTCTTTTGAAAGAAAAAATCGTGATTCCACGTATTCGCATCCTATATCCTCGTATTTAAAGAAAATTGCGGTTGAATCTGAGCATACCCTTTTTGTAAAAAAGATCATGTGATTTCGCAACTTCGCACTGAACTCGGATCAAGCCCTTTTGCAAAAAAAAAAAAAAAAACCCTCACAGTTCCGAAATATTGCATCGATATTATTCGTCTTGTCTGAGCACTCTATCAAAATTCATCCGACGCAACAAAGCGTGCGGGACTATCTAGTTGCACCAGAAGGCAGAGCAACTGAATGATTCTCCTGAACACGGGATGTTGCGCCGATGCACTGCGGAGAGGATTGAGGAACCAAAAGAACTGAGGCATGAGTTAGGAGCCGTTAACATGATTTGCTGTTTGTTATTTGCAATGGACTCTAGTAATTTTAGTAATAAAATACTGATTTTTTTATCACATAGGATAGATAGGGTGTTTATTTCAAAGCATTGATGCTTACTTAAGCACAGGTGCTTAGTAGATGCTTACTTAAGCATTGCATCGTACATACCCCTGTAGTTCCAACGGACTCTAACCTATAATAAGCTGTCTGTTTCCTTCCACCGCTATAGCAGACTGAGAAGTGATTGTACTTCTAAATCCTTGTTAGGTGGTTCATTTGATTAATACGTTTTCTGCTTTGTCTTATGAATAAAAAATTCGGGAAAAGTCCGGCCGAGAAGATTAAAACATAGTACCGCTTATTTTCTGTGCCTTTTTTTTTTCTTTCTAAAGCCTTACTTTTGTGTGCTTTGACGTCTCAAAGTTGATGCGCCAGTGTGTGGTGTTGACCACTGAATACTATATGCAAGGGATAACAAAGGAAGGCAATAGGGTCTAAGTATCTGGTTTATTTGTAACATCATTTTACATTTGAAGCATAAACCATAAAATATAGTAAGGGGGGTTCCAAAGTTCAACAACACTTAGCCATATTCACAAATTCAACAAAGTTACTTGAGCTTAGTTGCAGGTATCACCCCCAAATCAAACTTAACTTCATTAACCGGAAGTACGACGTAATCGATTACCATTTGATTTACTCTGCAGAGGTCCTCAGCTTTACCCACAAGATATCTACGACTGTTAATGCCAAGCGCTAACAACATGTAACTTAAATACATGCGGCCGAGTCGAGATTATCACGACATTTCGTTTAATCATTCCTTTGTTTAGTTGTTAACCGATAGGCCTGACGCTATCTTGGACCCACAATTCCAATTAGCACCTACCGTTGTGAGAATCAGTGAATGACACTCCGGTCTATTCCTATTCCACCCCTTCGGTATACTCCCCTGCCAGAGAGGCCGATCCCTATTCTCCTCAGAGAATACCACCAAAAATTAATCAATTTTAATTCAGGAATGACTAATTTACTGAGCTATGTCGGAAGCGGGCCCACTGACCAGTCCAACCTATGGTTGAGCGGGAACTTAAGTTATTTACTTTGCTCAAGAGGTTTATTTACCTTACATTGCCAAAGACCAAGCCTTTCAATCCACAAACCCATTCCGGTACTCACAGTACCGGCCACCGGACAAACCAAGGCTTTAATCATCAGCCGGGGATCGGAATCTCATCCACTCGAGATTAATCCAATACCGTCCCCCTGACTGTAGCACTTTTACCAAAACACTTGAACTAGAGGTTCAACAGCATTTCCTTTTTAAAAGCATTTTAACTGATTAACAGGATGCTAATAACTAGCAGGGTAATATTTTAATTAATCTAGGGTGACAAGGATTAACCGGTTTCAATATTTTTCAAGGAAGTTCCATGAGCAATTCGGCATCATCTAAGTATCATGTCATTCTAAAATAACGGATTTCAATATTTCAACATACAGCAAAATAATGCGATATAAAATAATTACTAAGTATAACATGGCATGAATAGGTTCAACATGATCAATGGTGTACGACTTGCCTTGCTCGGCGATCGGATCAGCTGAACCGTAGTCAACTTAGTCGTTCCCGGCGTCCGTCTAGTCCATATCCTGCTCTGGGTGCTGGTGGTGCTCCTCGAACTGTCCAACGGTCAGATCTAGCGCGAAAAGAACGATCGACAATAAACAAACGGAAAACGAAACAAAAATGGAAACAAAAACTGAAAACGGAAACCGGAACCGGGCCGAGAGAGAGAGAACGGAGGGCAATTTGGTCATTTTGGAATTTTGGAGACTTCGGATGATGAAACAGAGAGCAATTTTGGACTCAGTGGCACGAAACGGTTTAGAATATTTATTTTTGGTATTTTGGGAATTTTCGGGATTTTCTGGGATTTTTTTAGAGTTTAAAACGAATTTTCGGAATTAATGATTAAATTGAAATCCGAAAATTGGAAAATGGTGCAACAGTAGTGGGCTGCCTTTTTGTGGCAAGATCTGGCCCATTCGGCCCATTCGGTCGACAGCCTGACGGCGCGCATGCGGGGGCGAGGCCCACGTGCGGCCGGCCCATGCGGGGCTGAGCTGGGCCACGGCTGGCCTGGCCCAACCGGGCGGGAGAAAAAGGGGAACCCTAGGGTTCCTTCCCCAGGTTGAACAGGGGTGGCGGCGGTGGCGCGGCGAGATGAGGCAGCCGGAGCCGGAGAAGAAGAAGGCGCGGGGAGAGGGGTCCTCACTGGCGAGGAGAAGGGAGCGAGGCAAGCTCAAATGGCGAGGCGCTCGGCTTTTATAGCCACCGGGTGAGGCGTGGGTGGTGACAAGGCGTCGTGGCGGCAGCGACAAAGCGAAGCGTCACGGCGTGCGGCGGCGTCTTGTGGATGGGACGACAAAGAACGTGGGTGAGGCAACAACGCTGCGGGAGCAAGCAGGAGCGGCGCGGCGCGAGCGCGCGCGAGCGGCGGCGACGGCTTTGCGGCGAGCGAGCCGAGCCGAGGCGGCGCGGGTGTCGGGGATGATGGAGCCGGTCGGCTGGCAGGCCGACCGGGCCGGGTGGCTTGGGGCCAGAGGCCAAAAGGGCCGGAAGGGGAAGAAGCCAACGGGCCGACTGGGCCACAGGCAAAGGAAGACGGGCCAAAAGCCCAAGGAAGATTCTTGGCCCAAAAGCAAACGAAAATCAAAAGAAAAAGCAAATAAAATCCAATTAAAATCCAAATCCAAATTTGAATTCATTTTAAAAATTTTAGGGCTATTTCATGGGATATGATTGTGGATGTGCTTAGCTAGAGAGGCCATTGATTTTTTTCCCCGGCCTAAGAGCAATCACACTAACAAAGCTCACTACTTTATCTTTTATCCATGGCTTCTAAATAAGCACTAAAGCCAGTTTATAGAATAGCTATCTCTAAAGGTTGACTCTCGATACTGTGCAATAACTATCTCTTCTCTCTTATACATAACTAATATGCCTATATTTTCGTACAAAGCTGGCTACTGAATAAGAGCCATCTCTCTTTTTTCTCCTCTTTTCTCACTTTTTCATATAGGCTCAAACTAATATGTATAGACTAAGAGTCAACTGAGATGATCTTATTATACGTACCCTAACTTAAAATCAGCGCATACGCATCCATGCCATGGTAGGTTTTTCTGGTTGAGAGCGCGAGGAGCGACCACGAGCTGTCAGCTGAGCTGTAGCATGTGTTCCAAAACGTCCCCAACGGTTCAGGTAAGTGGTGTGTGTAGGCACCACGAAATTTTACCAAGAGGTAATTCCGACGATCTCAGGCCAAACTTCAAGATGGGTACTGCGCGCATTCATTCAAGTTCCTCAAATTTGAGGTACCAAATTTGCACACGCACCTAAAAAAAACGTCCCTCGAATTATCAACGCGTACGCGTAAGCGACCAAATTTAGCCGTGTTCCGAGATGTTCACGATGGCCCAAGGACAAAGGCCTCGTTTACGAATCAGTCTAGGGCTGTAAAAAAAATGTTTGTTAATAGGTTTAAAAAGGAAATAAGTCCATTTCGAACCAAAAATTAATGAGTCCCAGCTCGATAGTAGCTCATTAGCTCGAATTTGAAATAACCACTTAAATGATAAATAAAATGATTTTACGTCAAGCTATGTCTATTTCTAAAGAACCTCGAAAAAATCTCCTTAAGCTCGATAGTATGCCCTATGAATCACACATAATTTTGCAAAAAAAAAACTCGTGACAGTGTATCAGATTCGCTACATTAGTAGTAGTCGCCGTGCGCCCACGGGTGGTTAAGGACACTTAATGCTGAGCGACGTCCGAACGATGGCACAAGGTGTGGCTGGAATTGGTTAGTAGGATTATGATCAACTTGCGATATGAGCACCTGGGTTGACGGATGCAGGTACGGGGTAGCTAGCATGCACCCATGAATGCCTGGCAGGGTTCACAAAACCGTTTCAAACGCGAATTTCGTTAATCCGGTGGTATCGGTTTTCACAAAAAACCGCGTGAAAATCGCGAAAAACCAAACGGTGCGCAATTTCAAAACCAATTTGAATTCAGGCCAAACTCACACGAGAAAACCGCGGCTCGCGACCAATTGAATGTTATTCAAAAACGGTTTTCAGCGGTTTTTCAACGAAAATCGTGGTTTTTTTTTATGAAAAACTGGATACATAAAAATTTTCAATTTTTCAAAATTTTTTTAATTCTGTTTGAATTAGACCAGTTTATCGAGTGATTTCGGATTTCGAACCGGAGTGGTAAGGTCGAAAATCGCGGTTTTCGAGCGGTTTTTCGCGGTTTTGTGAACCCTGATGCATGGAGGAAAGGTCCAGCTGATTGGAATATTCTTCAGGAAAGATGAAAATAAATTGAGAGATGCTTCTATGTTTTTTTGTTAAAAGTTGCATAAATATTAAAGCATGAATGAATAGTACATGATGATTGATTATCTCTTTACTTGCTTTAAGATTCGTGTAATTTATCTTAGGAGGAAAAGCATAGGAATACTGCTCAAATAAATTTGATTCATATATGCAGTGCAACTTCATGTAGGGGTAAGTAGGAAACCACTTGCAGTTAAACTGTATCGTCGGCTCTTCACCGTTAATAGAGGTAGAGGCACTAGTATTCTCCTTAGAATGGAAACAAAAATCTGGAAATGGAATATTACACAACACTCGAACTCGGCTAAAATGTGTACAAAGGTCCAGATCATTTCATATATTTGGCATTTTTGAGTTTTCACGGTCTCCAAAGTTAAACCTTGACTCTTAGTTTTGCACTAATACATTTATAATATATTGTGAGTAATATTACGAAAATATTTATAATGGCAAATGTAACCATACCATTTCAATACCACCAATATAAATATTTAGAAAATATTATTTTTCAGAGATTAAGAAGTTTAATTGATCAAAAGTCAAGAACGCCGAGTAATCTGAAACGGAGGGAGTATTACACAACGAAATTACGCATACTTGTACTCAAATTCAGCCAAAATGTGTACAAACGGGGAGTTAATTCCTTACGGGACTTTTCAAAACCAACCATATAATCCAACCACACAATTTTTCTTTTTTTCTTCTTCATGAATTCATCCAACCACACACAGGTACTTTACAGGAAGAGAATTCATCCAACGACACAAATATTAATTACTTCAACTCATAGAAATAAATGTATGGTTCCGAGCAAGGTTTCAAATTTCGTATTAGGGTTTCATCTCGGCACCCTCTGAAATCTGAAATTTCGGCGAAATCTCATTTTTCGGACGAAATCCGAACGAAATACAAAAAGGAAAATTTTGAATCCGGTAATTTTTGAACCGAAATTTCCGAGATTTCGGTTCAAAATACCGAAATTTCGGTCCAAAATGTTGAGATCTCGGCGAAATTTTAGGTGATGTCGCCCTTTGAATTTTTAGGGTTTTTTTAATTTTGTCGGAATTATGATCTATGTATTGTCCCACACGTAAAACGACGTGAAGAATCCAATCCGATCAAATTCGGTTAAGTTTTGTTCAAATCTCGGTAAAATTTACTGAGATTTTGGTCAAATATACCAAGATCTCACCAAGATTTTAGGTTACTGTAGCACTTTGAATTTTTCTAGGGTTTTCCTAATTTCGCCGAGATTATGGAATTTGGAGGGGTCCGAGATCCAAAATTTCGCCGAGATTTCATGAAATTTCGATGAGATTTGATTCCCTGATCCGAGTAAGACCTCAGTGTGCCTTAGAAAATAATCGATAATCGATCACAGATCAAAAATAAAAGAGTTCATCATGTTCATGCAACCTACTATAACATACCAATTTTTGATCTTCTTACATTTATTGCGTCTTTTGAATTTTTGAGAATTTTCTGAAATTTATTTCGATCTATTTGGAATTAATTTGATTTAAGCCTTTTATTTGAATTAATTAAATACTCAAAAAATTTATATAAAGTTTTGTTAGAAATATTTTATTTGAGTTCAAAATGTTTCAAAATATTTTTTCAATTTTTTTTTCTAATTTTTTTTTCTAATTTTTACTTTTTATTTTGATTTAATCTATTTTCTAAAATTAAATTAAATTGGAAATCTCAATAAAATAGTAAACCCTATTGGGCCGAAAGCCCATCCGATTCAACCTAGTCTAGTCAAACCAACGTCGGCCCAATCCAACCCGCCGTTGCAGCCCTAACCCTAGTGATCGGGAACCGTCGGATTTTGATCCGATGGGTGAGATTGTGCCACGTCGCCTTGCATGTGATCCGATGGATTCGTGACATGTGGACGTCTCATATGGGGCCACATCCTCGTTGCCGTATCAGGGCCAGAGTCTACCGTCGCAATGGCCGCGCTGCGGAATATGGGTTGATCGTGTTCGTCGAGGCACTATTTATACCCCACCGCAATCGACGTCACGCGTTGCATTAAACACCATAAGATTTGTTGCTTGAGCCACCGCTGTTCAACCGGAATCACTCATCGGAGTTGCGTAAGCGCCGCTGTCGGGACCCCGAATTTGCAAATCCGGACCCTCTGTGTATTCAGCACTAGTCCAGGAACGCGCTAGTGCACACAGTCTTAACATTGGTAAATATCACAATCATACCAATCGATATTATCAAAGTACTTTATTTAAATAACCAAACTGGTTACTCGACCTTATGGCCAAGTTACAAATATATGCCTCGCAAGGCGAAACTTATTCAGAGAAAAAGAATAGCAATGAAAATCAAATAGCTTAGTGGCGCCATCCGGATACCACAGCAACCGATCGGGCTCGCATCCCTAAGTAGACGGATCCTCTTGGAATTCCTCCTCCGAGTCGGGCGTAGTCTCCTCTTCAAGCGGTGTTGTGTTGAGGCAAGGGTGAGTACTTGGTACTCGCAAGTCATGCACAGAATGCAGGCTAATATACTATATGCATGGCTTGGTACAAAGGAATAGCTCAAGGTATATTTGCGATGCTTGACATTTGAAAAGTAATATAAGTAGATTCGAAAGCAGTAGAAATAAGTAAAGCGTAAATAACTTTTCAAGAAGTTTAATAAACATTTTTCCCCATCCTAAACCACATTTCCATCATCTTCATTATTAAACCAACCCAACTTTTCAAACCAAAGTTATTTTTGAGAAAATCTAACCCTTGACTGTAATTCCCGAGCGATGTCCAATACCGCGGACACGGCTATTCGAATAGATTCTAAACTCTGCAGAGGTTATGCACTTTACCCACAAGATACAGTCAAACACCACAAAGGCGAGTTCCCGTAACAAAGTCTTTCGGAAACCTCTAACAATACAAGTGGTCCTCCCCGGTTATTGCGCACTAACCCTTCCCTTCGCTAAGGCGAAGTCTAGGCCAATCAACCGTTAGATGGGTACCTGGCCTCAGCCCCGGTACGCTCCCCCGTACAACTTACACAAAGGGTGTAGTTGACCTCCTGAGGTCCCACAGGTACGTTATTAGCAACTTAGTCAACTAGGTCCGTCCCATTACACACATGTGGTTGCACGTTAGACCCAGTTCAAAGGCTTGCAAGGTTAAGTCCTTAGGGTGACCAGGGCAAGACTACCCGAAGAACCAAATCAACATCCCCAATGCCACAACTGGCCCACTGATTACTCTTGCCACATGCCCTGGCCGAAATCGTTTATCAAACCCCAGTTGATTACCATGCACCACGTGCCATCAACATCATATGATACTTTTCCAAAACAGGTTCAATATATCATTAAGTCAATATTAACATTTGATTGTCCAAAATCATGTCATGAGCACGAGTGTGTCTAAGCAAAGATACTACAAATCGGTCTAAACCAGGTTGGCAATTTAATAATGTCCAACTAGTAATCCACAACTAGGGTGACAAGGGTCATGGCACATACTTAAATAATCAAGGTGTCATACAGCAAATTGGTACTTATCTAACCCCCATGTTTAAACCAAGTATTTTTCTAATTGAACTAGCATGCAATAGTTTAAATCAAAATAGGTTTCAAAATGGGATCAATATGGTCAAAGCATAACTTGCCTTCAAAAAGTACTTGCTCTTGGTCTTGAGTTGGATCCTGAGTCAATACTTCTCCTTCGAATCCTTCCGGCACTTCAACGTCTACTCGTAAAGCGTGCAAATAGCAAATACCCAAATAAACAATAGGCAAAAAGTGTCCAAACATCCAAATAAAATCCATAAACAGAAAGAACATAATTTTATGGATTTTTAGAAACTGGAATAAATCAAATTTGGAGTTAAGGCGCCAAAAGTTATGATTATTTAAAGTTTAAATAATCAATTAAATAATTTTACAGAGGAAAACTTTAGTCCAAAAATTAAATAAAATTCATATTTAGGTAGATCTCAATTTTATACAAATTTAGAAATTTGAATCACCCAAATCGGAGTTGAAACGCAAAAGTTATAAGCGTTTGAAGTTTTGAAATTCAAATCAATTATTAAACCGATTTATTAAATCATTTTCTTTTCGAAAATCATTTATTGCGTCAGCGAGGACACGTGGTAGCCTCGATTGGTTGGTCGGCGTCGGTAGGTCCATGGACTTGGTCCACGCTTGGCTCGGGTCCATCGTGGACTCGGTCCACGATTCTACGTGTCGCTGACATGTGGGCCCACTCGGGTGACGTCATCGCTGACGTCAGCGGGGCTCAGCCCACGGTGCTGACAGGTGGGACCCACCGATGACGTCATGGGTGACGTCAGCGCTTATCGGTCGGCCCGACATGCGGGCCCTCGACACGCGGGCCCGCGTGTCGGCGTCTACCTGCCAGCGTGGGCGGCCGACGCGTCGGTCCAACTTCCCGACACGTGGCGCCAATCTCGGCCGTTGATTTGGAATTCAACGGCGCGATTAGATCCAGGGTTAACGTGTTGAATCTACTCGATGATCGTGGGCGTTCGATCTAGATCGGACGGTCGGATCTAATCCTATAATAATCACTACCACGGCGCGTGGCGATTGTGAACCGTTGGATCTTGATCCAACGGTCCCGAATCTAATCGGGTTTGGAACACGTGAACTCACCTCAACCGCACGATCAAGATCGGACGGCGCCTGAGTTCGCGAGGGCGATGGCGACGCAGCGGAGCTGCAGCCCACCGGAGACGGAGACGACGACGAGCCCGACGGCGCCCGGTCGTTCGGCGAAGTGAGTGGTCTCTTCGTGTGCGCCTGGCTTCGGGGTTTCCGGTTCTGGGCTCCTTCTCGGCGGAAGACGACGGACGGCGGCGAGACGAGGCAAAAACGCGACGGAGTGGCGCTCAACTTCTGGCGAGCTTCGCCGCGAACAAGCGGCGGCTCGGCGAGATGGCTCGGGAAGCGGAGTGCGCAAGGATGAGGGCAACCTCGGGCGTGACCAGGGCTTTAAATAGCCTCGGCGTTCGTGCGAGGCGGAAACCTAATTCTACACGGCGGCGCGCGGCGGCGGAGTCCGGCTCGGTCTCGGCCGAGACGACGATACCGCCCACGTGGCACGATCAACGGCCACGATCGCACGGGCGCGATCGGATCCGGGCCGGATACGGCTCGAACCGGTACGGGCGGATCTCAGCCGTTGGATCTTGATCCAACGGTTGGGATTGATTAGGGTTGGGAGCTGGTTTGGTCGAGTCAACTGGCTCGGGTCGGACTCGAGTCCGACTCGGGTTACGACTTCGATCGGATGAACAAGACTCGACCCGAGTTGAATTTCCAGCGATTTAATATTTAAAATAATTCCCAGTAATTCATTTAATTCATTAAAAATAGCAAATGACTCAGAAAAATTCCAGAAAAATTCTGGAAAATATTTTGGATTATTTTGGACTCAAATAAAATATTTCCAACAAAATTTTATTTGCAAAATTAAATTCTTTAATTATTTCAAAATGGAATAAATTCAAATAAATTCCAAATAAATCCAAATAAATTCCAGCAAATTCCAAAAATTCACCAAAGTGCCAAATCACACATGAATTCAATAAAAGCAAAAATTTTGGGGTGTTACAAACCTCCCCCCCTTAATAGAATCTCGTCCCCGAGATTCAGGGCTTACTAAAGGAATAGGTTTGGAAATTCTTTCTTCAAATCCTCTTCGCTCCCAAGTCGCTTCGCTTTCTTCATGGTTGCTCCACTGAACTCTACAGAAACGGGTTGACTTGTTTCTAGTTTCTCGATCCATTGTGTCCAGAATCCTCACGGGATGCTCCTTATAAGTCAAGTCCTCTTGCAACTCAATTAACTCTAGCGGTGTCTGTTCCTCAGGAACTCGGAGGCACTTCTTCAACTGGGACACATGGAATACATCATGCACTCCTGCCAACGACTGTGGCAACTCCAGCTGATAAGCAACTTCGCCTCTGCGACTCAAAATCTTAAATGGTCCAACATAGCAGGTGCGAGTTTCCCTTTGGCATGGAACCTCTTAACTCCCCCGAGAGGCGTAACTCGAGGTATACAAAGTCTTACGGTTCAAAACGCAAATCTCGGCGACGATTGTCGGCATAACTCTTCATCGAGATTGGGCTATCTTCAACCTTTCCCTAATCATGGCGACCGCTTCTTGACCTCT
Source organism: Rhipidocladum racemiflorum (assembly GCA_036346355.1). Classification (NCBI taxonomy): domain Eukaryota; kingdom Viridiplantae; phylum Streptophyta; class Magnoliopsida; order Poales; family Poaceae; genus Rhipidocladum; species Rhipidocladum racemiflorum. The sequence continues at coordinate 81,845,050 of CM070571.1, read as the reverse complement.
TGAAGAATATCAGGCCCAAAGACACGGCGCTCGCCGGTCTCATTCCAATTCAATGGCGTCCGACAGTCGACCATACAAAGGCCTCAAAAGGTGACATCTGTAAACTAGCCTGATAACTATTGTTGTAACTGAACTCGGCATACGGTAAACTCTTATCCCAAGAAGTAGCATAAGCTAATGCACAAGCTCTCAACATATCCTCCAGAATCTGGTTGACTCTTTCGGTCTGTCCGTCCGTCTGTGGATGATAAGCTGTACTGAAGTTCAAACGGGTTCCCATGGCTTCATGCAACTTATTCCAGAACCTTGAGGTAAATTGGGTACCTCTGTCCGACACGATCCTCTTGGGCACTCCGTGCAAACAGACAATCCTGATCATGTATAATTCTGCCAATTTATCTCCCGAGTAAGTGGTCTTCACGGGGATAAAATGGGCTACTTTAGTCAAGCGATCCACTATAACCCATATGGAGTCATAACCTCCTTGAGTCTTTGGCAAACCGGTAATGAAATCCATTCCGATTTCCTCCCACTTCCACTCAGGTGTTTTCAGCGGTTGTAGCAATCCTGCTGGTCTCTGATGCATTGCCTTGACTCTCTGGCATACGTCGCACAATGCAACATGCTCGGCAACTTCACGTTTCATACTCGGCCACCAGAATCTCTCCTTCAGATCCTGATACATCTTGGCGCTTCCAGGATGAATTGAGTACTTAGAGTCATGGGCTTCTTCCAGAATCAGTTGCTTTAACTCCTTTTTGTTAGGCACGCAAATGCGATCCTCCATCCACAACGTGCCTTGCTCATCCAACTTGAAGTCCTCTGCCTTGCCTTCCTCCTTGATGGACTTAATCCTGCGGATCTTGTCATCATCCTTCTGTCCTTCTCGGATCTGATCCTCTAGGGTAGGCTTTACTTCTAATGCGGCCAAGAATCCCCTAGGTACTACCTCAATCTTCATTTTCTGAAAATCCTCACATAACTCATCCTGACTTGTGGCTAGCAACGTACTCACGGTATGGCTTTTCCGACTCAGGGCATCGGCTACTACGTTGGCCTTCCCGGGGTGGTAATGGATCCCAACATTATAGTCCTTGATCAACTCTAACCATCTCCTCTGCCTCATATTCAGATCCGACTGGGTGAATATGTACTTAAGGCTCTTATGATCCGTATATACTTCACATCTGTTTCCAATCAGATAGTGACGCCATATCTTCAAAGCATGCACTACGGCAGCTAACTCTAAGTCATGTGTCGGATAATTTTCCTCATGCGGCCTTAACTGCCTTGATGCATAAGCGACGACCTTTCCGCTCGTGACAAGACACATCCAAGTCCTTGGCGCGATGCGTCACAATAAATATCGAAGCTTTGAGCAACATCCGGTAGAACTAACACCGGTGCTGACGTCAATCGCTTCTTCAGCTCCTGAAATCCTTTCTCACATTCTGGCGTCCATGCAAACTTCTTTTCCTTCTTCAGCAGTTGCGTAAGAGGTTTCGCAATTGTCGAGAAGCCTTCGATGAAACGGCGGTAGTATCCTGCCATTCCAAGGAAACTCCGAATCTGGGTCACGATCTTGGTGCTCCCAATGTAACACGTTCTACTTTGCTTGGATCTACGGCGACTCCTTCATGCGGTCATTACAAGTCCAAGAAACTCCACCTTGTCCTTCCAAAAATCACACTTCTTGAACTTGGCGAAAAGTTGTCGTTCCTCCGCTTTTCCAAAACTCGCCTTAAGTGGTCGGCATGTTCATCCTCTGTCTTGGAGTAGATTAGGATATCGTCTATGAACACGACGACAAACTTGTCCAAATAGTCCATGAACACCTTATTCAGCATATTCATGAAATAAATTTGGCGCATTAAATCGACCCAAAGGACATAATCAGAACTCGTAATGTCCATATCTTGACGAGAATGCGATCTTGAATATCTTACGATCGGATCTTCAATCGATGGTATCCCGATCTCAGATCAATCTTGGAGAAAACTCCGGCTCCTCTCAACTGATCAAACAAATCATCAATCCTGGGTAGCGGATACTTATTCTTCACGGTGACTTCATTGAGTGCACGGTAGTCAATGCACATCCTGAAACTCCCGTCCTTCTTCTTGACAAACAAAACCGGTGCTCCCCACGGCGACGAACTCGGTCTGATAAATCCTTTCTCCATTAACTCTTCTAGCTGTTTCTTCATTTCTACCAACTCCTCGGTGGACATCCGATAGGGTCTCTTTGCTATCGGTCTTTGTGCAGTACAAGCTCTATCACAAACTCTATGTCCCCTGTCTCAAGGCATACCGAGGTAGATCTTCGGGGAAAAACATCGGGTACTCATTCACTACTTGGGACATCCTCTATGCTGATTGCCTTGATGCGTTAACCATCAACTGTCCATCTCTAACTGCCGTGGCTTGAAATTCTACTTTCTTCCCACACGGACTCTCAATTGAGATGGTCCTTCGTCCACAATCCAATACGGCCTTGTGCTTGGATAACCAATCCATTCCCAATATGACGTCTAAGGTCTGGGTTTCCAAAATTATAAGGTTTGCTAGGAACTCTATTCCACCTATCAGTATTCTCACCGGAACATCCTACTTTCGCTCGGAGTTCGAACCAGGGTTTGAGCTAAAAGCATGCACTTAAGTCTTGCAATCCTCAAATCATTTCTAGTAGCAAAGCCTTGCGAAACAAACGAATGCGAAGCTCGAGTCAAACAAAATCACAGGTGTCTTGAGTTAACAAGTAACTTACCCGATCTGACGTCCGTAGCATTCTGCGGTGCATCTGCGGTGACATGGTTGACTCGGCCTCTCACCACGGTGCAGGGTGTGGCTCTGGTCTTTGGCGCCCTAGCTGGGTGGTTCCTAGGTTGAAGCGGCCCAGGGTCACTCCTGCTGTCTTCTTTGGACAAGCTGTTGGCAAAGTGTCTGGCTCGTTGCTTGTAGCAGCGTCTCACTGTTCCTTCTTGTTGCTCGAGTAGTGTTTCTAGCGGGGGTGGGGTCCGTAGTTCGATTGGCGTGTCTTGGTGCGAGGATGGTGTCCTTGTTGCATTCGTGGTTGGAATCGAAGAATTGATTTGGTGCAACTCTCAGCGCCATTGCGTTCCACTGGCGTGATCCTTCTTTGTTGCATCCTGCGCTTCCTGTTCTCATCCAGTTCCTTGCGCTTGTCCTCAAGAATAAGCGCCTTATTCACCAACTCTTGGAAATCTGGAAAGGTGTGGGTGATCAATCCTACTTGCAATCCTGAGTTAAGTCCCTTCATAAAACGAGATTGTCTGGATTTATCTGTCGCTACATCCTCAGGTGCGTAGCGTGCTAGCTGTGTGAACTTGTTCAGTAGTCGGCCACGGCCGATTACCTTGCTTGATGCTCGAACTCCTCCTTCTTAAGGTCCATGATTCCTTCAGCACGTGATCTTTGTCGGAATGCGGTGTGAACTCTTCCCAAGTGATATCCTGAGGGTTCTCTTGCGTGGCACAAGTTCTCCCACCATTCGGTAATTTGTTCCTTCGGTGATGAGAAGCGTAGAGTACCTTCTCATTTCCTATGCATTGAGCTATGTGTAGCTTCCTCTCGATTGATCTTAACCACTCATCGGCCTCCAATGGATTGGCATTCCCAGAGAAAGTGGGTGTGTGGGTTCTCATGAACTCTGATAGTCTCGTATTCTGTCGTGGTCCCTGATTAACTTGATTATCAGAGGCCTGAGCGGTGACGTGTTGCATTTGTTGCATCATAGCATGCATTAATCGAGTCCGCAGCAAGAAAAGCTCAAATTCTGCATATCCAGTGGCGGTGCTGGTGCTCCATCATTGGGGTTTTCTGCCGGGCGAGAACCACTCCCATTGCTTCCAAAGTTTCCACGGGTGTTCACCATCTGTCGGTTTGCTCTAGGTTTAGAGATGAGAGGGAAAAAAGAATAGACAAGTAACATGGAACTTATGCAGGGCGAAAGGGGTAACTTTAAGGTCCAACTTTATTATTAATAACTTGGTATGGCTGCTTACAATGCCTAAGGGCCTTGCAACACATACTGCACACTCAAGAAACAAAGCAAATCCAAATCGAACTAATTTGAGTCTAACGCCTAAAGGGTGACTCTTTCTTCTATGACGCGACTCGGCGAAGGAGTCTCACTATAGAACCTATGCTCACTCATCGAGAAAACCTCCACGGCACGGTGCGGTGTCTTTGTGGCATAGGCGTAACGATCGCCATGTCCGAGAATTGTGTCCTCTATGGTAGTCGAAGAAGCGATGTCCTCATCGAGATCGACTCCTCACGGATCACGGCTCGTGTAGCTCGAAATCTTGGCTCTGGAGTGCAGTCAGTACAAGGTCATCTCCAACTCGTCAATCCTTCGTAGAAGGTGTGCCACATACTCTTGAGCTTCCCGCCATCTGTTCTTCTCTGTCGTGATCTCCTTGCGGGCCTTCTGTAGCTCCTTGCTTGTATTATCTAGTACATCCTCCTGGCGACGACAAATCGTGCCAAGCGTGTAACCGTGGCATCCTCATCTGAATCGCCGGTCAAGAAGGTTATCGCTGCGCGGATGGTAACGGAACACCGTACTCTCCAATTCTCTGGCGTAGATACGGGTAATGTGCCGCATTGCTCGTCGTGATACTTCTTGGATACCCATCTGCATTGTAGATCTCCTGGCAGTGCAGTGTATCGGGCGATTGCCTGAGCCCTTTTTCCTAGCAGGTACCTCAATCCTCACGTCACAAGCCCTGATCAATCCCGCTTGTCTGATCACTTCCACTTGGTATTGGGGCTTCTCAAAATCTCCGAGAGTCTGTAGCATATGCCAAACTTCTGCAGCGTGACCAACTCCCAGACCAACGTAGTTGAACTCTTCCTCCATCTGTCACAAGAGTGCTTTACGTAAGAACTCGGAATTTTTAAATTGTGACAAGGTAAGGGAAAATTTCAGCAAGAGACAAGAAAAGAGAGAAGGGGATAAGTCGAGATGTCATTTCTTATCTTGACAATTTTTTTAGCTTTTAGAAAATAGGTTTTATCCTCACTACGACCATTCTAGCTAGGGTTGAGCCTACAGTCAAGTATGGCTCTGATACCACCTCTATCGGGACCCCGAATTTGCAAATCCGGACCCTCTGTGTATTCAGCACTAGTCCAGAACGCCGCTAGTGCACACGATCTTAACATTGGTAAATATCACAATCATACCAATCGATATTATCAAAGTACTTTATTTAAATAACTAAACTGGTTACTCGACCTTATGGCCAAGTTACAAATATATGCCTGCAAGGCGAAACTTATTCAGAGAAAAAGAATAGCGCGGAAAATCAAATAGCTTAGTGGCGCCATCCAAGATACCACAGGCAATCGACCGGGCTCGCATCCCTAAGTAGACAGATCCTCTTGGAATTACTCCTCCGGTGGCGTAGTCTCCTCTTCAAGCGGTGTTGTGTTGAGGCAAGGGTGAGTACTTGGTACTCGGCAAGTCATGCACGCAATGCAGGCTAATATACTATATGCATGGCTTGGTACAAAGGAATAGCTCAAGGTATATTTGCGATGCTTGACATTTGAAAAGTAATATAAGTAGATTCGAAAGCAGTAGAAATAAGTAAAGCGTAAATAACTTTTCAAGAAGTTTAATAAACATTTTTCCCCATCCTAAACCACATTTCCATCATCTTCATTATTAAACCAACCCAACTTTTCAAACCAAAGTTATTTTTGAGTAAATCTAACCCTTGATCAGTAATTCGGCGATGTCCAATACCGCGGACACGGCTATTCGAATAGATTCTAAACTCTGCAGAGGTTATGCACTTTACCCACAAGATACACTCAAACACCACAAAGGCGAGTTCAGTAACAAAGTCTTTCGAAACCTCTAACAATACAAGTGGTCCTCCCGGTTATTGCGCACTAACCCTTCCCTTCGCTAAGGCGAAGTCTAGGCCAATCAACCGTTAGATGGGTACTGGCCTCGGCCAGACGCTCCCGCATAACTTACACAAAGGGTGTAGTTGACCTCCGAGGTCCCACAGTGCGTTATTAGCAACTTAGTCAACTAGGTCCGTCCCATTACAGACATGTGGTTGCACGTTAGACCCAGTTCAAAGGCTTGCAAGGTTAAGTCCTTAGGGTGACCAGGGCAAGACTACCCAAGAACCAAATCAACATCCCCAATGCCACAACCGGCCCACTGATTACTCTTGCCACATGCCCCTGGCCGAAATCGCTTATCAAACCCGCTTGATTACCATGCACCACGTGCCATCAACATCACATGATACTTTTCCAAAACAGGTTCAATATATCATTAAGTCAATATTAACATTTGATTGTCCAAAATCATGTCATGAGCACGAAAGTGTGTCTAAGCGTTACTACAACGGTCTAAACCCAGGTTGGCAATTTAATAATGTCCAACTAGTAATCCACAACTAGGGTGACAAGGGTCATGGCACATACTTAAATAATCAAGGTGTCATACAAAGAAATTGGTACTTATCTAACCCCCATGTTTAAACCAAGTATTTTTCTAATTGAACTAGCATGCAATAGTTTAAATCAAAATAGGTTTCAAAATGGGATCAATATGGTCAAAGCATAACTTGCCTTCAAAAAGTACTTGCTCTTGGTCTTGAGTTGGATCCTGAGTCAATACTTCTCCTTCGAATCCTTCCGGCACTTCAACGTCTACTCGTAAAGCGTGCAAATAGCAAATACCCAAATAAACAATAGGCAAAAAGTGTCCAAACATCCAAATAAAATCCATAAACAGAAAGAACATAATTTTATGGATTTTTAGAAACTGGAATCGTCAAATTTGGAGTTAAGGCCTTAAAAGTTATGATTATTTAAAGTTTAAATAATCAATTAAATAATTTTACAGAGGAAAACTTTAGTCCAAAAATTAAATAAAATTCATATTTAGGTAGATCTCAATTTTATACAAATTTAGAAATTTGAATCACCCAAATCGGAGTTGAAACGCAAAAGTTATAAGCGTTTGAAGTTTTGAAATTCAAATCAATTATTAAACCGATTTATTAAATCATTTTCTTTTTCGGAAAATCATTTATTGCGTCAGCAGGGACACGTGGCAGCCTCTGATTGGTTGGCTGACGTCAGCCGGTCCATGGACTTGGTCCACGCTTGGCTCGGGTCCATCGTGGACTCGGTCCACGATTCTACGTGTCGCTGACATGTGGGCCCACTCGGGTGACGTCATCGCTGACATCGGCCGGGGCTCGGCCCAGTCTTGGCGGCAGTGGGACCCACCGATGACATCATGGGTGACGTCAGCGCTTGGCTGGGTCAGCCGCTGACATGCGGGCCCTCTGACACGCGGGCCCCGCGTGTCAGCGTCTACACGCCAGCTGCGTGGGCGGCCGACCGCGTCGGTCGACTTCCCGACACGTGGCGCCAATCTCGACCATTGATTTGGAATTCAACGGCGCGATTAGATCCAGGGTTAACGTGTTGAATCTACTCGATGATCGTGGGCCGTTCGATCTAGATCGGACGGTCCAGATCTAATCCTATAATAATCACTACCACGGCACGTGGCGATTGTGAACCGTTGGATCTTGATCCAACGGTCCGAATCTAATCGGGTTTGGAACACGTGAACTCACTCTCAACCGCACGATCAAGATCGGACGGCGCACGAGTTCGCGAGGGCGATGGCGACGCGGCGAGGCTGCAGCCACCGGAGACGGAGACGACGACGAGCCCGACGGCGCTCGGTCGTTCGGCCAAGTGAGTGGTCTCTTCGTGCGCTGGCCGGGGTTCCGGTTCTGGGCTCCTTCTCGGCGGAAGACGACGGACGGCGGCGAGACGAGGCAAAATCCGCGGCGGAGTGGCGCTCAACTACTGCGAGCTCGCCGGCAAACGGCGGCGGCTCAGCGAGATGGCTCGAAAGCGGAGTGCGCAAGGATGAGGGCAACCTCGGCGTGACCAGGGCTTTAAATAGCCTCGGCGTTCGTGCGAGATGAAACCTAATTCTACGGCGGCGGCGGCGGCGGAGTCGGCTTCGGTCTCGGCGGAGACGACGACGCCTGGCCGCCCACGTGGTACGATCAACGGCCACGATCGCGAAGCGCGATCGGATCCGGCGGATCTGGCTCGAGCCGTGCAGGCGGATCTCGGCCGTTGGATCTTGATCCAACGGTTGGGATTGATTAGGGTTGGAGCCGGTTTGGTCGAGTCAATCGGCTCGGGTCGGACTCGAGTCCGACTCGGGTTCCGACTTCGATCGGATGAACAGATTCGACCGAGTTGAATTTCCAGCGATTTAATATTTAAAATAATTCCCGATAATTCATTTAATTCATTAAAAATAGCAAATGACTAAAAATTCGGAAAAATTCTGGAAAATATTTTGGATTATTTTGGACTCAAATAAAATATTTCCAACAAAATTTTATTTGCAAAATTAAATTCTTTAATTATTTCAAAATGGAATAAATTCAAATAAATTCCAAATAAATCCAAATAAATTCCAGCAAATTCCAAAAATTCACCAAAGTGCCAAATCACACATGAATTCAATAAAAGCAAAAATTTTGGGGTGTTACAGCCGCCATGTGTCGTCATCGTTTTTGCCACCGTCGGAGCCGTCCGCCGCGATTGAACCCCGGATTCAAGACCCTATCGTTGAGGCGTTTCGGATTTGATATTCCACGTCGTCGGAGAAGTCGCAAACCACCATGGACGTGGTCGTCCCCTTCAAGTCTGGCAAGAACCTTACCGTCGTAAACCACTGGCCATTCGCGAGCTTCCACGTCCGTCAGATCTTCATCGTACGGCTGCGGTAAGGCCGCGTGTCATGATCTCATACGATTTCGCCGTCACTCATCCTAGCCGTCGGATCTAAATCCTAGGGCCTAGATCTTGACACATGGATGCCACCAGAATATGCCATGTAGCACCACTGCCTTCGCCAGATCTGGACCTTGGATTTTCAATCCCACGGTCAAGATCGCATCGCACGTTGAGCGAATCATGTGCTGCCACGTGTCCATGCGAAAACCGAGGAGTCACCTCGCACCGCTCGATCGCTGTTGACGTCACCCTAGCCCGGGTCCACTTGTCAGCCGAATAGCGATATTCCAGTACAGATCTATTTTATTTTATTAGATTATGACATCAACAGTGATGTCATAAATAGGGTTTTTCAGTAGAAAAGTAATTCAGCTGGAAATAGAAATTAGCTGTGACACGTGTCATCACGTGAATTGGCCATGTGTCACTGTGACGTCAGAATGATGTCATAATTAATTTTTTTCGTAGAAAAATATTTCATCCGAAAACTATTTTGGTGATGATGTCAGCATGATGTCATAAATTCTATTTTCTAGTACAAAAATAATTCAACTAATTTGGTTTATTCTTTTATTTGTATTTTCAAACTTCAAGTAGCTCATTCTTGCTCATACGAACTTCGATTGGGTGATTACAGAGCCTAAAAATTTGTAAAATTATGCTCTATTTAATGGTGAATCTTATTTAATTTTTTGAATTGATTTTGCTCTCTATTTTTAGTATTTATCTATTTATTAGTTACGTATAGTAGTTGAAGTGCCCAAGGGGTTCAAGGGTAAAGTCTTGATCCAAGAACAAGGTCAAGAGCAGAGCAAGAGCTTTTCCAAGGCTAGTTGTGCTTTGACCATGTTAATCCCATGTTTTAAAATTACATTATGTTAAACTATTGCATGCTAATTCAAATTAAAATGATTTCAATTAATTTGAGAACAGTTAATCAACCCATTTGATTTATGTCCACCTTGTCATTATTATTTGTATGCCATTATCATTTGTCACCCTATAAATGTTGTTTATTAGTTGGTGTTGGGGAACGCGGTATGCTACACTAGCACAAATTAAAATTTCTACCGCAAACCAGAAAAGCTACTCGCAAGAAGGGGATTATAGATCTATTACCACTAGACGCGCAGTTACGGAATCCTTCGCACGTCGTTGTAGTGGATCGTTCTCGGCGCGGATCGTCCTCGCCTCGGATCGTCCTCGCCGTGGATCGTCCTCTCCACGGATCGTCCTCTCCACGGATCGTCCTCTCCACGCTGCAGTAGCAGCATCGTCACCACAGCCGTCCACACGTCCGGGGATGGAACGCCGTGCGTCGGTGTGCAAGCACCGGGTCGCTCGGCAGGGGGCAACGAGAGGAGGTGGCTAGGGTTTCTGGCGAAACACCTTTAAACAGCATGAAAAAGTGTATATGCGTCTAGCCTCCTCCCCTCCTTATATAGCCACGAGGTGAAACCCTAGGCAGTCAGGGCCCATCTACGCGCTAAACCCACGAGGTCCATTAATTATGGATACAATCCAAATTAATGTGTCCCAGCCTGTTAAGTGTGTGACCCTGTAGGTTCATGCGTATTTGGACATGGATTCAGAAAACCCTTTTTCTAATCCAATAGTCGGTAGCGGCTCCTTGCAGAGCATGCCAACTCCCAAACGCATATGATTAAAGTACTGATGTAATAATCCCTTTGCCAAACTATATGAAGATCGAACTCAAGGCGAGAAGCATGTCATCCTTTGACAGTTCAATCCATCTCTCGTATCCGTGATATATTAATAAGTTGTGATTGACTTCTCAATCACGGCATGGCCATGCACTTCCTTAATCATATCACACGAGTGGCCTAGACATATATCTCCGTTACATTGGAGTGGCAAATTCCATCTTGACTGCTCACTTCCCTCTGCATGTTTCATAGTAAACATGAAAGCTACCTTTATAACTATCCGGTTAGGAAATAGTATTTGGTAACCCCAAGGTAAACTATTACACATGTAGGGAATATGACAATCTCAGGTCTAAGGATCATACATCTACTATGTATGAGATACACTGATGACACATAAGAATGTAACATTCTCGCAGTGTCCCATTGTGGGTCTATCTAACACATGTTCTTCAACATGCGTCCACAATGTATTGATGATATCTCCATATCCCATGATCTATGAAACATGATCATCGAACAATACATGTGCTGATCTATTCATCGTTGTCCTATACGATGATATCCGATCAGAGATATTTATCGAATTATATCAATAAGTAAAGAGCTTCATAAACAAGTCACACACTTGTTGATCAAAACAATGATATACATTCATTGGACCAATAATCATATTATTATTCATAAACATAGTCATGTTACAATCATCCGTATGATTGCCTCAAGGGCATAACACTAACAGTTGGTTGCTACTTAATTGCCAAAATGGGTTGCTAGATCGTGACTAGTATGCTTAGATATGCAACATGTCATTGATACTCCCTCCGTCCCAAATTACAAGGCCAATAATTTGAATGGTCTTGTCCCAAATATAAGGCGTGCATGCAGATTTAATGATGTTTTTCCTTCTATACCCTTATTTATTATTTCTCAACCATATGCATTTATTCATTATCACCCACACAAAGTATATCTTTCACCTTTCAAGATAATTAAGTGAGGGTATCTATGTCATTTTCTCTCATACCTTTCTCAATTTCAATGTAACCTTAATCCTTTCAAACTACGCCTTATAAACTGGGACGGAGGGAGTATCATTTTGAAAATACAAATTTAATATTTATTAACAGAATGTACCATGTGTTTCTAAAATGGTGTGCTACGTGTTGCCACACGATGATGTTGATATGTAGAAGCATGTGTTGTCCTGCATGGACGTTGACTTGTTGTTGGCATGTGTTGCACAATAATCAACTGGGATGGGAAATGATTTGGACCGGGGCAAGTGACAAGAGACTATGTGTCAGGGTGGACCTGCGTGGCAATAGGATTGATAATAGAATGTAAGAGGTTGTGTGCCATTTGAGTGAAGGTTGTGTGCCATTTGAATGGATGTGAGGGCTGTGTGCCAATTGAGAGTTTGAAAATCTTGCCTTGGTCAATTGAAGACTTTACCTTGCAAGCCTTTGAACTAGGCCAAACATACAACCACATGTCTTGAATGGAAAGACCTAACTGAGTAAGTTATCTATGTCTTAGCATGTGATACCTCAAGGTGATATTCACACAGGGGGTGTGGTTATGGGGGAGAATGTGGTGTACTACGGTCTCACGTCGATCCAACGGTATGTCGGTCATATACTTCGGCTCTATGTGAGGGAAGGGATAGTGAAGGCAATACCGAAGATGTTCATGTATTAGGATAGAAGTATTCGAAAGGTTTTATCATGAATCACTGTGGAGACCCTCCTTTTCATGATACAATGTACCATAAAAGAAAGGTTCTAATGTACTTTCTGTGCTAGTCTCGTGATTAGTAGCCAGCACACATATACATAAATTGAGATCACAACCATACAAAATATTATCATTATTATTACGAAGGCTATTTGTACAAGATAATCTTACAATTCAGAGTAACATACGGTGAAAGAAATAGATGTCTTATAGTGTGCCCATCCAACCCTCAGGCAATTGACAAGGTATAATCCCTACAAAGTTGTATCATCGAAATTTTATATCCTGCGTCAAGAAGCGCATTCGCAGGCATATTGCCTAAAAACAACAATGATAGCAAGGGTCAGTACATTGCGTACTTAGCAAGACTTGAAGTGTTTACAAAATCTACAATATATAAGATGTAACAACAGGATGGATATCTTGGTTATTTTGTTTGAAGCTAAATTTAATTATAAATACTAAATAATAGATTGAAAGCGAATTTGAATAAAAGCAATTTGGCAAGTGTATAAAATAACCAGTATGTAAACATATAAGTAACATCTCACAGTTCCTCCATGAATGTTAGAATCAAATCGTCCAATGCCAACACATGGTATAAACCCATTCTTTTGCCAACACATAGCACAAATCCACTATGTTGCCAACACATGGCACAACAGAACCTAACCTTGTCAACACATGACAATCATTGAGTCATCCGTGGGGTAATTTCTTTATTACCATATTTGATTATCTCATTCTATTTTATAAAAATATCAAAATTCTAACTATGTGATGACGTTACCAAAGTGCTCATGACCGCGAGCGTGGCTAATTGATTAGTTTTGCCTCTGCAGAGTTGTGCAGCTTTACTGATCATCTCTTTTTGCAATCGATGGTTAACACACTTCCTTTGGTGTGTCGCGGAGAGATCATACATAACCATTACATTACTTAATCCTAATTTTGCACTAGCCCAGTATTGACAAACTCTTACTAATGGCGACAGAAGATATTTGTACACACAGTACGATGAACGGATAAATACACCGACGTTCCCCTTCTCCCCATAGTAAGGCGTATATTATTGCATTGGTATGTGTTTGGCCCATACCTCTGTGTGGACACTCCTACGAGCAATCCAACTAGAACAGCACGTGCTACTTCAGCCTTCCAATGTGCAAAGCTGGCTTTAAGTAACTTAATAAGTTAAGACCATCCTAAACCAGCTCTCGTGGTTGTACAATTATCTTGGCATGAAAACAACACAATAGTTCGGTCCTTGATAGACTCGAGCGATAAATCTCTCCCTATCTACGTGCAAGTCACATGCACTTCTGACTATTGCCAATAATCGCCCACATCAGAATCATGATTTTATTTCCATAAAAAGAAAATACCATTGATCTCAATATTCCAACAAGTCCAAGATTCATGTCTAGCATGTCCAATATTTTGATAAATTGCGAATAGGATCACTATCTGTTCGTATTCTCATTCTAAAGCATAGCTAAACATATACATGTAATAAATGAATATACCCATCTTGCATTGTCTATGCATTATCTAGGGTTATCAAGGTTCACATGGAAATATTCAATTAAGGAAATCCCACAATAAAGTCTACCATAACCCATAATATAACATTTTATGAAACATATTGCAAGCATGAAAACATTGGTAAAACATTTCTGAAAACTAGGATCAATATGTTCAAGGGGGGTGCTTGCCTTGCTCGTTAATTTCAGTCATGAAGTCAGAGTCGGTAGCCGCGAACTCTGGATCATCGTTGTCTATACGCTGTTTGCCACAAGACAATAGCAATAAGAAGGAAAAACAATCGAATAGAGCCAATTTGAAATACAATTAACATAAATAGGTTGCTCTGGATTTTATAAAGGTTTAGGAATTGATTTCACAATTTTTGGTGGTCGTTTATATGGATTTTTAATGCAATTATCGCGTACATTTTTAGGTATTCATGTTACATGAAATTGTTCAGGGGTAAATGCAATAAGTGATTAAAGTAATTTGAACTTAATTATTAAGAGAAAAAGGATTTTATCTTGACTTGTCTACAGTAAGAGTTGGCTTTCAATGTCTCAGATCGCATTCAGATAATATTTTCTAGTGAAGATTTTGGAAGTTTTTCGTAATAATGTTATAATAAAAATTTGGGGTTTTGTTTTGTGTAGTGTATATTGTTTGTCTTAATGGGTTCATGTGTAATTTATTTGTCTAGTGCTCGCATTGATAAGTTAAACATATATTTTAATATTAAAATTTGAATAGATTTGGAGAAAAGAAAAGAGAAAAACAAGAAAATAAAATCTGATTTTGTTTTCTACTGGTCCCTCTTTCGGCCAATTTTCTTTTTCTTTTATTTTTGTCCAGGTTGAGACGCATATAGTATTTATACATACATGTTCTTACTATATATATTTTTATCATTATTATTTTTGCCCAGGTTGAAACATATATATGTTCTTTTCATTTTTTTATTCCTCCGACCGAGGCCCATTGCTTGCTCTTCCTCATAGTCTTGTCATCATTTGGTAGCTACTCCAGTACGGCATCGAGCTTAGCCTAGCCTGGTCGTCGTCAACACAGGTTGAATCCGTGGCCTTGACCGCTTCCCCTTGCCGGAGCCATTCAATTCAATAGCGCAAAAACTCAGTATTAACTCCTGGCCTGAAGAACGCACGCACGCACGCTGCTCGCTCGCTGCTGCGATCGAACCCAGTCATGGACCGACCGGTTCGTACGCATGGACCGAGCCCGATCAAACCCGACCGGCTACCCTCGTCAACAAGACTCTTCTTCCCCTCGCCGAGCGACTATATAAGCGCACGCAAGCACACACTCCTCGACAAGCAAGCAAGCAAGAGCAACACAGCAGCGAGCGAAGCGAAGCGAAGCAGAGCGCTTGCAAGTTGATCGTCTACATCTGCAACAGATTGTGGGGGTTTGCAGCACGTCGTTCGGACGAAGCGCACAGGCAGGCATGGCGAGCCTTGTGAGGACGCAAGCCGCCGGCGGCAGCCTCGTGCTCCCGGCCGCGTCGCGCTCGCGCTCGTCCCGGGGTGGGCTGTGCGGCCGGGCGAGCCTGCGCGGAGGCGTGGCTAGTACTACGTCCGACCGACGGCAGCTCGTCGGCATCGACGAGCTCAGGCTCAGCCGGCCGGACACTGTCGTGGCCGCCGAGGATCACGTCGTGAACGGGCGCGCGTCGCAGCGCGAAGGCGCGGAGGTCGAGAAGCTCCGCGCGATCGCCGAGGCGGCGGCGGACCGGGTCGAGATGCACGACATCATCGGCAGGCAGAGGGACAACTGGAACCACCTGCTCCTCCACTCCACCAACTCCCTCGCGCTCGCCGCCTCCCTCATGGCCGCGCTCGCGCCGGCCTCACCGAACATGCTCCTCGCGCTCAAGGCCTCGGCCGGGGCGCTCCTGGCCACGACGGCCGTGACGATGGTGGCGGCGAACAAGATCCAGCCGTCGCAGCTCGCCGAGGAGCAGCGCAACGCCACCAGGCTGTGGAGACAGCTCGAGCGCGACGTCCGTGCCACGCTCGAGATCGGCACGCCGAACAAGGCCGACGTCCTGGACGCCATGGACCGGGTGCTCGCGCTCGACGAGGCCTACCCGCTACCGCTGCTCCCTGGCATGCTCGACAAGTTCCCCAAGGCCGTTCAGCCCACCCGGTGGTGGCCGAAGAAGAAGCCTGCTCATCAGACCGCATTCAAGGTGTCGTACAAGACCAACCACGGCGCCCGGCGAGGCGGCGCCATCGCCGGCAACGGCTGGAGCCCAGAACTGGAGGAGGAGATGCGAGGCATCGTACGGGTCCTCAAGGCCAAGGACGAGCAGGAGTACGTGTCGGTGGGCAAGCTGGCGCTGAATCTCAACAAGGGCCTCGCCATGGCCGGTCCGGCTCTGGCCGGCACGGCCGCGCTCGCCACGGCGTTCATCGGCTCCGGCGAGGCTGGGTCATGGGCGTCGGGCGCGGCCGTCCTCGGCGGCGCGCTGGCTGCCGCGGTGAACACAATGGAGCACGGCTGGCAGGTGGGCATGGTGTTCGAGCTGTGCCGCAACGTCGCCGGATTCTACCGCAAGATCCAAGAGGACATCGAGGCCAACCTCGACGAGGCCGACGTCGAGAGGAGGGAGAACGGCGAGGTGTTCGAGACCAAGGTGGCGCTGCAGCTCGGCCGGAGACCGTCTGACCTCAACCAGTTCAGGGCGATGGCCTCACCGTCTTTCATGGACGAGGACATCCAGGATTTTGCAGGGAAACTGTTCTAGATTCTAATGGAGTCTGGTTGTATAATGCTTGATTTTTGTATAGTGATCTTGTTTTGTCCAAGCAACATGGTGGAATTAAATAACTGACAAATTCATTGGTTCTTTGACTACTTGAACAATATTTTAGCCTCTGATTTGTTCTTGAATATACGGACAAGATATGTGAATATTTATATAGGCAAGCACGAGTAGGCATTCTTTTAAGTGAAATACTAGTGACAAACTGCTGCCATCCAAAGTTATACTAGGACAATAAGCGCGGCGTGCACCGCACGCCTGAATGAAAAATGAATTTGTGTTTTTTTCGAAGAAAAAACGAACGACGAAAACATTTTTTCGAGAAAAACGAGAAAAAACGGACCACGAAATCTTTGTTTTGGGGGGAAACGGAAAAGGTTTTTTTTTGGAGGGAAAACAGATCACGAAAACATTTTTTCCGAGAAAAACGCGAAAAAACGGACCACGAAAATATTTTTCCAGAAAAAAACGCGGCGCACGCCACGCGCATGAACAAAAAACGGATTTGTGTTTTTTTTCGGAGAAAAAAGGGCGACGAAAACATTTTTTCCGAAAAAAAAACGTGGAAAAACATAGCACGAAAACATTTTTCCCGAGAAAAACGAGAAAAAACGGACCACGAAAACATTTTTCTGGAAAAAACGAAGAAAGAACCTAAACGTAAGAAACAAGGACCTGTTCGCAATTTTTTTAGACCTAACCGCTATCCCGAATAATTAGAAAATGGCTCGTAGTATTCACAATCTGAAAGCATCCAATAAGCACCAAGTAATGTATGCAGTTACGGAATCGATCTGGCAGTGTTTTGTATGGGATAATAGTACTCCATTGCTTACACACACATGAAGCAAGACCGAATGAGCCTACTATTGAGAATCTGGATGCATGCAGCTGCACAATCTTCACAAAACATATACGAGCTGTCTACCAAACATAGTTGCAAATCGATTTCGTTAGTACCCATTAAATGAGAGCATCACAGAATAATATCAACATTTAGAGTCCATCAGACCCAAGAACGGCAGTGCAAGGTTTTGAGAGCATCACAGCAGGGTAGTACTTTCGGATTGGCTACAAAGTCCAGTACACATATAACAAAACATGCTGCAAATCGGTTTGAAACAACAATGCAGTACACATATTAGCAGACCATGACAGGAAGTATCCAAAAAACAACAGGGTAATTCGGTTTGCCTAAGCAAAGTTCGATACGAAACTCTAAATTAATTAAACCGACTAGCTCTAAACATAGTGGCCCGAACGATCAGACTCAATGGAGAATTAGGAATCCCTGGAGTAGTCGCTCAACAAGGATCCAGAACTACTTTCGTAGTCCGCGGGCAATATGTCGTCGGCAGGAACCCCCTCCTCACATGCACCTCCTTCCATCACAGTGGCATGACGTGAACTCCCAAATGCTATTGTGTCCAACGACATCTGCTCCAAGCTCTCGGCTATTGACTCGACCTGAAGAAGAGTGGTGTTCAACTCAATTGCCCAAATGTGGTCACTTGGACTGAAGTTGTCCCTAGCCAGGTTCCTCAGCTGCTCAGCCTTGTCCTCCAGCATAGCTCGCATCTTCGAGATGACCTCTCGAAGGTTCTTGGCTTCCATCTATAACACGACGTTGACAGATTTTGCAACAGGGTTCGACATTACAGCAATTAACCTACAATCCTAATTGCTATAGCCTGTAAGGTATTAGTAAACTGATTACAAGCAGTACAACCATGCTATTAAACCTGATATGAAACCATGCTATTAATTGTCCTTCCCTTTCATATGCTGCTATCATACCAGTAGAACCATGGTATTAAACCATCCTATTAAATGTCCTCCCTTTCACATGTTTTTGTCAAACCTAATATAACCTACACGGCTGCAAACATAAGTTCTACCTATCTTCAGATTATTGATTACCTACAGGGCGGCAAATAGAAGGTGTAGTATTCTTCAGATTTGATTAGTGTAGGTACCGCTTGGACTTAATCAGTCTACCTTCCTACTCTGGACTTAATCACATAATTCAACACTGCACGTGAACGCTAGAACAAGGTAACAGCTTTAACGACAGTGTAGGATCGAAGTATACGAATATAGCAATCAGAGGGGGGGTGAATGATTGTGCGAAAGCTAAAACCAAATTCTTGATCTACTAAAAGTTCACCCAAAAACAGAACCAAATAATTGCCTCGTATTCGACAAAAACAGAATGATAGAGGTTCGGTAAAATGCGAATTCCCGGAGATCCAACCGTCGGAACGATCTGAAATTTGGACACAAGAAACTACATTCCAATATGAATCGAACCCAAAAAGCATCAACTTGATCGGACTTACGGATCAAAAGTTATGAACCTCGCAAGCTTGCTATGACAGAAGATGACGAGAATAGATCTAACTATAATTGTAGCTCGCCGAAAGATTTGAAGAACTTGATCTTTATTTCTCCTTTCTTTTGTCTAAAGTACTCCAAACAAAAGAGTACAACCCTAAAGCTTGCTCAAAGATTGATGCCCTTCAACAGGAGACAACCCCTCCTATTTAAAGGAGCAAAACACAAGGAGTCATGAATACAATTCCTACTCCTAATCCTAGAAGGAGTCCCACTCCTAATCCTAGAAAGAGTATGTATTCAACACAACTCCTCTTGGCCCAACCTGGCCGAGTATAACTCTTGCACGTGTATCGCAACCCTACCATACTCACGTGACTAACACTTTGCACGCGAATGACCTCCTGCCATTCTCACGTGACTAACCATTCTTCATGTGCACCATTCTCTTATCCCGAACGTCCCGCATGACATCCTTGACCACCAAGACCTCAGTTCCCCCTGAACCTAGTCCCAAACCTCAGTTCCTCCATGAACCTAGTTCCGGTCCCGTCATCGACCACATTCGCCCTCGAGCAATACCTGCACATGAACAAACCACAAAACGATTTCGAGCACAAGTCCGCGACTTGACTCAACATTAGTCCATACAAATACTCACACGAGCATTGCATAAAGTCCGCTTGAAAACAAGCATCATGAAATTCTCACAAATTTCATAATCTCAAATTCAAACCAGAATTCAATTCCAAAATTGCTCAAAACCCTAATCGAGCAAAAAACCATTCACGCCAGACCAAAAATCCGGTCCTGCGCAAACGTGAAAACAGCCGTAAAAAATCCACCTTGCTTGTGGAGGGGAGAGTCCGTCGTACACGCGAAACTTACTGGTTCTGGAAGTTTCAGTCCGGCTCAAAAACGTTTGAAAACACGTTCACGGCGGACCAAAGAAAAGCGGTCCGGCGTACAAGTGAAACTTACTGTTTCTTGAAAGTTTGGTCCAGCACAAAAGAGAACTTCACTATTTCTTGTAAAATTGTCGAACTCATGCACAAAACACATTTTCCAAGTTCAAATCTTAGCCAATTTTTCAGCACATGATTTCACAGACAGTTAACAATGTAGGGCATCATTCAACAGGTAACAAGGTAACAATCACCATTCTAGACAAATACTGTTGGAAGTAAACTACCTTCAACTGTTTCATACATCAATGTTCCATTGTTCAGTACTTAACATCGATGGTGATTCAAGGTAGAAATCAGTGACAGAAATCCATTGTTCAGTATTCTATAACACCCATTGTTCAGTATTTAACATCCTCGACAGTCTACTTCAACAAGAAGAAGAATCACAAGTGTGGACAGTTCAGTAAACAACGATGTTCCAAAACTGATAACCAGGAAAACTTGACGAGCATAATGATGACTTACAAATTGGACAAGACCATGAAGTACTGCGAACAATCTCAACGAACTGGGAACAATCAGTCTACTCTTTAGTAATTTGAGCAACAAGAATCGCCTATTTGAGCAACAACAATCAGTACTTTCGGGATTTCGGACAATCCTCCGGTTTGTCATCAACAAGATTCACTAAATTGCCAAATCGCCGCATGGAATCAGTAAAACGAACTTTCCCATTCACATTTGCGTAGTCCCCCCGTCGGATTTGAGCCCAATCAGGAATTTCCCCTTTCCAGGCGGAGGTTTAGGGCTAAGAAATTGTACGATTCGCGCGGGGATTGGGCGTACCTCAAGCAGTCGCATCCCCCTTCTTGCTTCTCCTCTCCGGCCGGTGAGGCGGACGACCTCCCCTCGTCGCGTCGGACGCCCTTCACGAGTTCCGCCTTGTCCGACCCGCCGCGCGAACGAGATGCCGTTGACGCAACAGCGGGAGGGGAATGGGAGGCGAAGCCCTCGGCGGAGGGAATCTCTCTCCTATCCCACGTCGACTCCCACGGGGAAGGGATGCCGTTGGAGACGCTCCGATCCCTTCGTCGCGGCCGCTTTCCCATGGGGAAGGGAACGGGAGCGCGAACGGGAAAGCGTTGGAGATGGTCTTACTACTATTAGTGACTAACAACCTCTCTGACACTATTAAAATCGTACGGCTGCTAGGCACACGATTGAGTAAAGAGCTCGACTTTGCTGAAAGAGCTGAGTTGATGCAACGTCACTAGGCTGGCTGGAGTGACGTGGGAAAGGAACTGGCAACTGAAGCGACTAAAGACATGCAGTCGTTACAGCAGAACTGTCATGGGAGGTCTTGCAGCAGATCATTGAGCACCGTGCCTGGAGTGAGCCATCATCTCACCATCATCTCTGGTCCAAACCACGAGAGCAACAATCTAATGCTCTCTGCTAACCTTGTATGCACATTTGCTAAATTTTGAGTTAAGGCTTATCTAAACAATGCCGAAAATCAAATTCAGTCATCTGCTAACAGTGTCACTAAGGCAATAGATATAATCTTGCAAAAGGGAATAGCAGCGGTAATTACAGCCGCAATTCTCAGTCTTCTGGACGAGGACGCGGCCGTTGGTTCAGGGCAAGGAGGACAAGGCAATAACAGTTGGAAGACAACCTGCTAGGGCTGTGGAAAGAAAGGACATGATGCTCTTCGCTGTTATCATAGATTCAATCGTGCTTATTAAGCTGAAGAACAAAGAACTGTTGCTGCGGCTGCTATTGGCTCTTATTAGGTGGACCAAAACGGGTATGCTGATACCGGTGCTACCCAGTGGCGGAGCCAGAAAAAGTTAATTTAATTATGGTCTGGACTGAGCCTGAGTGCCTGTTGCCAGTTGCCAGTTGCCATATAACCTAGACCTGAACTTTGCTGGATAAATCACTAAGCGACCCATTTGCTAGCCCTAATATATGGTCATTAGGCTTTGAGCCCGGACAACAGCTCAAGCCCGCTGGGCCGTGGCTCCGCCGGTGGTGCTACCGATCATATTACTAGTGATTTGGACCGGTTGAGTGTCTGTGATCGCTACAAAGGCAACGATCAAGTTCAAGTTGTAAATGGACTAGGTTTATCGATCTCTCACATTGGTCATTCTACTATTACTAGTTACTCTCGGTCCTTAAACCTCAAAAATATCTTTCACGTCCCAACCATCATTACAAATCTTCTTTTAGTCACTCAAGCCATTCTCCAGTCAAATAAATTAGATTTTGTTTCAAATAATTTTGAACATGTTTGTGATGCTTGTCAACAAGCAAAAGACTCGTCAGTTTCCCTATCATGCATCACACATGTTTCTACTTTTCCTCTTGAATTAGTTCATTCCGATTTGTGGGGTCCTACTCACATATCTTCTGGAGGTTACAAGTACTATGTAAGCTTTATTGATGATTACAGTAAATTCACTTGGATTTACCTCCTTAAACAAAAAACTGATGTTGCAAACGCATTTACTCAATTTCGACATCATGTAGAACGATTACTTGGTCACAAAATTCGTGCAATGCAAATGGATTGGGGGTGGAGAGTACCAAATAATTCATAATTTCCATGACATTTTAGGAATATCTCATCGAATCTCATGCCCTCGCGCTCATCAGCAAAATGGAGCCGCTGAGAGAAAACACCGACATATTGTAGAAACAGGATTGGCCTTCCTAGCTCACTCTTCCATACCTGTTCGGTTTTGGGATGAGGATTTTCTCACTGCTACATACATGATCAATCGATTACCGAGTCGAGTTCTTGACAATGATACCCCTCTTCATTAGCTCCTGAATATTTCTCCTGATTACTCTGTACTCAAAGTGTTTGGATGTGCCTGTTGCCTTTCCTTCACCCGTATAAATCACACAAGTTGGATTTTAGATCACAACAATGTGTGTTCTTGAGATATATCAACATGCATAAGGGGTACAAGTTTCTGGACAGGTCTTCTGGTTGAGTCTACATCTCAAGATATGTAATCTTTGATGAAAAAGTATTTTCTTTTGCTACCTCTCATGATGGCGGTCCTTTGGCTCCAACAAGTTCAAAGGTGCAGTCCTCTTTACCTCTTCTTGTCCCTATTTCCACTAGTGCCCCATTCTCTGTGACTGAATCAGCTTTAGTAAATGATGCAATAGAGAATCAAATTCCTTCAGATTCAGCATCTCCTAATGTGACTGAAAGTTCTTTGCCCACTGCAGTTTCTAATAGGTCAACACCATCATCTGAACTTCCTTTGGCAGGGGGAGATACCAGGCCTCGAACTCATCTTTAGAACAATATTATTCAGCCCAAGCAATACACTGATTGCACTGTTCATTATCCAATTGTGAAACAACGACATATTGCATCCTTTGCTGCTGAAACACCTAAAACTGCAATGCCATCTTCTCATCAGCAAACTGTGCAGTCTCCTCATTGAAAAACAGCCATGGATATAGAATATGAAGCATTAATGAAGAATGGGACATGGTGTCTTGTACCTTTCAAACCAGGGTGTAATCTTATTGATTCAAAGTGGGTTTTCAAGGTTAGCAAAAGGCTAATGGTATAGTGGACCGGTATAAAGCCAGATTAGTTGCCAAGGGTTTCAAGCAACAACATGGCATTGATTACACAGATACTTTCAGCGCGGTTGTAAAACCCATGACAATACGTCTTATTCATTCCTTAATTGTTTCTTAAGGTTGGAGCTTGAGGCAAATTGATGTGCAAAATGCTTTCCTACATGGCACTCTCCAAGAAGAATTTATATGAAACATCCGCCGGGTTATGAGAATAAGGAATATCCACAGTACATATGTAGACTTCACAAAGCACTGTATGGCTTGAGACAAGCGCCAAGAGCTTGGTATTCTCGGTTAAGCTAAAACTCTATGACATTGGCTGTCTCTTCTAAAACAGACACTTCTCTATTCGTACTCAATAATGCTAGAGTTGTTGTCTATGTGCTAGTATATGTAGATGATATCGTTATTGCTAGTTCATCTTCTCATGCACAGAGATGCTTATTCAGCAACTGAAGGCAGACTTTGCAATCAAGGATCTTGGCCGATTGAGCTACTTTCTAGGCATTGAAGCCATTTTTGGAAGAAGTGGTATTACTCTTACTCAAAAGAAATATATCCAAGACATTCTACAAAAGGCAAATATGCAACACTGTAAGCCTATTGCTACACCAATGAGAGTCCAGTAGATACGTTGTCAAAAAGATCAGGGAAATTTACTGAATGAAGCTGAAGCTTTCCTTTATCAGAGCATTGCAGGAGCACTGCATTACCTTACTTTGACAAGACCAAATCTTTCTTTTGTAGTCAATAAGGTATGTCAGTTCTTGCAAAGTCCAACAGATGTGCACTATTCTACTGTGAAGAGGATTCTTCGATATATGAAAGGTACTTTGTCACATGGACTGAGTATTAAGAAGTCAAAATCAAATCTGCTCAGTGCATTCTCTAATGCAAATTGGGCAGATTGTCCAGATGATAGGAGGTCTACGAGTGGCTATGCAATATATCTTGGGTCGAATATGATATCCTGGAGTTCTAGGAAGCAGCCCATAGTTTCCCGGTCAAGCACAGAAGCTGAATATAAAGCAATTGCAAATGCAGTAGCAAAATTGATTTGGTTTTAGTCTATCTTGAAAGAGTTAGAGATTTATCAAGCAAGAGCACCAACTTTATGGTGTGATAATCTTGGTGCTACTTATTTAACTGCAAATCCTATTTTCCATTCTAGAACAAAACATATAGAGGTAGACTTCCATTTTGTCAGAGAGAGGGTTGCGAGCAAGGGACTTGACGTTCAGTTCATGTCATCTGAAGATCAGGTTGCAGATATTCTTACAAAAGCTCTAGCTAAGCCTGGATTCAATCAGCATTAATTCAATCTCAATCTAGTTGATACCAGTTGAGATTGAGGGTGGTTGTTAAAGTATAGAGATAAGATTGTAACTTATCTCTAATTGTTGTCGTTGTTTTTGCTGTAGCATATCCAGCCGATTCAGTTGAGGTAGTTCAGATAGCAATAGCTTTCCCGTGTGTAACCAAAACCAAATACAATTGATTGTAATCTATGTTAGAATCGACAGGCACAAAAGCAAGAAGTAGATCAAAATGAAAAGAGGAACAAGAGACACAGATTTAACGTGAAAAACCCTTACGGGAAAAAACCACGGGCGCCGGCCGGCAAAATATCACTATTTTCTTTAGTGTTACAAAACGCAGGGGATTACAATCTCTCATCATCTTTTCTGCGGCTTACAAGAGGGTATATATGGTGGCGACCTAGGGTCCTACTCGGAAACAAATCCATAACGATCCGTACCACGGGGGCTTCGCCCCCCGCACCCCCCAAACGTTCCCGCAATAGACCTCCACTACGCTCCGCCAAACACGGCCTCCTTATTCAAAATTTGGATCATGTATCAACAAACTCCACCTTGAGACAAATTACATCCTGTAGTAATTTCAAAATAATCATGATCCCTGAACAACAAAACAAACTGTAACACCAACTAAGCTTAAAACCGTCGGCACCAAGAACCACTAGGGTTTTAATTGTAAACCAACTAAGCTTGAGCAAAGCTCAAACTTAGCAGCAGGAACTGGCTTTGTCATCATATTAGCAAGATTATCATGTGTACTGATCTTGCATACCTTAATGTTACCTTGAGCAATAACATCACGAATATAATGATATCTGACATCAATGTGATTTGTTCTCTCATGAAACATTTGATCCTTTGTAAGGCATATGGCACTTTGACTATCACAAAATATTGTAATGCAAGACTTAACTCCACAAAGCTCAGCATACAAACCTTTCAGCCAAATAGCTTCTTTACATGCTTCAGAAATGGCCATGTACTCAGCTTCGGTGGTGGATAGAGCAACAGTAGCCTACAAACTTGCTTTCCAACTAACGGCACAACCACCAATGGTGAAAATATGACCTGTGAAAGATCTTCTCTTATCCAAGTCACCAGCATAATCAGAGTAAACATAACCAATAAGTCCATCTCTAGATTTTCCGAACTGCAAACAAGCATTAGAAGTACCACGCATATACCTGAAGATCCATTGAACGGCCTTCCAATGTTCTTTACTAGGATTAGCCATGTATCTACTGACAACACTCATTGCATGAGATAGATCAGGACGAGAACACACCATGGCATACATAAGTGAACCAACAGCACTAGAATAAGGAACTCTAAACATGTGCTCAATTTCATCATCAGACTCAGGACATTGAGAAGAAGACAATCTGAAATGGGTAGCTAAATGAGTACTCACTGGTTTTGCCTCATGCATATTAAAGCGACGAAGGACTTTCTCAATGTAACCTTGTTGGCTAAGATACAACAATCCAGACTTTCTATCCTTGATAATTTCCATACCAAGAATCTTCTTTGCTGCACCTAAGTCCTTCATATCAAATTCATTACTTAATTGTGCCTTTAATTTAGCTCTCTGACTTGTCCTTTGCAGCAATCAACATATCATCAACATAAAGAAGCAAATATATAGCCGACTCATTGACAAATTTTATATATACACAGCTATCAAATTCGGACCTCTTAAAACTGTGTGAAAGCATAAATAAGTTAAACCTTTTGTACCCTTATCTAGGAGGCTGCTTTAGACCATAAAGCGACTTCTTAAATCTGCAAACAAGCTTCTCTTTTCCAGGAACAATAAAACCCTCAGGTTGGTCCATATAGATATCTTCCTCCAAATCCCCATGTAAGAATGCAGTTTTAACATCTAATTGCTCAAGTTCATAATCGTGCATAGCTACAATACTGAGGAGACTACGTATTGAACTATGCTTTACAACAGGGGAAAAGACATCATTGTAATCAATACCTGGAATCTGACTGAAGCCTTTAGCAACTAACGTTGCCTTAAACCTTACCGGTTCAGTGGGAGAAACTCCTTTCTTTCTTTTGAAGATCCATTTGCAGCGAACGGTCTTCTTTTCTTTTGGCAACTAGACTAACTCCCAAGTGTCGTTCTTTTCAAGTGACTCCATCTCATCTTGCATCACAATCATCCAGTTCTTGTGATCAACAGAAATAATCGATTCGATGCAAGTTGAAGGTTCTACACTTGACGGGTACCCAGGCCATGGGTACCCCCAGCGGCCCGAAAAAGCGCATGGGCCGAACCAGGCCGGTCGGGGCCCGAAGCCACGGCTGGCGAGGAAGAACCGAATCGGCGAAATCCCTGAAGAAGCGACAGCATTTATTGCGTATCGAGCGCATTAAATGCTGGCCGTAATGATGACGCAGCGGCACAAGTCCCCAACTCTCGCATTTACTACGAGCAACTACGCCGACCAGCAGCAGGGCAAGGGGAGCCGGCGGCCAGTCCCATCAGCCCGCCACTTGCGGGCGACTAAGAGCACAGTCTTTTTCTCTTTTTCAAGCAACAGTGTAACCTCCCTCCTCGCCTATATAAAGGGGGAGGGAGCGAGCATGTAAGACAACGGACAACCGGGAAATCAATACAATCAAACCCACACGAACTGGAGTAGGGACGTTCAGCCCGAACCAGTATACATCTTGTGCTCACCCGAGTAAGCCGTCGAGGAGAGGGAGCGTGCACCCCCCCTCTTACCTATACAAATTCATTGGCCGGTGCTCGAAACACCGACAGTTGGCGCGCCAGGTAGGGGCCTGTGCACGACGTTGCCGCCATTTTCCCGCTTAGCTTCCTCGACGGTTCCCTTTCTTTCTCCGACATCGCCATGCCGATAGCGTCGATCCGTTTCGGCTCCCTCGACTTCGTCACCACCACGGCGGGACAGATAGTGATCGTCCCCGCCATACTCCGGCGCCAAGTGTCCACCGAGGACCCTGACGCCCTCACCAGCGCCTTCAGAGACCTCCGGCTCGAGGTCCCCGCGCGGACCCCGACGCCGAAGCACGCCAGAGGCCCCATCACCCCAAGCGATGCGCGGAGGCATCGAGCAGTGGCGGTCGCACCCGCCGCGACCTCGCGCTTCGTGGCAATGGTCGGCCACGTACCCGACGACCACCACTCGGACAACTCCTCCGACCACGGCTCTAGCGGAGGAAGAGATAAGAACAGACCACGCTACCGCGACCCCGACACCGCGGCAGGCGCTGCTACCCCGGCCACGCCGAAGACTCTCCGCCAACACACCGAGGAGGATCACCGTGCTCGCCGCGCCGACCTTCAGCGGCGACGCGACGAGCTGGAGGCTCAAAAGGCCGAGCTCGACAAGCTCCAGGCCGACCTGGAGCAGTGCTCGCCCGCTGCTCCACCTGCGCCTGGCGGCTTCGCGCCACAAGACGCCAGTCCACCACCACCGGTAGCTAGGGGACGGACGATTCATCGTTTTTCCCCACGCTGGCCAAAACATCGCCCGCGGAAGAATGCCGCTCCGCGGCATTCCCGAGCCAGGCGATCCTGCAGCCAAGGCTACCCACCGTAACCTCCGGGCCTGGTGGAAGCGGCGGCCAGCGCGCAGCGTATGGCCACGGATCGCAGCGTTCGGACGCCTCTTCGGATGGCGCGCGCAACGCCCGGCCGAGGCCGTCGGAGCGAAACAAGGGCAGCGTCACCGTCCGGACAACCCCAGGCATCGCGCACCCCGGTGCACCAACGTTTGGGGGACGAACGCGACGCTCGCACCACCCTCCAAACGCGAAGAACGAGGAACGACCCGACCCGGTCGGACGTCGCCGACAGCGCTCCGCGGCGTGACCGCAGCCCGAGCCCGATGGCCCCGGGCCACGGGCGTTCTGTCAGGGAATTCGCAGCGCGAAGTTCCTCGCCAGATTCGGCGCCGGCCAACATAGCCAAGTACCACAGGGCTACAAACCCGGTGTGTGGTGGAAGATTACCGGCTCGCGTCTTGCCGGGTGGGGGAAGCGACGGGCGACCTCTTTGTCATCCAATACCTCCCCATCTACTTGGCGGACTCGGCCGGGCATGGCTCGAATATCTGCCCGCCAACATCATCCGGATCGGGCCGACCTCAAGCACCACTTCGTTGGCAACTTCCGGGGCACCTACAAGCGACCAGGGAATTCTGGGACTGAAAAGGCTGCAAGCGGCGGCCAGGGAGAACCTCCGGACTACATCCGACGTTTTCCCAGCGATTGCAACGAGCTCCCCGACATCTCCGACGCCGATGTCGTGGGAGCATTCATCTACGGCACCACTTCCAAGACCCTGGTCCATAAAGCGGGGTGTGCGAAGCCAGGACCACCAAAGAACTCCTGGACATTGCCACCAACCACGCCTCGGGCGAGGAGGCCGTAGATGTCATCTTCGACAAAGGGAAGTCGAGCGAGGATCGGCACCGAGCCAGCCCCTCCTCCGACCGCCCGACAAGCAAACGCCACGGCAAAGCAGGTCGCGAGGACCGCTGGTTTCGCGACCACCGACCCGATCGGGAAAGCGCCAAGGCGGCAACCCCGACCACTTCGAAGGCGATGGAGAGCACGTGTCGAACCACGGATACCCGTCGGCACAAGTATCGGACTGCGAAGTCTGAGCGTTTTCTTTCCGGAACCCCACGACGCCACGGGGCAAAGGAAAGAGGCAAGACTCGGCGCCGACCACCGAGATCGAGAGGCGACGTCGGCTTCCCGAGACCGACGGTTGCCTCATGATCTTCGGCGGACCGGCAAGCTACGCCGACCGGAGGCGGCTCAAGCTCGCTGCGCCGAGAGGTGTTCGCGGCAAGCCCGGCGTACCTAAATACCTTCGGTGGTGAGTCCCCGATCACCTTTGGCGGCCGACCACCCGACCACGCCCCGCAACCAGGAGGTACCGCTCGTCATTGACCCCATCGTGGGAACAAAGCGCTGACTAAGGTGCTCATGGGCGGCGGCGGCGATCTCAACATCGCTTTACGTTGAGACCCTCGACGCCATGGGGATCCCGCTCGAGCCTTCGACCAAGCAGAGCACCCTTTCACGGCGTCGTTCCTGGCGGCCAGAGCCCACCCGCTCAGGCGGTCGACCTGCCCGTCACGTTCGGGAGCCCGGTTAACTTCCGCACCGAGACCCTCACCTTCGAGGTCGTGGATTTTCCGGCTCCTACCACGCCATCCTGGGAGACCATGCTACGCTGAAGTTCATGGCGATCCCCAACTACACCTACCTGGCCGAAGATGCCCGGGCGCATGGGGTGATCATCAGAATCGCGTCTTTCCAGCTCGCCCTACGGCTGCGAAAAACGATTCGCGAGTTGGCCTCGGCGGTCGTCGCATCCACCGAGCTCGCCGGCCTCCGAGCCCGGCACCTCGAGTCCGCTCCGACTCTAGCAAGTCGGACCGGGCTCCTTCAAGTCCGCCGAGGACACGAAGACGATCGAGGTCGACCAGAGGACCCGACCAAAACCGCTCGGATCGGGACCACGCTTCTGCCAAATAGGAAAGCGGCTCGTCGACTTCCTCGCGCCAACCGGACGCCTTCGCATGGAAGCCCTCCGACATGCCGGGATCCCGAGGAAGTCGCCGAGCACTCCTGAACATCCGCCTGGGTCTAGAACCCGATCGCCAGCGTCTGCGCCGCTTCGACGAAGGAAAGCGCGTGGCCATAGGAGAGGAAATAGCCAAGCTCTTGGCCGCAGGGTTCATCAAAGAAGTTCGCCACCCCGAGTGGCTAGCAAACCCTGTGCTTGTAAAAAAGAAGACTGGGAAATGGAGAATGTGTGTCGACTACACAAGCCTCAACAAGGCATGTCCGAAAGATCCATTCCCTCTGCCCCGCATCGACCAAATGGTAGACTCCACCGCAGGGTGCGAATCCCTGTCCTTTCTGGATGCCTACTCAGGGTACCACCAGATCGCGATGAAAGAAGACGACCAGCTCGCGACTTCCTTCATCACTCCGTACGGTTCGTTCTGCTACGTGACAATGCCGTTTGGCCTGAAGAACGCGGGGGCTACATACCAGAGATGTATGCAGACCTGCCTTTCCGACCAGATCGGCCGCAATGTCGAGGCGTACGTCGACGACATCGTTGTCAAGACCAGGAAGACCAGCGACATCATCGCCGATCTGGAGGAGACTTTCGCGAACCTTCGACGGTTCCGCATCAAGCTCAACCCCGAGAAATGCGTTTTCGGGGTACCCAAGGGGAAGCTACTCGGCTTCATCATCTCCGAGCGCGGCATCGAAGCCAGCCGAGACAAGATCTCCGCGATCTTAAGGATGGGGCCGATCAGCAACCTCAAAGGGGCCCAAAGGCTGACGGGGTGCCTAGCGGCCCTGAGTCGCTTCACGTCCCGCCTCGTGAACGCAGCTTGCCTCTATACAAACTCCTGAGGAAATCCGACCACTTCACCGGACGGAGGAGGCTCAGACGCCGACGCGCGCTAAAGGTTTTCCGACCACCCCTCCAAGATCGGTCGCCTGCCGCCGAAGAGCCTCTGCTACTCTACATTGCCGCCACGACCAGGTCGTCGGCCACGGCACTTGTCGCGAGCGAGCGAAGAAGAAGCGGGTCCTTAAGATCCAGCGGCCGGTCTACTTCATTAGCGAAGTACTCTCCGAGTCCAAGGCACGGTACCCACAGATCCAGAAGATGCTCTACGCAGTTCTGATCACGAAAAGGAAGCTGGTACACTACTTCAACCAGCACCACGTTTCCGTGGTAACTTCCCTACCACTCGGCGAGGTCATCCATAACCGCGACGCCTCCGGAAGAATTGCCAAGTGGGCACTCGAGCTCAACGGGCATGACATATCCTATGTCCCTCGGACTGCCATAAAATCTCAAGTTCTAGCCGACTTCGTCGCCGAGTGGACCGAAGCCCAGGCCCCACCTCCTCTCGAAGACCCTGAGTACTGGACGATGTACTTCGACGGGTCCTTCACCAAAAACGGAGCCGGGGCCGGGGTCGTCATTCTTTCGCCACTCGGGAACAAGCTTCGGTACGTCATCCGGCTACTTTTCGACGCAACCAACAACGTCGCCGAGTACGAGGCCCTCGTTACTGGTCTCCGCATCGCCGCCGACCTCGGAGCTCTGCGGTTATGCGTGCATGGCGACTCAAAACTGGTCGTCGATCAAGTCATGAAGGCTGCAGAACCTCGCGACGATCGGATGGCAGCCTACTGTCGAGAGGTACGCAAACTGGAGCAGAAGTTCAAAGGATTTGAGCTCCATCATAGCTACAGACGGAACAACGGAGAGGCCGATCACCTGGCTGGTCTCGCCTCCGGCAGAGGGCCGGTCCCGCCGGGAATTTTCGTCCTCGACCTACACCAAGCATCCATCCGGACCGATCGCCCGGACGATCGGCCAAGCGACCCGACAAAAGCTGAGCTGGTCGAGCCGGGTTGCAACGTCCTGATGACCAGCACCGATTGGAGGAATCCCTTCATCGATCGGTGTGTGATTCCCTCCCGACGACCCAACCGAGGCCCGCCGCCTCGCTCGTCGGGCAAAATCCTTTCTTGATCGGCAACGACCTCTACAGAAGGAGCCCCTCCGGGATCCTCCAGAAGTGTGTCCCAGCCGACCAAGGGAGAGAGCTACTCCGCGACATCCACGGCGGGGTTTGCGGACACCACGCCGGGTCACGGAGCCTGGTCGGGAAAGCCTTCCGACAGGGTTTCTACTGGCCGACCGCCGTGGCCGACTCCGAGCAAATCATCCGGACGTGCGAAGGGTGCCAATTCTTCGCTCGGCAAACTCACCTCCGGCGCCAGCCCTCCCAACGATCCCTATCACCTGGCCCTTCGCCGTTTGGGGACTCGATCTGGTCGGGCCCTTCAAGAGAGCGCCCGGGGGCTTCACCCACCTGTTGGTTGCGATAGACAAGTTCACCAAGTGGATAGAAGCCAAGCCGATCACAACAATCACTTGGTAGCGGCGGACTTCATCCGCAATATCATCTACCGGTTTGGAGTCCCGAACTCCATCATCACCGACAACTAACGCAGTTCACGGAAAGGAGTTTCTCGAGCTCTGCGGCCAAAGATCCGCGTGATTGGGCGGCCGCCGCCCACCCACGAGCAACGGCCAAGTCGAACGCGCGAACGGCATGATCCTCCAAGGGCTCAAGCCACGAATCTTCGATCGACCCGAAGAGGTGCAGCGGAGGCGTTGGGCGGTGAGGTACCTCCCGTACTTTGGAGCTTACGGACCACCCGACCCGGCCGACCGGTTCACGCCGTTCTTCCTGGCATTCGGGCGAAGCCATCCTACCAACCGACTTGGACTACGGCGCCCCAAAGGTTCAGGCCTTCAACGAGACCCGGGCTCGAGTCCCAAAGAAGACGCCGGCCGACCGCTCGATGAAGCGCGAGATGTCGCCGTCGTTCGCTCGGCCAAATACCCGGCCAGACAACTGCGACGCTACCACGACCGCAAGGTTAGAGGGCGGCGTTCAACACAGCGACACAGTTCTGCGCCAGGTTCAGTCCAACAAAGGCAAGCACAAGCTCTCCCCTCCTTGGGAGGGTCCCGTCACTGGAGTAGAGGTCCTTCGACCTGGCACTTACCGGCTCAAGGATCCCGATGGCAACATCTTGTCAAACGCCTGGAACATTGAAAAGCTAAGACGATTCTACCCTTAGCCCTTTTTTCTACCTCGTTCGTTACCATGTTCACCTTTCTTACCGAACTGCGCGTAGCATTTTTTCCACTCGGGTCGACACCGCGTTCAACCGCTGTCATCTACCCGATCATTCGGTCTTCTTTTCTTTCTTCCAACCCGAGTACCACGGCCTCGCCCCGCTACTGATTTGCGAAGTGGTATCTCGCCAAGGAAAAAGAGACGAAACAGGATGGTATACTGATTTGCAGGGGAACTAACGCCGCGCTAAAACTGTTTTCCTACTTTTTTGAAAACGCCGAACATGTCGATCATCGGTCGGTTGGTCCCCGCAGACCCAAAAACCATGACCCCGGCATATCTTACCAGCAACAAACCGAAAAATAGCGAAAAATACATGTAAAACCCGAACACCTTTATTTTCTTCCAATTCAACGGCATTTACATTCTTTAGAAACAAGAAAGTCTAAAACCAAGAAAACTTTTTCTCGTTTAAGGGTCTTCCCCGCCGACAGTTGATCTCCGGACTTATCGTCCCTCTCCAAGCACAGCCTCGGCTTCCCGCACAATTTTTGCCGTGACGCACAGCAAAAATAGCCGGGTCGCCGAAACCCGCAGCAGGAGAACCCCGATCTGCCCGGACGCTCCTTCAAGAAGCGGCAGCCCCTGCGCCCCCCCTGTGTGACCTCTATGGTTCCCGGGGGAGCTTGGAGTCCGACACAGGGGGGACCGCCGTCGGAGAAGAATACGGCAGCACGATCGGGGCGATCGGGCAAAGACGGTCGTCGCAAGAGCCTAGATGTCGCGGTCGACTCCAGGCTCCCGGAAGGAGAAGGAGCGCGGGGGAGGACGGCGCCCCGCTCCCCCAATTGCTCAGGCGCTCGCGGCGGCGGTTCCCTCAGCCCGACGACCGCGGCTTGTCGCGCCCGCTCTCGCTCCTCCTCCTCCGCCTCCCGCTCCAGCAGCTCCCAGTCAACCCCGTCGTCCGACGGGGCCGCCACTATAAGACGGCCAGCTCGTCGCCCCAACTCCTCCTCATCCTCTGCCTCTCGTTGAAGGGAGTCCCAGTCGATCTCATCGATCGGTGGGTTCTCATCCTTGGAACGGGAATGAGAGAGTGAGGCAGCCATAAAAGCAAGTCGACAGCTCGTCTCAACGTCGCTGAATGAAGCCCCAGCGCCCACCCTCCGCCTATTTATAGGCGATCCGAAGCCAAACGAAGCGACGCGCCGGGATACCCGCCAGCATTCATGACGACCGCACCTTTTCGAAGCTGATGGCGTAGAAGCCGAAGCGCCGAAGCAAGCGACGCAGAACCGGCACCGCCAATTCCCGCGTTGAACAAAAACCTCGCCGATCATAAAGAAAGATAAGTGAGTACCTTCTTCTTGCACACTCGTTATTACTCCTTCAAGTGGCGCGGCGGTAACAAACAAACCGCCCGCCCCACTCGAGGCTACAAGAGTCCCGCTGGTCGGGTTGTCACAACCAATCGTCGGGTCCTCCCAAGACGGCCAAACTTTCGACCAAAAGTACTACGGCCTCGCCCGGCGGCTACTGATTCTGGTAGTGCTTGGCGAAGAAAGGAAGTGCCCAAGCGGGTCGACTCCACGATCGGTCGAGAACAGCCTCCCACGGTTGAGCGTTCTCGATTTCCCAACTCTCTAACTTTTGTGATACACACACCGACCAATGCCCGACCCTCGTGGTCCCTAAGGCAAGAGACGGCGACGATATCCACCACAAAGAAAAATGGGCAAGAGGTGAGGACAAGGCGAGCCCCAAAGCCCCTAGTTGGGTCGGCGGACGACCCAATCGCCTTAACTCACGTCAGGGATCACACCTCACGCTCTCGCGGAACCCGTTGACGGGTGGCAGCCAGTGCGCCTTGGATCGTGAGCGATCCAAGGTCCGATCTGAGATCGAGTAAGGAAAGATTCTTTATGGATCGCCCCAGTGGGTCGGACGCCCGCGGGATTGTCCGCTAGGGGACCCCTCGCGAGGGCCTCGAGTTCCACCGGATCACTCGCTTGTAGCCCCACGAGCGGCGCTCGAGCCAACGAAGGCAAGCGCGCTTTCACCCTCTCCTGGTCCCCACCACGGACGGGCGTAAAAGGGACGGGACCAGGCACCACGTGCTCGCCAGTAGCGACAAGCCCATCAAGCGCTGGCGGCACGACCGGCGCTGTGTGTTCGCCAGGCGACCACCGAGCGCCTGGCGGCACGACCATGGCGCCCGACGACCAGCCCATCAAGCGCCCGGCTGCTCGACCGGCGCCACGTGTCCGCCAGTGGCGACCACCACAGACGCCCAACCCGGCGCCACGTGCTCGCCAGTATGACCACCACAGACGCCCAACTCAGTACCACGTGCTCGCCAGTATGACAGCCCATCAGCGCTGGCGGCACGACCGGGCGCTGTGTGTTCGCCAGTATGACCACCACCGAGCGCCCCGGCACGACCATGGCGCCCGACGACCAGCCATCAAGGCGCCCGGCGCTCAACCCGGCGCCACGTGCTCGCCAGTATGTCAGCCATCACTCGCCGAGGCACGACCGGGCGCCACGTGCCCGCCAGTGGCGACCAGCCACACACCACGCTGCCGCCAGGCGATCGCCCATCAAGCGCTGGCGGCACGACCCGGGCGCCATGTGTTCGCCAGGGCGTCCAGCCAGCCGAGCGTCTGGCGGCACGACCCGGGCACAGATGTATACTGCGGTCGGACCTCCCCGATACCGCAAAGCAACGACCAAGCAAGGCGAAACCCCCCGACCTGCTCTCCGACCAGCTCGGGGGCTCTGGTTACACCACCGCGGTGCGCTCAAGACCGGTCGAAGACTCTTCCCGACCAAACCGTGAAAACCCCGACCTGCTCTCCAACCACTCGGGGCTCGGGGCTACACCCAGGTGCGCTCGGCGCACCCGGTCGGAGACTCGATCGAGG
Organism: Rhipidocladum racemiflorum; assembly: GCA_036346355.1. Classification (NCBI taxonomy): domain Eukaryota; kingdom Viridiplantae; phylum Streptophyta; class Magnoliopsida; order Poales; family Poaceae; genus Rhipidocladum; species Rhipidocladum racemiflorum. Next base: position 81,808,719 of record CM070571.1, on the reverse strand, counting down.
CCAAGCGAATCACGGCATCACTAAGCGCGGAAACAAGACCCCGGGCACCTCTCCGACCTGCACGCGGGGCTCGGGGCTCTTGACGGTACCAGTGCCATGGGTACCCCGCCCGAAAAAGCGCATGGGCGAACCAGGCGGTCGGGGCCGGCCACGGTGGCGAGGAAGAACCGAATCGGCGAAATCCTCAAGAAGCGGCGACATTTATTGCGTATCGAGCGCATTAAATGCTGGCCGTAATGATGACGCAGCGGCACAAGTCCCCAACTCTCGCATTTACTACGAGCAACTACGCCGACCAGCGAGGGCAAGGAGCGCCGGCGATCCCATCACCGCCACTTGCGGGCGACTAAGAGCACAGTCTTTTGCTCTTTTTCAAGCAACAGTGTAACCTCCCTCCTCGCCTATATAAAGGGGGAGGGAGCGAGCATGTAAGACAACGGACAACCGGGAAATCAATACAATCAAACCCACACGAACTGGAGTAGGGACGTTCAGCCCGAACCAGTATACATCTTGTGCTCACCCGAGTAAGCCGTCGAGGAGAGGGAGCGTGCACCCCCCTCTTACCTATACAAATTCATTGGCCGGTGCTCGAAACACCGACAACACTAGTCTCAATCTCCTCTGAACAACTCAAAGCATAAGCGACAAAGTTGCATTCTGAAATTAGCCTAGAAGGCGGAACAATATTCCTCCTTGGCCTATCAACTGCAATGGAGAGTTGTGGAAGCTGCACAACTGAAGAAGAATGCTCTAGAACAAATGATTCATTAGCAAAAGGTAAAACTTCAACAACCTGTGCATCTTGGATAGCAACGTTTTCTTTGTCCGATGTATATTCTCCATCATCCAAATGCTCCACCTACACACTTATTCTTTGTTGTCCTTCGTTAGGAGCATTTGTTGATAAATTTTCTTGTAACATAGCAGATTCGTTAAATACAACATTTCTACTGATCAAAATTTTTCCAGTTTCAGGTTTCCACATCTTATAACCTTTTACACTAGAACAGTAACCAAGAAAAATGCACTTTGTAGCTCTAGGCTACAGTTTCCCATTATCAACATGTGCATATGCAATGCAACCAAAAACCCCCAATTGTGAATAATCAGTAGGGGAACCAGACCATACCTCAATTGGAGTTTTCTTATCAATAGTAGTGGAGGGTAGCCGATTAATGAGATAACATGCAGTGGAAGAAGCCTCGGCCCAAAAACTCTTGCCCAAACCTGCATTGGACAGCATACACCGAGCCTTGGAAAAAATGGTCCTGTTCATACGTTCAATTACACTGTTCTGTTGAGGGGTGTACGTAACAGTGTAGTGCCTCACGATGCCTTCTCTTCTGCAATAATACTTAAATGTACATGAACAAAATTCCATACCATTATCAGTACAAAGAACTTTTACCTTTCTTTCGGTTTTCTTTTCAACATTAACCTTCCACTCCTTAAAAACTGTGGATACATCTGATTTATGCTTCAAAAAATATGGCCAAACTTTTCTAGAGCAATCATCAATTATTGTAAGCATATAATGAGCATCACTATGAGAAGGCTCACGAGACGGCCCCCATAAATCATGTAGGCCCCCGGATCGGCTATCCGGAGTCCTCTGTGTATTTTTGTACTAGTCCCAGATCAGTAGCTAGTACACACAGTCAAAAGTGATGAATCAACAACCATATCACGAATACAAATAACTAAATAAGAATAATACCAAATGAAAGCAAAGACCTTATGGTCAAGGTTTACCATTACGGCCTGAACAGGCTGAACAACTTGAACAACCGCAGCGGAAGACGAAAACACCAAAGCGACCCATCCAAATGCCCACAGGCAATCGAGTGGGGAGCGCGCCCTAGTCGTTGGAATTCTTTGACAGCTTCTTTCACTTCTGAGATAGGATTAGAATGTAGCACGTGAGTACATAAAGTACTCAGCAAGTCGGGGAAATTATGCACAATGTAGGCTATCCAAAGATGGCTTAATATGGTTCTTTTGCATAAAGCCAAGTTTCATCAAATCATACTTGTTAATAATTTTCACAAAGCATATTTGAGCAATTCTTTTTAATAATTGAATTATGTAATATTGTAGTGAAGGTTCTAACCACCACTCACTAATATAGGCTCTATCCGCCACATCTCAACAAGATCAAGGTTCAAGCCATTCACATGGCTCTAACTGCCACAGTTCACAAAATCAGGTTCTTTCCACCTACCTGACTTTAGCCGCCAGAAACACACCCGAGAGTTCTAACCGCTCCCGGATCCCAAAACAAAACATTGTTTAGTTTGAAATCAAAAACCAAAGTCTACCAGTATGAAAGCATTCTTCGCTTTGCCTTTGACCGTAGGCACGGCTATTCGAATAGTTTTAACTCTGCAGAGGTGTACAACTTTACCCACAAGACATGATATTCCCTTAGTGCCATGTACAATTAACACACTTCCTTAGGTGTGCCGGCAGGGATATCATGATAAGGCCGTTACAATGTATACGCCTAACCTGACTCACCATTGAGGTTTCACCATTGTTAGGGTTCTATCCGCCCGATCTGAAGCCCCTCTTGCGCCGTGTGAGAAAAACAACAACAACAACAACAATGCCTCTTTCCGGCTCTCACATACCACCGAGTGGTGAGTCTAAGTCAGGTTTCTACAAATTAGTTAGCCAGGTCGTGCCCAATTTGACATGTGGTTGTACGGTTATGCTTAGAATGGAGACAGTTATAAGCGTCGGTCCTTAATTGACTTGGGGCGGTACTTGCGCAATGAAAGCTAGCACTCCCTCCGCGCCCACCAGACAAACCATTCCGCCCCAATCCAAAACCATTTTTCATTTTATTTTTATTTTGTAAACCATTGGCAATACTCCTTGCCTATAACTTCCAATACAAGTTTTCAAGGGATAGTTGAAATTCCCACCCATAGGTGAATACTGACCGTTAGCGAGGCTAAGCATTTCTACCGTACTATTCTATTCCACCAATAGTTTATTTTATAGTTTTAAAATCTCAGTGTTTGATAAAAATTATGATAATCAGTTCTACCATCTCCAAAATTCATGAGACCACCAACATTCCCCCATTATTATCATGGCACTATATAATCCAATCCAATTTAGTACTCCAACAAGTAAAGCCTATATCATGTGCCATCATAACTCCAAAATCATGCTAAGCTACTGACATCATTGTATATGAAACAATCTTCTCAAAATATAATTCTCATTATCGATTACCCATCATCCATACATCGATTAATTTTGTAATCTACTTGATCCACCAAGAATAATTCACAATCTCATCCCCGAGCATATTTCATGAAAGATTCTACAAATCCAAGATTTCATTGATTCATTGCCTATAGCTGTTTCCCTATACAATGACACCAAGTTGACTAAACAAATCATATACAATCCTCATTATTCATAATCCCACCTAGATGGTTATCGCAACACCATACTTCACAAAATCATCTACTAAACCACCGAGTACGATTCTCAATATTATTCACTGAATCCATCGAGTATATTTGATAATATCATTGGATCGAATCATCGAGAATACTTCACGATATCGACTCTAATCATTTAGGCTACAATCCACCGATAGCACTTCATAACGTCATGTATTTAATCCTTCACATTATCACCTCTAAATCATCTACTTTAATCCACCAAGAATACGTAATATTATCATCCACTAAACCACCAAACATTCTGGATCATTCACAATCTCCATAAAGGATTATCATATAATATTCTTGTTAAAATCCACCGAAATATAATTCACCACTTATTCTATTTGATCCACAAGTATGCCTCCCAATATTATTATTTACTTCTACCAACTATTACTCTGGATATCATACATCTTCCAATATTCTCCGAATCCACACAAGTTATATGGCGAACCACTATCACAATCCAACTCCTTAGTAATTCAACTAATCACCAATCATAGATCAATTTCATAACTACTACACCCACATCATCACTAATAGTAATCTAACTCCAATTTGCATTCTGTACCATTTGTTCCTTCTAAAAAGGTATTCCAAACAGTCTCTCTCCCTACTTAAATAATATTTTATCAAAAATATTTATTATGGTGGAGTATTGTACTAGGGCGACAACGGATCATGGATAACAAATGTCAAGGAGGTATGAACAACAGGTATAACTAACAGCCTAACGGTAACATCATTCTTTAATATAAATAGCGATGCAATTTGTAAAACATGGTAAAACATGGTAAAACACTTTAGAAAGCATAGTATCAACATGCGTCAAGGAGACTTGCCTCGGTCACAGCGAGAAGGTTGAACTCTTCGAAGTCCGGCGGCGGGGTCGGCGGACTCGGCGGAATCGTTGACTACGCGCAAAACGAGGCAATAAATAAATAAAAGAAAATAAATAAAATCCAAAAATTACAAAAGTAGTACTGGCAGGTAGATATTGATTTTAGATGAATTTAGAAATTTGAATGGAGTCAATCGAAGTTCGGACGCAAAAGTTATAAGCGTTCGAAGTTGGAAAATGATGGAAAATCAAGAAAAAGAGAAAAGTTACTGTTTGATACAGTAACTCGCGAAAAATTGGTTCCAGAACAGACCCAAAACCACAGAGCCCCTTTTGCTTCCAAAAAAATGGATTTTTGCCCCATTTTCGCACGGATTTGGATCAAACAAAAGCCTAGAACCTCTAGATAACATCCTTAGGGACATCTTGGAGGAAGGGATTGAACCAAAACTCACCGGAATCGAAGAAATCGACGAAGAACGGAGGTTCGGCCGAATGCACAAAAGCTCCAAATTCGTCGCCCACGGTTGAGAAATCCTAAAATTGATGATTGGGTTAGAAGCTAGACTCATCCACGGTCACAAAGAACCAAGTGGCATGAAGAATGGCTCACCGGAGAAGAATCTACAAGCATGAACTTGAAGAATACCGAAAAAGTGTGACACGGCTTCGGTTTTCTCGATCTCACGGGCGCACGAGTGGAGTAGAGGGAAAAAGGGATACACCACCGGAACCGGGACTCTTATACGGAGTGAATGGAGGTGGTGGTGCGGCGTTTGGAGGTGTAACGCCCGAGTTAATGGCATTTTAGTGCTTTTCGGTTTTTCTTGAATGGAGCCGTTTCCGGCGGGATTGATGGCGCCCCGAGGTGGGGAATGGCAAGAGCTCGTCACCGCGGATCCAACGCAACCGACGGTTCGTGTTTTGGAGTTAATTTGGTGGAGTTATGAGCGTTTGAATTCAAGTTCTAGCCATTGAAGCAAAATGGAGCTCTCTGTACATTTCCTTTAGCTGGAGGTTAGGGATGATACTATTCACGTGACACGTGGCGCCTTCCCATTGGTCATCTTTTACGCAAACGATTCGCCCTAGAGAAAAATAAGGAAAAATGGCCTAAAAATTCCGAAAAAATTCCTAGAGCCATTTTAGAATATTTGGGACCCAATAAAATTGGTTCCGCTGAATTTGGATGAAATTTGTGGAATTGAATATTCGGGCGCGGATTGCGGGCATTAAACAAAAGCCGCGCGAGATAAAATAGGAACGCAAGTCCAAAAATCCGGGGAATGGTTCCTAAAATCATTTTGGAATATTTGGAACACATTTGAAGTGGTTTGGGGATTTTTGGAGCATTTTTGGACTCGGGTGAAATTTCGGGTACCGGTAGGAACTGGAAAATCCGATTTTTCGACCGGAGGGGAATTAAATCCCGATTTTGGAGGGGAACGGATGCCAGGTTAATATAAGCACCAAGGAAAATCTAAACTTTGAATTTACTTTATTTAAATTAGGTTTTTCTCCAGAACGCGAAAACTAGGGTGTTACAAATCAGCATGCACATAATCAAGTATGCCTTCTATGGTATGAATGGAAGTGTTAAATTTCATCCTCTTGTGCTTACCAAAGATGCAATGCTCATAGAAGTCCAACTTATCGATGCTACACCCACTGAGAAATCCTCTCTTGCTCAACTCTGCCAAACAAAATTCACTCATATGCCCAAGACGCATATGCCAAAGTTTAGTGGCATCAGAATCAAGGGAGACAGCAGAAATTACAGCAGCAGTCAATGGCGAAGCCAAAAATAAAATAGAGAGTAGGCTCAAAGAGTTGAGCTAGATTAAAATAAACATATTAAATAGCTTGTGTTGTATTTTTATCGGTTCAAATGTTACTAATAATACTTTATTATTTGATAAATACTTGTAAAATATTCACTTGTCAAACATTTTTAAATATATAAACAAGTTAACACCAATCAATCAAACAAATTAGCTATTGTCTCTATTCAACACATCTATATAGTTGAAATTGACAAACAAAATCATAAATCAGAAGAAATGCTCACACTGTCTATTTGTTGTTTTGGTCAGCCCACTTAGCCGGTCAAGCACGATGCGCTATCTTCCTTGACCGTCGCCACACGCTCGCTCCCTCGCTGGCTTCCCGGCATCTGCTCTTTGTGACGAGCGTCAAGCACCCTTGACTCGATGGGCTGCCATGTCCTTGTGAATGAGAGATGTTGAACTGTGCCCTCTCTCCCTTGCTCTATGGTCTTTGTGTGCGTCTAGAATTCGAGTCTAGTTGTGCAAGTAGCAAGCAAAGTCACCATTTGTCAAATTAGGTCTCCAATAAGTTGTGGCCCACCAAGCCACATGGTACATGAAGCATCTCATCCATCTAGCAAAACTTCTTCTTCCTTATGCCATGCCCGAGCGCATGTGCATTTGCTGTCACTATGCCAAAAATTAGAGAAGATTTATAATGCATTATACTGGTAGTATATAATAGGTAATAGAAATCAAATCAAACCATTGATTTGTCAAGGAAATTCTACTACTCTACTACTGGAAGAAGTATACATAAATAGTAGCTAATCTGATTCCTTGGATGAAAAAGAATAAACGTTTATATTGAATTTAGTGTATCATAAAAGAACTTAAAAATTAAACACCAATACTAAAAAGTACTTAATATCTAGCGACTGGAGGGGGGGCTCCAGCCTAACAGAGCCCCCTGCTGGCTACGCCCCTAGCAGCAGTACCAGTAACTATATTGCCTCTAAGTACATATAAATTGGCAGTTTTCATATCACCTTTCATGACAACAAGAGAGCCTTTTGTTACCTTCATAACTCCACCTTTAGCAGAGTACTTGTACCCTTTCAGATCAAGAGTACTTAATGAGATGAGGTTTCTGATCATGGTTGGAATATGCCTGACTTCTGTCAAAGTTCTAACAATACCATCATGCATCTTAATCTGAATGGTGCCAATGCCTGGAATCCGAACGATGCCTCCATTCTGTACAGAATCATAAGTGCTAAACCAATCTCTGTTAGTGCACATATGATAAGAGCAAGCAGAATCAAGTATCCATTCAGGATCCATTGAAGCACATCCAACAAAAGCAATAAGAAACTCACCATCAGTACTGTCGGTGTTTCGTGCACCGGCAATACGAATTTATGGTCGAAGGGGGTCGCGCGCTCCCTCTCCCCGAATGGTTGAATCAGGAAGCCAGGTGTTTATACTGGTTCGGGCTGAATGTCCCTACTCCAGTTCGCTTGAACGAGGTGTATTGCTCTTAGCGTCGAACAGTTACCGTGGGAGTACAAGGAGAGCTGGTCTCGACGGGGATGAATGTATCGATGGGTTTTCTGCTTCCCTTTTCTTGACCTCCCTCCCGGGGTCTTGCCTCTCCTTATATATCCGGAGGCGGCAGGTTACAAATGGGAGTTGGAGAAAAAAGAGGAGGGGATATTGTACGTCTTGGAGTCTGGTCTTCTTGTCTTGTCGTCCGACCAGGCCCCGACTAGTCGCTACGCCGGGTTGGTAGCCCTGTGGCGGGAAGTCTTCAGCCGTGCTGACGAGGTGACACATCACACCGGGCGGACGTCAGCCCGGCATTTAATGGTTCTTGACCTCGGCTTGGTCTCGGGAGGGGGCGCTTCTCTGCGGTGTATCAGCGGTGACGGGACCGGGGCTTGACTTCTTAGCGAACCTTCTGACATCCTCGGGAAGGAGCCGCCTACCCCGGTACGGACATCAGAGGACGTCACGTACACAGAGTAGTTGGCCCTTCGAGTGTTAGTGGAGCCGGCCGACCATGCGCTTTGACCTGGGAGGTCGGGGTCGGCCGGCCGCCTGGGACTGGTTTTGATCGGTGGCAGGCCAGACCTTTGCGGCCCACGAACTTTTGCCAGAACTGGGCTTTTGAAGGATGTCAGCCCGCTCGCGGTCTCGGGCTGATGGAGGTACCCATGGTATGGGTATTCGCCAAGAGCCCGAGCTCGCCCGGCCTGAGATCCGGTCGGGGTTTAGCGGTCGGCGGCGCCGACCTAGAGGTCGGCGACGTTTGGTTGGCGCGACTGCGGGGCAGCTGCGCTCGCCAAAGGGCCCGGCATGGCGAAGCACCGGCGGTGTAGCCCCGAGCCCCCGAGCGGGTCGAAGAACCGGTCGGGGGTTTACCCGGTCGAAGGTGGCCGCCGACCTAGAGGTCGGCGACGTTCGGTTGGCGCGACTGCGGGGTAGCTGCGCTCGCCAAAGGGCCCGGGTGCGCGCGAGCGCACCCGGTGGGTGTAGCCCCCGAGCCCCCGAGCGGGTCGAAGAGCCAGTCGGGGGTTTACCCGGTCGGACTCCGATCGGCCATGGTTATGGGACCTTTAGAGTCATGTGAGCGAACGCGCGTTTACCTACGTCGGTTTGAATGCCGTGCTCGTGCAAGCTACAAACGGGCAATCCGGGTGGAATCTTGGCGATCCCCCTCGAGCGGGGTCGTTCCCAAGCGGACGTAACTCCCGGCGTGGGCATCCGACCCACTGTGGGCATTCCATGAGAACCTTTCCTTACTCGATCCCGTATCGGGCTACTGGGTCATCCGCCGACCCGGAACGCGGCTGGCCGTTACTCATGGATGAGCTCCGCGGGAGAGTGTGAGGTATGGTCCCGGATGCGGGTTAGGGTGATTGGGTCATCCGCCGACCCAACTGGAGGCCCACTGGGAGCTCACCCCGGCCCGCCCCTCGCTCTTTTTTACGTGCTGGGGCGGCTTCAGTTCCGGTCGGCCGGACTTGGCCTTCGTAACCCCAACACGGTGCCGGGCCTCGGGTGTGAGCCCGAAGGCGATCCACCGTCCCCGAGGCCGGGCGGCCCAGCGGGCCGTTTCATACCTTTTTTCGGGTTGTTTTGGCCCAGTTTTGCTCGGCAGAGTGCGCGGCGTGCGGCGCGAGGCGGCTGTCCTGTTGAAGCAGTTAATGCTCGGTGGGATTTAAATGGGCTGCGGCGCGTTACCGGAGTAGTGGGCGAAGTGGCAGGCGGACGGTCGGCGACCGTGCCGGTTCACGAGGAGGCGTCGGTTGGGCGCGAAGATGCGCCTGTTCCCGCCTAGCGCCTATAAAGGAAGGTGAGGGCGGTGCGGGGAGAAAGGCTTCCGTTTGTGTCTTCTGCAAGAAAGAGGAAAAAAGGCACGAGGGAAGGAAAAAGGCTCCCTGCTTCCTTGCGCCGTGCCCCGCCTCCTTGCCCGCATCGGAGATGTCGCTGGTTCCGCACTCGTCCGCGGCAGGCCACTTCCTTGGCTTGGAGAGGAAGGGGTTCCTCCCTCCATGAGTCGAGTCCGGCTGGCGGTCGCCGCCGGCCGGGACCGAGGTCCCCGAGGTAGGAGACGGGGAGATAGTCTCGCTGGCTGCCTTCTACGAGCGCGGATTTGGCCTCCCGCTCCACCCGTTTGTCCGCGGGCTGCTGTACTTCTATGGGGGGAGGTGCACCATCTGAACCCAAACGGGGTCCTCCATATTGCGGCCTTCATCACGCTGTGCGAGGCCTTCATGGGGATCGAACCCCACTGGGGGCTCTGGCGCCACTTCTTCTTCGCGCGGCTGCCGTCGGACGCCGCGGGCCTCCTCGGTGCCCTGGCAATCCAACTGCGCCCCGGCCGCAAGCCGTTCTATATTGACGTGAAGCTGCCGTCGTCGAACCGGGGGTGGCACAGCTAGTGGTTCTACGTTCAGAACCTTAACCTTGGCGCTTGACCCTACGGTGGGGATCTGGCAGTGCGAGATCCCTCGACTTGGGGTCCCGACTCGAAGGACAAGAGGAAGGTGGAGGCAGTCCTCGAAAAGCTCGAGGATCTGAAGCGGCGGGGCCTGACAGGTAAGGTGGTCATCAGCACGTTCATGGAGAGGCGCATCCAACCCTTTCGGGATCAGTTGCGCCCCATGTTCGAGTACACCGGATTGTCGGACCCCGCGAGGTCGTCGGAGCGGGAGCTTCCTGCGTCGGAGGTCCTTGCGCGCGTGACTGCGGTCTCCCTCGTGGGCGATACCGAGCCGGTGGGCGAGGCGCCCGCGCCGTTCTCGGCGCAGGACCCGCAGAATTTGGTATATCGGGTGGTTTCTGTTTGTTTTTAGTTTTTTGTAGAGCTGCGGAAAGACCTTAGCGACATGCTGGAGTCGCGGAGGGCGGCGGTGGAGCTGCGGGATGCGGCGGTCGAGTCACGAGACTCGACCCTTGTGGACAAGCGGGTGGCGGAGAGGAATGCGGCCGATACGACGGTCGAGCTAACGACCCTCCGGGTGGCCAGCCAAGCCGTCTGCGACCGACTGCTTGGGTTTACTCCGGGCCCCAGTGCCATCTCCGCTATCCTCGGGAGGGTCCCGGGGCACGTCGAGGCGTCGATGCGGGAGGCGACGCTGCTTGGCGCCTCCTCGGCCCTGGTTAACACCATCTCTTACTATGACGGTGTCGACCTTGAGGCGGTTGGGAGCGGAGTCGCCACCGATCGGAGCGACGAAGAGGTCGAAGCATTTATGGCCCAAGTCGACCCCTGTGCCCAGGAGATCGCCAGCCAGATCTCGCCGCGGGACATCCTCCACCGTGGGGAAGGAGACAATTAGTTCTCTTCGTTTTTTCTTTCGCAGTATATGTAATGAACATAATTGCTTCAAACGAGTCCGTCCTGCCGAATCGCTTTAAGTTTTTTGCCTGTCTACCTCGTGCTTCTTCTGTGATTTGGACAATCTTACGACCGTAGCTACAGGGCCCGCGGGGGTGCCCTAAGAGCGTAGGTGTTGTGCCAATTACATCTGAAGAAAACGCGGGATAGGACGAGCGACCTAGAGCGCTTGCTTCGCGGAGGAGAAGTTCTTAGGTCAGACTGCCTCCTTCGCGAAGCTTCCGTTTGGTCGGTTGGAACGCTGACCTGAGTGGGAGTGCTTCGACCGACCCTAGCGTCTCTTGTTCGGAGGACTTGTTTCCCCACAGAGTGCCACTTTGAAGCCGTAGCCACGGAGGCGTAGGCCGCGGTACTTTGGGCCGAGGAAACAGCCGCGAGGTAGATAGCTCGGTCGGTCGAATTATGGTTTAGGTCAGCGACTCGTATGCGTTTTAACGACATCCCAGGTCGGACTGCCCTGACCGATCAAGCTATCTTCCGCTCGGGCAACTTCCTTTTTGCGCGAAGTGCTACTCGGGAGCCGTAGCCACGGGGGCGTAGGCTGTAGCATTCGGTTCGAGGAAATCGCTACGAGGAAGATTGTTTGGTCGGTCGGGGGTTGACCTGGGTTAAAGTAGATCGCTCGCTCGGTCGGTCTGCTGACCCAAATCGAAAGGTTCCGTCCGACCGGCCTTGGCCTCTTGCTCGAGTAGCCCCCCTCTTCCGCAAAGTGCTACCTCGAAGCCGTAATCGCGGGGGCGTGGGCTGCAACATTTTGGGTTGAAGAGGTTACTATGAGGAAGGTAGCCCGGCTGGCCGGGTTATCGATCTAGGTCACTGACCCCTGGGGTCGTAAGCAGCCCCCGAGTGGTGCGTCGGGACTGAGGGTGCAGTCGCCACGCACCGCTTGAGCCTGCGGCAAGCGCGCAATAAATTTGAGAGGGATTTTTGTTTTGGAGATAAGGCTGGATTAACTCGCCTGGAGGGCCATGCCGATTTTTGGAACTGGTGTTGGACGCTTCGGCTTCCGCTCCCTGGCGACTTGGGGCACTTCGTCTTCCGTGCCGCAGGCCATAAAAGGAGAGGCGCCAGTGCGCTTGTTACTTTGCCAAGACTGCCACCAAACGAACCTTCTTCGCGCGCTATGGCGGACCGCTACATACAGCTCCGGGAGGAGGTGGGCAACGAGCAAGCCTGGCTGCGGGTGGTGGCGGAGGTCGAGGCCGAAGCCGTGCGTGGGGATGCGCGGCGAGTTGGCGTCCTCGTCGCGGGCATTCCCAGGCTGTGGTAGGTGAGGGCGCCGCTGATCCGGCGCGGTGGATCGAGCGACGCCACGCCGCTGCTCGTTTCGGGTGGCGCGCACCAAGAGGCGTACCGCGCCTTTGCCGAGTAAGGGGACCTTGGCGGGTGGTTCCTTTTCGGCTGGGCCGATGTTCCTCCTGTAGATAAATAAAGTGCTTTCGTTTGCTCCCTATTTTCCTTCTTCTTTGAGAATTCCGTCCTCGCGCTCGCCCATAACCGTAGCTTTTTAGGGACCGCAAGGGGTCAGCGTAGGCTCGAGGCGGCGCTTAGTGCATGCTTTTTGTCGGAACGGAACGGCCTGACTAACTGTTGGTCGGTCGTCTTTGTATTCGCGGATTTCGTGACCTCTGCTTTCGGGGCGGAGGTCGCAGTACTTGTGGTCAATCGGGAGGGATTTCGAGAGAGAGAGAGAGAGAGAGCACTTGGTCAGTTGTCCGACTGCCGCGGCTTCCTTTGCTTAAGTATCTCTCGAGTGGTACAAAAGAGGAGAGAGGTCGGCTATGAATAGAACCTTCTCAGCTTCTCTATGTTCCACGCATTAGTCACGAGATTTCCTTCAGTGTCCTTGAGACGGAAGGTGCCGAGTCGTAGGACTTCCGCGATGGTGAAAGGGCCCTCCCAAGGCGGAGAGAGCTTGTGTCTGCCCTTCGCGGATTGGACTTGTCGTAGCACCAAGTCGCCGACTTCGAACGACCGGTTGCGAACCAGCCGGCTGTGGTATCGGCGCAGAGTTTGTTGATACTTGGCCGACCGCAAGACTGCGACGTCTCGTGCTTCGTTGAGTTGGTCGAGGTCGTCTTGCTGCGCCTCCAGCCCCCGTGCGCCGTTGTAGTTCTGCACTCTTGGCGCGCCGTACTCGAGGTCGGTCGGGAGGACGGCTTCTGCCCCGAATACCAAGAAGAATGGCGTGAACCCGGTCGATCGGGTCGGCGTGGTTCGTAGGCTCCAAAGAACGGGAGGCATCTCGGCGGCCCACCGTCCCACGAATTTCTTCAGTCGACTGAAGATTCGCGGCTTGAGTCCTTGGAGGATCATGCCGTTGGCCCGCTCGGCCTGGCCGTTGGCGCGGGGGTGGGCGACCGCCGCCCAGTCGACTCGGATGTTGAAGTCGTCGCAGAACTTGAGGAACTCCTTCCCCGTGAGCTGTGTCCCATTGTCGGTGATGATGGAGTTGGGCACCCCGAAGCGGTAGACAATGTCGCGGAAGAAGCCTACTGCCTGCGCCGAGGTGATAGTCGCCAATGGCTTGGCTTCTATCCATTTGGTGAACTTGTCCACGACGACGAGCAAGTGGGTGAAGCCCCCGGGCGCCTTTCTGAAGGGCCCGACAAGATCAAGCCCCCAAACCGCGAAGGGCCACGTGATAGGGATTGTCTCAGAGGTCTTGGCGCAGCAAAGCGTCTGCCTGGCGAAGAATTGGCACCCTTCGCAGGTGCGAACGATTTGCGTTGCGTCCGCCACGGCGGTCGGCCAGTAGAAACCTTGCCGGAAGGCCTTTCCTACCAGGGACCGTGGCGCAGCATGGTGCCCGCAGACCCCGTCGTGGATGTTAAGCAGAAGGTGTTTCCCTTGGTTGGCCGGGATGCACTTCTGAAGGATTCCGGATGGGCTCCTCTTGTAGAGGGTGTCGTCGACCAGGACAAAAGACTTGGCCCGCCGAGCGAGGCGTCGAGCCTCGGTGGTATCGGCGGGGAGTGACCCGTCTGTCAACCGGTTGATGAAGGGTCGCCTCCAGTCGGTCTCGACGTTTAGGACATCCAAATCCGACCCGGGCGGGTGAGCATCTGACCGAAAATCAGTCGGAGCGTCCGTCTTCGGGGGGTCGGCGGTGCCCTCAGTACTCGGATCCAATCGGATTGACGGTTTATGGAGGTCGGAGACGAAGACTCCGGGGGGAACCTGTAGGATCGAAGTATACGAATATAGCAATCAGAGGGGGGGTGAATGATTGTGCGGAAGCTAAAACCAAATTCTTGACCTATTAAAAGTTCACCCCAAAACAGAACCAAATAATTGCCTTGTTTTCGACAAAAACAGAATGACAGAGGTTTGGTAAAACGAGAATTCCCGGAGATCCAACCGTCGAAACGATCTGAAATTTGGACACAAGAAACTAGATTCCAATACGAATCGAACCCAAAAAGAATCAGCTCGATCGGACTTACGGATCAAAAGTTATGAGCTTCGCAAGCTTGCTGATCCAGAACTTGACGAGAATCAATCTAATCAAAACTTCAAGATTAAACAAGAACGACAAAAGATTGATCAACTAGACTTTGAGAAACACTAGATCAATACCCTAGAGAGGTTTTTGATGGATCAAATCAAGATAAAACTTGAAGAACAAAAACCAATCTAGAACTAGAACAAGCATGCAAACAAGAACCAAAACAGAAAATATCAGAGCGACGTGGTTCTCAGAGCACGCAAAAATCTTGGAAGAATTGATCTTTATTTCTTGTCTAAAATACTCTCATCAAAAGAGTACAAACCCTAAAACCAAGCTCAAAGCTTGATGCGCTCAGCTCTACTTGGTGCCTTTCAACAGAGACCCCCACCTATTTAAAGCACCAACCCACAAAGAGTTCAATACGATTCCTATTCCCTAGAAGGAATCCGTATCCAACTCAACTCTACTTGGCCCAACCAGGCCGAGTCCAACTCTTGCACGCGTATGGCCCCCCGACCATACTCACGTGCCGAACACGTTGCACGCGTCTGGCCACCTGCCATACTCACGTGCCTAACACTTTGCACGCGAATGACCTCCCGCCATTCTCACGTGACTAACCATTCTTCATGTGCACCAGTCTCTTAGCCCGAACGTCCCGCATGACATCGTTGACCACCAAGACCTCGGTTCCTCCTGAACCTAGTCCCGAACCTCGGTTCCTCCATGAACCTAGTTCGGTCCCGTCATCGACCACATTCGCCTTCGAGCAATACCGCACATGAACAAAACACAAAACGAATCCGAGCACAAGTCCACGACTTGACTCAATGTCAATCCATGCAACTACTCACATGAGTATTGCATAAAGTCCACTTCAAAAGAAGCATCATGAAATCATTACAAATTTCAAATTCACATTCAAAATTCAAATCCAAATCGCTCAAAACCCTAATTGAGCGAAAACGCATTCACGACGGACAAACAAAGTTGGTCCGTTGTATAAGGAAAAGTTTCTGTTCCAAGAAGCCAACCAAACGCGGAAAAACACGTTCACAACGGACAAACAAAGTTGGTCCGTTGTACATGCAAAAATGGCTTCGGTCATGAGCTCAAAACAAGTTCACAACGGACCCCAGAAGCTTGTCCGGCGCAAACGTGCCACGCTCGGTTTCACAAAAGTAAAACCCTAGAAAAAGTCCATTCACGACGGACAAACATAATTAGTCCGTTGTACATGTGAAAATGACTTCGGTCATGGGCTCAAAAACATGTTCACAACAGACCCAAAAACACTGTCCGTCGCAGATGGGAAACTTACTGTTTCTTGAGAATTTTGTCCGGCGCTAATGCGTAACTTCATCGCTTCTTGTCAAATTGTCAAAACACATGAACAAGCACATTTTGCAAATTCAAATCTAAGTTAATTTTTCAGTTCAAAGCCAATTTTTCAGCACATGATTTCACAATCTCCCCCTTGATGAAAACATTGGCAACACCACTTAGAATTGAATCATTTGGCATTCACTTTACAAAAGATTTTGAAATCCAAAGGATCAAAGACCAAAGTAAGAAAACACAGAAATCCCCCTTTGACCAAAATGCAAAACAAAATCTCCCCCTGAGAAGTAAAATGTGTGTGAATGTGCAATGTGGCCAAAATTTCAAAATTCTCCAAACTTCTCAAATTTCCAAAAACAACTCCCCCTTATTCTTCTCCCTCTTTTTCCTTAAACTAACTTTTCAACGATTTCCAAATTTCTCCCCCTTTGACAATGGATTCATCAAGAGTAAAAGAGAGAACAGGTTCAAAATTTTTCCTGAAACAATGATTTCACAAAGAGAAACAAGGGAGTGCCAAGATAGGAAAAGATTAGCTCATTCGATCATATAACCTTATATATCACATAACATGCCAAATACACGATCTTGATGTGATTTTAACAAGTTAGGGAATGACATGCATCTCAACCTCAATTCAGTCAACTATAGCCAAGTACTAAGCAAAACCTTTAGAAGAAAAACAAAGGCTCAAAGTTGAAGCAAATAACAAATCAGGGCGAGCAAGTAGTTTCAACTCCAATCTAGTAGACCAATTTAATCTTTAAACAGTAAACGGCATGTGGCATGCTTGAAGCATACTTCTTTTATTTCTTTGGAGTGGCATGCTTGAAGCATACATCTTGTCTTTTGAGGGAATGGCATGCTTGAAGCATACATCTTATCTTTTTAGGGAAAGCACCTTGAAGCACATAACTTGAGGTTTTTTGCTTTTAACAACCCCTTTTTATTGATTCCCTTTTCTTTTCATTTTTCTTTGATTATAAACATGCAAAAGTGATTAAAAGGTCTTATGAAAGAGTAAAGTTGAAACCACACTTGCTTCATAGCCCAAATTTGTCAAGAGGATTCAATATCAAGCCTAGAAGAGTAAGATATCACAGAGTATTTAGCTATAGGTAATCAGTCCAGGGAATTCCACAATGTCATTTTTAGTTCAAGTGAGACAATTAGATTATCATATATTAGCTCAATTACATAACATATAAAGAAATATGATAAAGTGAGCTCATCAAGTGAAAGAACTTGGCAAGGAAACTCCCCCTCAAAACAAACCCATTGGATGAACAATTCCAAGTTCTCCCCGAATAAAAGCAAAACGAGAAGAAGACAAAGGTTTTGTGAAAATGTCTGCCAATTGATGTTCAGTATCCACATGATGAAGCACAATGTTGCCTTTTCAACATGATCTCTAAGAAAGTGAAATCCAATATCAATATGCTCAAGAAAGGGATTACTCAAGAGGTGGCACGAACCAAATCAAATCAACATCCTCCAAAGTCAACATCGTAAAAGCTCTTAAACTAATCCATGAGGAAGCAGTAAAGCCAAATGCCAAAATCTTGAGTTCTATGAAGATACACGAAGATAGCTTGTCGATGTGAAGCACGTGGGAAGCTTAAAAACAAGCACACAAGCACACACAAGCACGTGGGAAGAGTCTCTCATGTAAACCTCCAATTATCTCATCCTCAACAAAGATCATCATCATCTTTTATGAACAAAGACACTCTCCCCTGAACATATGCACTGCACTGCACTATTTGGACTAGTGCCTTTTGCGAAATGTAGTGGAAGAAGTATCTTCAAAGGCAACACTTTTAGCATGAGATGCACAAGTGAAGAAGAACCAAAACTTATCACTGAACATATGAAGTGAGCATCCGAAATTTACTAGCCACATGTTCTCCTTCCTCGCGTGAGAGGCCTACATAGAAGCAGAAAGTGTCGAGGTCTCGATCAAGTTAGAAATAAGATGTTTAGGAATCCAAGATCGAGACACACGACAGACAACAGTAGGCACAACACGAGCAGTCTTATGCACAAAATAAAATTTGCTTGTTCCCGTGTTTCTAGCAACAAAAGGTGCTTGCATCACCCTAGGCACGTAGTGAGAAGCAAAGCATGCCTTTCTAAAATTAGACCTAGCCTTAGCTCTTTCTTTCTTTTGTTGTTTGGCTAGTCTAAAGCAAAAATCTACTAAATGTCCATCTCTACCACAATGAGTGCAAGTGTACTTAATATTATGTTTAGCGTTGGAAGTAGAAGCAACATTTGCATTCATCATAGTAGAAGATAAAAGGCCAGCAGATTTGAAGACAATTTTCATAGGCTCATTTGAAATCTCAAGTTTGTCATTGCAAGGAGCATAAACAACAGAGCGAGGTTTAGTTTCATATGAAGCATGAAGATCAAAACCTAAACCTTTCTTGTTTGAGCTAACCTTCGATTGATCCAAAATCATGTTCAACTTTTTCTTGCCATTAGTGAATCGTTCCAAAGAGTTTTGCAAGTAATCAACTTTATTAGCAAGAATTAAACAATTATTGCAGGGATCATTCACTTTTCCTTTTTGCTTACGACAAGTTGAGCATGAAAGAACCTCATGTGTAAGCAGATCATCAGTCAATTGAGAAACCCTAGCATTTGCATCTTTTAATTTTAATTCAAGAGTTGAGCATTTAGAACAAGAAGTTAAACCATGCAAATCATCAGTGGAACAGCTAGCATGTTTAACATGTTTCTCATTTTCTCACTTTCAGCATTAATTTTCTCAATCAAGGAAGCATGTTCTTTCCTAAGCGAAGTAAGCTCATTCCAAATTAAGTCACATGATTTGCAAGCATCATCATCGTGAATCAAAGTTTTAAGTTTAGCAATTTCAGCATTCAATGATTCAACAACAAAATCATGTTTCTTAATTTTCTTATCACGTTTATCAAGCAATTTACCAAGTCGAGCAACAAAGAATAGCTAATTCATCATAGGAAGGATCTACCTCATTGAAGTCATTGTCGTGATTGTCCTCGGTGAAGTTGTCGCTACTTTTGGCCATGAGACACAACCCCGTCAACTCATGCTTGCTTGGAGTTGTATCGTCCTCGCTGCTCTCCGAATCCACATCGCTCAAATTGACTTGTTCAAGAGCGGAAAGAACTCGGTGGACAACTTTGCTGTTGATGAAGCTCTTCTTCTTTCTATCACTTGGAGAGAACTTCTTCTTCTCTTTTCTTCTGTCGTTGTCCTTCTCCTCCCTTGATGCTTTACCTGCAAGTTTAGGACAGTTTGGACGAATATGGTCGAGATCACCACACTCATAGCATCTTGGAGGGCCACCACCACCTCTCTTTCTCATTCTCACATTTTGTAAAGCTTTGTTAAAGCGAGAAGAGAGTAGTGACAAGTCTTCTTCTGGGAATTGCTCAATCTGTTCATCGGTTAGTGAAGACAAGAAAGATAGAGCAAAGCTTGAAGCAGCACCATTATGAGATATGCTAGATTGAGATGTCAAAGCAATTGATTTATGATCATTCTTTCTAGCAAGAATATCTAATTCATGAGTTTTCAACTTGGAATAAAGAACATCTAAGGTAAGTGTACTCATGACAGTAGATTCTCTAATGGATGTAACTTTCATCTCCCAAATAGACATGTCTAAAGCACCAAGCAATTGTCTAGCATTAGCAGCATCATCAAAGCTAACTCCAACAGCACGCAAATTGCTAAGAATTTTATTAAAGCGTGCAAAGAAATCATCTAGTGACTCACCAGGCTTCATCTCAAATCGCATGTATTCCTTTTTGTAAAGATCTTGACGAACCTCTTTAATAGTGTTAGAACCCTCATGGTAATCACAAAGAGATTTCCATACCTCATATGCGGATCGAAGATGAATGACACGATCGAAGTCGCTACGTCCCAAGCCTTGGATAATCAAGTTGCGTGCCTTACTATTTGCTTCAACATGTGCGCGATTGGTGTCGTTGACGTTGTCGTTTGCAGGGACTTCATATGGCTTGTAGACCTTCTCCCAAATTGTGAAGCCCTGTGCTTGGATGAATGCCTCCATCTTGGCCTTCCAAAACTGAAAATCAACACCATCGAACACACATGGTTTTGTCGAATAACGATCCATTGATCTAATCACCGGTTAAGATAGATTAGAGAAACCTTGCTCTGATACCACTTGTAGGATCGAAGTATACGAATATAGCAATCAGAGGGGGGGTGAATGATTGTGCGGAAGCTAAAACCAAATTCTTGACCTATTAAAAGTTCACCCCAAAACAGAACCAAATAATTGCCTTGTTTTCGACAAAAACAGAATGACAGAGGTTTGGTAAAACGAGAATTCCCGGAGATTCAACCGTCGAAACGATCTGAAATTTGGACACAAGAAACTAGATTCCAATACGAATCGAACCCAAAAAGAATCAGCTCGATCGGACTTACGGATCAAAAGTTATGAGCTTCGCAAGCTTGCTGATCCAGAACTTGACGAGAATCAATCTAATCAAAACTTCAAGATTAAACAAGAACGACAAAAGATTGATCAACTAGACTTTGAGAAACACTAGATCAATACCCTAGAGAGGTTTTTGATGGATCAAATCAAGATAAAACTTGAAGAACAAAACCAATCTAGAACTAGAACAAGCATGCAAACAAGAACCAAAACAGAAAATATCAGAGCGACGTGGTTACTGTAGCATGCAAAAATCTTGGAAGAATTGATCTTTATTTCTTGTCTAAAATACTCTCATCAAAAGAGTACAAACCCTAAAACCAAGCTCAAAGCTTGATGCGCTCAGCTCTACTTGGTGCCTTTCAACAGGAGACCCCCCACCTATTTAAAGCACCAACCCACAAAGAGTTCTGAATACGATTCCTATTCCCTAGAAGGAATCCGTATCCAACTCAACTCTACTTGGCCCAACCAGGCCGAGTACAACTCTTGCACGCGTATGGCAACCCTACCATACTCACGTGACTAACACTTTGCACGCGTATGGCCACCTGCCATACTCACGTGACTAACACTTTGCACGCGAATGACCTCCTGCCATTCTCACGTGACTAACCATTCTTCATGTGCACCATTCTCTTAGCCCGAACGTCCCGCATGACATCCTTGACCACCAAGACCTCGGTTCCTCCTGAACCTAGTCCCGAACCTCAGTTCCTCCATGAACCTAGTTCCGGTCCCGTCATCGACCACATTCGTCTTCGAGCAATACCTGCACATGAACAAACCACAACACAAATCCGAGCACAAGTCCACGACTTGACTCAATGTCAATCCATGCAACTACTCACATGAGTATTGCATAAAGTCCACTTCAAAAGAAGCATCATGAAATCATTACAAATTTCAAATTCACATTCAAAATTCAAATCCAAATCGCTCAAAACCCTAATTGAGCGAAAACGCATTCACGACGGACAAACAAAGTTGGTCCGTTGTAAAAGGAAAAGTTTCTGTTCCAAGAAGCCAACCAAACGCGGAAAAACACGTTCACAACGGACAAACAAAGTTGGTCCGTTGTACATGCAAAAATGGCTTCGGTCATGAGCTCAAAACAAGTTCACAACGGACCCCAGAAGCTTGTCCGGCGCAAACGTGCCACGCTCGGTTTCACAAAAGTAAAACCCTAGAAAAAGTCCATTCACGACGGACAAAAAGAATTAGTCCGTTGTACATGTGAAAATGACTTCGGTCATGGGCTCAAAACATGTTCTATGAGACCCAAAAACACTGTCCGTCGCAGATGGGAAACTTACTGTTTCTTGAGAATTTTGTCCGGCGCTAATGCGTAACTTACTGTTTCTTGTCAAATTGTCAAAACACATGAACAAGCACATTTTGCAAATTCAAATCTAAGTTAATTTTTCAGTTCAAAGCCAATTTTTCAGCACATGATTTCACAGAACCAGCCTTTTTCCAGAGGCGAGGTTGGCGAGGGAGTCGGCTTCACTATTGTAGCGCCGGTAACTGTGATGGAGCTCGAACCCCTTAAACTTTTCTTCGAGCCTGCGGACCTCCAAGCAATAGGTGGCCATCCGAGCATCGCGGGGCTCGGTGGCTTTCATCACTTGGTCGACGACCAACTTGGAGTCGCCGTGAACGTAGAGCCGTCGTGCGCCAAGGTCGGCGGCGATCCGAAGACCATTGACGAGGGCTTCGTACTCGGCGATATTGTTGGTCGCGTCGAAGAGAAGACGGATGGCGTACTGGAGCTTGTTGCCGAGTGGGGAGATGATGACGACCCCCGCGCCGGCCCCGTTCTTGGTGTAGGACCCGTCGAAGTACATTGTCCAGTACTCGGGGTCCTCAACCACCGCAGGGACTTGCGCCTCGGTCCACTCGGCGACAAAGTCCGCCAAGACCTGTGACTTGATCGCCGTCCTGGGGACGTACGATACGTCAAGGCCGTTGAGCTCGAGAGCCCACTTGGCGATTCTTCCGGTAGCGTCGCGGTTGTGGACGATTTCTCCGAGTGGCGAGGAGGTCACAACGGAGATGGGGTGTCGGTCGAAGTAGTGGACGAGCTTCCTCTTGGTAATGAGCACCGAGTATAGCAGCTTCTGTATCTGGGGGTATCGGACCTTTGTTTCGGAGAGTACCTCGCTGACGAAGTAGACCGGTCTCTGCACCTTGAAGACGCGGCCTTCCTCCGCTCGCTCCACAACGAGCGCCGCGCTGACGACCTGAGTCGTGGCGGCGATGTAGAGGAGCAAAGGCTCCTGCGGTTCCGGGGCGACCAGTACCGGAGGCGAGGTCAGGAAAGCTTTCAGTCGACTGAGGGCTTCCTGAGCTTCGTGGGTCCAGCAGAAGCGATCGGACTTCTTCATCAGCTTGTAGAGTGGCATCCCGCGCTCGTCGAGGCGGGATACGAAGCGGCTTAATGCCGCGAGGCACCCCATTAGCCTCTGGACCCCCTTTAGATCGCTGATCGGCCCCATCCTCGTGATGGCGGAGATCTTATCGCGGTTGGCTTCGATGCCGCGCTCGGAGATGATGAAGCCCAGCAGCTTGCCCTTGGGGACCCCGAAGACGCACTTCTCGGGGTTGAGCCTTATGTGAAACCGTCGGAGGTTCGCAAAAGTTTCCTCCAGATCGGCGATGAGGTCGTCGGCCTTCCTGGTTTTGACGACGATGTCGTCGACGTAGGCCTCGATGTTGCGGCCAATTTGGTCTGAAAAACATGCCTGCATACACCGCTGGTATGTAGCGCCTGCGTTTTTCAGACCAAAAGGCATCGTGACGTAACAGTACGAGCCATATGGAGTGATGAAGGAGGTCGCGAGCTGGTCGGACTCCTTCATCGCAATCTGGTGATAGCCCGAATAGGCATCTAGAAAAGAGAGGGACTCACACCCGGCATGCAATAGGTTAAATCAAAATAGGTTTCAAAATAGGATCAACATGGTCAAAGCATAACTTGCCTTCAAAAAGTACTTGTTCTTGGTCTTGAGTTGGATCCTGAGTCAATACTTCTCCTTCGAATCCTTCCGGCACTTCAACGTCTACTCGTAAAGCGTGCAAATAGCAACCAATGAATAAAACAGTAGACAAAAACATCCAAACATCCAAATAAAGTCCATAAACAGAGAGAGCATAATTTTATGAATTTTTAGAAACTGGAATCGTCAAATTCGGAGTTAAAATGCAAAAGTTATAGCATTTTGAAGTTTAAATAGTCAATTAAATAATTTTACAGAGAAAAACTTTAGTCCAAAAATTAAATAAAATTCATAATTAGATAGATCTCAATTTTATACAAATTTAGAAATTTGAATCACTCAAATCAGAGTTGAAACGCAAAAGTTATAAGCGTTTGAAGTTTGAATCAAAATCTGAAATCATTATTTCGAATTAATAAATCATTTTCTTTTTCGGAAATTAATTATTGCGTCAGCCTGGACACGTGTCAGCCTCTGATTGGTCTGCTGACGTCAGCCGGTCCATGGACTCGGTCCACGCTCGGCTCGGGTCTACCGTGGACTCGGTCCACGACTCCACGTGTCGCTGACAGGTGGGTCCCCTCGGGTGACGTCATTGCTGACGTTAGCGGGGCTCAGCCTGTTGCGCTGACAGGCGGGCCCGCCCTGTCAGTGGCTCGGGCTCACGCCGGCGCGGCGCGGCTGACACGGGGGCCCCACATGTCAGTGGCGTGCTCCCACGCGCACGGTGCGGCGGCTAGAGCTACGTGGCATGATCCGGGCCGTTGATTTGGAAATCAACGGTCCTGATCGGACCTAATGACGCACGTTTGGGGCGAACGTGGTCAATCCGGGCCGTTGGATCTAGATCCAACGGTTGAGATTGGATCTGGGAATCACACGTGGTTCTCACCGTGGGATGACGTGGCGCAATCCGGGACGTCGGA
This sequence comes from Rhipidocladum racemiflorum, assembly GCA_036346355.1. Taxonomy (NCBI): domain Eukaryota; kingdom Viridiplantae; phylum Streptophyta; class Magnoliopsida; order Poales; family Poaceae; genus Rhipidocladum; species Rhipidocladum racemiflorum. The sequence continues at coordinate 81,784,557 of CM070571.1, read as the reverse complement.
TCTTGATCGGACGGTTCACGGAGCTTCATGAAGCGGCGATGGCGCGCGGTGGAGCGGGGTGTACTGGGAGACGGGGCGGCGACCAAGGGCGCGGCACTACGAGGCTCCTCCGGCGACGTGCGTGGTCACGTTCGAATCGCCCTGGCTCGAGGATCCGGATCGGCCTCCTTCTTCTCGAGCGGCGACGGCCGGCGGAAGGTGAAAAAACCAACACAAGGCCCTAAGCTACTACGGCGAGCAATCCGGGCAAGCGGCGGCTGCTAGGGTTTAGCGAGCTAGGGCAAAAGTAGCGCAGGTCACGGCGGTCCTCGGCAGACCGGGCTTTAAATAGCCTCGGCTCGCGCTCAATCAGTAACCCTAACGGATGCGGCGGAGGAGCCAGCGCGGCGCGATCGATCCGGACTCGGCGGAGACGACGACCATGGCCCGTGCGTGTCCGATCAACAGCCACGATTGCCAGGCGCGACGGTCCGAGCCGACGGCCGACCTGGTCAATCGATCTCGATCCAACGGTCGGGATCAATTAGGTTTAGGGCTGGTTCGGTCGAGTCACGTGGCTCGGGTCGGACTCGAGTCCGACTCGGGTTCCGACTCGGTCGGATGAACAGTACAAACCCACTCGCATTTTCCAGCGATTAAATATTCAAATTAATTCCCAGAAATTCATTTAATTCATTAAAAATAGCAAAAGACTAAGAAAAATTCCAGAAAAATTCTGGAAAATATTTTAGGGTATTTGGGACTCAAATAAAATATTTCCAACAAAATTTTATTTGCAAAGTTTAATTCTTTAATTATTTCAAAATGGAATAAATTCAAATAAATTCCAAATAAATCCAAATAAATTCCAGAAAATTCCAAAAATTCACCAAAGTACCAAATCACACATGGATTTAAGAAAAGCAAAATTTTGGGGTGTTACACCGTCCCAAGATAGCGTGGTAGGAGCTGGGAAAGTCCACAACCTCAAAAGTGAGGCTCTCGGTGCGGAAATTGTCCGGGTTCCCAAAGGTGACGGGTAAGCTGACTTGCCCGAGAGGGTGGGCCTGTTGGCACTGGAGCAGCCGTGGAAAGGCGCCTTGCTCGGCCGGAGGGCGGAGCGAGGGACCCCCAGGGCATCCATGGTCTCAACATACATGATGTTGAGACTGCTGCCGCCGTCCATGAGCACCTTGGTCAGGCGCTTCGTCCCCACGATGGGGTCGACGACGAGCGGGTAGCGTCCCGGGTGCGGGACGTGGTCAGGGTGGTCGGTCCGATCGAAGGCGATCGGGCACTCCGACCACCTTAGGTAGCAGGGCACGGCGGGGGTCACCGTGTGAACCTCTCGGTGGGCGAGCTTCAACCGTCGCTTGTCGGCGTAGCACTCTGCCCCTCCGAAGATCATGAGGCAACCGTCGAGTTGCGGGAACTCATTGGCTGGCTCATCGCCCTTTGCCGGCGTCGGGTCTTGGTCGCGCTTCTTCCCTTACCTCGCGACGTCGTGGGGTTCCCGAGAGGAACTGCTTTCAGACTTCGCAGCTCCGATATTTGTGTTTGTGGGGTAGTCGTGGTTCGAACACGGACTGTCCATCAATCTTTCGAACCGTTCGGGCGTCTGCGCTTGCCGCTTAGCGAAGCGGTCGTGGCGGCGACCATATGGTCTTCGCGCCTTGCTTCCCCTTCGTTTCTTCTTCTTTGGAAGCGGTCGGAAGGGGCGCCAGCCTCGGACCCGGACGCCTTGCGGGCTATTCTCCTTTCGAAGATGGCCCCTACGGCTTCCTCGCCGGAAGCATGGTTGGTGGCGATGTCGAGGAGCTCCTTGGTGGTCCGGGGTTTCGCGCAGCCCAACTTGTGGACCAGGGCCTCGCACGTGGTGCCGTAGATGAACGCCCCGACGACGTCGGCGTCACGGATGTCGGGGAGCTCGTTGCACCGCTTTGGGAAGCGGCGGATGTAGTCCGGAGGGTCTCCCCATTTCGCTTGCAGCTCTTCAGGTCCCAGGAGTTGCCAGGGCGTTTGTATGTGCCCTGGAAGTTCCCGACGAAGAGATTCGTCAGGTCGGCCCAGCTGCCGATGGTGTCGGCAGGCAGGTACTCGAGCCAGGCTCGGGCGGAGTCCGCAAGATAGATGGGGAGATACTGGATGACGAAGAGGTCGTCGGTCGCTCCCTCGGCCCGGCAGGCGAGCCGGTAGTCTTCTAGCCACACGCTGGGGTTTGTCGCCCCTGTGTATTTGGCTATGTTAGTCGGAGCTCGGAACCTGGCCGGGAAGTTGGCGTTGCGGATGAGGCGGGTGAACGCACGCGGCCCGGGGCCGTCGAAGCCTGGGTCGGAGTAGTTGCATCGCCCGCTATCTGCGACCTGGGATGACGCTGCCAGGCTGGCGACTCTCCTCCGCGCGTCGAGGGTGGCGCGAAGGTCACGGTTGTCCCCCAGTCGGTGGCGCACCGGGGTGCGCGATGCCTGGGGGAGCTCCTGGAGTGGGGCCGTTTTAGCTAAGCTCTGGCGACCCTGTGAGGGGGAGTGGCCGAGACGGCCCAAGGTCGCGCCCCGTGCCGGAGCGAGCCCTGGGCGTCTTTGTCTGACGACGCTCGACCAGCCCCCGGAGGTTCTGGTAGGTGGCCTTGGCTTCCGGATCCGTCGGCTCGGGCAATCCGCGAAGCAACATGGCCGCTGCGGCGATGTTCTGGTTGGCGTGGGGGAAGAACGGAAGATCGCCCGCCCCCTCAGCTAGCTGCTGATGCACCTGACGCGCGCGGGCGCGTGGACGAGGGCGGCGCCGGCTGACGCGTTGCTCGGTCGGCCTGGAGTTTGTCGAGCCTCGGCCTTCGGGCCTCCAGCTCCTCGCCGAGGCCGGCGGAGGTCGGCGTCGGCCCGGTGGCACGCGTCGTCTTCCCGTCGAGATTCCTCCCGCCGCGCTTCGTCGCGCGGGAGGAGGGTCCCGAGGGTTGCGGGGGTGGAGGACGGTTCCGCCGCACCCGTCATGTTGCACTCTCGGGAGTTTATCCTGCGCGGGGGGTGCTCCCTGTCGGAGCTGGAGCTGTGGCTGGAGGAGTCCCCCAGTAGGTCGTGGAGGGAGGTAGGCGCGTAGCCGGTCATGGCCAAGAGCCGGGAGCTCGCGGAAGGCGAGATCATCGCTCGTCGTGAATCGCGCGTGGCGTTGTTGGAGGCAACGCCGTCGCGCGATGAGGTCACCGAGGAGGCCCATGCCGGGGTCTCGAGGCGGAGGTTGCCGAGAACATCGGCGACTACGTCCAAGCTGGTGGAGGGCGCCCGATCTCGGAGGGCAGCGGGGACAAGGACTAGCTCCCCTGCCGTGGTGACGATGAAGTCGAGGGCTCCGAAGCGGATCCAGCACCTCGATGCCGGCGAACCGTCGCGAGCGAAAGAAGCCATCGGGGAGGAAGATGGGAATCTGTAGGAGGATGCGGTGATGACGCGCGATGCGCCCCTACCTGGCGCGCCAACTGTCGGTGTTTCGTGCACCGGCAATACAAATTTATGGTCGAAGTGGGTCGCGCGCTCCCTCTCCCCGAATGCTCGACTCAGGAAGCCAGGTGTTTATACTGGTTCGGGCTGAATGTCCCTACTCCAGTTCGCTTGATCGAGGTGTATTGCTCTTAGCGTCGAACAGTTACCGTGGGAGTACAAGGAGAGCTGGTCTCGACGGGGATGAATGTATCGATGGGTTTTTTGCTTCCCTTTTCTTGATCCTCCTCCCTCCCGGGGTCCTGCCTCTCCTTGTATATCCGGAGGCGGCAGGTTACAAATGGGAGTTGGAGAAAAAAGAGGAGGGGATACTGTACGTCTTGGAGTCTGGTCTTCTTGTCTTGTCGTCCGACCAGGCCCCGACTAGTCGCTACGCCGGGTTGGTAGCCCTGTGGCGGGAAGTCTTCAGCCGTGCTGACGAGGTGACGCATCACACCGAGCGGACGTCAGCCCGGCATTTAATGGTTCTTGACCTCGGCTTGGTCTCGGGAGGGGGCGCTTCTCTGCGGTGTGTCAGCGGTGACGGGACCGGGGCTTGACTTCTTGGCGAACCTTCTGACATCCTCGGGAAGGAGCCGCCTACCCCGGTACGGACATCAGAGGACGTCACGTACACAGAGTAGTTGGCCCTTCGAGTGTTAGTGGAGCCGGCCGACCATGCGCTTTGACCTGGGAGGTCGGGGTCGGCCGCCGCTGGGGTAGTTTTGATCGGTGGCAGGCCAGACCTTTGTGGCCCACGAACTTTTGCCAGAACTGGGCTTTTGAAGGATGTCAGCCCGCTCGCGGTCTCGGGCTGATGGAGGTACCCATGGTATGGGTATTCGTCAAGTACTACCATCAGAAGCAACAGAGGCCTTGCCATCCTCATCGGATTTAGGTTTTGGCTTGTAGGTACCATTTTGCTTTTCTTTGTTCTATAGTTTGTAACATTCAGAGATGTCGTGATTGTTTTTCTTGCAATACCTGCAGAACTTTTCTTTGCCTCTGGACTTTGAGCGGCCCCTATAGCCGTTTGAACTTTTCCCTCTATTGCTACTGTTTGATTTCTTGTGTTCGGATCTACCACAACAGATAAAGCTTCTGTATTGGGGTTTGAGGTAGAATCTTCCAAGTATACCATCTGTTTCATCTTTTCTTTGGCTTGCAAGGCCTCATAAACTTCATTCACGGTTACTGTATCACGACTGTATAGTATGGTATCTTGGAAGTTTGCAAACGAACTAGGCAGTGAGTATAAAAGTAGTAGACCTAAGTCTTCTTCATCATACGTTACCTCCATAGATTGTAAGTCAGCAACGACCTCCTTGAAGACCGATAGATGATTCAGAACCGATCCACCCTCTTGCATCTTGTGTGTGAACAGCTTCATCTTCATGTGCATCTTGCTGGTTAGATCTTTTGACATGCAGATCGATTCCAGCTTGAGCCATAAGGCAGCGGCTGTTTTTTCTTGCAACACCTCCTGCAGAATATTATTGGATAGATGAAGATGAATTTGGGACAAAGCCTTACAATCCTTCCTTTTCTCCTCGTCGGACCAAGACTTTTGATCAGGCTTCCCGAAGCCTTCAAGCGCATCATCCAGATCGATATGCGCCAGCATCGCCCGCATCTTGACTTGCCACAGAGAGAATCATGTGTCCAGCAAACAGAAGATCATACTTCAATGACGCCATGTCGATCGAAACCTTAGATTGAACGGGTGAAGAACGTGGCTCTGATACCACTTGTTAGAATCGACAGGCACAAAAGCAAGAAGTAGATCAAAACAAAAAGAGGAACAAGAGACACAAATATAACATGGAAAACCCTTGCGAGGAAAAACCACGGGCGCCGGCTGGCAAAATATCACTATTTTCTTGAGTGTTACAAAACGCAGGGGATTACAATATCTCATTATCTTTTCTACGGCTTACAAGATGGTATATATGGTGGCGACCTAGGGTCCTACTCGGAAATAAACCCATAACGATGCGTACCGCGGGGGGGGGGGGGGGGCGAAGCCCCCGCACCCCACAGGTGTCCCGGGCGAGGCAACTTGATGAGCCAGTCTGGACTCCGCTCCGCTTCGAGCCAAGCCTCCCGACGACGGGCCTCCGTTACGCTCCGTCAGACACGGTCTCCTTATTCAAAATTTGGATCATATATCAACAATCTGTAATCTTAAATATATCAGAACCTATTGAGGTTCCTTGCGGCAAATATTTTCTCTTTCTTTACATGCAGCTCTAGACCAATGCCTGCACTGCCATGCCAATAAGTCGTACATTTCACTGACAACAGTCTCACTGCAAAATAGATAATGTATGTATGAACTAAGCATGTTCCACTGAGTTTCAGGTGCAGAAAATGGCAGAATTAAGGTTAGTTCCAAGCGCCCATGCAATAACCTCTCCAGGACAGCGAGAAAGAAACGTGAAATGCTGTCTAATTTGACAAAGATGTACCCACTCAACGCAATAATAATCGAGTATATATGCTTAAAACAGCATGCATCAACTTGACAGAGTTGCAATCCAAGTGGCAGCTGTCTGCATGTCAAATCCATTTGGTTTTGGTGAGGCGAAGAACCAACACCACAGAAACTGCATACATATAGTACAGGCTGCATTTTATGCGCATATGCCTTCTTTCTTTTTTAAAAAAGAAAAAGAAAAAAAGTGGTATTACCAAGGCATCTTATCTTCCAGGGAAAATCATGCTACAATGAAACACTGAAGCACAGAATAAGATAAAAGCTTCACCCAGAATAATGGCATAGAACTATACAATGAATGAGAATTTACTAGTTCACTAGTCCAGCTCACAAGAACATTCTTTCCTTCAAGACAGGCAAAGGAAAAACTAAGAGACAGCAATGTGCACATCTAATGATTGGGCACAGCTCATCTTCCGCTATTATTTTCCTTTCCTTCGACGAATAATGTATACCATTTACAGGTTTAAGGCTACAAATCAATGGAATAGAACCACCCACCCAACCTAACCAACCTAGCTTTTCCTATCTACATGACAGTATAACAGGTATCTCGCTTTTACGTCCAAAACTTAACACACACCCCTCAGTACACGATCCACCGGTTAGCCTAAATTCTCACCATGTCAGCCCTAGGCGATAAGCACGCCGGCCTTATTCACTTGCACTACACTTCAAGCCTGACTCGCGTCTTGATTGGCTTTAGCTTCACTCCCATGCTCTCAGGCGACAGAAGCTCCGGTGATATACAGAATGGGCTGAGGGGGCTGCGCGGGCTGCAGTCGAGCTGACTCGGCCTGTACAGGCCATACCCCATGAAGAAGTACTCAATTGGTACAAGCATTGAGTGTGGTTGCTCCTCCGTTATAAGCGAGCCGCATGCTTGAACCTGCAACAAATGCCGAAGTAGATAATTTTGAAACCCACCATTTAAATGTTAAAACCCTGAACTGATAAGTGTAACTATACTGATAGTCTTTACCTCAACTAGAGCACAATACCTCCTATCGAGCTTTGATGTCATGTGAACAGCCTCGGTGTGGAACTGAGAATTCTCACCGACAAAAATCAGGGTTCTACACTGAAGCTGCTTCAGCTGTTCTGTCAAGTCGTATCTCCTGGAAGTCATTGCAAGGTTTGTGTCAATTCAGTCTAACATAAGTTGACACTGCAAATATTGAAATAAAAGTGTAGAATGCGCACATACTCATTCATTGTCTGTACAAAGCACCACACATTCGTGCTCTGCCGCTGATCTAGCAACTACAATATGTGACAGAACAAAAATCAACATTTAATAGATCTAAAGAAAAATGAGTAATTAATAAAGGGAAAAAAAAACCTATGGTACTTACACTTCTACAGGCCTGCACAATGTCTGATTCAGGTAATTCAGAGCATCCCCGTACTTCCTAAGGATTAGAGGATACCATAAGAACAGGATCAAGAAAGGCCAAGGAAATGTCATGTGAAATAAATTAAACTTACTACCTTGCTAAAATATCGCTGCAATAAGCACTCCTTCACCAACCCACACATCCCATAGTAATATAACAAATTGGACACCACCTGAGAAAAAGAATTTATTAGTACAATCCTAATCCTAATTTAACAAAAAAAACATATGTAATTCAGTAGGTCATTTATCGCAAAGCTACCTTATTATAAAACCACTCAGTCCAAGTGGGAGCTTTACATAGAGGTGAAACAAGGATAAGACCTAGTACACGCTCCCTATACTTTGCCTGCAAAAAAGAATGCATAGTTCAATAAAAAGTTTTGATGGATAAACCAAGGATTAACACTGGTTTTGAAGAAAAACCTACTGCGAAGAGAGTAAGAATGTAAGCACCCGCAGTGACACCTAGGCACATAACAGAACCTAATCTGGAAATAGCAAATTTGACCAGGAAATAAAAAAATTAATCCACGAATATTGGGGAAGATCATTTGAGCTTGATCAGAATTTTGACAGAATCTGTTGTAAGTTTACCCAAAGAAATCGAGAACATCTGCAACCTGATCCACTAAATCATCAACAGATGGTATAAGTGCATTTGGTGAAATTGGAGCAGCTCCCAACTGCATGATTCTCACAATAGGATGTGAAAAAAGTCAGTAATGAGAAAATAGAAGTATGAATTATGTAATGCAACCCAAATGAAAGATTTAGTGTTCATAGCGAATTGCATACTACTGACCTCATGTCCTGGGGGGCTGATATGGTAAATGCAAAAATTGTGAAGCAGCAGCGAAGCGGCTTCAGGGCAGAAGAGTAATCCTTGGAAGCAAGACATATCTGACCAGGAATAATAGGAACTTAAGTTCCTGCGTTTCCGCATTGCTGGAATAATTTGCAGGATGCCCAGCTGCACTTTAAACTAGTGTGAGGTACTTACGATTTAAAGCAACATCTGGATAAGTAACAAGAGCAGGCTTGTCATGGTCACCGTACACAGCAACAGATACAGATCCATGATTTGTTTGTATATGATGTTCCTGAAGAAACGGTGTTAAAACACAAGAAAAAAAAAGTGAGAACAATTTTAGCTGAGCATATAACAATTTTAGCTGAGCATATAGCGTCCAACAGGAAAATAATTTTGCACAGTGCATTGCACACAATAAAATAAAAATATCCCACAGTGGCAGGCATGCATCTCCTGAAGCTAAATGAGCTTACGTAACACCAAAGCTTGTATTTCCCAACCACAAGGCCTATAATTGTGCGTTAAATAGGAAAACTGATCGACAATCAGCTAAGAACAAAATATTACTACTAATGTGAAGAACCATCACGAAGGCCCTATCTTTTATAGAATACAAAATAGATGTACCAAATGGTCTTCATCTGCCCAAAATAGATAAGCATGTAATCAAGAGGATAATCCATGCCTGTCACTACAGAAACCAACAATATGTCTAAATTCTAATATGCATAAATATCCTGATAGTATCAAAATAACCCTGAATGGCCAGCAAGAAAATCAATGGATGGTTTATCTAAATTTGGACTGTACCAAATCGATTATTGTTTGATACTAATGAACGCACCGTAGGTTATCTAAATATGGCAGTCAATGGGAAACGAGACCGTAGGTTAAGTCTCCAAAGCTTATACAGAAAAGGATGTAAGTAAATCTATTTAAATCTACAGAATGCTTAACAACTAAGCTGTCGTGCACTTTGTGTGTCCATAATACAACTATTCTGTCAGCAATCCGCGTGGTGAACCCCAGAAAGACCCATACAAAGAGAAATGGTCCTTAAAATTGGTCAAGAAAGAAAACTAGATCCAAGATTTCTTTCAGGTCAGTAAAGGTACCAGTCCTCCCCTGACGCTTGAAGGAAAGAATTTCTCCAAAATGACGCAAAGGTGATGACTTCATGATTGAAGGATCTTTGTTTTCTCTATATAATACTAAAAGCTGACAAGATGAAAACAAAAGATAAAGGAGAATAATAGTTTCACTATGATGACTGGTGCTAACGCGATGCTTCCTCAACCATTTCTTCTAGGACAAAGCAAAGTACTAATACAGAACATAGAACGAACCACAGGCGATTCCTCCACTATTAGACAAGCAAATAGCTAAAAATTTACTACTTATCAAGAAAATAATAGGCCACGGCCAATACAAACACCTGCTATTTACGTACTACAGGAAGAATGATTATTCCCTAAAGGTTGTACAGAGCAATGACTTGACAGCCACTTCACAAGCATCCAATTAAAACTAAAGAAATTCATATGAAAGGGACTTGTAAACTACACTCAATATTTTTACCCATTTACTCAAACATTCGTCCACTGTCAGCATGAAGATTCCATGTGCAATTTCTAATTCAGCACTGAAACATGAAAAAAATCTTTTAAAAAACAAACAAACCAACAACCAAACAAAAAAGACGCCTTTTTAAGAAATGGCAAGAGGATGCAATTTCCAAATGCTCTCGCGCACACACATAAAATTGGGAAATTTGCAAGGCAAGTGATTGTATGCATCACATCTTAATATAAGTTACACAAATCTTGAAACAAAAAGGTAAGTAATCCTTGTCTATCTTTTATTCATACTTTAATATTTATAACTTTAAAAAAGAAAAGCATAGAAGTACCTCTCAACTTTCAAATAGAAATACATGGAACTTCCAGCTCTCAATTTGTACAGTGCAAATACACCATGGAATTTATGCTCATAAGGACCAAGAAAGCCCAACCAAGCAAATAAAGAACTACACAATTAAAGAAACGCTACTTATAAAACAAGCGCTACAAGAAAAGCGGTGGTTAGGACACCGAAGCAACACGCAAGAGAGTCAAGTCCGAATCTTCTTGTGCCCAAAATTGCGCGATTAAGCGCATGCACAAACACACACACGTAGGCGAATTTGATGAGCTAAATTAGTATAATTAGCTAGCGAGCAAGGCAGGGCAAGGACCATATTATGATCAGGCAAGAACCGTAGTAGCAGGGAATTTTTTTTTTGACATGAACATACGTAGGCTGACGACGACGGCAGGAGGCGACTCCGCGAAAGATTCACCATCTCGTAGCTAAATACAGCAGTTACTTCAGCAGATAACGAAATGCACCATGCAGAATTGCAGATGACGAAGCGAAGCAGGACCAATATGCCAAAAATACAAGTGGGAAGAGGCTACTTTATTGGGGGGGGGGGGGGGGGGGATACAGAGCAGGATACGGAGATGGAGTCTCCTTCCGATTAAGTCTCTCTTGGTTGGACTTCGCAATTCGAGTACAATTAGAAGAACGCGTAACAAGAAGAAAATCCTAACCAAGAAACCACGGAAGAAATCAAGAACCGGCCACAAGCAGCAAAACGACGCAATGCAACCCCAAAAAAAACTCCAAACACCACCGAGTTCGCGTATTTTCGCCTCCCAATCCGTCACCTTCCAAGCGCCACCCCCTCCACCCCAAAAAAAAAAAAAAAAAACTAATGCGAGCAGCCAAATCGCCGCGAGGAACGAGCTCACCCCGAGGAAAAGGGTCCCTAAGCAGCACAGATTTCCAAGAAACGGATAGCCGGGGAGGAGGGTGGTGGACGGACCTTGCCGCCGAAGGAGATGCGCTCGACGTCGACCGACACGACGGAGCCGCCGGAGTCCCCCATCCCCGCAGCCCCCTCGACGCCGGGCCTGCTCCCACTCCCCCTATCTCTCTCTCTCTCTCCTCCTCCTCCTCTCTCTCCTCCCCCCTATAAATGTCCCGTGCGCCTCTCTCTCTACCCCGCCTTCGCCTGTCTTGGCGTCGCTTATAAACGGAGCAGCACACACTCTCTCTCTCTCTCTCTCTCTCTCTCTAGGCGTCCCTTACCTTCCTACCTTGATGGTTGAGGCTTTCCTATATTCGCTCCAGTCCTTGAGCTTTCCTATTATTGCATCCCAGTCCCCCGTTATTCATTGCTCCCTTCTTTTGGAAACTACTAGCACGTAAGCACGTACGTGAACGAAAAATGAATTCGTGTTTTTTTTTAGAAAAAATAGACTAGACGTATTTTCAAAATTTCATGAGACTCGAGAATCCTTAGAGACCAAGCCGGGAAAAAAGTACACATTTTTTTGTTGACGAAAATATTTTTATCGGGGAAAACGGAGAAAGGATCTGATTTTCGGAGGAAAAATATACATAGACGTATTTTTATTTTTTTTTCTGGAGAAAAAATAGACCTAGAAGTATTTTCAAAATTTCTTGAGACTCGAGAATCCTTAGAGACCGAGCCGGGAAAAAAACACACATCTTTCTGTTGACGAAAATATTTTTATCGGGTAAAACGGAGAAAGGATCTGGTTTCCAAAGGAAAAATAGACATAGACGTATTTTCATTTTTTTTAGAGGCTCGAGAACCCTTAGAGATCGAGACGGGAAAAAATACATATCTTTCTGTTGACGAAAATATTTTTTTCGTGAAAAACGAAGAAAAGACCTGAACGTAAAGAGCGGGGACATATTTGTTATATTTTCGGACCTGATCGCTATCCCGAAAAATTAGAAAAGGGCTTGTACGCGATTCGTATTTAACGGGAGGCTTTTTCCGTAAAACGGCGAACGGAGGACCTAAATGTGAACCGAAAAAACATTCTTCCCCTCACAAAAAATCACAAAGAATCTATTCATAAACTCACAGAAATCTATCCGTAATTCAGGAAAACAGAAAGGCTTTTTCGCAAAACGGCCGAAGTAACACGTGGGAAGCTCCTCAGCGAGCTTTCGTCCTATCTTTAATACCGAAGGATTGCTCGGTAGGGTAAGAGAGTCCAAGGTAAGAGAGTCCAACTAAGGTCTAGCCTTGCTCTGCTCAGAATACCAGAGACACTGGGATACATCTAGTGCGAACCTGAACTAGTAATCAAAAACAGACGATGGGTTTAGGCCTTTAGGGTAGGCGAGTGCGGGGATGAACGTGTAAAATGACACCCATGCTAGTCAAGATTGGAAAACATGTATCCTAAAAATTCAAATTGTATAAATTTTCAAGTAAGTAAAGAGAAAAATAATTATAACGGGAATGATTAATTGGAGATTAACCTTAAACTAATAAATTTAATGTCACATTCATAGTATGCAAGTTTTATATTTTTAAACAATGTTATTTAAACTATAAACCTTATATTTATCAACAGCTAAAGTATTATGGGGCTGTTTGGTTTGTATCCATTTGTTGCCAATACTTGCCATGCCAAATTTTGGTAGTGTTGACCAAATTTGGCAAGCATTTGGTTTGCAACCAAATTTTGGCTAGATTCTTTTCTCCATTGGCTAGCCAAATTTTCCTAGTTCATTTTCTAGCCAATAGTTGGCCAAACTTTGGCCACCAATTTGGGCACCAAAATTTGGCTAGCCAAATTTTGGCATGGCATGGCTTGGCAAATTTGGCCTCAAACCAAACAGCCCCTATATACCATTTATTCATGCTTTAATATCGTGTAATTTTTAAAAAGATATGTATAGAAACACCACCCAAAAAGTTATTATTAGTAACTCAAATAGGCTGGGGTTGTATCAAAGTAATCACCCGGCCTATTTGTATCAAAGTAATCACCCAAAGATTAGCGGTGACATTAGAGGCTACGACAAGCCCTAAGTGACGTATTCCAATTTATAGAGAAGTTCAGGGCATATACGCAAATGGATGAGATGCACCGACGCATCGCTGCCAGTGTCTCCCATCAAGCCTTAGGCCTTCTCGAACTTCTTTGAAGCTTTCTATTCGATGTAGCAACATCGGTAGATGATATATATTATTTATGATGTTTGTGTATCATAGTAGGTGCTATGAAATTAAGGTTGTTCGTGCATCATGGTAGGTTCTACCGAGCCGTTCTACTGCGACAATACGCTCTACTCTTCCATGATTCATAATCATGTTTTCGCGATAAGAAAATAGACTAATTTTATAATTACGTTCATATATCAACAACATTTGTAAAGAAAAAAAATGTAACGAGTCTACGAGAGCTAATAACTGTACCCTCACCACGACCCCGTCCGGTTGACCTCACCAGAACCGGTCACCGCACCAAGCAGGAGATTTTGACCGTTTGGTTCATCCTAAGACTTCTGGCCCCACGTGCCATTGGGGGGGCTCTCATGGGACAAGGCATGCATTTACACGGCGGGTCCACCAAGCGACCGTTGGCCTACGCGTCGCGTCTTCCCATTGGCTGGTGCATGGCGTTCGGCGCCACGTCCAGGTGTCGGTAGGGAGCAGCCACGTCGACGCGTGGGCCACGCCGATGGATCTGCCCGCGGTGGCCCCCACCTGTCCGTGGGGGGGCTTTTATTGCCTGGAAATGTGGATTCGAGGGGCAAACCGGTAATTTCGAGGGGCACAACGTTCTGTCATATTCTCCTTATGCGGATACGCTGTTTAACGTACGGCTTTGCTGTGTGCACGAGCAGAGTAGCAATGGCTGAAGTCGATGAAAAAAATATTTTATATATCTAAAAAATGGTGTTGTTTGGAGAAAGTTTTCTCTTTTTTTTTAGCAGAATCGTATAGGTCGTGTATAGCGTAGTATCGAGATCCAAATGATCCTTTGCCCAAGGAAATGTTTGGCTCAGAGCCACATTGCCACAATTCTCTTACTCCCACTGTTTCAGAATACTTCACACTCTTTAACTTATACCGGATAAACTTTGTAATCCTTGACCAATAATTATTTTCTAAATATTTAGATTGATTGTATTAAAATTGTAGTGTTAGATTTGTCATAAGAAATACTTTCGTAGTATTATACATCCACAACATTTTATAAACGTATTATTGCAAAATTAACAATCAAAATTTAAACTTAGAGATCGTGAAAAATCAGAAGTGTTCAATATACTGAAACGAAGGGAGTACTAAAGTATGGCAAGCCAAAATTTTTGTTGGGGAAATTGATCCACACAAGCTAGGTAAATTTTGGAAAGAATTAGCATTAAGAGAGTGACTGTGGTCGAGGAAACAAACAAAATCCTATAAAAGTTGAACTAAACTAGCTTAAGTGACACTTCAAATCAAACATGCCCCTTAGTTATTCGAAGCAATCCATTCTGTATGAGATCTCGACATATGCTTCCTGGATGATCGAACTCATTATGGACAGCGGCAGACCCATGAACTTTAGTCTAGATACGCTTAAAAGATAACAAGTTAACAAGCTATTTACTGAGCTAATAACAAAGGACCAGATCACTGAAGGAACGTTTCGATCAAGTAATAACTGGGCTTTTGTTAAAACCAGATGTTATTAGCTCAGTCCGTTGTTGAAACGTTCCTTCACCGAAGGATACTGTATTTTCATGATCTGGGCTTTTGTTAAAACCAGATGTTATTAGCTCAGTCCGTTGTTAAAACGTTCCTTCACCGAAGGACACTATATTTTTTGTGATATGAGCTTTTGTTACATGGGCCTAAGCCCGGGCACGGGTCCAGGCTGGCCGGGCCTTGGGTCCGCTTATGATTATGGACAAGTCAGTGCAAACTGAGTGGTTTGATTGGTTGTATATGTTTTTTTTATTACATCTATATCCAAAACGACAACTATTTGAGTTCCAAAACGACAACTATTTGATTGGATATCTTCTACAACTCAGACTCTTTGACTATATAAGCCAGCCTTTTGTACATGTAATCCTTAAACCGATATAGTGTATTGTTTCCCATGATTTTTTTCCCGCAAGGGTTTTTCCACGTTAAATTTGTGTCTCCATTATTTGCTCTAAACCTAATAAGTGGTATCAGAGCCTAAGGTTTAGATCTAATCCGCTGCACCGGAGGAGGAGACTCTTAGGGCGGCAACGCCTGACGCCATCTCCGACCCCCGCATCGGTGTACACGCACAGTCTTCGGCCTCGCGCCCGCGCCGGCCTTCTCTGCCACGGCCGGCCACCACACACACCTGCACAAGATGGACTACTGCAAGTACTACAACTCGGTGCTAACGCTCTTCGCATCGTCACTATACTTCGCTAGCCTCGTCTCCACCTTCGGCGCTTCGTACATCACCAAGCGCCGCGACCGCCACGCCAGCATCATGGTCGGCGCCGTCAGCTTCTTCCTCGGCGGCATCGTCAATGCCGGCACCGCCAACATCACCATGGTCATCGTTGGTCGCGTCCTCGCTGATGGATGAATACATTGATTTGATGCTTCCCGATTCATGCATATGCACATACTAGATGCATGTGCGTATGCCCCCTGATGGATGGCTCGGCTTGATGTCCCTGTGCATGACGTGTTGGAATAGTCCCACATGGGTTGTGGGGAGGGCTTGAGCATGGTTTATAATGGTGAGGGAGCACCCCCTCATTGAGCTAGCTTTTGGGGGGGTCCAAGAGACCTTGGCCCGCTGCTCGGGTTGGGCCTACGAGTGTGTTGCAGCCCAACGACCTGAGATCCGGACACGCTAGGGGTAGCGGTTGGGCTAACAAGTGGTATCAGAGCCCATGTGTGGCCCGGGGAAGCCCAGGGGCCCAGGGGTGGCCCAGGTAGCCCAGGTGGTTCCTAGATAATCTCGGCCTAATGTGTGAGGGGGAGATTGTTGGAATAGTCCCACATTGGTTGTGGAGAGGGCTTGAGCATGATTTATAAGGGTGAGGGAGGCCCCCCTCATTGAGCTAGTTTTTTGGGGGGAGATGGCCCAAGAGACATTGGCCCGCTACTCGGGTTGGGCCTGACCTGGGATCCGGACGCGCTAGGTGTAGTGGTCTGGCTAACAAGTGGTATCAGAGCCCAGGGGTGGCCCAGATGTGGCCCAGGGGGAGCCTAGGTGTGGCCCAGGTGGCCCCAGGTGTGGCCCAGGGGGAGCCCAGGTGTGGCCCAAGGGGAGCCCAGGGGTGGCCCACGTGTGGCCCAGGTAGCCCAGATGGTTCCTAGATAATCTCGGCCCAATGTGTGAGGGGGAGATTGTTGGAATAGTCCCACATTGGTTGTGGGGAGGGCTTGAGCATGGGTTTATAAGGGTGATGGGGCACCCCCTCATTGAGCTAGCTTTTTGGGGGGAGATGGCCCAAGATACCTTGGCCCGCTGCTCGGGTTGGGCCTGACCTGGGATCCGGATGCGCTAGGTGTGGCGGTCCGGCTAACATGACGTGTTGCTCCGAACGTTGCCGTGCGGCTGTTGGCCTGGACCGTTCGTCCATTGTATGGTCCGCCCATTCTAAGTTGCATAATGGCCGGCCGTAGCGCCTAAGCACTGCTCTCTCGGCCGGCCTCTATTCTGGCCGGCGACCTCCGCGGCCAACTCGTCTGGCCTTTGCACCGGTGACCCAAGTGCTCTCTCCTCCGTGGTACTCGTGCTCTCCAGCACCATCTTCGGCCTTCACGTCGGCATCTTCGTGTTGGCCCTCCCGGTCGCACACGACATCCGCCGTCGGTCGCCACAGCGGTGCCTCCATGGCCGGCTGCCTTCTGCGAAAGACGCCCATGTCTTCCGTGACCGAGGGCTTCACCGTGAAGAACAAAGCCACCAGAGCCACATGAGAGAGAGAACTACCAAATTGATTGGACTCCAAATATATCCACAATCGATTTCGATACCGTTTCAAGCGGCATTTATCATTGGAGAATAAATCGATGTTTCGTTGTTGATTTATAATTGGTAGATTCTTGGTACTTTATTCGACGTTTCATCGTCGGTTTTGTTGACGTTTCATCGTCTACTTTGAAAAAAATGTATCAGTTGAGAAGACAATTGATTTGGTGTTTCATCACCGTTCCTTTGGTGTTTATTCACCGTTTGGATACGTTGACCTTTATGGAGGTTTTGGCAACGTTAATTCGGAATTTGAGGACACCTTGATGGTAGCTATTTTATTAGTGAAGGTTTTGCTCCAATTCAGAGAGATGAAGTATTAAAGTGCAAGAAGGAGTTTTTTTGCTTCTTAGTGGATACTACAACATTGTCTTGTTGTCTTGGCTCAATATGAGGGGTCTACTGCAATCTACTCCATTGACAGCACGATAGTTCTTTTTATCTTGACATTTTTGCAGGAGCAGTTTCAACCATATTATGGAATTTCAGTAGGCAATTGTTGTACGTGATGACTACACGTGCAAATTGCTCTTTCAATGAGCGTTTTTTGCCGAATTTATTGTTCTAGATGGAGCATGTCAATTCCATGAGATGAGTTCTTCGCTATTTATCAAGCACCACATGTGATGTCTTGGCTTATGCCATTTGATGATTAGGCATTTATTCAGGAGGTCAGTTGCACAGACTCAGACTTTACTGGGGTTATGAATTGAAGACTCAGATTCTTCGTCTGCTTTGTTATAGCTGTGTTGGTTTGACTGTTAAAGTCGTTCTCTCGACCTACCGGTGGTTTGCTCAAATTGTGCTTTGCAAGAAGTGTTTGGATTGATTGTTTCAGTCTTTCATATTCGCACTATCCTTTGGACTTTTAGTGCTCAATTACCATTTGGGGTTTTTCGGAAACAATTTCATTATGGATTTTGAGTTAAAGGGGGGTTTGTTGGAGATAACTCAAATATCTCTAACTACCATATCTGTTGGTTTTATTCCTAGTTTGTTAGGAGTTATATCTTCTACAACTCGGACTCTTTGGCTATATAAGCTAGCCCCTTGTACATGTAATCCTTGAACCGATATAGTGCATTGTTTTTCGTGGTTTTTTTTCGCAAGGGTTTTTCCATGTTAAATCTATTTCTCCATTATTTTGCCGTGCTCTAAGCCTAACAATATGTATACTTGTATTGTTTGCTCACATAAAACTAGTGTTTAATATATGCATGGGTCTAAGGTCATCTACAATGTTGTTGTTAAGCAAGTTCAAGGGAGGAAAGAAGCCTTAAAATTGATTCCTAACATTGGACTAGTCGAAGTGTCGAACTCTCGAGTCGATGTCAACCAATAAACAACTATTGTTGCTCACTTGTCAGCGAATTGCGATCATGGTTGCACCTGCTATTCTCCATCGCCGCTCTCCGTTCTCCATTCACTGTTGAACGTTCTCTGTTTGGCATCATCGCTCGCCGTCGGCAGCCACCGGTATCTGCTTTCACCGTCGTCTTCACCTCCACAGCCAGCTGCATCCGCCGTTGGCCGCCAAACCCGTTGCAGACCTTCCTTCAATCTCTCCCTCTCCATCTCTACCGCTAGATTGACCACTGACGGCTACGAGACAACCACAGGTGGGGGGTCCAGTGGCCATTGGAGGCAACGAGTCGACCGTCGCCAGCAATGCCCAAGTCGGTGGGTGGGTTGTCGGGAAAAAAAGATAAAAGGAGTGGGATTCTTTTTCGCAAAGGCTTAACTAAAAAATTTAATCTTTTCTTACCCAACCAAGTTTTTAGTGATGTTTTGCGAGCTAGTTCCAACCCTACATAATTCTAGTTAGCTAAGAAATGAAATGCAATAATATAAGTACGGAAATATAAAAGAGATAAGTACGGAAATATAAAAGAGATAAGGAACACAATTGACTTTTTACCGAGGTCTCGGAGATTTGGCGATCTTCCCTACTCCTCGTTGGAGCACTCTTGACGAGTACCCGTACCATGGGTACCCCCAGCGGCCCAAAAAGACGCACGGGCCGACCCAGGCCAGTCAAGGCCCGAAGTCACGACCACCGGGCAAGGTCCGAAATCGCGACCAGGTCTCCGATATCCCAGAGAAGCGACGGCATTTATTGCGTATCGAGCGCATTAAATGCCAGCCATAATAACGATGACGTAGCGGCACAAGTTCCTGGCCCTCGCATTTACTACGAGCGACGCAGCAACTACGGCGACCAGCGGCAGGGCTGGGGGAGTCGGCGGCCAGTCCCATCAGCCCGCTACTTTCGGACGACCAAGAGCACAGTCTTTTCCTCTTTTTTCTAACCAACAGTGTAACCTCCCTCCTCGCCTATATAAAGGGAGGAGGGGCGAGCATGTAAAGGGGACGAACGATCAAGAATCAATACAATCCACCTCACGCGAACTGGAGTAGGGACGTTCAGCCCGAACCAGTATAAACACCAGGCCTCTTGAGTCGACCATTCGGGGAGAGGGAGCGCGCGACCCCCTCTGACCATAAATTCGCATTGCCGGTGCATGAAACACCGACAGTTGGCGCGCCAGGTAGGGGCCGTCGCGCGCCATCGCCACATCCTCCTTCGGGTTCCCATCTTCCTCCCCGATGGCTTTTTTCGCTCGCAACGACTCGCCGGCTTCGAGGGGCTGGATCCGCTTCGGAGCCCTCGACTTCATCGTCACCACGGCAGGGGAGCTTGTCCTCGTCCCCGCCACCCTCCGAGACCGGGCGCCCTCCACGAGCTTGGATGTGGTCGCCGACGTTCTCGGTGACCTCCGCCTCGAGACCCCGCCACAGGCCTCCTCGGCGGCCTCGTCGCGCGACGGCACCGCCTCCGACAACACCACGCGCGACTCGCCACGAGCAAGGATCTCGCCCTCCGCGAGTTCCCGGCTCGTGGCCATGGCTGGCTACGCGCCTACCTCCCTCCACGACCTACTGGGGGACTACTCCAGCCACGGCTCCAGCTCCGACAGGGAGCACCCCCCGCGCCGGATGAACTCTCGAGAGTGCAACATGACGGGTGCGGTGGAATCGTCCTCCACCCCCGCTACCCTCGGGACCCTCCTCCCGCGCGACGAAGCGCGGCGGGAGGAATCCCAACGGGAAGACGACGCGCGCCACCAGCGGCGCCTCGCCGACCTCCGTCAGCGACGCGAGGAGCTGGAGGCCCGAAAGGCCGAGCTCGACAAACTTCAGGCCGACCTGGAGCAACGACATCCCGAGCCGCCACTCGTCCCTGGCGCGCGCCGCCAAGGCCAGTGCATCACCGCTAGCCGAGGCGGCGATCTTTCGTTCTTCCCCCACGCCAACCAGAACATCGCTGCGGCGGCAATGCTGCTCCGCGGACTGCCTGAGCCAACGGAGCCAGAAGCCAAGGCTACCTACCAGAACCTCCGGATCGTAGAACGTGCCGTCATTCAGCACGCCCAAGGCTCCGGCTCCCGACGGTCAGGCGCCACCTCGGGCCGCCTGGGCCATTCCCCCTCACAGGGTCGACAGAGCCCAGCCAAGACGGCCCCGCTCCACGAGCTCCCCCAGGCATCATACACCCCAGTGCGCCACCGCCTGGGGGACAAGTATGATCTTCGCGCCACCCTCAAGGCGCGAAGGAGAGCTGTCGACGCGGCGGCACCCTCGCAGGTCGCCGATAGCGGACCGCGCGAGCACCATGACCAGGGTCCTGATGGCCCCGGGCCACGGGCGTTTACGCGCGCCGTCCGCAACGTCGGCTTCCCGACCAGGTTCCGGGCCCCGACTAACATAGCCAAATACACAGGGGCCACCAACCCCAGTGTCTGGCTGGAAGACTACCGGCTCGTCTGCCGAGCGGGGGGAGCGACGGACGACTCCTTCATCATCCAGTATCTCCCCATCTACTTTGCGGACTCAGCTCGAGCCTGGCTCGAGTACCTGCCCGTAGACACCATCGGCAGCTGGGCCGACCTGACGAACCTTTTCGTCGGGAACTTCCAGGGCACATACAAACGCCCTGGCAACTCCTGGGACCTGAAGAGCTGCAAGCAGCAGCCGGAGGAAACCCTCCGAGACTACATCCGCCGCTTCTCCCAGCAGTGCAACGAGCTCCCCGACATCCGTGACACCGACGTCGTCGGGGCGTTCATCTACGGCACCACGTGCGAGGCCCTGGTCCACAAGTTGGGCTGTGCGAAACCCCGGACCACCAAGGAGCTCCTCGACATCGCCACCAATCACGCCTCCGGCGAGGAGGCTGTGGGGGCCATCTTCGAAAGGAAGACGGCCCGCAAAGCACCCCACTCGAGGCCGCCTTCCGACCGGCCCTGACAAAAGGAAGTGGAAGGGGAAGCAGGGCCGCGAAGGCCGAATGGTCGCCGCTGCCGACCGACCTGCCAAACAGCAGGCCCGGCATACGCTCGACCGATTCGAAAAATTGATGGATAGCCCGTGCCCGAACCACGACTATCCCGTCAAACACAAGTATCGGGACTGCGAAGTCTTGAAGCGCTTTCTCTCCGGAAACCCCACGACGTCGCGGGGTAAGGGGAAGAAGCGCGACCCGGCACCCGACGCCGGGGCGAAGGGCGATGAGCCAGCCGACGAGTTCCCACAACTCGACGGTTGCCTCATGATCTTCGGAGGGGCAGAGTGCTACGCCGACAAGCGACGACTAAAACTCGCCCACCGAGAGGTTCACACGGCTACCCCCGCCGTGCCCTCCTACCTAAGGTGGTCGGAGTGCCCGATCGCCTTCGATCGGACCGACCACCCCGACCACATCCCGCACCCGGGACGCTACCCGCTCGTCGTCGACCCCATCGTGGGGACGAAGCGCCTGACCAAGGTGCTCATGGACGGCGGCAGCAGTCTCAACATCATGTATGTTGAGACCCTGGACGCCTTGGGAGTCCATCGCTCCGCCCTCCGACCGAGCAAGGCGCCTTTCCACAGCGTCGTCCCAGGCCAACAGGCCCACCCTCTCGGGCAGGTCGGCTTGCCCGTCACCTTTGGGAGCCCGGACAACTTCCGCACCGAGAGCCTCACTTTCAAGGTTGTGGACTTTCCCGGCTCCTACCACGCTATCTTGGGACGGCCGTGCTACGCGAAGTTCATGGCGGTCCCCAACTACACCTATCTCAAGCTGAAGATGCCAGGGCCGCAGGGTGTCATCACCGTGGCCACGTCTTTTCAGCTCGCTTATAATTGCGAGCGGAGCAGTTGCGAGCTGGCCTCAACGGTCGTCGCTTCCGCTGAGCTCGCCCAGCTCCAGGAGAAGGCCCCCGAGTCCGCCCCCGACTCCGGCAAGTCGGGGACGAGCTCCTTCAAATCCGCGGAGGACACGAAGGAGGTCACAGTCGATCCCGAAGATCCCGCCAAGACCGTGCGGATCGGGGCCGCCCTCACTGCCAAATAGGAAAGCGCGTTCGTCGACTTCCTCCGAGCAAACCGAGACGTCTTCGCTTGGAGACCCTCAGATATGCCGGGAGTTCCGAAGGAGGTCGCCGAGCATTCCCTGAACATCCGAGCGGGATCCAGACCCGTCGCCCAACGCCTGCGCCGTTTCGACGAAGAAAAGCGTCGGGCCATTGGGGAAGAGATCGCCAAACTTTTGGCCGCCGGCTTTGTAAGGGAGGTGCGTCACCCCGAGTGGCTCGCCAATCCCGTCCTTGTAAAGAAAAAGTCGGGGCAATGGAGAATGTGTGTTGACTACACGAGCCTCAACAAGGCCTGTCCAAAAGACCCATTCCCGTTACCTCGCATCGATCAGGTAGTGGACTCCACCGCCGGGTGCGAGTCCCTTTCTTTTTTAGATGCCTATTCAGGCTATCACCAGATTGCGATGAAGGAGTCCGACCAGCTCGCGACCTCCTTCATCACCCGTCTGGCTCGTCTTTATTACGTCCACGATGCCTTTTGGTCCGAAAACGCAGCGCCATATACCGGTGTATGCAGGCGTGTTTTTCGGACCAAATTGGCTGTAACATCGAAGCCTACGTCGACGACATCGTTGTCAAAACCAGGAAGGCCGATGCCCTCATCACCGACCTGGAGGAGACTTTTGCGAACCTCCGGCAGTTTCGCATAAAGCTCAACCCCCAAGAAGTGCGTCTTCGGGGTCCCCAAGGGCAAGCTGCTAGGCTTCATCGTCTCCGAGCGCGGCATCGAAGCTAACCGTGATAAGATCTCCGCCATCACAAGGATGGGGCCAATCAACGATCTGAAGGGGGTCCAGAGGCTGATGGGGTGCCTCGCGGCACTAAGTCGCCAGATCCCGCCTCGGCGAGCGTGGGATGCCACTCTACAAGCTGATGAAGAAGTCCGACCGCTTTTCTTTGGACTCCACGAAGCTCGTGAAGCTCTCGGCCGATCGAAAGCTTTCACGACCTCGCCTCTGGTCCTGGTCGCCCCAGAGCCACAGGAGCCTTTGCTCCTCTACATCGCCGCCACGACTCAGGTCGTCAGCGCGGCGCTTGTTGTGGAGCGAGCGGAGGAAGGCCGCGTCTTCAGGGTGCAGAGACCGGTCTACTTCGTCAGCGAGGTACTCTCCGAAACAAAGGTCCGATATCCCCAAATACAGAAGCTGCTGTACTTAGTGCTCATTACCAAGAAGGAACCGCTCGCTACGATCTTGGTGTGCACCCGCTTGATCGACGCAGCCGCGACGTCCCTCGATCCGCTGCGCGGCGCCACTCTCCGCAATCGAGAACGCCCGCGACGAGGACGCCAACTCGTCGTGCGTCCTCACGCACGGCCTCGGCCTCGACCTCTGTAACACCCCAAAATTTTGCTTTTCTTAAATTCATGTGTGATTTGGCACTTTGGTGAATTTTTGGAATTTTCTGGAATTTATTTGGATTTATTTGGATTTATTTGGAATTTATTTGAATTTATTCCATTTTGAAATAATTAAAGAATTTAATTTTGCAAATAAAATTTTGTTGGAAATATTTTATTTGAGTCCAAAATGATCCAAAGTATTTTCCCGAATTTTTCTGGAATTTTTCTGAGTCTTTTGCTATTTTTAATGGATTAAATGAATTACTGGGAATTATTTTAAATATTAAATCGCTGGAAAATGCGAGTGGGTTTGTACTGTTCATCCGACCGAGCCCGAGTCGAACCCGAGCTCGAGTCCGACCCGAACCCAACTCGAACCACGTTTGAACCCAACCGAGTCGGCCGAAACCCTAGCTCTGCGGCCAGTTGGATCAAGATCCAACGGCTCGCGTGGGGTCAGCGTCGCCGTGGGTGACCGAGTAGATGCGTAGCGCCAGATCGAATCGGAACCGTGGATCATGACACGTGTACGGCTCCTGTGCATCGTGCTCGTTCCAATTTCCCCGGCGAGACTGTTCATCTCCGCCGCCGTGTTGGATTCGGAAACCTAGCCTATTTAAAGAGTGGATCGGTGCCGAGGATCGCCTTCCCACGCCGGTCCGAAACCTAGCTCGCGCCGCTAGGATCCCCACCGTCTAGCCGCTATTGCTCGCCGAAGTCAAGAACAGCCGCCGTGTGTTCTTCGTTCTCCGCCGCAAACCAGCGCCGCTCCGTCGAAACCGAAGACGGATTTGGACTCCCAGAGCGGGGCGAACACTGGCGCACACTTCATCTCACCGGAATCGCGAAGAAACGCCGTTGAAGGTCGTCTCCTTCCTCTCCGGCCAAACCAGCCGCCGTCGCCGCCATCGCCGCTTCGAGCTCGGATAGCCGTCGGATCTTCATCCAACGGTCAGGTTAGCCACGTGCGCCCCAACCTGTAGAACCAGTGTTAGATCTCAACCGTTGGATCAAAATCCAACGGCCCTCGTTCGTCCACGTCACTGCAACGAAATCCAAGTTGCGGTGGATTGGATCCAATCTCAACCGTTCGATCCGAATCGAACGGCTCGGATCGTGCCACGTAGCTAGGCCACCGCACCGCGCGTGGAGGCGTGCCGCCGACAGGCGGGCCCGCATGTCGGCGATCAGACGCCGTGGTACCGGATCCACCGTGGACCCGTGCGCCGTAGACCCAGTCCATGGGCCGGACACGTGGTAGCACCGGGTGGTGCCACGTGTCATCTTGGCGTCGACGCCATGACGTCATCACTTTAACCGTTCGGTGGTGACGTCCGGGTCACTGTGGACCAATCACAGGCCGCCACGCGTGTCCTCGCCGACGCAATAATTAATTTCCGAAAGAAAATGATTTATTAATTCGAAATAATGATTTGATTTTGTTTCAAACTTCAAACGCTTATAACTTTTGCGTTTCAACTCCGATTTGAGTGATTCAAATTTCTAAATTTGTATAAAATTGAGATCTACCTAAATATGAATTTTATTTAATTTTTGGACTAAAGTTTTTCTCTGTAAAATTATTTAATTGATTATTTGAAATTTAAATAATCATAACTTTTAAGGTCTTAACTCCAAATTTGACGATTCCAGTTTCTAAAAATCCATAAAATTATGTTCTTTCTGTTTATGGATTTTATTTGGATGTTTGGATACTTTTTGCCTATTGTTTATTTGTGTATTTGCTATTTGCACGCTTTACGAGTAGACGTTGAAGTGCTGGGAAGGATTCGAAGGAGAAGTATTGACTCAGATCCAACTCAAGACCAAGAACAAGTACTTTTTGAAGGCAAGTTGTGCTTTGACCATGTTGATCCTATTTCAAATCTATTTTGATTTAAACTATTGCATGCTAGTTCAATTAGAAAAATACTTGGTTTAAACATGGGGGTTAGATAAATACCAATTTCTTTGTATGACACCTTGATTACTTAAGTATGTGCCATGACCCTTTGTCACCCTAGTTGTGGATTACTAGTTGGACACTATTAAATTGCCAACCTGGTTTAGACCGTTGTAGTATCTTTGCTTAGACTGCTTTCGTGCTCATAACATGATTTTGGATAATCAAATGTTAATATTGACTTAATGATATATTGAACCTGTTTTGGAAAAGTATCATGTGATGTTGATGGCACGTGGTGCATGGTAATCAAGCGGGGTTTGATAAACGATTTCGGCCAGGGCATGTGGCAAGAGTAATCAATTGGGCCGATTGTGGCGTTGGGAATGTTGATTTGGTTCTTGGGTAGTCTTGCCCTGGTCACCCTAAGGACTTAACCTTGCAAGCCTTTGAACTGGTCTAACGTGCAACCACATGTCCGTAATGGGACGGACCTAGTTGACTAAGTTGCTAATAACGCACTGTGGGACCTCGGGAGGTCAACTACACCCTTTGTGTAAGTTGTACGGGGAGCGTCTGGGGCCGAGGCCAGTACCCATCTAACGGTTGATTGGCCTAGACTTCGCCTTAGCGAAGGGAAGGGTTAGTCTTGCGCAATAACCTGGAGGACCACTTGTATTGTTAGAGGTTTCCGAAAGACTTTATTACTGGGAACTTCGCCTTTGTGGTGTTTGATCAGTATCTTGTGGGTAAAGTGCATAACCTCTGCAGAGTTTAGAATCTATTCGAATAGCCGTGTCCGCGGTATTGGACATCGCTAAAATTACAGTCAAGGGTTAGATTTCCTCAAAAATAACTTGGATTTGGAAAGTTGGGTTGGTTTAATAATGAAGATGATGGAAATGTGGTTTAGGATGGGGAAAAAGTTTATTAAACTTCTTGAAAAGTTATTTATGCTTTACTTATTTCTGCTGCTTCGAATCTACTTATATTACTTGTCAAATGTCAAGTTTCGCAAATATACCTTGAGCTATTCCTTTGTACCAAGCCATGCATATAGTATATTAGCTTGCATTCTGTGCATGACTTGCCGAGTACCAAGTACTCACCCTTGCCTCAACACAATATCGCTTGAAGAGGAGATCGCACGGCTTTGGAGGAGGAACTCCAAGAGGATCCGCTCTACTTAGGGAAGCGAGCCCGATCGGTTGCCTGTGGTATACCTTTGGATGGCGCCACAAAGTTATTTGATTTTCCGCTGCTATTATTTCTCTTTTAATAAGTTTCGCCTTGCGAGGCATATATTTGTAACTTGACCATAAGGTCAAGTAACCAGTTTGGTTATTTAAATAAAGTACTTTGATAATATCGATTGGTATGATTGTGATATTTACCGATGTTAAGACTGTGTGCACTAAGCTGCGTTCTGGACTAGTGCTGAATACACAGAGGGTCCGGATTTGCAAATTCGGGGTCCCGACAGAGGTGGTATCAGAGCCATACTTGACCGTAGGCTCAACCCTAAGATAGAATGGTCGTAGTGAGGATAAAACCTATTTTCTAAAAAAAAAACTAAAAATTTGTCAAGATAAGAAATGACATCTCGACTTATCCCCTTCTCTCTTTTCTTGTCTCTTGCTGAAATTTTTTTTCTCTTACCTTGTCACAATTAAAAAAAAATTCCGAGTTCTTACATAAAGCACTCTTGTGACAGATGGAGGAAGAGTTCAACTACGTTGATCTGGGAGTTGGTCACGCCGCGGAACTTTGGCACATGCTTCAGACTCTCGGAGATTTTGAGAAGCCCCAATACCAAGTGGAAGTGATCAGACAAGCGGGATTGATCAAGGCTTGTGACGTGAAGATTGAGGTACCTGCTAGGAAAAAGGGCCCAGGCAATCGCCCGATACACCTGACCGCCAGAGATCTACAATGCAGATGGGTATCCAAGAAGTATCACGACGAGCAAAGCGGCACATTACCCGTATCTACGCCAGAGAGTTGGAAATGCGGTGTTCATATCATCCGCGCAGCGATAACCTTCTTGACCCGGCGATTCAGATGAGGATGCCACGGTTACACGCTTGGCACGATTTGTCGCCGCCAGGAGGATGTACTAGATAATACAAGCAAGGAGCTACTGAAGGCCCGCAAGGAAATCACAACAGAGAAGAACAGATGGCGGGAAGCTCAAGAGTATGTGGCACACCTTCTACGAAGGATTGACGAGTTGGAGATGACCTTGTACGGACTGCACTCCAGAGCCAAGATTTGAGCTACACGAGCCAGATCCGGAGGAGTCAGATCTCGATGAGGACACCGCTTCTTCGACTACCATAGAGGGCACGATTCTTTGGACATGGCAATCGTTTCGCGCCTATGCCACAAAGACCCGTACCAGGCCGTGGGGGTTTCTCGATGAGTGAGCATAGGTTCTATAGTGAGACTCCTTCACGAGTCGCGTCATAGGATAAAGAGTCACCATTTAGGCGTTATACTCGAGTTAGTTCGATTTGGATTTGTTTTGTTTCTTTGAGTGTGCAGTATGTGTTGCAAGGCCCTTAGGCATTGTAAGCAGCCATACCAAGTTATTAATAATAAAGTTGGACCTTAAAGTTACACCTTTCGCCCCGAATAAGTTCCATATTACTTGTCTATTCTTGTTTCCCTCTCATCCCTAAACCTAGAGCAAATCGACAGATGGTGAACACCCGTGGAAACTTTGGAAGCAATGGGAGTGGTTCTCGCCCAGCGGAAAACCCCAATGAGGGAGCACCAGCACCGCCACTGGATATGCAGAATTTCGGAGCTTTTCTTGTCGCCTGCACTCGATTGATGCATGCTATAATGCAACAAATGCAACACGTCACCGCCAGGCCACTTGCTAATCAAGTTAATCGGGACCACGCCTAGAATACAAGGTCGTCGAGTTCATGAGAACTCACCCACCCACTTTCTCCGGGAATGCCAATCCATTGGAGGCCGATGGTAGTTAAGGTCAATCGAGAGGAAGCTACACATAGCTCAATGCATAGGAAATGAGAAGGTACTCTACGCTTCTCATCACCGGAAGGAACAAACACGAATGGTGGGAGAACTTCGTGCCACGCAAGAGAACCCTCAAGATATCACTTGGGAAGAGTTCACAAATTTGCATTAAAGCGGATCACGTGCCTGGAAGGAATCATGGACCTTAAGAAGGAGGAGTTCAGAGCATCGAAGCAAGGTAATCACCGGTGGCGACTACGAACAAGTTCACACAGCTAGCACGCTACGCACCGAGGATGTAGCGACAGATAAATCCAGGCATACCTCGTTTTATGAAGGGACTTAACTCAGATTGCAAGTAGGATTGATCACCCACACCTTTCCAGATTTCCAAGAGTTGGTGAATAAGGCGCTTATTCTTGAGGACAAGCGCAAGGAACCGGATGAGAACGAGAAGCGCAGGATGCAACAAAGAAGGATCACGCCAGGAACGCATAAATACCGAGAGTTGCACCAAATCAATTCTTCAGATTCCAACCGCGAGAATGCAACAAGGACACCACCCCCAGACCAAGACCTGCCAATCGAACTACTGCACCCCACTTCGCTAGAAACGCTTACTCCGTGCAACAAGAAGGAACAAGTGAGACGCTACAATCGCAACGAGCCAGGACACTTTGCCAACAGCTTGTCCAAAGAAGACAGCAGGAGTGACCCGATTCGCTTCAATCTAGGAACCACCCAGCTAGGACGCCAAAGACTGAGAGCCACACCTCAGGCCGTGGTGAGAGGCCGAGTCAACCATGTCACCGCAGATGCACTGCAGATTGCTACGGACGTCAGATCGGGTAAGTTACTTGTTAACTCAAGACTGCACAGCTTTGTTTGACTCTGAGCTTCAGATTCGTTTGTTTCGCAAGGCTTTGCTACTAGAAATGATTTGAGGATTGCAAGACTTAAGTGCATGCTTTTAGTTCAAACCCTGGTTCCGAACTCCGAACGAAAGTAGGATGTTCCGGTGAGAATACTAATAGATGGAATAGAGTTCCTAGCAAACCTTATAATTTTGGAGACCTGCACCTTGGACGTCATATTGGGAATGGATTGGTTATCCAAGCACAAGGCCGTATTGGATTGTGGATGAAGGACTATCTCGATTGAGAGCCCGTGTGGGAAGAAAGTGGAATTTCAAGCCACCGCAGATTAGAGATGGACAGTTGATGGTAAACAGTACCAAGGCAATCAGCATAGATGATGTCTCAAGAGTGAATGAGTACCGATGTTTTTCCCGAAGATCTACGGTATGCCGCGACAGGACATAGAGTTTGTGATAGAGCTTGTACTGCACAAAGACCGATAGCAAAGAGACCCTATCGGATGTCCACCGAGGAGTTGGTAGAAATGAAGAAACAAATAGAAGAGTTAATGGAGAAAGGATTTATCAGACCGAGTTCGTCGCCGTGGGAGCACCGCTTTGTTTGTCAAGAAGAAGGACGGGAGTTTCAGGATGTGCATTGACTACCGTGCACTCAACGAAGTCACCGTGAAGAATAAGTATCCGCTACCCAGGATTGATGATTTGTTTGATCACCGAGAGGAGCCGAGTTTTCTCCAAGATCGATCTGAGATCGGATACCATCGATTGAAGATCCGATCGTAAGATATTTCAAGATCGCATTCTCGCCAAGATATGGACATTACGAGTTTACGCTATGTCCTTTGGATCGACAAATGCGCCAGCTTATTTCATGAATATGATGAATAAGGTGTTCATGGAATATTTGGACAAGTTTGTCGTCGTGTTCATAGACGATATCCTAATCTACTCCAAGACAGAGAGTGAACATGCCGAACACTTAAGGCGAGTTCTGGAAAAGCCGAGGAACAGCAACTTTTCGCCAAGTTCAGCAAGTGTGAGTTTTGGAAGGACAAGGTGGAGTTTCTTGGACATGTAATGACCGCAGAAGGAGTCGCCGTAGATCCAAGCAAAGTAGAAGCCGTGTTACATTGGGAGCACCAAGATCGTGACCCGATTCGGAGTTTCCTTGGAATGGCAGGATACTACCGCCGTTTCATCGAAGGCTTCTCGACAATTGCGAAACCTCTTACGCAATCGCTGAAGAAGGAAAAGAAGTTTGCATGGACGCCTTGAGAATGTGAGAAAGGATTTCAGAGTGAAGAAGCGATTGACATCGGACCGTGTTAGTTCTTCCGGACGTTGCTCAAAGCTTCGATGTTTATTGTGACGCATCGCGCCAAGGACTTGGATGTGTGCTGATGCAGGATGGAAAGGTCGTCGCTTATGCATCAAGGCAGTTGAGGCCGCATGAGGAAAATTATCCAACACATGACCTAGAGTTAGCTGCCGTAGTGCATGCCTTGAAGATATGGCGTCACTATCTGATCGGGAACAGATGTGAAGTGTATACGGATCATAAGAGCCTTAAGTACATATTCACCCAGTCGGATCTGAATATGAGGCAGAGGAGATGGTTAGAGTTAATCAAGGACTACAATGTTGGAATCCATTACCATCCCGGGAAGACCAACGTAGTAGCCGATGCCCTGAGTCGGAAAAGCCATACCGTGAGTACGCTGCTAGCCACAAGTCAGGATGAGTTATGTGAGGATTTTCAGAAAATGAAGATTGAGGTAGTACCTAGCGGATTCTTGGCCGCATTAGAAGTAAAGCCTACCCTAGAGGATCAGATCCGAGAAGGACAGAAGGATGATGACAAGATCCGCAAGATTAAGTCCATCAAGGAGGAAGGCAAGGCAGAGGACTTCAAGTTGGATGAGCAAGGCACGTTGTGGATGAAGGATCGTATTTGTGTGCCTAACAAAAAGGAGTTAAAGCAACTGATTCTGGAAGAAGCCCATGACTCCAAGTACTCAATTCATCCTGGAAGCGCCAAGATGTATCAGGATCTGAAGGAGAGATTCTGGTGGCCGAGTATGAAACGTGAAGTTGCCGAGCATGTTGCATTGTGCGACGTATGCCAGAGAGTCAAGGCAATGCATCAGAGACCAAGCAGGATTGCTACACCACGAAAATACCGAGTGGAAGTGGGAGGAAATCGAATGGATTTCATTACCGGTTTGTCGAAGACTCAAGGAGGTTATGACTCCATATGGGTTATAGTGGATCGCTTGACTAAAGTAGCCCATTTTATCCCGTGAAGACCACTTACTCGGAGATAAATTAGCGTAATTGTACATGATCAGGATTGTCTGTTTGCACGGAGTGCCAAAGAGGATTGTATCAGACGAGGTACCCAATTTACCTCAAGGTTACGGAATAAGTTGCATGAAGTCATGGGAACCCGTTTGAACTTCAAGATACGACTTATCATCCACACGGATGGACAGGCCGAAAGAGTCAACCAGATGCGGAGGATATGTTGAGAGCTTGTGCATTAGTTTATGCTACCTCTTGGGATAAGAGTTTACCGTATGCCGAGTTCGATTACAACAATAGTTATCGAGGCTAGTTTACAGATGTCACCTTTTGAGGCCTTTGTATGGTCGACCTGTCGGACGCCATTGAATTGGAATGAGACCGTGGCCGTGTCTTTGGGCCTGATATTCTTCAAGAGGTGAAGAGCGGATCGCCATGATTAGGGAAAGGTTGAAGATAGCCCAATCTCGACGGAAGAGTTATCTTGACAACCGTCGCGAGGATTTGAGTTTTGAACGAGAAGACTTTGTATACCTCGAGTTACGCCTCTCGGGGAGTTAAGAGGTTCCATGCCAAAGGGAAACTTGCACCCGTTATGTTGGACCATTTAAGATTTTGAGTCGCAGAGGCGGTTGCTTACAGTGGAGTTGCCACAATCGTTGGCGAGGAGTGCATGATGTATTCCATGTGTCCCGATTGAAGAAGTGTCTTGAGTTCACGAGAACAGACACCGCTAGAGTCAATTGAGTTGCAAGAGGATTTGACTTATAAGGAACATCCCGTGAGGATTCTAGACACAATGGATCGAGAGACCGGAAATAAGTCAACCCGTTTACAGAGAGTTCAAAGGAGCAACCATGAAGAAAGCGAAGCGACTTGGGAGCCTTGAAGAGGATTTGAGGAAAGAGTTTCCAAACCTATTCCTTTAGTAAGCCCTGAATCTCGGGGCGAGATTCTATTAAGGGGAGGTTTGTAACACCCCAAAATTTTGCTTTTCTTAAATTCATGTGTGATTTGGCACTTTGGTGAATTTTGGAATTTTCTGGAATTTATTTGGATTTATTTGGAATTTATTTGAATTTATTCCATTTTGAAATAATTAAAGAATTTAATTTTGCAAATAAAATTTTGTTGGAAATATTTTATTTGAGTCCAAAATGATCCAAAGTATTTTCCGTAATTTTTCTCGAATTTTTCTGAGTCTTTTGCTATTTTTAATGGATTAAATGAATTATCGGGAATTATTTTAAATATTAAATCGAAAATGCGCAGTGGGTTTGTATCGCTCATCCGATCGAGCCCGAGCTCTAACCGAGCTCGAGTCCCGACCGAACCCAACTCGAACCACGCTTGAACTCAACCGAAGCCTACCGAACTCCTAGTTTCTCATGCGATCGATCAAGATCCAACTACCGCGTGGGTCGCCATTGCGTGACTGACGAGTAGATGCGTAGCGCCGATCGAATCGAACCGTGGATCATGACACGCGGTACGGCTTCCTGCATCGTGCTCGTTTCCACTTTCCCCGGCGAGACTGCTCATCTCCGCCACCGTGTTGGATTCGGAAACCCAGCCTATTTAAAGAGTGGATCGGCGTTCGAGATCGCTTTCCCACGCCGGTCCCGAAACCTAGCTCGCGCGCTAGGATCCCCACCTGCCTAGCCGCTTATTGCTCGCCGAAGTAAGAATAAATTGGCGCCGTGTGTTCTTCGCTTCTCCGCCAAGAAACCAGTAGCGGCTTCCGTTAAAACCAAGACGGATTTGGACTCCCAGAAGCAGGATTTAACTCCTGGGCGCACACTTCATCTCACCGGAATCACGAAGAAAGCAGAAGGTACGTCTTCCTTCTCCGCCAAACTGGGCTGGGCCACATCGCCATCGCCGCCGAGCTGGGATAGCCGATGATCTTCATCCAACGGTCCAGGTTAGCCACGCGCCCCAACCTCAGAGAACCCAGGTTAGATCTCAACCGCTGGATCAAAATCTGGCCCGCTCGCTTCGCCCACGCCACGCGAAATCACGCGTTGCGGTGGATTGGATCCACCTCAACCGTCGATCCGAATCGAATCGGCCGATCGTGCCACGTAGCTGAGCCACCGCGATCACGGCGTGAGGCGTGCAGCCGCTGACAGGCGGCCCGCATGTCGGCCATCAGACGCCGATGTACCGGATCCACTGCGGGACCCGGTACGCGCTGTAGACCAGTCCATGGACCGGACACGTGGTAGCACCTGGTGCCGCGTGTCATCTTGCGTCGACAAGATGACGCTCATCACGAAACCTGCTGGTGGTAGCGCCACGGTCATGTGGACCAATCACAGGCCGCCACGTGTCTCGCCGACGCAATTAATTTCCGAAAAAGAAAATGATTTATTAATTCTGAAATAATGATTTCGCATTTTGTTTCAAACTTCAAACGCTTATAACTTTTATGCGTTTCAACTCCGATTTGAGTGATTCAAATTTCTAAATTTGTATAAAATTGAGATCTACCTAAATATGAATTTTATTTAATTTTTGGACTAAAGTTTTTCTCTGTAAAATTATTTAATTGATTATTTGAACTTTAAATAATCATAACTTTTGCCTCTTAACTCCAAATTTGATTTATTCAGTTTCTAAAAATCCATAAAATTATGTTCTTTCTGTTTATGGATTTTATTTGGATGTTTGGATACTTTTTGCCTATTGTTTATTTGTGTATTTGCTATTTGCACGCTTACTTAGTAGACGTTGAAGTGCCTAAGGATTCAAGGAGAAGTATTTGACTGTGATCCAACTCAAGACCAAGAACAAGTACTTTTGAAGGCAAGTTGTGCTTTGACCATGTTGATCCTATTTCGAATCTATTTTGATTTAAACTATTGCATGCTAGTTCAATTAGAAAATACTTGGTTTAAACATGGGGTTAGATAAATACCAATTTGTCGTGTATGACACCTTGATTACTTAAGTATGTGCCATGACCCTTTGTCACCCTAGTTGTGGATTACTAGTTGGACACTATTAAATTGCCAACCTGGTTTAGACCATGTAGTATAACGCTTAGACCTGCTACGTGCTCATAACATGATTTTGGATAATCAAATGTTAATATTGACTTAATGATATATTGAACTCGTTTTGGAAAAGTATCATGTGATGTTGATGGCACGTGGTGCATGGTAATCAATCAGTTTGATAAACAAACGGCATGTGGCAAGAGTAATCAGTGGGCCAGCCGATGCGTTGGGAATGTTGATTTGGTTCTTCTAGTCTTGCCTGGTCACCCTAAGGACTTAACCTTGCAAGCCTTTGAACTGGTCTAACGTGCAACCACATGTCTCAGAATGGGGACTGACCTAGTTGACTAAGTTGCTAATAACGTGACCTGTGGGACTCAGAGGTCAACTACACCCTTGTGTAAGTTGTACGGGGAGCATCGGCCGAGGCCGTGTACCCATCTAACTTGATTGGCCTAGACTTCGCCTTAGCGAAGGGAAGGGTTAGTGCGCAATAACCGGGAGGACCACTTGTATTGTTAGAGGTTTAGAAGACTTTGTTACGTGAACTCGCTTTGTGGTGTTTGGACTATCTTGTGGGTAAAGTGCATAACCTCTGCAGAGTTTAGAATCTATTCAATAGCCGTGTCCGCTGTATTGGACATCGCCGAATTACAATAAGGGTTAGATTTCTCAAAAATAACTTGGATTTGGAAAGTTGGGTTGGTTTAATAATGAAGATGATGGAAATGTGGTTTAGGATGGGAAAAAGTTTATTAAACTTCTTGAAAAGTTATTTATGCTTTACTTATTTCTCGCTTTGAATCTACTTATATTACTTGTCAAATGTCATTTATCGCAAATATACCTTGAGCTATTCCTTTGTACCAAGCCATGCATATAGTATATTAGCTTGCATTCTGCATGACTTGTACCAAGTACTCACTCTTGCCTCAACACAATATCGGCTTGAAGAGAGATCGCACTGCCTTTGGAGGAGGAACTCCAAGAGGATCCGCTTACTTAGGAAGCGAGCCAGCCTGTTGTGGTATCTTGGATGGCGCCACAAAGTTATTTGATTTTTCCGCTATTATTTCTCTTAATAAGTTTCCTCTTGCGAGGCATATATTTGTAACTTGACCATAAGGTCAAGTAACGATTTGGTTATTTAAATAAAGTACTTTGATAATATCGATTGGTATGATTGTGATATTTACCGATGTTAAGACCAGGTGTGCACTAGCGCGTTTCTGGACTAGTGTCAATACACGAAGGGTCCCGATTTGCAAAGGTCCCGGACAACCTCCGCCACCTCGCAGCTGTCCGGGCCTGCTGGCGCCACTTCCTCTGAGTCGTGTGTAGCGGTCCGCCATGGCACTTGAAGAGAGTCGCTGACACCGGCGCCTCTCTTTATATAGCCCGCGTACCTAAGACGGCCGCTAATCTTACGTCCACGGCCGGAAGCCGAACGCCAGACTGATCCCGGCTGCCGGTCCTCCAGGCGAAAGTTAATCGGCGCCTTATCTCCAAAAATCCACCTCTCAATATTATCACTGCCGTCCGGCGGCGCTCAAGCGGTGCGCGGCGATTTGCGACCTCCAGCTCCTATGCACCTACTGGCCACCTAGGGTCGGTGACCTAGCCAAACCCCGCGACCGACCAAACGATCTTCCTCGGCGATCGCTTCAAACCGGATGCCGCAGCTCGCCTCGCGGGCTACGCCAGTAGCATTCCGCGAAAAAGGAGCGTTGCCGAACGTAAGATAGCTTGATCGCCAGGGCAGTCCGACCCGGGATGTCGCTAAAAGGTGTACAGCGGCCTAGGCCAGAATCGACCGACCAAGCCATCTACCTCGTGGCGACGCTTCTCGGCACCGGTGTCGCGCTCACGCCTCCGTGGCTACGGCTTCAAAGTGGCACCCCGAGGAAATCTGGTCCTCCGGAGCAAGAGACGCTATGGTCGGCCGAACACTCCGACCTAAGTCGGTTGTTCCAACCCACCAAACGCGAGGTTTCACTAAGGAGACAATGCAGCCAAGCACTTCTCCTCCGCTGAAGCAAGCGCCTAAGTCGCTGTCTTATCCGGTGTTTTTCCGCACGTGAATCGGCACAACACCTACGCTCTCGTGGCACCCCCACGCGCCTCGTAGCTACTGGCCGTAAGATTGTCCAGATCACGGAGGAAGCCACGAGGTAGACAGGCAAAAAACTTAAAGCGACCCGGCAGTCGGATTCGTTCAAGCGATCATGTTCATTACATATTGCAAAAGAAAAACAAAAACTAATCATCTCCCTCCCCTGGTGGAGGATATCCCGGCGAGATTCGGTGGGCAATCTCACTGGCGCCGCAGGTCAACTCGGGCCATGAATGCCTCGATTTCCTCGTCGCTCGATCGGCGACAACGCCCGCTCGACCGCCTCAAGATCGACACCGTCGTAGTAAGAAACGGTGTTGACCAGGGCCGGCCGAAGCACCAAGCACCGCCGCTTCGAGCAAGCGCCTCGACATGCCCCGTAACCGTCCCAGCGGGGCGGCGGCGAGCTTCGGGCAGTAAGCCCGGCACCGATCGCAGACGGTTTGGCTGGCCGCCTGGAGGGCCGTCAGCTCGACCGCCGTATCGGCCGCACCCTTCTCCGCCGTCAGCTTGCCCGCAAGAGCCGAGTCACGTGACTCGACCGCCGCATCCCGCTGCTCCACCATGTCGCCGAGGTCCTTTCGCAGCTCTACAAAAAGACAAAAACAACATCAAAAGACGCCCGCTACGACAACTACCGAGAGGCGGGACTACCCACCGGCCACGGAGGCCTCCTTGGCGCGAAGCTCCTCCACGACCTTGGCACGCGCCTCTCGGTCGGATGCAAGCTCCCCCCGAGCGAGGTCTCGCTCGCCGCGCAGACGGTCGGCCTCTCTTCGGGCCGACTCAAGTTCTTCTCGAAACAGGGCGGCCTCCGCCCGAGCGGACTCCTCGGCACGGACCGCGGAGGTCTTGGCCCTTTCGGCCTCCGTCAGGACCGACCTAGCCCTCTCTGCCTCGTCGGTCAACGACCCCGTGAGCCGCTGAGCCTCCCGTAAGGCCTCGGCAACTTCCCCCAGCTGCTGACCGGCCGCGGCGGCCTTCTCCTGCTCAGCGGCAAGCGCATTCCGGGCGTCGCGAAGTTCTCCCTCCACGATGCACCGCTGGCTGTGCAGACGCCGGAGGAAGCTTGACTTGTCCACCGCCCGGGATACCAAACGCTGCAAATAAGTTGGATTGCCAGGGCACCGAGGAGACCGGCGGCGTCCGACGGCAGCCTCGCGAAGAAGAAATGGCGCCAGAGCCCCCAATGGGGTTCGATCCCCAGAAAGGCCTCGCACAGCATGATGAAGACCGCGATATGGAGGACCCCGTTTGGGTTCAGATGGTGTACTTCCCCCCTGTAGAAATGCGACCCTCAGACGAGCAGGTGGAAGCGGGAGGCCAAATCAGCTCGTAGAAGGCAGCCAGCGAGACTATCTCCCCGTCTCCCACCTCGGGGACCTCGGTCCCGGCCAGGCGTCGCCCGGCCGGACTCGACTTCATGGAGGAGGAACCCCTTCCTCTTCAGGCCGAGGAAGTGGCCGGCAGCGGACGAGTGCGGAACCAGCGACATCTTCGATGAAGGCAAAGAGGCGGGGCGCGGCGCAAGGACGCAGGAAGCCTTTTCTCTCTCTCTCTCTCTTTTCCTTTTTTCCTTTGCAGAAAACACGAGCAGAAGTCTTCCTCCCCACGCCGCGCTCGCCCTCCTTTATAGGCGCTGGGCGGGAACAGACGCATCTTCGCGTCCAACCGACGTCTCCTCGCGCGACAAGCGCGGCCGACCGCTCGCTGCCACCTCGCCACTACTCCGTGCCGCGCAGCCCCTTTTAATTCCCACTGAGCATTAACTGCTTCGACGGGACAGCCGCCTCGCGCCGCGCACCCCGCCGGGCGCAACGGGCCGAGGTGACCCGGAGAAAAAGAGTGAAATGGCCCACTGGGCCGCCCGGCCACGGGGACGGTGGACCGCCTTCAGGCTCACACCCGAGGCCCGGCGCCGTGTTGGGGTTACGAAGGCCAAGTCCGGCCTACCGGAACTAAAGCCGCCCCAGCACGTAAAACAGAGCGAGGGGCGGACCGGGGTGAGCTCTCAGTGAGCCTCCAGTTGGGTCGGCGGACAACCCGATCACCCTAGGCCGTATCCGGGGCCATACCTCACAATCTCCCGCGGAGCTCATCCATGAGTAGCGGCCAGCCGCGCTCCGGGTCGGCGGACGACCCGGTAGCCCGATACGGGATCGAGTAAGGAAAGGTGAAAGTGCATCTAGGCCCCTCAAATTGTTTTGGTGATTAATGATGACACAATTAAAGAGATCTAATGTTTTATCCAAGAATACTGCAGAGATCGAGATCATATCGAGCTTGGAATGACATTGGACGCCCCTATGACTACTTAAAAGCAAAAGGACGGCATCAAGACCAAAGTTGTAACATTTTATTTATTTGTGTCTTAAGGATAGCCGTACTATTAAGAGGGTATGACGAGAAATCGACTTTAGAATGTGCATGTGCTCAACATCAAATACTGCATCTCTAATTAGCACTCCTACATTTGGTTTTGAAAAGTTTCAAATTGAAACCGAACTGGGTAACCCGGAGTCTCCTGATTCGATCCGAGTGCGGATTCAATCCGAGTATCCGGACATTTTGTCCGAGTCTCGGGTTGGACTCCTCGGTTGCTTTTGGTTCCAGGTGGTCCGAGTATCCGGACATTTGGTCGAGTCTCGGATAACCCGGAGTCTCCGGGTTGTTTGTCCGGACACTCCGGCCTGTTCAAAAACGGGAGTAACGGCTAATTTTCAAAAAGGGTATTTAAAGCCTCCACTCCACTCCAACGGCTAGGATCTCTATTGAGTTCATTCATAGCAGCATTCAAGCCATTCCTAACCATCTCTAAGCATTCAATAGAGCCCCCACTTCCTCCCACCATTTAATTTGGTTGTTGATTCATTTTGGTGAGGAGAGGAAGAAGCAAAGTGCTAAGTGCATTCATTTCATCTTGTTGAGCACTAGTTCATCCTCCAAGCGATTCTTCGTGGTGCTATTTCTCTTGGAGGTTGAAGGTCTCCTAGACGGCTAGGAGTCACCGAGCTACCAACGCGTGTGGTAAGCCCGGTCGTTTGTGAAGGCTAGTCTCGCCTCAGAAAGGAAAGAGACAAGAAGTGAAGCCGGCGAGTGCATTTGTGCAACACCGAGGAAAGCGGGTTGAAAGAGACCCGGCTCAAGTGTGACCGAGCCACCTCAGCGGAGGCGTAGGATTCCCTTCAAGAATCCGAACTTGGTGAAAAATCGCGTCTCTCGCTCTCTCTTTTACTTCCTAGTCTTGCTTATTTGTATTTGAATTTGTAAAGTTAGATCTAGCTCTTTGCTTAGCTTGAATTCAAATCCTATCTAGCAATTGTTCTAGGTTGTTCTTGCTTTCTATTTCTAGTAGTTTATTGTGCTTGCTAGAGTAGTTTTTATTGCGCTCCCGAGCTAGCTAACCCGGAGAGTCCGGACTCAATACCGGACACTCCGGACAAGCCGGAGTATACGTACCAAAACCGGAGACTCGGGTTGACCAGCTTCGGCGATTTTATTCCATTTGCGTAAATTTTAATCCGCCTATTCACCCCCCCTCTAGGCGACATCGTTGGTCCTTTCAATTGGTATCAGAGCCAAATCTCCTTTATTTTGGCTTAACCGCTTGGAGAATCAAAGATGTCGGAAATAGAGAAGGTTACCGAAACCCATGGCCAAGAGAAAGCCTCGGGTTCCGGTATAGGGGTTGCAATTTCTTAGATTATTCCTCTTTTGGAGTCTCAAAATCCTCATCCTATGTCTCCGTCTCGTCCGGTCGAGCGCCTCACTTCGATGGCACTCGATATGCGGCATGGAAACATAAGATGAAGATGCATTTGAGATCACTTCATCCGTGTATTTGGAAGATTGTTGAAACAGGTTTCAAGCCCGCAAACCCCAGCAATCTCACCTCCGAAGAAGACAAAGCTCAACACTTCAACGACTTGGCCGTCAATGCCTTGTTCAATGCATTGAGCGACTCCGAGTTCAACCGGGTCGATGGCCTTGACAATGCCAAGGACATTTGGGAGAGATTGATGATATCTCATGAAGGTGTGTCAAGTGTCCGTGAATCTAAGATAGAGCTCATCATTGGAGAATTGAGCCGATTCACGCTAGAAGAAGGAGAATCCTACACCAAAATGTTTGATCGCTTGATGGTGCTAGTAAATCAAGCTACGACAAAGCAATTGTCAAGATCATCCTTAGAGTGATCACCCCCACCAACCGCAACCTTGTGCAACTCATCCGCGACCGGCCAAACTTCGATACACTCACTCCTCATGACGTGATTGGCCGGTTGATGACGGATGAGATGATGGTTAAGGAAGCGGAAGTGGTGGAGGAGCTCAAGTCCGGCAAGAAGCGACGGCATTTATTGCGTATCGAGCGCATTAAATGCCAGCCATAATAACGATGACGTAGCGGCACAAGTTCCCGGCCCTCGCATTTACTACGAGCGACGCAGCGGCAACTCGGCGACCGGGGCGGCTGAGGCGATCGGCGGCGATCCCATCGGCCGCTACTTTCGGACGACCAAGAGCACAGTCTTTTCCTCTTTTTTCTAACCAACAGTGTAACCTCCCTCCTCGCCTATATAAAGGGAAGAGGGGCGAGCATGTAAAGGGGACGAACGATCAAGAATCAATACAATCCACCTCACGCGAACTGGAGTAGGGACGTTCAGCCCGAACCAGTATAAACACCAGGCCTCTTGAGTCGACCATTCGGGGAGAGGGAGCGCGCGACC
The DNA here is from genome assembly GCA_036346355.1 of Rhipidocladum racemiflorum. NCBI lineage: Eukaryota > Viridiplantae > Streptophyta > Magnoliopsida > Poales > Poaceae > Rhipidocladum > Rhipidocladum racemiflorum. The sequence continues at coordinate 81,742,889 of CM070571.1, read as the reverse complement.
CCCTCCGACCATAAATTCGCATTGCCGGTGCACGAAACACCGACAACTCTCATAAGAGTCTAGCTTCAACTTGAGATCGTGCAAGGAATCAAGCCCTTCACTCGTGGTAATCCTTCTCCACTCTAGATAGGTGGGCTTCAAACTATCACAACCCACCCAGTAGACAGAAGCCATTTAGGAGACACGATATCTAAGAGTAATAATCCTAAAGAATTCACTCGAACCCAACAAAGTCAAGCAACTAAGAGTGATACAAAACTTTGGCCTGGTCTACTCTCTCTTGCACTCAAGATCCTCAATCAAAGTTTCAAAGTGCCCTTGACTCAATAGGATGGATACTGAAATGAAGTCTCAAGAGCTCTAACTTGAAACCACGTATGGTCTATTTATAGCTCATATCTTCATAAACTAGCCGATAGATACATATATTTTAAATATCTCTTTGTGTCAAATCATCCGACCCACTCAAATTATCCGGCTTAAACATTTTAAATGGTAAAAAATATAACCGTTGCACACGCTTATCGGATCGTCCAACCCAACCCGGATTATCCGATCCACTCGAACCATTCGCCTAGCTCAATAACCTGGGCTTATGTAAATCCTCAAGAACACATTCTATGTGCAATTGATGCGGATCATGCTCCGACCAACTTAGATTAACAAGTCTCTATCACATTGATCCGACCCATAGTCTGATCCACTTAGATTATCCAGGTGACATTGAGTTCTCTCTATAATTTATCCGACCTATGATTTGGGTCACTCGGATCATCCTACTTCCGTTGTACATTGAAAACATGTCCTCTATAAAATTGATCTGACCCATGCTCTAGGTCACTCGGATCATCCGATTCTCGATGAAATCTACTGGACATGCTCTTTATTGAATTGATCCGACTGATGATCCGACCTAGTCGGATTATCCGACTTACTCTGAATTTTTTGAGAGAGTATGAAATTCCACACACTTTCCAAATTGGGCATTCCCACTTAGATTATGGGTTTCCCTTAGCTATATATGAGCTAGAGAGATTTAGTGTGCATCAAAACCACCTACCCAACCTCACCAAACTTAAAGCTATTAGCCTTGAATCACCCTTAATAGTACGACCAAAGCAAAAAAACAAAACTTATAGCTAAAATGATTCAACTTGACTTTTTAGATCATTTGTAGTAACAAGGTCATTAATCTTAATGCTTTGTCGTTATTTATACCTTTTGAGAATTCATGAATGCCAAGAATAATCAATATGCCAATATCAAGTACTAACTCATCTTAAAACCTTGCAATATAGAAAGTCTTGACAAACAAATGTCATTAATCACCAAAACACTTAATTATATGAAATTAGAGGCTTAGATGCTTACAACGAGTCCCACCGTAGGTAGAGACTGACTTCAAACATTGAAGCAAGATATACTATTTCTTGAACATGTTTATATGGTATAATATCAAACCTACATTGATACAATACATCAAAAGATGTCATAAATGAGCTCATTTCATGTCTAGTAGAATGGCAAGACGAATCAGCAACATTACTACTCCATCTGTTCAGAAATATAAGGCATATAGTTTGAATGATCTTGTTTAGAAATATAAGCCTTGCATGTAGATTTAGTAAGGATGTTTTTTACTATAACCCTATTTATTCTCTCTCAACCATATATATTTATTCTCTCTCAACCATATATATTTATTCATTACCACCCACACAAAAGTACTTCATCCAGTCACAAATAGTTATCGTTTTGGATATAGATGTAGTCAAACTTTCGAAACTTTGACTGTCAATATCCTTCTTAAATATTTAAATTGGATACATGAAAATTACATGTGTAGATTTGTCTCGAAAGTAATTTTGTAATATTATAATTTTATTTGGTTTTATAATTATATTATGTAGGATTAAAAACGGCGACTAAATGGGGGTGAATATGAGCCAAATAAAATTTCCCCTATAAAATTCAAACCACTTCTCTGGCTAAAATAGTATGTACGAACTGGTCAGATGAACAGTACAAACTGGTCGGATGAAAAGTAAAATCGGTGCTGGTCATGTGAACAGTAAAAAAATCAGTAGTAGAATCAGAATAAATAGTAAAATCAACACGATCTCAAACCCAAGAAATGATGTAACTTTTGATCGACTGATCTAAAACCTGTGAAACTTTGCTTGCACCTTCCTAATGAAGTCAGCAACCTATTCCACCCATCAATAACATGGATTGACGCAAAAGTTCTGACTTTTTTCAATTTTTGTGAAGGTTGCACCAAAACTAGGTCAAATCCACAAACATCACCCTTAACTTGCTCGTAGGGATTTAATAATCAAGATAATCTCCTACATATCATAGCAAGCAAGAGAACCAAAGAAATACCCCTCAAATGTGCAAGAACAAGATCCACCCCTATTCCTTTCTTTTGAAGCCAAAAATCGGTTTCTTGAGAAAATTATGTGAAAGTTTGACAAAATAATTAGAGATGATCTTCAGGAGATTCATTTATCAATCATTCATCTTTGGTAACAAAGAATACCAGCAAGTAGAAGAAGGAGCGGCAAAACTCAAAGTGCAAGAAGGAACCAAGCAAGAAATGGAATGGATTTTAGAATATGGATGAAATTAGGTCTTGCATTGCTTAGAGAGAAAAGTTTACAAAGCCACACTATCAGGTGGGTAAAGCTCAAATGAGCATTAAGAAACCAAAAATCATTCTCACAAGCTTGGCTCAAAAATTGGGATGAAGACATCCCTCCATCCCTCTATTTATAGCACACTAGGAGCAACCCCCACCCTTAAATGACCATTTAACCATCAAGAAATTTCATTAAGGGCTGAGATTCACTCCATCACTCATACATGAGCTAACCCGCAACCCAACAATATAACGGGTTTTAATCATACTAACTTAACTGTTACTCCACCGTGAACCTTTGATCCAACGATTCTCCTTCGTTTGAGTATGGCTCAAGTTAACATATCATCCATCCACTTTGTCATCCCGGTTTGCAGTAATTCTCTTGCCTTAGTTATCTTCTAGCATCACTGTGACCGTTTGTACCTCAATTCTCCCAGCTTAGTTCCGATCTCCTCTGTCTCACCATAACCTAGCTCCAAAATCCTGCAACCATCACAAACAAGCACAACATCACATAGCATTGCTCAACAATAATATATAACAGAAGATTGTGATCACCATAGTCCATGACCACTAAAGCCACAATCAGTCGATCCCCAACTACTTAAGGCTCAGACATATCAAGGCTAGATCACTTAAGGTTCCGACCAATCTAGGCCCGACCACTTAAGGCTTGACCACTGGTCTTGAACAATTCACATCAATTCAAATCGCTCAAAACCATAATAAACTCAATTCAAACTCAAACCTGAGCACCACAAGATCAAATACAGTCAAATACAAATCACAAATATGGGTAGATCACATGATTTCTTATATTATAATAGAAATTAATGATCAAATTTATGTTTTTTAGACCATGTTGATGTCTAAAACGATAACTATTTGTGACCGAAGAGAGTATTATCTCTCATTTTTTGAGGCAAGTATCTAAATTATTTTCTCTTATAATTTTATCGATTTTACTATAATATTAATCTTCGTATAAAATCAATACAACTGAGAGAATAATTCATTCTCGCCCGATTGTAATGTGTAGTTGGACTACTAATCAATTACTACATCTTCTCCAACAATCCGTGAGTACATGAGCCGACGCGTTTCATCAGTTCAACTATGTGCGTGTGCCGTGTGCGCAACGTTACGCCGCATGACGTTAAGCGAGAGTGATTTATCGTAATTCTAAAGAAAATCAATTTCTAGAACTTTTAAGGGTCTACACGTATTTTTTGAATTTTCAGATGGCCTCTATGCAAATAAAACAGTTGCAAAATGCAAAAACAATTTTGAGAAAAAATGATTTGTCGTAATCCCATAGTCATTTTGCAAGAAGGTGCGAAAAAATCAATTTCTGGAATTTTTGGGGGTATGGATGTAATTTTTGAATTTATGGCAACCTTTGCGGAGAAAACATTTTCAAAATGGAAAAACCCAGGAAAAATTTTCCAGAATTTGCGGGGACCAGAAAAAATTTCAAAATTTTCTAGGTGCTTGGATGTAATTTTTGTATTATCGAGGGGCATTTGCAAGAAAAACACTCCTAGAATGCAAGAAGTGCGAAAAATAAATTTTTAAAATTTTCGAGCGTCTAAATGTAATTTTTGAATTTTCGAGGGGTTTTCTAGGGAAAAAGGGACTCAGACATAATTCCAAAGAAATCTGAGGCCTTCGTGCGAAAATAAACAAAAAATGAACTTTATTGTAATTTCAGGAACCTGTGTGGTCTTTTCGCAAAATAAACAATGAATTTCTGTTTTTTCGGGGGCCTAAATGTTTTTTGAACCTATGGGGGGTTTTGTAGGAAAAAAGGGGCTCGGGCGTAATTACGGACAATTCTGGGGCCTTTTCATGAAAATAAAAAGAAAAATAGATTTTGTTGTAATTTTAGGAACTCATGGGGGCTTTTCGCAAAAGAAAAAACACTGCGCCATATGTCGCGCACGCAAAAATTGGAGGCCGCAATGCAGGCGAGCGCAGGCAAGAGATCGAAGCCGTGTCGTGAGCTTCACACCAAGGGACGTTACCATAGCGGCGCGACGCCGTTGTTATCTAGCAAGGGAGCAAAATTATTTAACCCACATCAAATGGCTGAGCCAAGCAGGCGACGTGGCCGCGTCGCGAGCGAGCATATCATCAAGAAATGGCGTGGCATCATGAGAGCACCGAAACCCTTCGGGATTTAATATACGGACCAGGCTTCACAAAATCGCGGAAAATCGCTATTTTCGGTCATATCGGAGGGGTAAGATATTTAAAACCGACCGATAAATCGGTTAAATTAAAAAAAAATTCAAAAAATTCAAAAATTCAAAAAAATTTATGAGCCGTAAATATCGCGATAATTGGTGAAAATCGAGAGAAAATCGCTCAAGGAATCGGCTTCGAGAAACAATCAATTGGCCGGTAAAAATCGGAAGAAAATCGGTCAAAATCGGGAGAAAATCGGTCAAAAATGAGAGAAAATCGGAGAGAAAATCGCTAAAAAAAATCGGCTTCGAGAAACTTTCAACTAAACAGTGAAAATCGGAAGAAAAATCGGTGAAAATCGAGAGAAAATCGGAATTTCTTCTTCAAATTTTTGGATTTTAAAACCATGCGATATCTAGCGATTTTCTACCGATTTTTGAGCGATTTTTTCCGATAATCTAAAAACGAAAATCGTCCGATTTTCTTAAAAAAGAAAAGGTGAACCTGATACGGACTACTCATTATTATCATTGCCCCCAGTTACTTGCACGGTTCTCCAATTCCGATCTAACAATTAGGGATCTCCATGTGAAATGAGCCACGTAAGTTGTTGATTATCCTCGATCATGCGCAATTGGCCAGCCTCAATTACTCTGGCGCTACGCGTGCCAAGTGTGGCCACTTGTTATTGGCCAGTGCAATCTAAAGAGTGAAATACTAGCAGTAACTAGAGAAAGGAAGAACAGGTCATCAAGTAAAATGTGAGTTGTGAGCACGACGTTTCAGGAACAATTGATGATTTACTTTTAGTTACATATGTCATTGATCATTTACCCTATAATATCTCATTAATATGCGGATCTTGGAGCCACATGTCAGTGAGATATATGGGGCAAATGATCAATTGCACTATGAAAAAAATGATCAAATCTCCTGCTTTTTAAGGGGATTCATTCACGTGCTCTACGTGCTACATATGTTTCCTCTGCTCCGACATTTCAGATTGGATGCTATCATATCGAAGATACAGTACTGTCCACGCCACGCCAATGACGTATGGGTTGAGTTTGCTATTGAAATTTTTGGTCGAGACGCGTAGCATCGCCTTTCCTGACTTTGGTCATCTTTTGAGAATTTTTCGAAACTTTTAGACTGATCTTCACGGCAATGCGCAACATGTGCATTTTCACATAATACTCAACCAGAATGCATAGCATTAGAATTCCAATGATGTCCTAAAAAAATAAGAATTCCAATGGTAAAGACCGTGTAATTTCTACGCTAGAGCAACAACTGATGATACCAATCCCATGGCTTTTTATTTGCTTTTGGGTAAAAGCATGAGCTGCAAATCATTGGGGTGTACCAAGATGAGGTAGGGGCTGGGTGGCAGTGGCACAGGAGAGGGCAGCCTCTACTTAATAGTCTCTCTCTCTCTCTCTCTCTCTCTCTCTCTCTCTCTTCTATTAGGTGAGGCAATCTCTTTCAGTGTTACTGTCACACTTTCTTTTGTAAAGGGCAAGGAGGGGAAACCAAATGCTGCTTTCATGCATGCATTTTGTTTTGTGTATCAGGCCTGGCAAGGATGATGTACCAAATGGAGAAAGCAAAGAGGAAAGGGAAAAGAAATTGTTTTTAGCTGATTAATAGGACTTCAGGAGATCGTAATATCCCCGTTTGCAATTCACCTGAGCTCATATGCTCTTACTCGTGCTTTTCTCCCTTTTGTAAAGAATGGTTCTCGTGTAAAAATGTCAGTGAAGGGATCAAAGGAAACTATATGCGAGCCAATATTCAGGATCAGTCGGTGATGTCTCACTGAATTTTGATTGTACTATAAGATGACAACCACTCCTTAGTTGCTTGCCTATCCAAAAATTGACAGGTTCAAAATGGAAGAAAAAAGAAGAAGTGGAAAAGAGCAGGTAGCAGTTTTGTCAATGAGTGAAATCAAAATTGGCTCACTGAAACCATGTATTCCTCTGCATTTCCCACGGAATTCTAAATTGAATACGAACCGTTTATTTTTTTCGATCCAACGAATCAGATTAACTAGAGTTTACTTATACTTCACCTGGTATTAGAGTAGTAGAAACACCCTTAACAAATCAACGGTTAGATGTGATTCTACTACATATTATATACTACCAGCATAATACACCATAAAATTTCTCTCGAACTAACACCTTATATTGACCAACCAATTATTTCACTAAAAAAAATCCCTATTTTTTATAGAAAAATAATACAACGACATTATCTAACTAAATATGAAACAAGGATGTTAAGCTTGTGTCTACAATTTAGCATTACCTACTACAAAGTTAAAAAATCGATATCATGTCGCAATCCATAGAGCAGGGAGGTGAACAAATTGTATTTTGGACAGCATCACCATAATTCCGTCGAATATTAATTTCCTTCATGGCCTAACTGATGTGGAACCAATATATGATTTCTCCCATCATAATTAAAATAATCAAATATTAGTCCATTTCTACTTGACGTCTACTCCACAAAGGCACAAACCCCTCGGCGCATAAGAAAACAATTAAGATATAAAAAAACTCTCAACAATAAAGACTTTAAAAGCGTAATTCGCGGGCGAGAAATGGACTTGCCATTATAAATTATCAAGTGGCATGTCCTCCCGCAATTAGCTAGTACTCCCCATACAAAAATACAGAGCTATTTTTTGAATGCTCTTGTTCGCAAATATAAGACGTATTTTACAATTCAACACAAAATTAGTATGATATTTTTTTCTATACCCCTTAATTAATATCCTGGTTTACTCTACGTACATGCACTAAATATAGTGCTTAGAGATAATAATTAGAGATATTTTAGTCATATTCAATATCTTATTGGTCTACGTGCTGAAAGGAAATTAAATATGCCTTATAAATTTGGATGAGGGAGTACTTATCTCTTAAACTTGCAACTCTAATAGTCCCTCCGGTCTTCAAAAAGCTGATGTTGTAGACACCGTGTCCTTCAAAACACAACTTTGACCACTAATTTTTATTATAATATATTTATAAAATTTAATAAAACTATAATATTATAAAAGTACTTCTCGAGACAAGTCTATATATATAATTTTCAAGTATCCAATTTAAATATTTAAAAATATATCGGCAGTTAAAGTTTTGAAAGTTTGATTATTACTATATCTAAAACATCAGCTTTTAGAAGAGAGGAGAGAGTGATTGACTTATTGGAAGATCAAATGAATATTCTCCTTGGAGGCCCCATTTTGGGCGAGCTAGTAGCATGGCGTTTTGCCACCTGTGCGAAAAAGAGAGGTTGGTTTGACAGGGCACACTAGAAATACGAAGAAGTTTCAACAATGGAGACTAATAATTGGGAAACTTGTTCAGTTGGGGCCAAAACGACAGCTGGAGAAAGAAAAGCTAGTCGAGTCCAGATTATTTTGTCCTGCCGATGTACCTCTCTTGACGTAGATACACGTGAACTGACCAAAATATTGGGGGAAGTTTGGCTCTCCTATCATGCACTGTGCCAACCTCCACGCAAAGGCCTAAATAATTCTAAAATTATGTTTAAATCCTTTCATAATTGTTTTTGCAACACAAACCTTCCAATTTCGTAAATTCACAACTCCTTCGTGAGAAGACCTAAATTACGACCGTACATGGTTCAAAATCTCGCCGAGATTTCGATAATCTCGGCTGAAATTTCGGATTTCGATCAGGGCTGAGATTCCAAATCTCAGCAGGATAAAAAAAAATTGAATTTTTTTCCAAATTGCTATCGAGAAATTTCGGTGAATTTCATCGAAATTTCGGGATTTTAGACTGAAATTGGTACAATTTAGACTGGTTTTCATGATTTTAGGATTGGATTTGGCACCATTTTTTGTGGAGCATTGTGACAACTTTTCTGAGGAACACATGTGAGAATTATGAAAAATAATTTTGAGAAAAATTTTGAACCAATTATTTCAAAATTTCACAAGGGCATGAAAAGGACCAAAATTTCGGTGAATTTTGACGAATTTCGGTTTTCACATCCTCAAAACTACCGGATTTGATTTTTGGTTTTTGAATTTCGTCCATATTTCATTTGAAATTTTAAAATCTCATCAAAATTTTGGATTTCGACCACCTTGGAATGGGATCTAAAAATCGAAATTGCAAACTTTGCGACCATGTCCTTCCGACATTTTTTTTACGACAATAACCTCTGGTTCCGCAAATTTGCAACTAAATTCGGACTGAGCCTTTTTGCAAATGGATCCTCGTGTTTTCGAAAAATTGCATCTGAACACAGTCGTACCCTTTCTGCAGGAAGGACCCTCAGGTAAACACTAAACTGTAAGATGATATTTATAAGTATGACTAAAACTCTATATAACTAACAGTTACTGAACGTCATGTTAGGCATAGCACAATCTTTTTCACGATTACAATAAAGATGCACACGTGCACGCGTACAAACATTACAACCTTTTCCCAATTACAATAAAAACATGCACGTACACGTACACACACTGTCAGAGGTGAAGCCAACATTTGGGCGCACTGGGGCGTGCGCCTCTGCTCTAACACGGTGACAGGAAGGATGACATATCACGCTCATAAGAAATTCGGGGATATCACACTCATCCTTCCTGTCAGGCTGAAACAAGGCACGATCAGATTAGCCCGAAAAAGATAGATCATCACTAATGCAATATCAAATGAATTTTAAAGAAAGGATGTAGATATTGTTCATCTTGCATTTGATGTTAGATTTATTGTGCATCACTAATGCAATGTCAAATGAATTTTAAAGAAAGGATCTACATATTGTTCATGCCATGAGCCTAATTATGGATGTGAAAGAGAACTTGTAAAGTTGGATTTTTTTCGGCAATAAATGTTATCAAGACTGATTTGCACAACAAAGTCTCCGATGATTGGCTCAATGACTTAATGGTGTGCTACACCGAGAAAACAATATTCAAATCTATTGATGATGAAGCAATTATGGACTGCTTTCAAAGGATGAAAACCTGTAGAATGTGCTTGCCTGTTGCCTCCAAATCCAACTCGTAACTAGTGTGCCTAGCAACTTTAGTTATGTGAGTATCTTATAAACTTCTACTTTGTTTCACTTGTTAAATGGTTATTTATGTATGAATTTGGCTTTTACTAGTAGTTAAAATTTTTAGCTTAGCCTCCTCTCTAATTTAGTCCTTGCTTCGCCACTGCACACCATACACATATGAGTGCACCTCTTAGCACACGTTTAGAAAGATGAAAATCAAAAATAAATCTATAACCTCACAAAGTTCTATTAAAATATAGTTACGTGTGCGTAAAAATGAGCACCAGAATTCGAATCGCGAATTCGCGATGGATAAAACCGTACACCACAATTCCATCGTCCACCAGGCAAGAGGTAGTTAGCCCTTCTTCTTTTTTACATTTTTTCTTCGAGGCCTAAGTTAGACTTACCGCGACAAACTAACAACATTTGAGTACCTGCGCATTCCATATAAAGTTATAAACATCAATAATAATGAAACTGTGGCACATGACGGCATGAGTGAGTGGCACATGACGGCATGAGTGAATCCCAAGCCTCCAACTGCTTGATTTTATATCTGTTCTTTAGTATGATCGTAGCAGAGGGTATTAAGGTTAGCATCTTTGCAACGATCTTCCAAGGTTATTACCAAAGTAACTTTGAAACACACACACACATAGGAAGATGCTTTCATACCTCTGAGAGTATGAACTTCCACTCTCAATATACTGTTTAAATAATGTTGTTATACTTTTTTTATTCTTTTGAGTATACTCTAATATTGGTTATAGATACTTCAAAGTGAGTTCCACGAAAAATTTCATTAAAGCCCACTCTATATAGCATAATTTGTTTATGTACTCTTTTTACCTATAGAAAAGAGTATATAGCAAAAAATTAACGGATTCTGATGAATTTTGTCAACAATGTTGCATTGTAGTATTTTAGAATTATTATTAGAGTATATTAAAAGTAGTAAAAGAGTATAACACATTCGTTTAAGTGGTATGTTCGAGGTAGGAGTACATACTGCCAAGAGTACCGTAATGGGGCACCATGATTTTAAATGCATGAATTCAAGTCAAATTCGGGTATATTTTTTGAAACTTTCAGTTTTAGGGTATATATCCATCTATAACAATTCAAATGAAACACATACCTTTAAAAAATATACTCAAATTCAAAGATTTGAACGAATTTAGATTATATGCTTTGCTGATTTATATATATACTCAGCACATACCTACAATCAAACTATCATCAAAAAAAGAAACTCTAGTTTGAATTTTAGTTCAAACTTGTTAAAGTCAACATCCTAAAAATTTCAAAAAAAATTTGAATGCAAATAAATAGAAAAAAATACCTGTTTTGGACCATAGTACTCAGGCACCATGGTGTCCCAGGTATTTGTACTATATATATATATATATATATATATATATATATATATATATAATGGTTCCATACCCTGGGAGTATGTACTCCCACTCTTAATATACTGCTTAAATGATGTTGTTATACTTCTTTATCTTTTTAAGTATACTCTAATACTGATTATAAGATACTCCAAAGTGAGTTCCATGAAAAATTTCATCAAAATCCACCATTTATAGCATAATTTATTTATATACTATTTTTACACATGAAAAAGGGTATATAGCAAAAAATAAAGGGCTCCGACGAATTTTTTCAACAATGTTGTATTGTAGTATCTTAGAATTATTATTGGAGTATATTGAAAGTGATAAAGGAGTATAATACATTCGTTTAAGTGGTATACTGAAGGTGGTAGTACATACTCCTAATAAAAGGCTTTATATATATACATACACACACATATATATAAATATATACACACACTACGTAACAAGAATTGAAATAGGTTCACTTCACCAAATTTGGCAGCCAGGACAGAAGAGACCCCACGATACAAGCAATGCTCAGCCCTGCCTGCTTTCACGGAAGACCACATGCTTGTCAGATGCAGAAAGAACCAAGGAATTTTGCACAACAGTGCAGCCAAATGCAGACACGATTGGAAAAATGTCTTCACTCTGAAGAAAGCATACAGGATGTGACCTGGTAGTGCCCAAAAATATCGACCAATTGGAGAATTTCGGCGTGCAATAATTTATTCTTAGTTGAATTCAACCACGAAAGGGAATCGGATGGCTAAGTTTTGTCTGAAGCGGAAGCCATCTACATTTGTTCATGTCTTGGGCCCTGTTCAGGGAGATTAGCTTCCTTCGTAAACTAGCTTCTATGTTTCCTCTTTTTTAAGACTCTGTCTAGCATGAATATAACTTTCATAAGAAGTAACTTTTCACTAAACTACATAGCTAAAGGGCTGCACAACTGAACAACTAGGCTGAAGAGATTTGATGTTTTGCTGCTAGCTTTTAGGTGTAAGACGTGCGGTCGGGAATGATGGGTTTATGATTTTATACTTGTAGGATGGGGTAATTTTCTGCAACTCTAGTGTCAAAGATAAAGTCCTAACCCACCGAAATTGTGGGAAGCTAACCTAGATTAGCTTTTGTTTTGCAGTTTTTCCTAGTACAAATAGGCTGCTAGATTTTGACTTCTTGTTACAGAGAAACCAACCGTTTAGGACAGCCTTGGTTTCCAGAGGAGAGAAACTGAAGCCATCCTAAACATAACCTTAGTACAATTAGTACAACATAGGCTTTTCAAAAAAAAAAAAAAAAAAACGCGCCCTGTTCAGAGGAGCTTAAGCTTTCAATAGTTTTAAGACGAAGCAAAACAACCGAAACATAGCCTTAGTGCATGTGTAGAAGTTCTGTGAGCTCAAACAGTTAAAGCAAAATTCCAGCTTCTTCTAGGTGCAAGGCATTGCGTTATATCTTATATATCATATGCACATCCAATTTAAGGCGTAGGATAAAATAAAGGAAAGCACAATACACTAGGGGGAAAAAATGTGCAAGGTACAGCAAACCCTATATACTAGAAAAAAATTAAGCAGTTGATATGTGTACTAAAAAAATCCTCTCAACAAATTCTGAGCTAAATATTGTGCAGGAAGCTCGACATCTAAACGGTATCATAAGGCTAATTAAGCATCGATTTTTTTTCTCCCTCTTGTGCTGAGTGAGCACAATTTTAAAGAGGGCTTTAGCAAGTGCGTGCCGAATAGGCAGCAAAATGCCAACTCACCAACTCTTTGGCAGGTGAAGGTTGGGAGCTCATTTATGGGCCAAATTCTTCAGGTGGGGTTTTATAAATTAGCGTGCCACATCACCAATCATAAAGCTCCATTAAAGTTGTGACACTTGACGTACGTCCCTACCAAAACTGATGTGGTCTTAGGTTCTAATTCTGGTTTAGGCTATGTTATGCGCGCCGCCGCGCGATGGTATTTTCGAAAAATCAGTGTCAGAATTTTTAAAAATTGTAAAAATTTGATCATACTTTAAAATTTTTATAGTAGCTCAGGCATACTCTCAAAACCCTTCTAAAAAAATTTCAAAATTTTCCAACTTGCTTTAGTAGCTTAATTAAATCAATGAAGTTGCTTTAAATGAATTAGCACCATTGTAAGTTTTTTTAAAAAATTGCACAAGTTTGATCATTATATGAATTTTTTATGATAACTTAGGCATGCTCTGAGTACTCTTATAAAAAAGTTTCAAAATTTTCTAACATTACTTGATAGCTCAATTAAATCAGCAAAAAAATTACTTTAACGATGAAATTAAGGACCTAAACGTAATTACTCATTTTTAAGGGGATTGTACGGAGGGATGACATGTAGGGGACTCCCTGGGCAGGAACTCTCCCAACTTTATTATATAGAGTATTTGGGGAAGAGAAAGGGAGAGCTGATCGCCCTCGTGCTCTTAGGGCTTAATCCCTGCGAGCTTAAGGCTCCGATCGACTTCTACTGCTTTAAGGAAATTTCTTTATTGACTTCTCAAAAATAGCCGACTTTCCTTTATATATTAGGAGCAGCCTTCATAACAAATAAAGCTAAGGATAAAACTGAAATAGAGATAGATTATATCTAAATATGTAACCAGCTAAAGATATGATAAATCTAACCAAACCAACTCCCCCTTTTGGGCTATTGCCGCACCCTCTAGGCTATTGCTGCACTCCTACTGCTGGGATTATTGTGGTGACGACGCTCATAAACCTTCCCAACAAAAGCGTCCACAACATTTCTACCCTCTTGGCGAAACAACTCGTCCTCGAGTTGGAACTGGGGATATCTCTCCTTGAATGCATCCAGATGCTCCCATGTAGCTTCGACAGCTGGACAGCCCACCCATTGCACCAAAAGTTCCCAAACTCCACGATTGAGACAGGCTCGTACAATACTGCTAGGAGAAGGAACCACGCGACCATGGACAAAATCTGGCAACTGAACTTTAGAGGTTGGAGGAATACTTTCAAACTTCATGAGTAAAGCCACATGGAAAACGTTATGAATACGAGATTTTGTCAAGAGCCGAAGACGGTGGACAACTAACCCAATACATTCCAGAATCTGGAAAAGACCATAAAAATGGGGTGCTAATTTGGAAGTACTGTCCTTGATAGCTGAAGCCGAACGGTGGTGTAGCCGAAGACAGACCCAATCATTGACAGCAAAACTGACATCACGATGAGATTTGTCATGAAATTGCTTCATCTAATCTTTAGCCTGGTGAAGACGTTCTTGAATTTCCACCAAAAGTTCATCGCGATCCTTCAATTGGTGGTCCACATCAGCCACCTGAGCCGTACTGGCTTCATAAGACAAAATGGTTGGTGGTTCCCGTTCATACACAACTTGAAAAGGAGTTGTCTTTAAGGCTATTTGAAAGGAGGAATTGAATAGAATTCTGCCCATGGAAGCCATTGGAGCCACTGTTTTGGATGATCTCAAGAGAGACAATGAAGATACATGACAATAATGCGGTTGACTATTTCCGTTTGGCCATCACTCTGCAAGTGAAAAGCTGTACTAAGATGTAACTAAACCCAGAGAGACGAAATAAGTCCACCCAAAAATTACTGGTGAAGACTGGATCATGTGTCTTGACAATGGAAGATGGAATCCCATGGAGACGTACAATGTCATTGAAGAAATCACGTGTCACAGAACTAGCTGTATATGGATGCCCCAAGGCAATGAAATGTGCATACTTGGAGAATCAATCGATGACGGTCAAGATAACCGATTTCCCTCCTATTTTAGGTAGACCCTCCACAAAATCCATATTAATATCCTAACAAACACTGGTAGGAATAGCCATAGGTTGCAAGAGGCCAGCGGGATGAAGGTGCTCTATTTTGTTGCGCTGACAAACTGTGCAACCACAAACGAATTCTCGCACAAGCATGGAAGAGTGCGGATGATAAAATGAAAAGCGCAAGTGATGGAGAGTCTTTTGAATACCTTCATGACCACTGTCATGTGCCTTGAGCAACAACTGCGTCCATAAGGATGAGTTTGGTGGTACATACACCTTGCCCCCATGGAGGAGAAGACCATCCACAATAGACCAACCGACTACAGCATTATCCACAAGAATCTATTCACGAACATCACAGGCTGTGGACGATGACTTTATCTCATTGCGGATTTGTTCAAAGACAACAAAAGTTGGAGAAGAGATCGCGACTAACAGTGGAGTGGCCTCCTCTCGACGTGAGAGGGCGTCTGTCGCTGCATTCTGACGACCCAGCCGAAATTCCACCATGAAGTCATAACCAAACAACTTGTTGACCCATGTATGATGAGGAATGGTGGATAAACGTTGATTGAGAAGGAACTTCAGTGTATAATCGTCAGTTTGAATGGTGAATGAACGACCCCAAAAATATTGCCTCTAGTGATGGACTAACTTAACCAACCCAATCAACTCCCGCTCATACGCTACTAGCTTCAGATGGTGAGGCGCTACTGCTCTGCTAAAGAATGCTACGGGACCATCTCCCTGATGTAAGACTGCGCTGAAACCAGTACCCGAAGCATCACAATCAACCAAAAAACGCATGCTAAAATCAGGAAGTTGTACAATGGGGCAGGTGGTCAGTGCTGCTTTGAGCTTTGAAAATGCATCCTCAGCTTCTGACGTCCATGAAAACGCCTCCTTCTTGAGTAACTTGGTAAGAGGAGTAGCTACTTCACCATATTATTTGACAAACTTTCGATAATACCCTGTGTGACCAAGGAAAACTATCAATGTGCATACTGAAGTGGGCGTCAACCACTTGATAACCACTGTAATTTTGTTCTGGTCCATGGATACCCCCTGGTATGAAATTGTGACCCAAATATTCCACCGACTCCTTGCAAAAAAAAGGCACTTGGAGCGCTTGAGCACCAACTCGTTATGGGTCAACACCTCCAGTACCATTCAGACATTCTGAAGATGCTTGGACCAGGATGAGCTGTAAATCAAAATGTCGTCGAAGAAAACCAGCACAAAATGACGCAAATATGTCTTGGGAACATTATTCATAAGGGCCTAAAAGGTGGCGGGTGCATTGGTCAAGCCGAAGGACATAACCAAGAATTCAAAATGACCTCGATGGGTACGAAAAGCTATCTTCTCAGTATTGTTAGGATGCATACACACTTGATGATACCCACTGCGAAGGTCTAACTTGGTGAAGTAGCGAGCGCCCTTAAGTACATCAACAACTAGAATGAGAAATTTATATTTGACCATCTGAGAATTGAGAGTACGGTAATCCACACAGAAACACCAAGAGTTGTCCCGCTTCCGGACTAATAGCGCTGGTGAGGAAAAAAGCAATGTACTCTGGTAGATGATACCGTGTTGTAGCATCTCCTCGCACTGGCGTTCAATCTCATCCTTCAACAATTACGGGTAGCAATATGGCCGCGTAGCTATTGGAGCCGAACCTGGCCGCAGGTGGATGCGTTGGTCACAATTGCGTTGAGGTGGAAGGGAGCATGGAGTGTGAAAGATTACAACGAATTCCTTTAGTAAGGATTCCATCAAATCTTCACCATCAGATATCACCATACTTGACGACTGTTGCTCATGACCCAAGCCTTGCCATTTCACTTGATGGTTCATCAGCCAGAAAAACATGGTTAATTGCTGAAAATCCCATAATATAGGGCCTATAGTGCAAAGCCATTGAATTCCCAACACTAGATCAAACCCAACTAGTGGAATGACATAGCAATCTAGCACAAATTCTTCCTCGCCAATAGCTAGCAACATGTATTGCTCTGCACATGCCTACACTGGAGACTCGGTCGCCATTTGCTATAGCCACACTAATAGTCTAATACCACCCTTGGAGGCTGGTAATAGGCCAAGGCGGTTGGCTGTCTCCTCTCCCACATTGTTATGAGTGGAGCCAGAGTCCACGAGAGCCCTCAAGGTCTCTCGACTGATCTAAAC
Source organism: Rhipidocladum racemiflorum (assembly GCA_036346355.1). Taxonomy (NCBI): domain Eukaryota; kingdom Viridiplantae; phylum Streptophyta; class Magnoliopsida; order Poales; family Poaceae; genus Rhipidocladum; species Rhipidocladum racemiflorum. The sequence goes on along the minus strand of CM070571.1, from coordinate 81,725,630 downwards.
CTACAGTTGCATTGTCTTGCCTGTCCGGATGCCACTAAGTGCATGCAAGGATATCCCAATGCCTTCCTCAGTTTGCTCATCCATGTCCTCCTCCTTAGTAAGCTTTAGAAGATATATACCCTTCATGGAACATTGACCAACATGTTCTCTGGAAAACTTCTCAAGACAATTAAAGCATAAACCCTTGAGCCTACGATCTGCCATCTCTATTGCCGTGAGTAAATTACGCCCTCGCGTTGCTTGTGTCTTAGCTGTTGTGGTTGCCTAGCCTGCCATGTTTGCTCCCGGGGAAGTACTGGTCTGCCCACTCCATGGTCCTGCAGTTGTGCTGACCGATTGACTGTTGATCACAGCACCCCGACTGCTAGGTGCACCCTTGCTGGTTACTGCAGGTTTGGACGGAGATTTGATGTCTTCTTCCTCATCTACTTCCAATCTCTTCTCATAAGACAAGTAAGATTTATTGCCATCTCCAGCGTGGCAGGATTCTGCAGTTCCACATTAGTGCGCAAAGGATTGCGCAATCCAATAGTAAAAATCTGCACTTGTTGCTTCTTTGTCATGTCATCACGACGGCACAAGAGAGCCAGAAATTGCTCCTGATAATCCTCCACCGACCCAATACGGCGCAGCTGGATGACTTCGCCCAATGGGTTACTCCAGATTGGAGGTCCAAAACGGAGATTGATGTGCTCCACCGTACAAAATTGAAGAGGTGGTGGTGGGATTGCTCAGATCACGGTTTCGAATTTCGGTTAGCAAATTATTTCGGCACCCACCGAAATCACCGAAATTCCGAAATTTCGGAAATTTCGGGACGAAATTGCTGTCTAAAAATTTGAATTTTTGAACAAATTTTAACCAAAATTTGATCTTTTGGACTAATTTTGACCAAAATTTAAAATTTTGGATAAAATTCAAATGAACCAACCGAAATACAACCGTAATAAAAAAAATTCGGGACCCATTGAAATGACCGAATTTCGGCGAAATTCGGTGAAATTTCGCCGAAATTCGAAACCCTGGCTCAGATACCAAATTGAGGTGGTCTAGGGTTCTAATTTTGGTTTAGGCTGAATTTGGGGGAAGGGATAGGGAGAGCTGATCGCTCTTGTGCCCTTAGGGCTTAATCCCCGAGAGCTTGAGGTTCTGATTGGCTTCTACTGCTTTGGGGAAATTTCTTTATTGACTTCTCAAGAATAGCTGGGTTTCCTTTATATATTAGGAGCAGCCTTCCTAACAAAGAAAGCTAAGGATAAAACTGAAATAGAGATAGATTATATCTAAATATCTAACCAACTAAAGTTAAGATAAATCTAACCAAACCAACTCTCCCTTTTGGGCTGTTGCCACACCCTCTAAGCTGTTGCCGTTCTGGGATTAGTGCGGCGACGACGCTCATAAACCTTCCCCGCAAAAATGTCCAGAACAAAAACAAACAAAAATATTTTTTGTAAAGGAACACAGGCACGTGCAAAACACCTTTTTTTAAAGATGGACAAAATAAAAATACTTAGCTACCCGTGCTTCCTATATGACAGATATTTGCTGCTGTCTAGATCAAAAAATAACAGTAGCTTGTAGCCTGAAGCAAGCTTCATGCATCATCAAACCACATTAGTCTTGTGCTTACACAAAACAAATGCTGCATGATCATGCACCTAATTTCTAACGCCAATAGAGTTGATGGTTCTGAACAGAGATGGCTGAACTAATCGCAAGGACCTTGAATTGATGATTATCCTCTATCTCCCGTTCATATTTTTATTCCAACTTTCAGTCCACAGTACAAAAGCCTAGAAGAGACTGGCTCTACCAAATCTACAAGACTATAACTGAACATATGAAATGTCTTGATCATCAAACCAAACCAACAGCCTGTGAGAGGCTCGATATGTATTGAGGTATCCTATCTTCAGAAAATTCTGTGTGGAAATGAGCATGGAAAATGGAAGCGAAGGGTAACAGCCTAGCAGGCTTTGGACAGGCCATTCTCTGTTGACGTCGCAGTGCAACTGGGAGCTCACAATGGCCATGGAGCGCCGGCCATTACCGCTTCGATTTCCCAGGTCTCTCGGGGACGGTTTGTCAGGTTCTTGCATCCTTGTGCCGTCACATACTGCAACAATAGGTGTCGAAAGCAAGAGGGTTAACACTTGGTTAAGGCAAATGACGAGTGTGGGAAGCTAAAGAAATGGCTACGATGAATTCGGCTGCTGTACTTGAGAAAGAGATGAAACCAAACACCTAACACATTAGTTTCACAACAGGTGTTGTTTTGGACGAACAATTGGTTGACTTGGAAAATAAGAATGAGGAACTTGCACCAACATCTATTCAAGCTCTACAGAAGAGGGGTCACCATTGTCGACAATGTCTAAAACACTTGTCGAATTCCTCGTGTTTCACTACGAATAATAGGACAGATGTCAAGTGGGAAACAAGATTTGTAGAACTCGTATCAGTGTCTACTCAAAATTTGCAGGACCAGGGTCGCCGTTGTCTAATATGCTTATTGAGTTCCTTGAGGTTCACTGGGAATAACAGATAGCTGTAAAGTTGACGGAACAAATCACATCATCTCCAGCCAAACTATGAAAAATGGAATATCTTCAACAACTTCCAAGAAAAAAATAATTTCCAGTCCACCTTCTAGATTTAGACGAATTTCGGGATGTGGCACTAGCCACACATAAAGCTTGAAAGTATTGTGAACAAAATCTAGTTAAACAAAAATGTAAGATACATTAGAATCAGGAAATACTTTTCATGGTGTCTTTAAGCAAAGTCAACAGTGATCTTAGCTTCCTAGCAGCCAACACTAGTTACTGGATTTTAGGTAGGGTTGTGGCTAAGAAGTTGTTACTGTTTGATCCATTATTGTGATGTGAGATAAAATGTGGTGACCCGTATAATTATCCCAGGGTAATAACAATAGAACTATCATTACACCGAGTTAATTACACGAATCTCGGCATAGTAGCTAACAAAATATCGGACACACCCGACACTTTATCAGTTACTATACCATGTTCAGAGTGTTGCAACAGAACAATAATTAGAGACTGAATGAAAAATATATTACATTCAAAAGCCACGCAGAGCTACATGTCCAATACAATAATTATACATAAGATCCAAGTACAACAAAAATATATTACAACTCTATTTACCCCAATGACTGTCTAACACCAAATGACGGTCTCCAGAGCCCCTACTCCTGGTGGTGGTGGTGGTGGTGGTAGTAGTAGTAGTAGTCGTCCGCCGATAGATCTTGGTCCTACGGATCACCCTAGCTCCAGGCCTCGTCAGTGGATCCATAAGGCTCACCTTCTAAACAAGGGAGATTTAAGCTAGAGTGAGTACAAAGTACTCAGCAAGCATTAGTAATGAATGCAATACATAAATTTTTCTCTCATTTTCTATTTAAGCTCATTTTCTCTCAAATTCTGATTTTTTATTAAAAAAAATAGATTTTTGATTTTGTTTAAGGGTTGGACATTTTAATTTAAAAAGACTAGTAACAACTGTATATGAGGCAGAATTAGCTTCCATAGCCTCCAATTCAGGAGACACGCGTGAATTTATGATTTTAGACCTGCACAGGTTTGTATCACTTTACCCATAGTGACCCCCACAAGGCTCCAAAACGTTAATCACTAATCTAGTAATTGTGATCTCCAACCATGTTACTCGAGTGGGGGATCCTCCTAAGGACATCCCACCAAACTCACAGCTAATAGTTGTACTCCACCATATGGTGGCAGTACTCCCCTGGCTTCACGTATAGCGTCATTATGGGCAACTCCAATCTAACAGCTAAGTTCCCATTTCGCATGGTCTCTCCGGTTCTTTCGGCATCTCCAGATTTTGTACTCTAGTAACTAGATAACCATCATGTGGAGATCACAATACTTTCATAGGACAACCTTTTCTGACCGATTTCACACACTATGGCTGATACTGAAAATACGGCTCATTGCCCGAGTATTAGTTGTTTATCCTTATATTCTAGCCTATGTAGAGGACCCCACTGGCCTTTATCCTTCTCATCGGCATCCTCTACCCATCATAATAATTTACACCAAACTAACTATTAAGTCTTCAATCTTAACGACTTCACAAATCCAACCACTGATCACTTTCTCAATTTAATACAACTTTCATTTCCTCAATTCAATTAATCAACTCATAAATCAACCAATTTCCAATTTAAGATTTTCAATTAACATATAGAGCTTGTGATGCATGAATGATACAGATAAATATATTGAAATCAATTTTAGAAAAATTTAATAGAAATTGATTAAAGGAAAGCTTACCTAAAATAAAATTTGTAGCGTTGGGTTTACCTTGGTGCCATGCTTTCAGCTCAGAAGGAGGTCCATGCTCGGTGACAAGCTTATCGACAGTTCATGCTTGACATCTTCAGTCATTTGTCCGTGGAAACCTATGAAGGTTTATTGACATAGCAGGTTACATGTGTTATTTATCGTGCCTTTTGTGATTAGGAATGAGACTATTTTTATAAATTTATTTAGAAGGGGATAGAATTTTAAAAAAATTGTTGGAGGGTAGAAAAAAAAGGCCTCGAGTTGTGCTGGATATTCTGCCTTCGGATTCACAAGCCTGTAGTAAAGTTGTTCTCGGCCTCCACTTCTGGTTTCAGCCTACACAAACCGCTGCTCAGCCGGCTCTTCTGCTGTGACGACTTCCGGTAGGTCGGCCGACGTATATGCTGTCAAGAACGGCCGCAGCATCCGGCAGGTGGGCTAGGCATTATGCAACTGGACGGCCGGGATCGCTTTCGACGTGCCCTCAACGCCAGACGACGACCGCGCGTGTGCCTGGTCGTCGGGATGGTCGTGCCGCTTTGGCTGAAAAAGCAGCAGCTGGCGGGCGGCAACAACACGATCGATGCCCGGGGATAGAGGACGGTTCGCGGCCGACGACGGCGAGGCGTACGAGCAGTCCGGGCATCGATACCCATGGCTAGATGATATGATTATAAGCTTAGCGTACATGTGCATGAACATCTGGAATAGAGGAATTGTAAGATCAAGTTCTAGTGAAGGACCATGTGGAGGCCCACTTGTGTTTGTGATGAGTATTTGACATTTATTTGAGCTTTGGTTGCTCGTGTTTGAGTTTGAATTCAATTTGAAGCAATTTGGATTGCTTTTGTGCCAAGTGGCACTACCGGCCCGAGAGGCGATCTTGCCGACCTCGGCGGCGATGCAGCCAGGAGGAGAGGGCGGCTGCTTTTTTCCAGAGAGGGTGCGTTTTCTGTTCACCGTCAGGCGGCACTACCGCCAGGGTTGGGTGGTACTGCCGACCGAGCGGTAGTACCGACCCTTGCACTACGGTAGTGCCAGCCAAGCTGCGAAACACCATGTTTTTAATGAACAAATGATTTAATGGATGATTGAATGGTTCATTAATTTCACTTTAATGTTGGGCAATGCTATGTGATGTGTTTCCTTGTCTTTTGATGTGTGCAAGGCTCCGATCCGAGGTCGTGGTGAGGCGGAGGAAGGCCGGGACTAGGCGAGGAGAGGCGGAGGTCCGGGAGGCCGGTGATGGCCAGAGTTGGAGCGGGTGCAAGTCAAAGGGTCGAGGAATCCATGTGGATGCTAGCTTGATGCTACACGGATAAAGGAGGGCCGTTGGATCGCGGTTCATGAAAATAGTGTAGTGGTTAAGTCTAGTGGCTTTGAGAAGCGTGCAAAACCCGTTATGTTAGTGGGTTTCGGGTTAGCCCAAGAGGTGAAAGTGTGGGATTAAATCCTGGCCTTAGAATGATAGCTTAGGATAGAAGCAACTCATCTAAGGGCTAGGGATGACTCCCCAACACTATAAATAGATGGGAGGGGGTAGCCTCCCATTGTAGAAGTTTTTGGTGCTCCTTTGAGCTTTGTCCACATGAAGTGAGGCTTTGTAAAACTTCAAAGGAAAAGAAAAACAAAAATATGTTCCTTATTTTTGAATTTAAATTCCGCATTTACATTATGTCTTTACATTCCGCAATTTAAATTCAGTCTTTACTTTCTCGCAATTTACATTCCGCAAGTCGATTTTGCCTCCCTTCCTTCTACTTGCTTTTGATTCTTCATGCCTATGATGAGTGATTGATTGGATGAGTCTTCCTTGAGATCATATCCCAATCCTCTAGGCAACTCTTCAAGTTTTGCAAGAAACCGATCTTGTGAGCCTTCATGGAGAAATCTTCGTAGATCGAGTTTTTGGGTTGATCCTTGCGTGCTCTAGGTTGCTGTGACTAGTGGGAGTATATCCAAGTCCATTTTGATCATTGAATCCCCACGAGCAATGCTAGATCGCGAAATTGCATTTTCTTGTGTTCTTGGTGCCTTCTCTCTTCAAACGGTTAAAGGTCAGAACTTTGACGTCAATCATTGCGATTGATTGTTGGAACAAGTTCCTGTCATCCTTTTGAGGGTATCTACCAAGTTTCATGAGGTCTTGACAACTGGATCAATTGTTTCATCAATTTTGGTCTTGGCCTCGGGCTGTTTTTCTGCGCCCTGTTCTTGAGCCCGGTAGTACCGACCCTGACGAGTGGTAGTACCGCCCCTGAAGAGTAGTGCCGGCCAAGCGATAGTACCACATTTCGCACTACAGTAGTGCCTGCCTTAGGACCTTTTGCTGACCTGTTTGCTCCAGAGTTCCCAAATTCTTTTGGAGGAGTTCTTCTTGGTTGTTATTTGTCCAAACCATGGGGGAAGTTTTATTTTGGGAAGTTTTGGGATCATTCACCCCAACTCTGATCGCCATTTTGATCTTTCAATTGGTATCAGAGCCGGTTTTGCTCTTTCATAGATCTTGACCGGTCTCAGAAGCCATGGCGACGGACAAATACTCTTCTAAGCCTCCAATTTTTGCTGGAGTTGATTATCCATTCTGGAAAATGCGAATGGAGTCATACATCACTGCTCAGGGCTTTATGATCTGGCAGAAGGTGAAATTCCCATATGAGGTTCCTGCTGATGATAACGTCAATGCCACGAACTTGGCCGACGTTGAGGCAAACGCTAAGGCTAGAAACATTCTCATGTAGGGAGTTTGCCGCAGTGAGTATGATCGGGTTTCTCACCTTCGGTCCGCTCACCAGATCTGGGTGACCCTCAATGCTTACCATGAGGGTACCACTCAGATTAAGTCGGTGAGGTAGGACCAATTCAAGCGTGACTACAACAAGTTTGAGCAGCACGTGGTGAGAGTCTCAACGAGTGTTTTGCTCGATTTTCTAAGATCCTAAGCGATCTCCGGTCTGTTGGTTGCTCATACACTGACTCAGAGAATGCTAGGCACTTTTTGAGAGCACTCGATTTGAGGATTTGGGAGATGAAGGTAACCACCATCACGGACCATACTGACTTGTCGACCTTGACTCTTGACAGGTTGTACTCGCGCCTCAAGACTTATGAGCTCGACATCGTCGCTCGCAAGACGAAGTCTCAGTTGATGGCATTGGTTACCAATCCCATTGGGTCTTCCTCTTTTGGACCCTCTCTTGACTTCTCTTCCGGTTTCTCTCATTCCGCTCTTTGTGACGTAGGCGATGAAGTTCTGGAACAATTTTCAGAAAACGAGCTTGCTCTAATCGCTCGCAAGTTTTCAAACATTTACAAGAGAGTGAGAGATAGAAAGAGAGGTGTCAAGATCACTTGCTTTGAGTGTGGTGGCCCCAACCACATTCGGGCAAACTGCCCAAAGCTGGAGAAGGGCAAAAATCAACAAGGCGGTCCGAGCAAGATCGACTACACCGATAAGAACCACAACAAGAAGCCTCCAGCTCGCGAGCCGGCGCGAGAGAAGAAGTACCACAAGTTCACCAAGAGCAAGAAGTTGTTTCACTGCGTACTCGCCGCACTCGATGACCTTGACCTCTCCGACATGGAGACTTGGAGCGACGAGGACGAGGATGAACCACAAGAGAAGGCGAAAAATGGCGACAACTTCTCTGGCATGTGCTTCATGGCCTCCAATGCCATATAAGTAGACGACTCCGAGATGTACAGTGACACCGAGGAGGTACCTTCCTATGACCAGCTCAATGATGCTTTTGTCAAGGTAGGAAAATTCCATTCCAAGTCTAGAGCTAAGTGTGCAAAGTTAGAGAAGGAAGTAGGTACCTTGTCTCAGGAGTTAGCTTCACTTCATGTTCCTTCCGAGACTCTGATAGCTGTACTCTCTGTGATGCTTTGCTTGTGGAGTTGGAGAACCTGAGGACCCTACATGATAGTATGGTTTATGATCTTGAGGCTCTTAGGTTAAAGGATGCTAGCACATGTTCTGTTGATCCTATTCCTGCTGATGCTAGTTTTCTTCATGCTCACACAACTGCATATTGTGATAATTGCCCTAAATTGCTTGCTGAAATTGATGCCATAAGCTCACACCTTGGAAAGCTTTCTGCTAGAAATGATGAACCCGAATCATATGCTTCTAAGGACCTAGTCAGCTCATGTGAGGGCTGTAAGCAACTAAAACTTGACAATGATGCTTTGACTGTCAAGTATGCTAAATTTGCTAAATACTTACTATTTAAGTCACCAACTGGTTGCTTGCTGTGTGTTGGGGTTAAGGAGGATGTGGATAGAGTCCACACAGAGCTTAGGAAGAAGCTTGAGACCTAAATCGGTAGAATTAGATATGATTCTTGTGTTTCTTGCGAATCCCTCAAGATTGAGGCAGCTTTTATAGAGCTCACGCCTTCCTCGTTCTTCTCCATCTGGCTCTTCTTCTTCTACTCCCTCCCCCTGTTCTTCTTGTGCCTCACTTTTTCGAGAGTGCTAGTACCTTATGAGTACCCTCGAGAAATTTGCAGGAGGCAAAAAGAAGCTCAATCTCATCTTAGACCAATCCAAAATTAGCAGATTCAGTCAAGGTATAGGATTTGATTCCTTGGAGCACGCACGGGTACATCCGCCTACTGTTGTGCGTGCCTCCAAGAGTGGAGAGATCGTGGTTGCTCCTCAAACGAGCACCATTGTGTTTAGATCAGCAGAACTAGTCCACAGGATCTCTGACGAGAAGGGTGCTTCTCCTGTCACTTCCGCCCCCAAGGCAAAGCATACTTGCACCTTCTGTCAGAAGGATGGACATCTTGTTGATATTTGCTTTAGACGCGCCAAGATCATTCAGCATGAGTGTGTGAGTGTCCTTAGGGGTGTTCAGGGTCATCCCCAGACTTTGAGTGCTCCTAAGGCACACATTGCTTCTAGACAGGATAGACAGGCTAGAGAGTCTCCTGTTTTTGGACAACGTATGGGGCTTGGTTTTTAGGCTTCTACTTCTGGTTCTTGCCCCAAAGCTATCCCCGGTCAGTCTTTCCGCCGTCCTAATGATATTCCTCGTTTTTCCCATCGAGGTGGATATCAGCGGCGTGAGTTTGTTTCCTCCAGCAGGAGGTCTGGACAGCAGTATGTGGATGGTCCAGCCTTTGCACGTCGGCGGACCAACCCTGCACCTGCTTCCAGACATTCTACAGGAGCTATTTCTGGACTTGTGAGAGTAGAGTCACGGAGAGGCGCTAGATGGCATTATTCTGCTCCTTTGACTGCTTCTTCTGCTCAGATGACTCAGTATTGGGTTCCTAGATCTGCTTTGATCTGTCCTAGTACTGAGACATCTGCCTTTCGCTCTCTTTGATTTAGGTACGTGGGACAGGGAAGGGGAGGTTTGGATCATAGACTCCGGGTGTTCACGCCATATGACCGGAGACTCCTGTTGGTTTTCTTCCCTAGTCCTAGCTCCCGGTGATGAGGTGATCACTTTGGGGATGCTGCGTCAGGTAGAGTCATCGCTAAAGGTACCATTTGCATTAATGATCAGTTTGTTCTTAAGGACGTTGCCTTAGTGAGTAAGCTGCATTTTAATCTGCTTTCTGTTACTTAGCTTATCGATGACCACTTCGAGGTAAGCTTTAAGTTTAGTCGCTGTAGGATCCTCGATTCTTTTAGGAGGTTGGTTTGCGGGATTTCTCGTTTTGGGAGAGTCTTTCGTGCTGATTTTTCTTCCTCTTCTAGAGACTCTCTCCATTACCTTATTGCTTCAGAGTCCCGTGACCTCTCCTTTTGGCATAGGAGACTTGGTCATATTAGCTTTGATCATTTTACTCGAGTTAGCGGCCATGAACTCATTCGTGGCTTGCCTAAACTCAAGATGGTCAAAGATGTTGTGTGTTCTCCATGCTGACATGGCAAGATGGTTGCGGCTTCTCATCCCCCAGTCACCCGAGTGATAACTGATGCACCAAGACAGCTTTTGCATATGGTCACTGTTGGTCCAGCTAGAGTGCAGTTAGCGGGAGGGAAGTGGTATATTCTTGTCATTGTCGATGATTTTTTGAAGTATTCTTGGGTTTTCTTCATGACCTCGAAGGATGAGTCCTTTTCTCATTTTAGTGGTTTGGTTCGTAGGTTGTCCGTTGAGCTCCCAGGTGCCTTATGAGCGATCCGCAGTGATAATGGCACAGAGTTCAAGAACTCCTACTTTAGTAGCTTCTGTGAGGAGTCAGGCATAGAGCATCAGTTCTCTTCTCCATACGTCCCTCAGCAGAATGGCGTAGTGGAAAGGAAGAACAGGACCCTGGTTGAGATGGCCAGGATAATGCTAGATGTGTACAATACTCCTAGAAAGTTTTGGGCTGAGGCTGTAGATATGGCATGCCATGTTGCCAACAGAGTCTTTCTTAGGGCACACTTGCACCGCACTTCCTATGAGTTGAGATATGGACGAAAACCTAGTGTATCTCATTTTCGTGTTTTTGATTGCAAGTGCTTCTTCTTGAAGTCTGGGAACCTAGATAAGTTTGAGTCACGCTCTGCTGACGGGATCTTTTTGGGTTACTCGACTTCTGCCCGTAGCTATAGGATTTGGGCTATAGATTTGGGTAGGATCATTGAGACCTGTGAGGTGACTTTTGATGAGGCTAGTCCTGGTGCTAGACTAGACATTTCAGGCTCTTCTCCTCTTTCCCAGTCTATTTTCTCTGAGGAAGTTGATGACAGAGATGAAGGCGCCTTGCCTGAACCAGTCACCATTCCTGCTCCCGAGGTGCCTCCCATTTCCATTTCTGCACCTCAGGGAGATCAGCCCATACCCTCAGACTCTTTGGCGGCTAGTGACTCTATTCCTACTTCTCCCACACGAGGAGTAGAGGTCACTTCTACTTCTGGACCTCCCATCCACACTCAGTAGGCTCATCCACCTGACCAGACCATTGGAGATCTGTTTGAGCGAGTCACTCGCTCTAAGTCAGGTCTGTCCACATTCTGCCTCCACTATTCCTTTGTTGCCTCTTTTGAGCCTAAGGATGTTGCTCATGCATTATCGAATGAATCTTGGATCAATGCTATGCATGAGGAATTTGAAAACTTCGAGAGGAACAAAGTTTGAAAGCTTGTCGAGCCCTCTTCTGGTCACAACATTATTGGGACCAAATGGGTGTTCAAAAACAAGCAGAGTGAGGATGGGGTTGTAGTTCGAAACAAGGCTAGGCTAGTCGCTCAGGGTTTCACTCAGTTTGAGGACCTCAACTTTGAGAAGACTTTTGCCCCTGTAGCCAAACTAGAGGCCATTAGAATCCTGCTCACATTTGCGGTGTCCAAAGGCTTCAAGCTTTATCAAATGGATGTCAAAAGTGCATTTCTCAATGGATTCATTGAGGAAGAGGTGTATGTCAGACAGCCTCCAGGATTTGAGAACCCCAAGTACCCAAACCATGTCTTCAAGCTTTCCAGAACTTTGTATGGACTTAAGCAAGCCCCACGAGCTTGGTATGAGAGACTTAAGTCCTACCTTTTGAGTCATGGTTTTCATATGGGTCAAGTGGACAAGACTCCGTTCGTCAGACATTCTGATTCGTACTTTCTCCTTGTCCAGATCTATGTCGACGACATCATTTTCGGTGGTTCCCTGCATTCGCTCATTACTCAGTTCTCAGATGTGATGAGTACTGAGTTCGAGATGAGCATGATGGGTGAGTTGAGCTACTTCCTTGGCTTCCAGATCATGCAGACTTGGGAGTGTACATTTTTGCATCAAGGCAAGTAAACTGGAGACCTCCTGAAGCGCTTTGACATGTCTGACGGGAAGCCAATTATGACTCCTATGGCCACCACTGCAGTCCTCGAGCTTGATGAGGATGGTGAACCAGTTGATCAGAAGAAGTTCCGGAGCATGATCGGCTCCCTTTTGTATCTCACTGCTTCAAGGCCTGACATACATTTTTCTGTGTGTCTTTGTGCTAGATTTCAGGCATCTCCCCGTGTCTCTCATCGCTAGGCGGTGAAACGCATCTTCAGATACCTTCTGGTACTCTTCCTCCTCCTTTCTATCTCTAAGAGCCTTTTCAGATGCAGACTTTGCTGGCTGTAGGATAGATAGGAAGAGCACTTCTGACATTTGCCAATTCATTAGCACTTCTCTTGTTTCTTAGTCCTCTAGGAAACAGTCCGGAGTTGCTCAGTCCACCGCAGAGGCCGAGTATGTTGCTGTAGCCAGGTGCTCTGGATGAGATCGACCCTACGGGACTATGGGTTAGCAGCAGAATGTGTTTCACTTTTCTGTGATAACACATCTGCCATTCACATTGCTAAGAACCCAATGCAGCATTCTTGGACCAAGCACATTGATATCAGATATCACTTCCTTAGAGACCATGTGGAGAAGGGTGATATAGTGCTTCTGTTTGTGGAGAGTGACTACCAATTGGCTGACATTTTCACCAAGCCTTTGGATAGCTCCAGGTTTGTTGCCCTAAAAGGAGAGCTTGAGATTATGAGCCCATATGGCATATATTGAGGAGGAGCTGGTGTGTATTATATGTTTATATGTATATTCAGCATTGCCTTCTTCTTCTGGGTATCTATAGGATGGTTTTCACCTTGTTGAGTCCACTTCACCTAGACTTCTGGCATGTCTCGGCATGGACCTCTCGCCTTATGCTTTAGGTTGCTACTCTTCCCTTTCTTCTCGGTTGAGCTCATTCATAGTCTTGTAGGTCTAGCAGGTGTTGGGCCCCCTGGGTAGACAAGGTCTGTGTTTGCTCATGGGTTAGAGTTTGAGAGTTAGTACTCCAATGTAAGTCATATGGGGAAGGTGAGAGCGAGTCTAAGTGTTAGTGTTCTCTTCATCTTATCTATGCTCATAGATTATCCACGTGTTAGTTTCTTGTTCCCCTCTTCTCATCTCTGTCTTTCTGGTTTCGGTTGAGTTCCTCTTTTCTTGGATTCAAAATTGTTAATAACTCAAATTGAATCATATTTATGCCTAAAATTTGACTCACATGTTGAGGGGGAGTTCGTGAAACTGACTTTCTTGCATTGCATATAGACTTGTTTTTCATTTCCGAGCTTTGTTTATTATGCAAATGATAAAATTGTGATATGTTGCACCTAGCTACTTTTCTGAGGATAATTGCTAGTCTAGGTCATATCCAATTTGGTATATCATGTAAAGCTAGCCGATATTTAAAATTGAACTTTCCTGAAAACTTGATAAAACTTAGCTTTTACTTGCTAGATTTCTTTACTAGATGCTTATGCCATGGTTAGTGAAATAATGGATTTCTACTAGAGTCCCTAGAGCAACTTGGGTTAGCTATATTGTTTCATTTTAGAATCCTCAATAATGCTCATGAATCTTAGTGCGAAAAATACGAATTGACTCATTTGTGCTAAAATTGAACTCAATACTCTTCATTCACGAGAGTGCTTCCCATTGCACTTGGGATGAACTTGGAATGAAGTGTGTATGACCAAAACCACTCTTTTAAGCTTCTTGCTTGAGATGGTTGCCAATGGCTTGAGTCAATACACTAAAAAATCCAAAATGATCTAGAGGTTTGCGGAGGAGAGTGAAGCTTAGGAAGTCTTTGTCGATGGCTCCTAGTCGAGGATATGCTTCACTAGGCCTAACTCTCTATACCGCCTAATGAGCTTTAAACAAAAACTTGCATTTAAAGAGATGTTTGAGCATGAGGGTTCTCTAATGGTCTTGTAGCTTGCCAAAGTGTTGACTAGGTTTAACTCTAGTATATCCATATGATCTTTCGGATTGGCTTTGTTTCTAGACTTGAAATTGCGCTAAGTGATGCTTTTGTTGAAATCATGCAAAAGTAATATAATTTCTATTAAGCTAGTTAGCAAAAATTGAAATATGCCATTGGATATGACTTAGAATGATACATTCTGAACTTGAGTAGCTTGGTGTCATACTTTGTCTAAATGGTCACTTACATAATCTTCAAAGCTCCTTAAGATTGCATTTCATCCATATTTGCTCTCTTGATGCCTATATTGCCAAAAGGGGGAGAAAACATAGAAAAGACATCGTAGAGGGGTATTAAAAAAATGCTTACTCATGATCATGTTGACCAATTGTCCTTGCATTCGGATCATGAGCAAATTTGATTGAAAGTTGGAGCTTTTGAAGGTTTTTAAAGATTTTAGAGCCTTGTATGGAAAACTTGTTCTTTTCTTGGTTGAGCTCTAAATCTTGTTTCATCTACTTGGTCATGAACTTTCTTTCTCTTTCAAATGAACCAAGTATGATTTTTTGGCAATCAAAATTGCTTCTTTTCTTTATTTTCAAACTCAAATGATGCCTTTTGTGGATTTGTCAATATACTCATCAAGGGGGAGATTGAAGGACCATGTGGAGGTCCACTCGTGTTTGTGATGAGTATTTGACATTTATTTGAGCTTTGGTTGCTCGTGTTTGAGTTTGATTTGAATTTGAATTCAATTTGAAGCAATTTGGATTGCTTCTGTGCCAAGCGGCACTACCGGCCCGAGAGGGCGGTACTGCCAGCCTCAGGCGGCAGTACCGGCCAGGAGGAGAGGGCGGCTGCTTTTTTCCAGAGAGGGTGCGTTTTCTGTTCACCGTCAGGCGGCACTACCGCTAGGGTTGGGTGGTACTGTGGGCCGAGCGGCAATACCGGCCCTTGCACTACGGTAGTGTCGGCCAAGCTGCAAAACATCCTGTTTTTAATGAACAAATGATTTAATGGATGATTGAATGGTTCATTAATTTCACTTTAATGTTGGGCAATGCTATGTGATGTGTTTCCTTGTCTTTTGATGTGTGCAGGGCTCCGATCCGAGGTCGTGGTGAGGCGGAAGAAGGCCGGGACTAGGCGAGGAGAGTAGGAGGTCCGGGAGGTCGGTGATCGCCGGAGGATGGCCGGAGTTGGAGAAGGTGCAAGTCAAAGGGTCGAGGAATCCATGTGGATTCTAGCTTGATGCTACACGGATAAAGGGGGGCCGTTGGATCGCGGTTCATGAAAATAGTGTAGTGGTTAAGTCTAGTGGCTTTGAGAAGCGTGCAAAACACGTTATGTTAGTGGGTTTCGGGTTAGCCCAAGATGTGAAAGTGTGGGATTAAATCCTGGCCTTAGAAGGGTAGCTTAGGATAGAAGCAACTCATCTAAGGGCTAGGGATGACTCCCCAACACTATAAATAGAGGGGAGGGGGTAGCCTTCTATTGTAGAAGTTTTTGGTGCTCCTTTGGGCTTTGCCCACATGAAGTGAGACTTTGTAAAACTTCAAAGGAAAAGAAATACAAAAATATTTTCCTCATTTTTGAATTTAAATTCCGCATTTACATTATGTCTTTACATTCCGCAATTTAAATTCAGTCTTTACTTTCTCGCAATTTACATTCCGCAAGTCGATTTTGCCTCCCCTCCTTCTACTTGCTTTTGATTCTTCGTGCCTATGATGAGTGATTGATTGGATGAGTCTTCCTTGAGATCATATCCCAATCCTCTAGGCAACCCTTCAAGTTTTGCGAGAAACCGATCTCGTGAGCCTTCATGGAGAAATCTTCGTAGATAGAATTTTGGGTTGATCCTTGCATACTCTAGGTTGCTGTGACTAGTGGGAGTATATCCAAGTCCATCTTGATCATTGAATCCCCACGAGCAATGCTAGATCGCGAAATTGTATTTTCTTGTGTTCTTGGTGCCTTCCCTCTTCAAACGGTTAAAGGTTGGAACTTTGATGTCAATCCTTGCGATTGATTGTTGGAACAAGTTCTTGACATCATTTAGAGGGTATCTACCAAGTTTCGTGAGGTCTTGACGACTGGATCAATTGTTTCATCTATTTTGGTCTTGGCCTCGGGCTGTTTTTCTGCGCCCTATTCTTGAGCCTGGCAGTATTGCCCCTGACGAGCGGTAGTACCACCCCTGAAGAGCGGTAGTGCCAGCCAAGCGGCAGTACCGCATTTTGCACTGCGGTAGTGCCGGCCTCAGGACCTTTTGCTGACCTGTTTGCTCTAGAGTTCCCAAATTCTTTTGGAGGAGTTATTCTTGGTTGTTATTTGTCCAAACAGTGGAGGAAGTTTTGGGATCATTCACCCCCCCTCTGATCGCCATTTCGATCTTTCAACTAGTCTGGCTACTTGTTAAAGATTAGTGCGGGGTGTTAAAAAGGAAAATCTTCTGAAGTGTAATACACACACACACACATACATACATATATAGACATCGTAACGAGGCAC
Organism: Rhipidocladum racemiflorum; assembly: GCA_036346355.1. Taxonomy (NCBI): domain Eukaryota; kingdom Viridiplantae; phylum Streptophyta; class Magnoliopsida; order Poales; family Poaceae; genus Rhipidocladum; species Rhipidocladum racemiflorum. The sequence continues at coordinate 81,709,099 of CM070571.1, read as the reverse complement.
CATGGTGTTCAGGCGCCATAATTTTAAATGCACAAATTCAAATCAAATTCGGGTATATTTTTTTGAAACTTCTTGTTTTAGAGTATATACCCATCTATAAAAATTCAAATGAAACACATACCTTTGAAAAGATATACTCGAATTCAAAGATTTGAACGAATTTAGATCACACGATTTGCTGATTTATATATATAATCAGCACATACCTACAATCAAACTATCATAAAAAAAAAGAAACACTAGTTCGAATTTCAGTTCAAACTTATTTGAACTAGTTAGTAAACCGGTTAAAACTCAACATCCTAAAAGTAGTTAAAATACCCGTTTTGGATCTTGGTGCCCAGGCATTTATATATATATATATATATATATATATATATATATATATATATATATATATATATATATATATTACAATTACCTGGGGCACCATGATGTCTGGATATCATGATCTAAAATGGGTATTTCCTCCATACATTTGCATTCAAAAAAATTTTAAAATTTTTTAAGATGTTGAGTTTCCTTTTTTTATGATAGTTTGCTTGTAGGTTTGTGCTGATTTTATATATGAATTATCAAAACATGTGATCTAAATTCGATCAAATCTTTGAATTCTAGTATATTTTTCCAAATGTATGTATTTCATTTGAATTGTTATATATGGGTATATACCCTAAACTAAAAGTTTCAAAAAAATAAACCCGAATTTAGCTTGATTAACGCATTTAAAATTATGGTGCACAGGCCCCATGGTGCCCCATTCCGTCGTCCTCACAAAGCCGAATGATTCCACATCCTCTCAGGTCTCTCACATTTTTTCGCAATATCATCCCTAGGAATTTGAAATTACGTCAATATCCTTCAATCCAATCTTTTGCAAAAAAAAAAAAAAAAACCTTGTGGTTCTGTAAATTCACGCTCTGGTCCGGACCAATCCCTTTCGCAAACATATCCTCACGTTTCCAGAAAAATGCAGTCGGACCCGGCCAGGTCCCTTTTGCAAAAGGGACCCATGGCTCCACAAATTCGCACCCAAGTCCGACCAAGACCTCTTGCAAAAAAAAAACCACGGTTCCAAAATATTGCATCGATATTTTTCTTGCCAGCCAGGCACTATATCAAATTTCACCTGGCACAATGGAGTGCGGGGGTCTACCTAGTATATACTGACACTGCCAGCACTGGACATGATAACCAACATTTCCAACAAAAATCTTGATATGGCTAATACATTGAGTTAACCGATAAATGTTGATACATTGCAACATTTGTACTCTCCGATTATAAATGTATGCATGTCGTTTTGAACTTTGACACGATCCCAAAACGTCACCTTAACCCCCTAATGTCTATTGTAATATATTTATAAAACATAATAAAATTATAATAGTATGAAAATAATTTTTGAGACAAATCTATACTTATGAGTTTCATTTATCCAATAAAAATATTTAAAAAGATATCAATATCTAAAGTTTTAAAAGTTTAACTGTACTTATCCCAAAACATGTATTTGTAAGTGTGGGAGTACTAATAACCTATTTTAGGGGTAAGTACATGCATATTTTGTTTACACATGTAATGACTTCATCGTTAAGCCAACAACTTCTACCTACTACTTACATATCCATTAATAACTTAACTCTTAAAGCAGAAGGAATTGCCGGCTCCTAACAGCGCCATGCCATTGATTTTGCAAAAAGGCGCTCCACGGGTGCCGAGATCACGTCGAGACCCTCGCATTGGTTCTTTTGTACAAAAAACCTCGTTTTTCTAGAAAATAGTATACAAACCCAAGCCGAGCTCTTTTGCAATCAAAACCTCGTGGTTCTGGAGATTCCTCTGAGGTAGTGAGTCCCTGTTGTCATGAAAAAGCTCATAATTTTTTTAAAATCTTATTCGCATTCACCTTTTATGCAAAAGCCCGCCTCCTGCGAATTATGAAATTATGACTATTTTACTTTATTTTAGATTTTTTTAGGTTCCACCAAAGAGAAGATGGTATCTACCGTAGAGGTTGGTTTTGTCATCCGAGCACTCTATCAAATTCATCCGGTGCAGTGTAGCACGTAGCTCTGTCTAATTTCCATATATGTGTTCGCGCAAAAAACGTGAAGGGGGTTTTCGGCCTCGAACACACAAGACAAACACCGGGTTTGCAGAGCGTGCCAGTCAATTTGACCTGAAATTGACAAGGTAGAATTTGTAATTTGATCAAAGCCGATGAACAAGGATCTATCGGCTTTTCGCTAGTCGGCAAGAACCGATTAGGAGATAACTAGATCAACCGGTTACAGTTGATCCGGATATAAGGTAAAATCGGCTTCGGGAAGGCGATGCGCAACAAAACGAAGCAAATCAAACCTGGGTGAAATCGGCTAAAATCAACAATCGGCGATGCGCAACTATGTTGATTCCGTCGACTTGCAGAGAGATCTATGAGGCTAAAACAATGTAAAAGAAAAGCTTGTAAAAAGTAGTTGTGTGTTGTTGGATTTTTTTTATTTGCTTGGCGCCCACCCCCTTTTATAACACGCCTGGCCGATCCGAGTTGCACATGGATACGGTGCATTTACCCGTATCGGCCTCTTATCCGATTTCCTTTCCTTTTTTAGAAACGGATTCCTTTTCCGAGTCGTTTACCGATTTCTTTCTGTACGAATACTATTTTTAGACCGATTTCAATACATGCCGAATTTTGGTGCAAACATATGCCCCCCTGTTTTTGAAAAATAACTTGTTATTTTCCAAAAACAATATATCGGCTTTTCATCCGTATCGGCTTTTATGGGAGAATCCTTTTTTGGGAACCACCCCATTAACCGCGCCGTAAAAATCTCGGTGCGTTTTAAATGCTCAACCGCTCCCGCCTGCTCGCCTTCTTTCATCGCGGTATAAATATGGGGTCCCCCGCGGTCATTTTCACGCTTTCAAGCTCTCGGATCACACATCATCGGCTCTTCGTCATCTTTTCTCTTGTTCTTTCAAAATCGGCTGAAATGGACCCCTCTCAGGTATTCATTCCGATTCCTCAAAGTTCAAATCAATTCTACTTAGGACCGATCGGTAGCATGTCGGCAGACACAGTTATTAATACCGAGATCCCTAGACTCCCCTTATCGGCCGCTGGGTATAATATCTCTGAGTGGGGAAAAAGTTTTAGGGCCTGGCCCACTAGCCTTAAAGGATGGAGATCCTGGTTTATCAGGGTATCGGCTCAGAAAAGGGTAGAATGGGAGAGGATGGGTATAGCCGAGTCTTTATCTTTGAGTCTAGCCGACCCTGAAGCCAATGAACCCTTGGTAGCTGCGGCATGCTACTTTTGGTCAGATTCTTTGAATGCCTTTTTATTCCCGTCCGGCCCAATCGGCCCTACTCTGCTTGACGTGGCCCAACTGTGCTGCCTTAAGCCAGATGGGGATCAGCTATCGGCCTTCAGTGGAAAACCTTCTTTCAAACTAATCCGTAAGAAAGGCGAGGGCTGGCACAAATATATCCAGAATAATAATAGAGTCACTGGTCCGGTATCGGCCGAAGAGCATACCGCTTTCCTCAACCTTTGGTTAGACCGATATCTCTTCTGCGGTGCTTCTCTTGGCCCCACTCAAACCTTTCAACTAGTAGCGGAGCGTCTGGTAGAGGGGCGTCAGCTTTCCCTTGGCAAGATGTTCCTAGGGGCGGTATACCAAATGATGTACGTGATTCATAGCCGACTTTTTTCCGGTTTTGCCAAACACGTCGTCGGCAACATAGGGGGCCCTCTGTGGTTTATTCAAACATGGCTTTATTGCATGTTTAGTCGATCCATTTTATCCGAACCTTCGGGGAGTTCCACTTTTCCTCGGGAGGACAACCTGGAGCATGTTGTCCCACAGTATAGAGCTAGCCGATCCTATGGCGAGAGGTTTATTATGTCTTCGGCTGAGGAATTAAAAATGGACTCAGTCGGCTTTCATAAATACCTCAATTTCTTCCTTTCCCTAGATAGGACTTCCTTCGGCCAGTCAGATTTTTTCCCATACACTGATTTAGCCGATTGCCCTTACCCATCATTCCTTCACCTTGATGTCGATAGTTCCTCAATGCCCCAATCTACCTTAGATTTGTACAAAATCTTCCTTACTCCTTGCGTCATTCATGTCGGCTTGAATACCCGCAATCGGACATTTCAGCCGTCTTATGAGTTCTACCACCCTTCGGTTTACGCTCGTCAACTGGGTTTTGGGCAAACTATCCCATCTTTTCCTTTGCTATCTTGCGTCGAGCCCCGAGCTCGGGTAACCAACAGTGTTGCCGCTGAGGTTATTCTCGAAGTAGCCGATGGATTGCAAATCCTCTCAACACCACATTTTGTTCTTAATTCCCGTCGGTCAGCTGCTTTCTCGCAGTGGTGGACCAGAATATCAGAAGCTGTACTCATGGACAGGACTCCGTCGGCTATAATCCATTTATTTCTTCCCGACTTTCATGAGCCGACGGTAGTATCTGGTTCCAGCACGAGTTCGGGTTATAGCGATTCTTCAGTAGCCGTAGAGGTACCACTGTCTTGTATTCGTCTGTTTTTACATTGGTTATCGACTTTTACTAAAATGCCTCTGGCCTCTTCAGGTTGGTACGGGCGCTGGTGAGCAAACAACCGATCCCCATGCTTCTGCGAGCAGTGGCCGACAGCGACGTCCAGGTAGGGATGAAAACGGATCGGATACGGACGGATAATGGCTCTACCATATTTGTTTTCATATTTTTTCTCGGATTCGGATACGAATACGGATAGTCCGGATACGAATACGAATACGGATAATGTCGAATACAGATACGGATCGAATACGAATCGAATCGGATACGGTTACGAATATTTATCGGAACATGATAATCCCTTAGATTGTACATAAAAAATCAATGAAAACACATAACTAGTTGATTTGATTAAAACATTATTGAAAATTGAATAAATATAAGCATTTTCATTCACTTAGACAATAGTTAGATACTATGTTGCAAACAAAATTATGTAAGACTTAGTTCATCACATACATATGATTAATCCATCATACATGTAGATCAAAACACAAAATAAAGGTGATCCTTGCTCAGAGATACAAATGGAAACAAATATAGAATACACAAAACGTTTGATAATACTTAATTACCATATCTCTAGAAAACATATATAACACTTACATATAATGACCCCAAGATTTGTATTATTTGTTAAATTATGTTTAAAATAATAAATTATTTATTTTATGAGTTTTTATGCATTTTAGCTACTTATTTAAAATATTTTTCTATTAAAGACAACATTTTTTAATTTTTTAGAAAATTTAAAATACAATAAATTTTAAAAATAATTTTTGTAAAAATTATAGACTATGTTAGGAATTTTATCAAAAAAATTCATAATTTTTGGAGCTAGTTTGCTAATTTTAATAATTGAAACTTGATTTATGGATTAATTAAATTAGAAAACAAGTTAAAATTTAGTAACCTTTTTGGGCCAAAAGAGTAGCTTGGCCCAGCCCACTATCCGGATATCCGATCCATCACTATCCGGATTATCCGAATCCGTATCCGTATCCGACGGATAGTGAGCTACCGAATCCGTATCCGTATCCGACAAAAAATATCCGTATCCGTATCCGATCCGATACTATCCGACAAATATCCGATCCGACAGAATCCGTATCCGAAAATTATCCGGATCGGTCGGAAACTATCCGATCCGTTTTCATCCCTACGTCCAGGTCAATCTGTCGGCACTACGGGGTATACTTCAGGGAATTTAGACATTCAAGCTCCATCTTTAACGGACTTAGCTCGCCAGCGTGCCCCTAGTAAGTTTCTTTTGTGTCGACTATTATGTTATTGACGTTGTCAAGGTTTTAACTTGAGTCGACTTCAGAGAGGAGGAAGAAATCTGCCAGGCGTTCACCAAGGCATGCAAGGCATCCATCCGGTGGTTCTCCGGAGCATTCTGCTACTGATGTGAGTCTGTAGTTATATTGCTTTACGTTTGTCTTATGTTGCTGACTTGCTTTTTGTTCTCTAGCAATCTCCATCAGTACAGATAGCGGGGGTTATAGCCGATCCCCAAGGTGCTACATCGGCTATCCTTCCATCGCTCTCCCTACCACCGGCCGTACCGCAACAGACGACCGAGATTTCCGATCCTGACCTCAAAGCGCCAACTGATCTAGCCGATCTGCTCGGCTTTACTTTGGACGAGCTGGACGACCCGGAGGTCATGGCTACTGACGACTACCCAGCTGACATTCAGCGTATAATAGCAGCCTCACGCCAAAGATCGGCCAGCCGCTATCGCCCAGCCAGGTATGCAAGAGCGACTCGACCGTCTTTTGGACGAGGTGATGCAACCAGAGGCGGCTCTATTGGCTAATACGCAACCACTGAGGGATGCTATGGCGGCCATGCAAGCCGATCTCCCTTCTGCCGCCATGAATGCCTTGCTTGAGGTCTGCCACTTGGACGCTCGTCGGCTGGACGTGGAGTCAGCCAAGCTAAGAGTTGAACAGAGGAAGGCCCAACAAGCCGACCAAGAGGTTTTGGATAAACTCATAGCTGATGCCAAGTCTCGAAAGAGCACATTTGACCAAGGTACAGCTACACTTAAAATGACTAAGAGCAGGGCTCAAGAGCTGGAGTCGTCCAAGGCCAAACTTGAAGAACAGCTGGCTCTTGTTACAAAAGAACTTGCGGAATGTCACCAAAGATCACCGACTCAACGTCTTCCCCGCCGCCCGTAGGCGGCAAATCGGCGAGGTTTTTGCCCAAGTCAAGAACCAATCGGCCAAGATAGTTTCAGTCCCGGGTGATGCAGTAGCCGATCAACAATTGATAGACAGCATTCAAGCCACCATCGGTAGGGCGGCAGCGGCACTATCGGCTTTGGGAGCCCATTTGCCCGGGTCGGGACTACACTAATTCTTTGATTTACTGATCGGTTGTGGCCAATCTTTGTAATATTGCTTTAAACTTGAGATGACGTCTTTTGAACTCTTGCTTGATCGGCTGTGCATCCGATTTTGTAAACTTTAATCTGTGGATGGGTGTTTAAACTCGACTTACTTTGTATGACCGATTTTATATGCATGTGCTTTTGTCATTGATCCTGATGTCTTCCTCCCTGTAGTTAGGACCCGACCCATATGCTTGGGTGATATGCCTTCAGATATTTTCCATTGATCGCTTTAGGTAGGACGAACCCTTCTAAGGACTCCAGTATATATGAATTCCCATCAACCGGCCGATTGATCTTATAAGGCCCTTCCCACGTTGGAGACCATTTGCCGAATCGGTTATCCTTAGACCCAATCGGCAACACGGTTTTCCATACTAAATCGGCTTGATTGAATGATTTAAAAATCACTTTTTTATTGTACGACCTGGCAACCATCTCTTTGTTCCTTTTAAGCCGATCTAACGTGATCAGCCTTAGCTCAGCTAAATCATCTAGATTGTCAAGCATCGCCTGTTTGTATTCATCAGCTGATATCTTGTCTTGCTCGTGTAGCCTTATTGAGCCGATATTGATTTCAACGGGCAAAATGGCTTCTTGTCCGTATACCAACTGAAAGGGTGACAATTTAGTTGATCCGTGATGAGATAGCCGATAAGCCCATAAAGCCTCCGATAGCGTTGAATGCCATCTCCTTGGCTCTTCCTCAATTTTTCTTTTTATCAGCTTTATCAATGTCTTATTCGATGACTCGGCCTGTCCGTTGGCCTGAGCGTAGTAAGGGGAAGAGTTGAGTAATTTTATCCCAAGACTTCCCGCAAAATTTTTGAAGTCGTTGGACATGAACACAGTACCCTGATCAGTAGTGATTGTTTGTGGAATCCCAAACCGATGGACGATGTGTTCATTTACAAAGTCGATCAACTCTTTACTAGTAACCTTCTTGAGTGGTACAGCCTCAACCCATTTTGAGAAATAATCCGTGGCTGCAAGGATGAACTTATGTCCTTTGCTGGATGACGGAAATATCTGGCCGATTATGTCTATACCCCATCCTCTAAATGGCCATGGCTTGATGATCGGATGTAAAGCCGATGTCGGTCTTGATCATATGTTACCAAATTTTTGGCACGTTTGGCATCCTCTATAATATTTGAAGCAGTCTTCTAACATCGTCGGCCAAAAATATCCTGTTCGCCTCAATATCCATTTCATCTTATGAGCCGATTGATGTGACCCACAAATGCCTTCATGAACTTCACCCATTGCCACTTTGGCTTCCTCGGTTCCCAGACATCTTAATAACAAACCTTCCATAGTCCGAAAGTACAATACGTCTTCTAGTAGAACATATTTGAGTGCTTTGCGCCTGACCTTCTGCTCGGTCGGCTTGGCTGGATCTGACAAATAATCCCTTATCTCTGTTCCCCAGTCGACAGGGTGAACACATAAGATCGGCCAAACGTTTAGCTCGATTGGTCCCTGTCGACCTTCAATCTTGTACCCTGATGCACATTGTGCCAATTGGTTTGCTTTATTATTAGCTTCTCTGGGGATATGTTTTATAGAAAATGTAGTGAACGTCTCGATGATCTGGAGGCATTGATGCAAGTACTGGGTTAGTGCATCATCATTGCATCGGTATTCTCCTTTGACTTGCTGTACAATTAACATCGAATCTCCAAAAGCTTCGACGTCTTTCACTCCGATGCTATCTAACAGTTGTAGACCCCTTAGTAACGCTTCGTATTCTGCTTGATTATTTGAACATCGGCTATTTAGCCGATACATGAAGCCATACTCTTGTTTCCTAGGTGAAACTAATATCACACCGATGCCTTCGCCTTCTTGGCACACAGATCCATCAAAATACAGCTGCCAAGGAGTTACACTAGTTGTTCCTAATGTTTCACTTCCTGTGATAAAATCGGCCACAGCTTGTCCTTTCACAGATTTAGCCGACTCATAGGATAACTCGAACTCTGTTAAGGCGTATGCCCATTTACCAAGCCGACCTCGTAGAATTGGCGCCGATAATATGTATTTTACTACATCGGTTTTGCATATTATGACGCACTTGGAAGCCAGCATATAATGTCTTAACTTGGTGCAAGCAAAATACAATGATAAGCATAATTTTTCTACTAGGGGATACCTGGTTTCTGCATCTAGAAGACGTCGGCTTAAGTAAAATATTGCTCGTTCCTTCCTATCGGCTTCTTGTGTTAAAACTGCCCCAATCGAATCACCTTCAGCCGATATATATAGTCTAAAAGGTATACCGTGTTTTGGTGCGGTCAATACTGGTGGACTCATCAGATAACCTTTTATGTCGTCGAAGGCTTTTTGCTGATCGGCTCCCCATTTGAACTCTAGGTTGTCTTTAATTTTCAGCGGTGTGAAAGCACGAATACGCCCTGACAAGTTTGAGATGAAACGTCGCAAGTAGTTGATTTTTCCAATCAATACCTGCAACTCCTTTTTG